>CM041628.1:7640240-7753912 GCA_023333625.1 Bothriochloa decipiens | reverse complement strand
CCTAACTTCTCCGACATCTGTGTAATCTAAAAATTTCAGCTAAAATAGCTTTTCACTAATATATTACTAATATTATTTCAACTATAACTATTTAATTTAACAATATATATAAAATAAGAATATAAGTAATACTACCAAAATATAATATTAATCGCTTAACTGCTCATTACATTATCTAACAATTAATATAACACACATTAAATAATTATATATAAAATTATTCTTTTACTTACCGAAAATTTTTCTCTTCCTCTCTTCTCCTTCTTCCTCCTCCTCTTTTTCTTCTTCTTCTTCTTCTTCTCTTCTTCTCTTCTTCTCTTCTCTTCTCTTCTTCTCTTCTCTTCTCTCCTCTCCTCTCCTCTCCTCTCCTCTCCTTCTGTTCTCTTCTCCCAGCCGGCAGTGGCCGGCCGCGCCCGGCCGCGTTATTTATAGCGGCGCCACGTCGCCCCGTGTTCGGGCGACATGGGCCAAGTCGCCCACTGGCCGGGCGACATGGACCAAGTCGCCCACTGGTCGGGCGACATGGGCCACGTCGCCCATCGGCCGGGCGACGTGGGGCCCGCCATGCCACGTCCACGGTCAAGTCGCCCACTGGTCGGGCGACGTGGGACCCGCCATGCCACGTGCACAGCCAAGTCACCCGCTGGTCGGGCGACATGGCCCAAGTAGCCCGCCAGTCGGGCGACAAGGCCCATCTTCGCCCTTCCAACGGGCGACTGGTGGTCTATTCCTGCAATTTTTTAAAAACGGAGACTAATTTTGTAATTTTTTTAAAAAATAAATTTATTAATAAAAAAATTCAATCGCCTTCAAGCTGATGGACCTTGAAGTCAACCGGCCCAATCCTCTTGAGTCTCAGATCGCACGCCCCCGGCACCCGGCAGCCCTCGCCTAGGTTTAGCCTTCCGGCCGCCGCACAGCCTTCTCCACGCCACGTCGCCGGAAGTGAAAGGAGATCGCCGGAAGAGGAGGCGCAGAGATGAGCGGGAGCGCGTTCAACGCGTTCAAGTCGCGGGTGCCGGTGGCGTGGAGTCCCCGGTTGTACATCACGCTGGTGCGGGGCCTCCCGGGGACGCGGCGCCTCCACCGCCGCACGCTCGAGGCCATGCGCCTCCGCCGCTGCCACCGCACCGTCGAGCACCGCACCACGCCGTCGCTGCTCGGGATGCTCACCCAGGTGAAGCGCCTCGTCGCCGTCGAGACCGAGGAGATGTACAACGCGCGGAAGCAGGCCGAGGCGGAGAGGCGCGCGCTCAGACCCCCTCTCGTCGTCACCCACCACCCTCGGCCGGCAGCTCCGAAGCCGGCAGCAGCCGCAGCGGAGGGCGCCTCTGGCACTGCGCAGTAGCCTCTGGTAAGCTCCTCGACTCCCGATCGCCCTGCCAATATACCAAATTCGTGAAGTGTTTGCGGTTGCGTTTAATTTGTACTGCATTTCTGTGTTGAGCGCTTTATATTAGAAATTGGTCCAATTTTTTCTGCTACTTCTTTACCTTGTTGGTTAATTATAATTAGTTTCTTAGTTCTCCATGTAACAGAATGGAAGGTGCAGCTCTAACTACATTATAACTTATAGCTCTTAAAAATGTTGGAAAGTCGAGTATTGGGATGGTTTACTAGTCCAAACAAAAGTAAAAGTGGGGATTAAATGAGCAGTGCGAGCCTATTTCGTTATTAATGGTTAATAGCAATGGTTGTGTTTTTCTTTTTTGCTTAGCAGAAAATAAAAATGATCAAGATCTTTCTAGGTGCCTGTGAAAAAATAGCGTCTAGAGAAAAGGGTGTCATGGTTATTAAAATTCAGTAAAAATAAACTATACAATTAGTCTGACCTATCTATTCTTGTTAACCCTGAACAGCTAACTGGCTGTTTTGTACCACAGAAATACAAATTGATGTCAAGTTCTTAACTGATTAAATAAGATAACCGTATAAAACGGCATTAGTCATTAGTGGCAGGCATGATTATGAAGACGAGGTGACCCACCCCCCTCCAGTTGATCTCCCCAGCTTGTGAAACTCCCCGCCTCACTGCATCGTTCCCTTTCAATTAACGTACGGGGCATATGGTCACATATCACACTGGATTCTTATGATAGAAAATGGATAAGGGTGATCAACCTTGGTGCTATACCATATGATATGACCTTAATGTACCCAGGATAGACCAGTTAATCTACTCCTGAAATTTTCTCTTGGCTGTGTGTGATTGTGTTCAAGCAGATATTCTATTCAGATAGAAAATTGTATGATATAAATATCAATTATTATTTCTATTTTTTCTATATTCTAGCCAAATTTTGGCGTCCTTCCTTGGGGGAGCGCTCATCTAGGCATGTCAATCCGTCCCCTGGTCCTCAGATTTGAATGTCTAGGAGTGGCCTGGCACAGAAAAGTATCACAATGCTCGATCCAAAAAAGGCATGAACCATGCTTTGAATTTTTTTTTCCTAGGGCTCGTTCCAAAGAAGGCATGAATCATGCTTTAATTTTTGATTGATATGAGAGGAAAATTCATAGTGTTTTAACATGCTCCATTAACTGATATAGAATATTTTACCATCTGTTCTATGCCATTGCCCATTGCTTTTCAAAATTGAACGCCTGAATGTCATCACTGTCATCTTAGCTGTCAAGCAAAGAGACATGAAAAAGCAGCTTTTTCACACAATGGTTAAATGGGGTTACCATAGAGGGCATCATTCTTGCAACTGAGATGCATATGATAGCATGAGTTATTTTGTGATCTGGTTTTGTTTTTCAGCCCCTAATATTTGAGGGGATCAGTTTGACTGATGGTATAATGTGAACCTTATTATTCCTATTCAAACCCCTAATATTTGACTCATGGTTATCTTGTAGGGTATCAGAAGCCTTTCATCACAGTTCAGCAGCATAATAATTAACTTGCCTGTGTCTGGGTCTGCTGGTCTCCAGACGATCGCATTGGATCTTCTTGTTCAACAAGATCTAGCAACCAATAGGATCTCAAGATCGTTGTATGGTGTGACTTGCATTGGCCCTGTATTTTAGATTGTTATATATGAACTGAGGGCATGGTTTTCCAATGCTTTTGTCTAAAATCAAGTTCAGTGATTTGGTTTCAGTTACTAAATTCCCTTGAAATGTTCTTTAAGATGTGTAGGCTAAGGCTTCTTGTGTAATTGAACCAGAGGATTGCAAGCGTCTAAAATTTGCTCTGTTATGATTGTTGGCCATCAGCAAAAGGTTTTATAACATTGCTTAGACATGGGAGTGAAAACTTACTGTGCTATTTGAGTCTTAACTACTTCGGTGCCCTGATCGATCAGGGCTGGGCTTGGACAGACTGAGCCCTTGCTAGGCCCAGGTGAAAAATGATTAAGAATAAGAAAAGAGTAAAGTCTATCGATGGTCCCTAAATTTGTTGGACTGCGTCATCCTTGTTCCTAAACTTACAAATAAACCGTTTAGGTTTTTAAACTTGTTTGGTTGTGTTATCTCAGTTCCTAAACTTGTTTGGTTATGTCATCCCGGTCCCTAAACTTAAAAATCATCTGTTTAGATCCTCAAACTTGTTCAATTATATCATTTCGGTCCTTAAAATTGATTTGAAGTGTCATCTGGTTTAAAACAGGGCGATCTAAAAACTATATGTAAAAAATAATTCATAACTTTTTTGTATAAACTTGAATAAAAAAAATTTTTATATCAAAATTGTAGCCCTCGGCGTGATCTACAACCTTGTAGTTGAAAATCTTTTGAATTAAAGTTGTTTAGGGCCTCAAAATATTGTTTTAAGTTTATAGGTTTTAAAATTTAAAATTTAAAATTGAATTTTGGGACCCTAAACGACTTCAAATGAAATATTTTTCAACTAAAAAGCTGTAGATCACGCCGAGGGATACAATTGTGACATAAAATTTGTCTTCATTCGAGTTCATATGAAAATGTTATGAATTATTCTTTTATATAGAGGCTTTAGATCACTTTGGATGAGCTTCAAAACCAGGTTTATGGACCGGGATGACACTGTAGAACAAGTTTGATGATCAAAATAGTTTATTTCTATGTTTAGGGACCGGGATGACACGATCGAAGAAGTTCGGACCTAAACGGTCAATTTGTAAGTTTAAGGACCGGGATGACACAGTCCGAAAAATTTAGAGACCGATGATGCACTTTACTCTTAAGAAAAAATAATTATTGGGCTGAACTGTTAATAGAAAGAGTCATGTAGGAACAGTTGTTTTTCTGAAAGATTGTGATTCTCCTGCATAGGCAATTTATCATTCTTCCGATGAATCAGTTAGTAGTTTAACATCTGAAGATACAAGGATGTATAAACTCTTTAAGCTGAATGTATGCGGTTGCAGGCTATGGAGGCGCTGCTGGGCATTACAGTGATGCAATTTGCTTGCAGTTTGCCAGTTTTTCAGATGATTTTGCAAGGTTATTCATGTCGGCCTTCAGGGCGATCATAGACAACTTTCTGCAGGTTATTCATGTCGGCCTTTTCAGGGCAATCCCATACTCTCCAGCACACAGATTGTACGTGCGTCTAGAAGGAAGGGACGCGGTAACACCCAAGGTCATTTTCAAACCAACGGGCGACGGCTCAAATCTACCCAAACTGTTCAAGAGTTAGTTCAACTAGAAAGGTGGACCATTTCAGAGTTCAAAGTAGTACAGTACTATTTTAAAAGGATTGCCAGAGGCACATGTTTTTGAGTCGCCTGCACGACCTCATCAGCTACGATTGTACCAACCACTGACATGCAAATCGTTTTTTAACCAAAAAAAATTAAGTACAGGTACAATGGTACAAAACGCTAGTAACATGCAAACATGTGAGAATTCATTTAATTAATTTTCTATCTTTTTTGCGTTTTACAGATTGCGAAACTGGAAGTGCTCAGCCGACAGAAAACGTGACGATGTTTTCACGTCGTTGACTTTCCTAATTATTTTATTTTAGATTAAAATGCATAATTAGTACACAAACTTGACACGTGGGTGCACTTAGTTTGTTATCAGATAACCCCTTAGTTTGTTATTTCTTCATTATTAAATCCAGGTCGAATGGTGCAGTCTGTGTTAAACTAATCTCGTCAGGAACTTCACCACCTCGTCCCCTTGATCTTCCACGTCCTTTGCCACCTCTTCCTCTAGGCGTTGCCTTCCCTCTCCCTGCATTGGAAGGAAAGCTTGATTCCTGGTTCTCTCGACCATGTTTTGTACTACCTTTTCTCCCTCTGCTGCCTCTAGTTGCGGCCCTTCCAACTCTAGTTGCAGTTGTACGCATTGTATGAGGTGGTATGTCCTCTCTGTGGGCAACAACAAATGCAGATTCATCTGGTAATGGCACATTCTCCTGGACATAAGCTTGATCCTGCATTTCCTTAAAAAAACAAATACATCGGTAAATAAAGTAAGACATTTTGTTCTTATTTCTAGTACCAAGTTGGCTTTGAAAATTCAGCTTACTTGTTGCATCATAATGTTCACCAGGTTTTTAGAATCTTTTGTTGGATAACTGTATCCTTGCACCTCCGGCATTATTTCCTACAGAATAATGCAAGTTGTATTACATCTACAAGAAGAGGAACAAGAGTAATTAATAAGTAAAAGTAAGTACCCTAAGAATATTTTGATCACCATAGTGGGCGTCGTCCTCTGGTTCTAAAGCAGATCCTTTTCTTTTCTTAATAGCTGATGGTGGGATTCCAAGCTTTTGTCTAATGCAACCCTTTTTAGTGTGATCTGGACCACCACAGTATGTACAGTGCATGGTAACGCCATGTTTGCTTAGCTTTGATCCCCCTCAAGCTCAACTGGATGCTTCTTTCTGTTCCTTGTTGGTGGTCTGCCCACCTCCTTTAGTGCCATCCGTCGAGCTCTACCAAGTTTGTGTCTTGATAGACACATCTTGAGCTCTCTCTGCACTATTTTAGAGAAGGCCTCCAGAGACATTTTATTATCATCACGGAAGAACTCCAAATACTTTTTGGCCAAGTATTTTGCAGTCATGTCTTTAACATCCCAATGGCTCTCACAAGTGTGAATATCATTATAATTCTTCACTAGAAAGCATTTAACGCTGCTATCATATCCACATTTCATCTCCCATGGACAACCTTGAGCACAGGATGCCCATACTCTCTTACTATCATTTCAATCTTTCTTAATTGGCACTCTTTCCTTGATGCTATACTCTGTAATTGCTCTCCTAATTTCTTCTATAGTAGCAAACATCATCCCAACCTTGAACTTTGGTTCAGCAATGTCTACTTCACTATTGAATACTTGAAAGTTAAATTTCATCTTTTCTTCTTCATTATCTGAATTTGGCATGTTCAGTTCCTCATGCATGTCAAAGTCATTCTCCACCTCTTCCACCTTTCCTTTATATTGCACCATGTTGTCGTCCACATCATAGTCAACATTGTCCTCAAATAAGTCATCATCATCTTGCCCAAACTCATTATCACTGTCCACAAAATTTCTATCAATTTCAGAACCTGAAGCATTATCATCAGAATCAAACCCATTGCCATCTGTATTATTAGTCGAACTCTTTGGCACATCGTCTTCATTATTGTCAATGGATATTACATTCTTGGGGCTGATTAAGTGGGAGAGGATGATCACTCTTGCCACAAACATTGACATCAGCATCCATTTGATGCTTTTGCTTCGCTATAAAGTTTGAGTGATTAATATAAATTTTCAATATTTCGTACTGTGCTGATACATTGATCATCCTAATGATATCTGTATCACAAGTAAGTGGAAGCAAACATTCTAAAACAGTAGACTCTGGAAGACACCAATACCAACTGACTGGTCTATGTTCTACATAGCCTAACTCTTTTGGAATGTCTAGCAAAAATAGCAGCGACCATTCCTCAGCATCATAACCATCAAACCAGTCGACCTTTTCGTCAACATATACCCTGTTCCTTGCAAGCCCACAGAAAAATCCCCCGTGGTGTACTTCTATGCTGAAAAATGACGAATCGCCTACAGTCCAATAACATAAACATGTTTAGTATTGGACCTACAAAATTGGCCTCCTACACAAGCTCTAAAACAATCTAATCTCTCGCATGATCATGAAGCCATGAAGGCTGAAAGAGATCTCCTAAAGCAGGTAAAGATTGGCACTCACTATAATTTGGAGTCCGATCACCAGGTTCCCGTCGCCTTGGACCCATTGCTCTAGGGATACGTCTGATCACTCGTCGGCGGCCGTGCGGTTGCCGTAAGAGTTTGTCTACAACCGAAAACCCTCTCCATCTACTATTTGTGCAAATCGTGGTAGGATTAAATAGTAAGGAAATAATGGACTAAGGGCCTATCTGATAATTACCGTAGCCTCTCATGCACGTTCATGACCTGCTGTGCACGCACTCGCCAAGTTATTGTATTCATTTGTACATTTAGATAGATGATGTACCTAAGTGCACTCACGTGCCAAGTTTGTGTACTAATTGTGCATTTTACTCTTTACTTTACTCGACCAAACGCGTCAAAAACACCAAACTCGAGAGATCCGATGCACCCAAAGCTCCAAATTAAACTGACATCTAAATCCTTTGATGGTTCATTCCTCTCTCGGTCCTAATAAAAATATGCGATTTTTCCTTGAATTTTTTAGAGTTAGCTAAATCTATATAAAAGTATTGACATTTATGGTATTAAATAATTTTTGTTAGATTAATAATGTAATATAATATTTAATAGTCTAGTAATATAGTATTGTATCTATAGATTAATCATGTAATATAATATTGTATCTATCTATAGAGCCAATAGTTAGCTGATAGTAATTAGTTTCTTTGGATTCCATATGAATCCTGCTAATAGTCTAGTTAATTGTTAGCTAATACCTATATAACAAATATCTTAGTAATTGGACCAAACCAGCTAATATGTAGTAGCTAGCTTGTGTTAGCTATGAGTAGTAGCTAGCTAACCCAACGGATTTTAATGGATGTTATAAAAACGAATTTTAACGGAGATATAGAATATTGATATTATTTAGATTTGGTAAAAGTTGAGTTGATTGACCTTGGACTGAGAATTGATATTTTTTATGGAAGCTATTTGGCGTACTTTATATCTCCAAACAAAATTGCATCGTTCACTAAGGCTTCTACGATAAACCGTAGAGGGTTCATCGACCCAATTACATAATAATTTTGATGCCATTGCTAATTTAGCTACTTCATGTGCTATTTTATTGGCTTTTATATTACAATTATCGATATGCAAACAAACTCTTGCCACAATTGGACACATTCATAGTGACGAAGTATTTGGTGCCCTGGATTATTTTTACTTTTAGCCCCCCAATGATTGCGAAATTATGAATTAACTATTCCATTCCACTTGCCCTCCCCTGCCGCGCTGTTTACGCCCGCGTCTCCTTCCGTTTCCATTGCATTCTCCCATCGCATTCCTCTCTGTCTCGCCATCGTCGCCACCTCCACCTCCACCGGCCTCCGATCTCCCCACGAGCCTCCGGTCGAATCCGAGGTACGCAACGCGCGATTCGCAGCAGTTCTCCTCCCCCATTCCGCGACCCGACCGATCCGCGCGGCGGCGCGTCGTCGCCACGGATTCTTATTGTGTGGATCTCGGTGGCGTGCGTGCGTGCGTGCTGCAGGATCCGCGGCGGCGGGCACTGGTCGGCCGGCGATGGCGCACCGGGTGGACAACGAGTACGACTACCTCTTCAAGATCGTGCTCATCGGCGACTCCGGCGTCGGCAAGTCCAACATCCTCTCCCGATTCACCCGCAACGAGTTCTGCCTCGAGTCCAAGTCCACCATCGGTGTCGAGTTCGCCACCCGCACCCTCCAGGTAAACCCACTCCCACCCTGCCCCTTCGAATCTCTCTCTAGATGGGAGGAGTCGAGAGATTTGTTGCATTTGGTGGGTTCCTGCTACTTCCGGAGGCGTTTTGATCAAAGGCGATTGCTTGTTTCGGCTTGGACCCATGGGCAGAAATTCGGGATAGCTAAATCATTGTGCTCTGGTGGGTCTGCTGGAATGATCTGAAGGACGTTGTCTGCTCTGCACAGCATCAGCATATATAGATCTGTAAAAGTCCCCGTGTTGCTATGAGTGATTTTTGTTGATAGATGGAAATTGAAATTTGTTGGAACTATGGGTAACTCATAGAAGAAGAAAAAAACGAATTATCATTGGAGGTACAGATTTTTGCGTCCTTGGCTAGTAAACTAGTACAACAAAGCTTCAGTCATTATACTGTCAATCAATGATTGTGAGTTAACAGTGCAACAGTACCACTAACAAACACCCAAAAGAATAAAAACAGGCATATGGTTATATTGAGTTGCATGCATGTTGCTGATATGTATCCTTCAGTTTTGGAGGTTTCTCATCTTGTCAGTTTAAAACTCCATCCAATGGCACATACTTTGGTGCTTGGCATGTCTTTTTTGTCTGTCACTTGAATATCTGTACACGCCATCACCCTTTAATTTAATTGATTGTTTTGTCTCATTATCCAATAATAACAAGCTCGAGCATGCATTTGTTTGCTGATTGCCTTAGAATGTTTTAAGCTATAATATTGCTTCAAAATTGGTTTAAATTCCTCTATTCAAGTTGGCCAACATGGTTTAATCCTGATTGAAAAAATGTTTCTATACTGCATGTTTTAGTTGTAGTTCTGCCAATATTGTTTTTGAGTCCACTGATACATTGTCTGGTGTGTTTACGAAGCATACACAAGCACTGTGTTTATCATCTGCTACTGCGATCGCAAATCAAACATGAAAGATGAAACTATTGCCTTTGCCATGGTCCATGGGTTACAGATGCTTTCTTAAACCTGGTATGAAAATGAGCAACTTGCTGAGAGCATGTAAGTGTATGGATCTTTGGTCAGGGATATTTCAATTTTCTGAACAAGGAATTTTATGTCATAATGGATATTCTGAGGTCATGATTGTATTGTTACCATTTTGTGGATTTGTCCTGTTACTTAAAAGAAAAACAGGCCATGTCCATGGATGACATGACTTATTTTCTGAAGACATGTCCTTTGATTAGTTAAATACATATATAAGAAAGTTGGAGATTTGTTTGGTTGTACTCCCTCCGTTCCAAATTGTAGTTCGTTTTGACTTTTTTGGTGCATGCATTTTACTATGTACCTAGATAAATAATATGTTTAGATACATAACAAAATGCATGAACCGAAAAAGTCAAAGTGAACTATAATTTGGAACGGAGGGAGTATTATTATATTGTTCTGTTTTTCCCTTTTGTACTGATTTACGGTTATTTTATTTTATTTTTTATATTTCAATGTATAGTTATTTTCAGTATTTTCTTTTGTCAAGTGATTTAAAATTAAGTTGTTTCTGGGATAGCTCTATCGTTCTGTTCTGTTTTCTGATTAAGTTTGGAACTGCATTACAGATTGAAGGGAAAACCATCAAAGCTCAAATATGGGATACTGCTGGGCAAGAGAGGTACCGGGCAATCACAAGTGCTTACTACAGAGGAGCTGTGGGTGCACTTTTAGTTTATGACATCACAAAGAAGCAGACATTTGAAAACATACAGAGGTGGCTCCGTGAACTCCGTGACCATGCAGACTCCAACATTGTGATTATGATGGTTGGTAACAAGTCTGACCTTAACCACCTGAGGTCGGTTGCAGAGGAAGATGGCCAGGCATTAGCAGAGAAGGAAGGCCTGTCCTTCCTCGAGACATCCGCGCTTGAAGCTCTTAATGTTGAGAAGGCATTTCAGACCGTCCTCTCTGATATTCATCAAACCATAAGCAAGAAGGCACTTGCTGCCCAAGAGGCAGCAGGCAGTGGACCTCCAAGTCAAGGAACCACCATCAACATTGCAGATTCATCTGCCAACACAAAGAGAGGATGCTGCTCTTCCTAGGTGCAAACAAAGACATGCCGCTGCCGCTGCAAAAAGAAAAATCTCATGGATCGTACAACACTTTAGGTGTTATGTAGATGACTCCTTTTGGCCTGTAACTCTGGTGGGGTTGTAATCACAATTCATACTTCTGCAAAGAAATTCTCCTCTCAGGTAGATATGATGTGTAGTTTCGAAATTTTGGTAGAGACCAATGTTTGGCAGACTTGCATGTTGGCCAGTATCGTGTTTCTTTCAATGTTCTATCTTAATATAGTCTTCTGCTGAAAAACAAAATCAGTTATTTCTTGTATTTCAACTTGAGTTCGTTGTATTATCAGATATACTTTGATTTCTGTGCTAGAGCATCCATCATTCTGTTCTTACGAACTGTTGTGTTGTCTTTCATGGTTTTGGCCCTTGTGATGGTTCATCATCTTGTTTGCTTGATTTCAACTTCTCACGTGAACCATACTCAGGTTTTTTCAGATAACGCTTCATGATTGAATGATTCGAGTATGTGGTTCCTTGTTGCTCCATTCTGACAGAATCAATTCTTCACTATCAGCTTTAGCATAATCATCTTTCCAGTTGCACTGCAAAGCCGCGCTGTCAGAAATGAGTGACAATGCATAAAATGTGCTAATTACGTCAACCTCATTTCAAACTGTGGATGTTTTCATCTCTGGCTTTATATCCTTATGTACCACTCTGGTGATCTAATCTGATCCACTTTGTGACAATTTATCCTTGGCAGTAGACATTTTTCTTGAAAACCTTAAGAAAGATAAGGCTGGCAAGTGGTAATGTCAGTTCCATATGAACTGTGATTGCATCCCTTGGATTTGTCTTTGCATCCTTATCGGTGTTAGTCGAATCCTTTCATACCTTTTTTCTTCTTTCTCCAAAGATTGGGAGAAATAACTCAGATGCCCAGCTTTTCATAAATTAGCAATTTAGCATTCTCACACACACAAAAAAAAAAAAGATTAGGATGAACAGGTTTGCAGTACCAATTGTGTTTCTGTCATTATTTCATCACACGGTTCATTTTGCAGTGTTTTCCGGTTTCTGCAAGATTGGGAAATCTGCTCAGAATTCTCAGAAGAACCTTCAGTGTCAGGTCCATGTGAAGTGTGACTGCATCACCTGTCCCTTCCGACAAAATTTAGGTAGATTCACCATGGTTTGGCAGAACCACTACAGTTCCATAGCAATGTTGTGTTTTCTTTCAGTGTTATTAACCAAACCTGTTCTAGAATCACGTCTGCACGTACTTCTAATTATCCACCCGTGTGTCCACATTTCAACTATATTCTAATACACTCTGACAGAACTGAGTTCTCTGCTCTGCTCTCAGCTTCAGCATAAACCTCTTTCCAGCTTGCACTTTGGAACTGCATCTTCTCTGTCAGTGTGACAACCATGCATTACTCGTGCTGGCTACTGCAAGGACACTCTCTGCCGAGTCGACATCTTTTCAGATTGTGCAGATGCCCGGTCCTTCCAGCAGAGATCAACTTGCAAAGTTTGAACCGTCCTGAAAAAAACAGAAGAACCTTCAATGATAATAGGCCGGGAAAGAAAAATTCGTTGCTAATTGTTGTGTTGGTTTCGGTCTGATATATCACTCTCGGCCGATTCATCTGGCGACAACGTACCACGAGCACTGCTTCAGATTATTCAGATGCCCAGTCTTTCAGAGATGAGACTGAAGGTACTGCCAAATCTGAAGAGCATCATCTGGATTCTGTAAAATGAAACGAGCCATCAGAGATTACAGATAAGGCCAGCCTAGCCACTGCCAGTGACATTTGGATCGATCCTTGTGTCTTGTGATTTGTGAAGTGTGACTGCAACCTGCACCCCCACACCATTACCAACTTGTGATCTCCATTTGCAGGCCTGCAGGATGCAGCTGGTGCCAAGAACAAGGAAGACGAAGAACATGTTCTGTCCACACAAAAAAATCAGTCATTCTTTTCAGCCTGAAGCTGGTTTCAGGCACAGCAAGCACACTTGCGAAGATGCTCACCGAAGGATGCGATCGTGCGGGTCGCTTGTCAAGTCAACTGCAGAGTCTCCTCCGATGGGATTCCCAGCGACGCGCAAAACGTTTTTGCAGAATCGTGTTCTGTCCCCTCGCCAAGAACGTGCACAGTCATTGACCTTCTTTCTTATGCTTTTTTTGCAGTCCAAAGCATGCATTGCAGGCCGTTCTCCCGTTCTAGAAACCTCAGCCTGCCTGGCTTTGGTTCGTAGGATCAAATCCAGTGCATCTCTCTCACTGTCACCGGTTACAATGGCAGGCAGCTTTGGCCCTGATTGTGATCTCTCGTGCAGGTGGTTGTGGCTATTAGTCATGGAGGGGTCATTTGGTTTTCTTTAAACACGGTACAGACGCAGACACTCATGGACACGCGCATCTTCGATAGATTATAAGATTGACTGGAAAATGTGAGCAAGTATAACGTGTGGTAGACTCATATCCCAGAAGAGTATACTGAAAATTCAGGTGAGCGGCCATCTATATTATGTGAAAAATTTGGAAAGAGCAAAACCAGGTATATTGAAAACAACTATCAAACGGTTCAGCAAGTGGCTTGGAAGGTGAGAGATGGCATTGACCAATGTAAGAAGGCTTTTGGATTTATATCCTAATTTCTAGACTTCTTTTTTTGTGTTGGCCATGGTGTGGTGGTTCCAATAAGTTGCTCCAGGAGGCAGGAGCGGCTTGAACGTTGGGTTTTTTTTTTTTTTTCTGACCGCTTCCTATATCGGCATAGTGTAAAAATCTTCTATTTAATTGAAGGAATCAGTAAATTGCCATTGTAAGGAAATAAAAGTGTGCTGGTTAACTGATCCCAGATAGAAAATTGCCCTCCTGATGGATTGATGCGAAGCGCACTACGGAGAAGGCAGTGCGAGTTTGATGCAAGAGCAACAAGGTACCTCGTTACTGGCTACCACAAATCCTGATCCCCAAGTGTGCTAATGCTCCTGTCATGGATCATTTGTTGCCAAATTGGAACTCCAATGGTTACATTCTCCCATTTAAAAATGGTTACGTTCTGATTCTCTGAATTTATATGACTGTGTAGGCCACCTTGCCTGTCATGGAAAAGAAGGTTCATCCCACAATAATCCATATGCTTGTCCTCATCAGAGGTTAGACTAGACCATTCTAGAAAATCAATATATATGACTGGGGTAATAAAAAAAAAATACTTGGAATGCAATCTGCCACTGAACTTTTATTCCAATTCCTCTCTAGATGCAGTTTTTTTAAGTGTAGGCCAGGCGTTGACCGGGAGATTGCCCACTAAACTTGGAGCTAATCATGTTGCTCCCACCATGAGATTTTGGTTTGGGGGATTCCATGCTCCACACCTCATGTAAAAAAATTGAATTATTGTATCTTGGTGAGGACGGTGACCTTTATCACCTGCACAAACAAGAAAAGATTCCTTATTTACCACCGCTAAACTAATGTTGTTGCATTTTACTGAAAAAAATCAACCTTATATATACAGCTAAAATGCCTGTCTTTCCACTCTTCCATCAGACAACCTCAACAAGCCTACCAATATAACCTTGTCTACAGGCTACAGCACGTCTGAATCTTGTCTGATTGGCATCTTCAAGAGAAAGTAAGAAACCATGTACCATTTCCAGCACATTGCATATATCCTGATTTCCAATCAATCCATCCATCAGGCTCGGAATGACTGCTGACGGCTCTATAAAGACATCAGTGATTACATAGCTACGTGATCCTCTTTCAACAAAGGCACAATGCGTGTCAATTGACAGTAATCAGATGGTGCCAGCGGTCGACACGTGGACTGGCACCAGCACCACTACCCACAGGCCAGTGACGCCACCCCTCACTAACCTCTGGCTTTGCAGGATTGGTCAAAGCCTGATAGCTTCACAAGATCTCTACTGAAAGCACAATGCCCCTTTCAGCATGATGAATTGACAGTAGTTTGGACTGTGGTGATGCTCATCATGGGGGGATCGACCAAGAATGTGCACTGTGATCGGATAGCTACAACCGATCCATTATCCTGCTCCCACAAAGCCCGGATCGATCAATCACTCTTAAAGTTCTCCATGAAACTTTGCCCAATAAGGGAGGTGTTCATAGTTATCCGACCGGCTTAAGGATGTCGCTGACGAATGGGTCCCGGCGACGTCTCTATTTCAGCTGGGCCCACATGGCAGCGGCCGGTGCCGCGGAAAATGGTGTGTACCCGGAGCACTTGCCGGCGGCTGGAGATCTGTATTATAAGCATCATCCACTAATCAGCTCACTACGTGCTGTGCAAATTTCTGCAGCAGCATTTGTTTCATGTGCTGGAATAAGTTAGTTGGAGGCACTGACTAAAGCCAAATAACCAAAGTGGAGCTGCAAAGGTGTGGAGCGAATCCATCCATCCATCGACCCATCACCAATTGCATCCAATCCAACTCGACGTTGTCGGCACCCGGCAATGCAAGTGCATGCATGCATGGATCCACCAGCATTCAGGCTTGATGCAATGCAACTAGAGAACTACATGCTGTCCAGTTTCAAAAAAAAAAAAAAAAAAAAAAAAAAAAAAAAAAAAAAAAAAAAAAAGAAGAAGAAGAACTACATGCTGCTGCTGCTAACCTGGGACAACTAAAAACTGATGTGATGTGCTGATCGATGATGTTAATACGTGACAAGATCGTGGTTACCAAGCTTATCCTTGAGCTGGGAGTAGAAGATAATATATATCAGGCACATGCCAAATTTGCAGTGTGAATTGTGTGGATGAAGCAATTTTGGTTCGGAGACAGATGTCCTCCCTCCCCTCCATCTCAAGATAAACGCACTAATAATGAAGACCAGTGCTCATCTTCTTTTCGCCCAATCTTAGTTCCTCCGCACTGTCCTGTAGCCTCCTTCCGACGGTCGACAAGGTGTACTGGAGCAAATCCCATCCATCATCCAACTTTGACTGGATTAGACATTTCAAAATCTGACCACTATTAGCTAGCTTTGATGTAGGCTTAAACGTAGCGAATTCTTCGTTTATTCTTACAAACAGATAGCATTTTCAGTGTTGCAGGCATGACGATCTTCTGTCAAGAGAAACTCTTCTGTCAAAAATATGCTATCCAAAGTGTGACAGATTTTGTTGCAGGCATGATCTTTTCGCCCAAATTGCTAATAAACTATTGGCAGAGCCAGACTACCCAAAGTACTACCTGAAAGGTATGTCTCTTTGTTTGCATACAGAGTTAGATATGCATGCCCAGTTGCATTTGTTGCACCAGAATAAGACCATATTTTTTTTTAAAAAAAAAATATAATATATATAGCCCTTCTAGCTAGCCACGTAGGCTTCATGATTACAGAGGTTTATGTGTTATACGATATATGTCATAGAGAGGATAAACAGTATGACAATTCAAAGGGAGTAGGAAAAAAGTGGAACAAGACAACAATCATAGTGGAGTGTGACAATCATATATATGTATCCATGACCAAAGCAGAACCTGTAAATTTTGGGGTTATAATAACCGTGAATAATAATGTCAGATATGAAATTGATGAATGCTCTATCCATCCGTAGATGTAAGGATTTCTAGAGCAAAAGGACTCTAGCTCAATTGGTTAGAGGTTTTCGGCAGCACCCCTCAGGTAATGAGTTCGAATCCCAGTGGAAGTGAATATTAGGTTGAGGGTAATAAAAATTTTCTTGCCTCTTGCTGGCGTAGCCATTTTTTTGGGGGGGGGAGGGTTCGTGATTAGTAAGAATCACTCTCTTCTTAATAAACTACGGTGGGGGCCCCTCTCGCTCCAATTGCGTCTTTTTTGTAAGTATTACTAGATTTTTGTGTATGTGTGTTGGGGGGTGATTAGGAGCAATTACTTTCTTCTTAATGAAATACGGTGGGGGCCTCTCTCGCTCCGATTGCGCCTTTTTTGTGAGAAATTCTAGATTTTATGAAATTTAAGCTAGATAGGAAAATAAATATGTGCACTGCCCTTCAATCAAGCTCCAAAATCCCTGTGTTCTCCCAAAAAAAAGGTAAAATCACTGGTAAAATTAATATACAAGAATGGTGTTAAAAGGTTACCAAAAGGGAGAGCTCTTCCTCTAGAAAAAGGGACAGAGCTCTAGCAATCATTTATTGTCCTTATAGTTATGGACATATTTAAATCCTAGATAAATGTCATTATATTTGTGGACTGAGGGGGTAAGTTATTGTATATTGCCTTGTATCTTCATCGAAAACTTATACACGTGCGATACACTAAATTATCCACATCGTTGTTACGATATGCGCTAAGAAAAAAAAGAACAGAGAAATTCTCACAAAACAAAACAAAAACATGTTATCATCGATTCGGTAGATTTGAATTTGAATTAGTCGCTAATGACAATAATAGCTAATGAATCTATTTTTATAAAAAAATATTATGATCTATTTTGCAACAGTACGGATTGAAAGACAAGTTTATTCTAATGATTAAATCCAATATAAAAGAAAACACTGTTGGTTTTACTGTTATGTGACAAGTGACAAGTACTGCCACCACCAGAATATTATTATTTGTGGATGGCATTGGCACTAACCTGACTTTGAATTTTATTGCATTGGCTGTAATCATTAGAATAAACTAGTCTTTCAAACTTTGAATTCCCCCCAGTCCCTAGATATGGGCTACCTAGGAGACAATATTCAGGAATAAGAATGTGCTGGTTAGAATACACGATGATCACTTCTGATTGATCCTTCATGTTAAACTAGCCTTGTAGGTAGCTTTATTACCCACTAACACAGAATGATAATGAGCTAGGAAACCGGGCTTCTCTACTAAAGCTGTGAAAACTGACCAAACGATGGGCTCCAAAGACCTGTTTTACCCCCGAATAAACATGAATAGAAGAGGGAGTATCATATATGGATCTTTTTTAAGGAGAATCTCTTCTTTTCTCTAGAACTAGCAGCTTGGAAAAATTGGCTTATACTTTATCCATTCCATTCATCCTAAAATTATCTAGAAGTTATAGAAATGTAGTCCATCCGTCCTTAAAAAACTATTATTTTTTAATAAGATAGACGGTCATTTTTTTTGAAACGGAGGGAGCGGTGTATACTCCAAATACCAAAGCCAGAGTGCATTAAGGCCCTCTTTCACACCGGCTCACACGGCTTTGGCTTCTTCTAACACATTTACTATAGCAATAGTATGTAAGCAAAAGCTCCTTGTCTCTCTCTCTCTAACCAAAATTGAAACTAGCTTCTGCTACGGTACTGCTACATTGCGCATCAAGTCCCTGTCAGTCCCACTAAAGAGACCCTATTCTAAACTTGGCAGGCTTAACTGGCACATGCACCTCATCTCAGGTGCCTAGCTTGATTTGAAGGCTCCCAACTAAACTACCAACCTAAAAGCTCAGATGCCCTCAAGACGTGGGAAACAAACAGCTGCGCAATGACAACGTTAATTGGCGACACATCCAAACGCGGCCGCGTCACCGGCTCGCGGCCATCCGGAATCCCGGGTCGCACTGCCTCACGCTGTGACGACCTGCTGTCTGCTGCCGATGGATTGATCGGTGGCCGCTTCTGAGCGCGTTCCTTTCTGAACCGGATGTGCCTGCCTGCTGCTGCGGTGCTGCCGCCGATGGATGCTATGGCTGGCGTCTGCACCTCTGTCTTCATAGTATAGGCACCAGAAAAAACTGAACTGGCGACGTAGTACCGTCTGTAGGCTTGTATATAGTACTTGTGGCTGACAACGAACAACCGATCTGGGAGTTTCCAGCTGGAGGCCTGCCTTGAATGCATACTAGTCGAAAGGCGCGCAAGTAAGGCGCGCACTTGCGCGCCAGGTATAAAAGGATGCGGCACAACAATTTCTGATTATCTTTATAAACCCAATAAATGGATCGGCGAGAAGACTCATAAAATTGTAGCCAAGTATAGGGGCTTAAATTCTATAAATACATGCAAAGTAGCTGACCATAGGGGCTATAGTTGTATGAATACATGCAAAGCGCAATCCGGATATCGGTAGTTTTCGTAAGTAACACAATGCTATAGCAGGATTGTTAGGGTTCATGATAAGCTGAGTTGGTAGCTGATGGGGTGCAGTGTATACATAGGACACCCAAGTAGTTGTGCCATCAGGTACAACTTATTTGAGAGATTGCCGGTGTTGGTTTCCGAGCTTGTGTGATCATCTGAGTCGCGTTTTGGTGTAGCTGTAAAGGAGTTGTGATGGCAAAGAAAGAACCTTCATAAGCGTAGAGCGGGGAAAAGTTGTGTCTACAAATGAGCAGCTATCTATATAAGAAGCGAAGTTGAACTAAGACGTACTCTGCACTTACGGTTATAGGCGTAGTCAAACATACGATGGAAGAAGGCATTTCTGTAGATCCTCAGGACGAAGGGGCAGAGGGCACACAGAGACGAATATTGCTTCAAGAGAAGAATCCCTGACGGATCAAGAGTTCACATTTTCAACGAAAAAGCAATGTGAAGACTAAGTAGTTCATCTTTCACAAATGTGTAGTAAAAACTATTGTGGTGTTACCTTTCCCTCATCAGTGAGATTCGACTGCCCACTTGTGCCATATACATTTGTATGAACAGCTGAACATGGACAAAGTTAAGACTTTTTGCCTGCGAAGCACCATGGCACCATCACCTGTTATTATAATGCAGAAGTAAGAAGCACAGACATATAGCAATAATATAGTTTGAGACTCATATCAAAGAGCACTCTTTTGTAGTATGGTAGGCCAACAAAAATAGCACTCGTCTTCTTTGGCAATGTGTGAGTGGAAGACCAAAGCATAGAAGTTTAGTAAGGACAGGTTACAAAAAAGTTTCAAAGAATGTATGCGGAATTTTTTATGTTAGGAAAAAGAGAAATTTGTATCAGCTATCGATTAGCTGGTAAGAAAATAAACGATGCTATTCTTGTTTGGCAAGGGGACATGACACTGGTATTTTTATACGGATAGAAACATATAAAATTCAAAGCATAATTCTGACTGAAATAAATTTTTAAGATTAACACTGATTACATGAAGGTATGTGCATCTCAAGAAGCCGTAGGGCTTGCCATTACCAGGATGTTATAAATATTACTGTTTCATAAGATAGTCCTTTACATCTTTTAATTTTGGAGGAACATGATCAAAAGTATTGAGTTGTATGCACCAACCAATTTAATCCAAAAGTTTAAGCTGATGGGGAGAGGTGGACAATTCACTTATATTCCAACACTCCCCCTCACGTCGAGGCTCCGGCGAGAGATCTTAGCGACGGACGAGCCTCAGACGTGGAATAGGAGCGGGCAATAATTATTTTATTTTAATTACGCTAACCAGGATTCGAACTCGAGACCTCTGGCTTTGATACCATATTGAGTTGCATGCATCAACCAATTCAACCCAAAAGTTTAAGCTGATGGGAGAGGTGGGTAATTCACTCATATTCCAACACTCCCCCTCACGTCGAGGCTCCGGCGAGAGATCTCAGCGACGGGCAAGGCTCAGACGTAGAATAGGAGCGAGCAGCAATTAATTTTATTTTAATTACGCTAACCAGGATTCGAACTCGAGACTTCTGGCTAATACTATATTGAGTTGCATACACCAATCAATTCAACTCAAAAGCTTAAGCTGATAGGGAGAGGTGAGCAATTCACTTATATTCTAACAAAAAGAGCAATACTAAATTCAGGCCAACTGCATTATGAAATGTATACTTGTCTCTCTCCTATGCTCCATTTAAAGAAGTTAAATACATGAGTGACAAATTTGGAATCTGAAAAGTGACAAGAAAGATTGTTGCTTTGGGGGAGTAGTAAAAATTCATACCAGGAAGAACACTTGAAAGCATGTGCTGAAGATGGAGGAGAGACTTGCATATCAGGTGCCAATGTATAAGCTGCACACCATTGCCATAGAGATGGAGCTGACCTTTATCAGCCCAATTTGCAATTTTGCGCGGTCCTTTAACTCTATTCAAAATTATCTCATCATCCTCGTGTATATAAATTTATCATGTCTGCAACATAGCAAATGTTCATGTAGTAGTAGCAAATGTTCATGTAGTAGTAACATAGGCCACAAATTTATCTCTGTAAATGCAGGAAGTAGTTTTCAACCATAAGTGAACTATGCAAGACCTATAAGGCAAAAATACAACTAAAAGGACAACTAAGAGCCTCTTGCTATGTCCAAACGAACTGTAGGACTTGAGCATAGGGCCAAATTGGAAGCCTTATTATTTCAATATCTTATTTCATTGTGATGAGTTAAGAAAAAATAAGACCATCATGAGAAGCCAAAATCATTTTTTGAAATGTAGCTGGTCGTGAAATGAATGAACTGGAAGGACAATAGACATGAAAACAGTACTTTGGCAACATGTTGCAAAGTAAGCATATTGTTTGTCTTTAGTTTGTTAGGTCGCATGGAAGTCTATAAATAACTAGATTCAGATTTGATCCACTTCTTTAGCATTTGAATAGATATGGAGTTTCTGCAGTCTTTGACATAAAAAAAGGATATTTATGTCAAAGGACGAGGTGCTAACCGTACAGGCCACACTTTATGAATATAGCAGTAGAACCCTAGCGCTCACAAAGCTATATTAGCAAAGCCTTTATTGCTATCTCAAGAAATACTTAAGGGCATGAAGCAACTCACAAGGAGATAAAATGACTGAAATAAGACCATCTGTAGAAGAAGGCATGCGGCCAGGAAAAGGTGAAATTAGTTATAAAAAATGAAAGCACAGTACAAATAAGCAATGCCAACTGTCCATTCTACAAGGTATATTTCATCCTTTAGCACATCCTGGTGTCAAAGACATCGAACACAATTAAGTACATCAGTTCCTTTCACACGTGCCTATAGAATCGCTAAAGTATCAGGTGAGGATATGTGATCACGTAAACATATGGAACTGGTATGTTCAAGAGAATATGTCCTCAAGAAAGTCGTCGTGAATTGGTGACAAAAAAAATGTATAGTCGATCAGTCTGTATAGAGATAGGAATGACATGACTTTAAGTCCAAACAGGAAACTATTGCAAGGAGCACAGACATGTGAACCAACTAATAGGGCCCACCATAGACCAGCTAACTTGCAATCGTTAGAGATGCTAACATTTTCAGTTTACAGAATAAACAATAAATAAGTAGGAAACAGTGGATCAATTATAAAGATCTCATTTTTTTTTTCAAAATACTAAGAAATAAACCACCAGCCTGCAGGTTGAGGAAAACACCAGGTAAATAATAATGGCATTTAAAATAGCAGCATGGTTGGCTACCTAGGAACATCGTGTAGATATATATTTTAGGAAAAGAGTCAGGTTGTTCATTTCAATATAAACACACATTGCTGTGCAACCTAATATACATATAGTGTCAGTATTCTTTTTTTTAGAAATCAATAATTTGAGCCTGTTGTCGATAAGAAACTATACTAATATGGTGTAAGTGTCTGTGATAGTGTCTATATAACGCAAAAAATGGATTGGAGTAACAACTGGAAAATTTATTTATAGAAATATAGAAGGAAAATGAAAAATCGATGACTCATGCCCTTGGCCAACCCTGTGTACATCTTTCATGTGGAAGCGAATGCTGAAACTGCTATTTTTTTTTCTTCTAGCAATCTGTGGCCAGGTTAGGACAGAAATGTTTTTGGGATTCAACCTTTTACTGTTAGAGGCAAAGATCCTCTGACTATAGGTTGGAGTAACAGGTTTATTGGAAAAACAATTTTGATTTAATGCACATACAATATATACCAGCAAAAAAGATTAGGAACCACTGTAGTTGCCAAAAGCAGGCTTCAACTTGTGGGAGGTAAAGACTTATTGGGCCTAATGGAGTTACCGATATAAAAATAAGTAAAAGTACATGAATAATACATTTAAGGCTTTGAGAGACCATCAGAGGTACTGATTCATCCTTTTGAGACTAAGCATTAAATTTGTTAAATCATTAAAGGGAATGCAATGTACCTGCATGATTGACAATCTCATCCTGCTCATATTGTACACAGGGACCAGACCTTGTGTGGTGCCCATCCTGTCATTAGTCCTCAATGAATAAAGAAGAGCAGTCAGTATTTAACCTGCATATATAGTTTTTTTTGTCAAAATTAACTGAAGCATTAGGCAGATCTCAGACTTGATCAATAATTTTTGTCTATATCTAGTATTAAGTCTATAGCAATATAATATACTCACACGAGGAAAGTACATGTACTTAGTTTACAGTGTAGTAGAGATGCAAGCTGCACATCAGGAGCTTGACCTCACCATCTAAAAATGTCTCACAGGAAGGTCCATTGTCCACAGACTCACAATAAGGATGGAAGCTTCATATCTGGAGCAGCCATTCTGAAGAATACCTTCACCAAGAATTTCAAACATTTTTAGATCATCAATATATATATATATATATATATATATATATATATATATATATATATTTGTGTGGGTTGATTACCAACAAGCCTGCTTGTAGACATGAGATCGACGTATGTGCATGTGTTTCATCAATCCATTTTTTACTAAACCATTAAGCTGCACCACCATTGTCTCTGTCAGAAGACAGGTATAATGTAAGAGCATTATCTTGTATATAGAGTAAAATACAAAAAAAAAGCATTACGTTTTTTTAGTTTTGTGGAAAAAGTCACGTCTGGACATATGAGAAATGGGGTGACTTTTTTTCACACTGCCCATGGACCATGAGTATCAATGTCCTTTCTGTAGGACTCAAAGGCCTAAAGAAGCTAGGAATGAAAATTACCTTCTCTGTGTATGTATCTTTCTGGGCAGCACTATTTATCACTGTCTGCAATTCCGCGGTCTAAATATCATTTATAAATTATGGCTTACCATACAAGAATAAGCAAATGGATATGAAAGAACACAAATCTTACCATATAGAAACAAAGCTGGACGTGGGACCTCTTAAAAAGAAGGCTTGCATGTAGCCGATAATACTGCCAAAACAAAGAAGGCGAGAGGCAAACCTCCAGCAGGCACCACTATACAGTTACTGAAACTACAAATGAATGTACCCAAATTTTGGGCGTAAACTTGTACTCAATTATATCTAAGCATAGGCAAACACAAATTAACCCAGGCATCTTTGAGAATGGACTTATGCAAAGTGGAGGTACAAAAACATCATTGACAATGGGGTCTGCTCAGTAACAAAACAACCAACAAATCATGTGAAGCAAAGACATCATTGAGAATGGACCTGTGGCCAGCACGGGGCGTTAGAGAGCAACATAGAATGAAAGGAGTTAATTCCATTATCTCAGTTTTGCAGGAGGTTCATCATTGCACAACCCCAAAACCTCAATACTTCAATAAGGTATACTTAATCCCAACAAAGGCCAGCTGTAAGAAGGCACTGAACACAAAAATGTGATGCAAATCGATGGTGCCACAAAAACCAAATGCAAGCCTACTGCTCCAGGTAACAAGGATGGGCACGTCATCAGATCAGGTAGGTAGGAGTACAGGGGAGCTGCACGGACGAACACCAACAACAACGGCGCCATGGGAGCGGCAACATCGACAAAAGGAAGTGCCACTGCAACCATGGCGGCACCGTTCGGATTCCAAGCAGAGCGGACAGAGATGGAGGAAGGGGAGGGGCTAGCTGTGGCAAAACCTCCTAAATTATATGGCCCACACGCACCTATCATTGTCCCAAAGACTTCTGACAGCCATGCATGTGTTTCAAATAACTTCAAAAGCCCTGTCGGGTGCCCTCAAAGGACCCCGATTAAACCACATTTTACACTCATACTAGGATCAACAAAGGAGTAGCTGCAGCATTATAACATTTATTATAAAATATATATCAGAGTGCGGAAGAATAATAAAATTAAATTTATAAAATATATGAATAAGTTAAATTTTTAGAAACTTAACTTCAATTGCGAAAGCAGAGTAGAACTACAGAAGACAACTTAGTTAGAGCACCTAAGTCGGGAGAGGACAACCAGATCACATCGAGCCCACCGACATGAACTGATTAGCAACACCAGTCAGCACCTGCAACAGGGGTTCAACAAACCCTGAGTACAAAAGTACTGAACAATACTAACCCGACGAAAAGAGAGGTGAAGACTCAGAAATGCAGGCTGGTGGGATAAGGTAAGGCTTATAGGAATTTTCATAAAAAGCTCTTGTAGATCAAGTTTTAACTTAACATTGATTATAACAGAAAGATAAAGTTGTTTTGCTCTAGCTCAACATTAACAAACAACTTTATTTTGATACCTTATCATTATTCAAGTTGTTACTACGAAGATGAACACCGATCGAGTCTTCTTCTCCGAGAAGCAACGGCGATTCGAATCTATTTTTATACCCAGCTAGGACCTAGATCTCGATATACATGAGGCTCCAACCAAAATGCATACCAGACCATACGATATACGTGAGGCTCCAACCAACACGTACATCGACCACACGATACACATGGGACTTTCGACCCACAGTGTATCGATATACGTGGGACTCAAACCCACAGTATACCACACCATTGTATGTGAATTTTTTAGTCTCGATATCACCAGATCACCATCGAACGGGACCTAGGGCTTCAACAGACGAAAACATTACAGAGGGACTCCATTCCCAATGCAAGTTACCGTCCGGACTCGATTTATTAACTATCATCATGATTTCACAGACAAAGCCATTCTCATCTTTTTCATTCTTTTACTTTTTGAGAACCTAACTAATTAAGCAGGGCTAAGCATTACTACTCATTTTCCAAAAATAGGTAACAAGAAATATGGGAATAAGACAGGTAATGAAATTGGTGGGTTCTCACTCAACTCCTAATACTTAATGCAACATTTCATAACTAAAGAGATAAATCTTTTATAAAATTAAGGAAGGTTTAAATGCATTCGGGGCTTGCCTTCGTTGCAGAGAAATTAGATTCCAAATATCAGATTTGACATCAACTCCGTCGATCGACGATACCGGCACCATTATGGATGACTTCAACACCATTGGTGGATGACATTTTTCCGAAGCTTGTTCACCATGATTCAACTCACTTTCGAAAACTACACGTAATGGAATGATGCATGCTTTAGCATGATGAACTCATGACATGATACACGGCGATGCATTGGTGAAAGCATAACAAGATTAATTATTAACTATTTTAAAAGCATTACACAAGATAAATATAAAACTCCACATATTCTAAAATTATATAGCCATATTAGGTGTTAACATGACATAGCAGCATCATATCAAGGTAAAAAACCACATTTTCCATTTATATATTTTTATTATAATTATAAATTATTTAATTAGCAACAAACAAGATAAGTCAAAAGATAAAGCATACTGCATCCAATGACCATAATATTTTTACTATAGCACACACATGTCATAAGAAACATGTCATAAAAATTTCAAGTCATTTGGAGCTACACAGCAAGAGATATGAATTTTCCTTCTTTTCTAATATTAAATAAAAGGAATAAAACATAACTATTTATTTTTCTACAAAACATGGCATGTTTTATATTTTTAATAAAACTAGGCATCACAAGGACACAACAAAATTTGGTTTACCAAAAACGGAGTTACCAAACTCCAGATATGAATTTTTAAAGATTCAGAAAAGTATACACAAACAGGTCCTTGGGGCACTATTCACCTGAGTCATAGACTTCACAGTTAAACCCCTGCCTTTTGTTGAATTCTCGGACGAGGTCCTTGGTCACGAAAACATAATAGAGGACGCACGGACGCGGCTAGGCCCTACGATACCTATGTGACTAAGCGATGCTGCTGGTGGGTAGAACTTGCCGGCGAAGGCACGGCAGTGGCGTTACCGACGGCGATGATGGAACGGTGGTGGCGGACTCCGCGGCCACAGCAAACGACGGCACAAGCAACGGCAATAACGCGAGCGTTGCAAGCAGAAAGGTTCAGCGAACCTCCCTAGGCACCTAAGCGACCCGGAAGCGGCTCGCGGCGAGCTTGGCCATGGCTATGGCAGCAGCAGCCTTGTTCGGCTATGGCGACGAGGAGGGCGAGATAGAGAGTGAGAGAGAGGGAATGGGAGAGAGAGCACCGGCGGCGTGGCTTAAGTTGTCATGGCCGAATTCTCCAGGTGCACCAGCAGCTTCTAGACTTGGCCACGCAGGTGTCCGTGCTCGGAATCGACAAGAAGCACGGTGACGTTCGACAGCAGGTGGCAATGCTCCGTAGGTCGGGTACCGTTCCGCGAAATTATAGAATTGCCCCTGTCACGATTTTGAAAATTACTCCCAAAAGTATATAGGAACTTGAAAATCTCCAAAAATAAAGTTTGCATAACTTTTCAAGAGCTACACTTTTCATTTAATAAACATTTTCAAATTATTCCTATTTTTTGAAATATGAATTTAAATTTAAAAGGAAAACAAAACCCTAGAAACAAATATTTGAAATTACTTTTGATTTTTTAATAATACTTGAAAATCTTCCAATCTATGAAATGTTTAGCTTATCAAACCAAACACTTTTCATAGAAAATTTTCCCAAATTTTAAATAATTTTTGAGATATGAATTTAAATTAAAAAGGGGACAAGTGTTGGAAAACTATATTTTCAAATTTATTCAAAATTATTTTTGAAAACTTGAAAAACTTTGAATACCAATATTGTAGCTCTTGTCAAGATCTACAAACCATATTTTGAGAGTATCTAAAAATTCCTTATAGATTTTAAAATATAGAAAGAGGGGTAAAATAGGGTTTTGAAAGTAGTTTTTGAATTAGCAATCAACTTATCATTTCATGTATAAAACAAAGCACCACATAAAAAACAATCTTAAACATGAATGCATTTATGTCATGATGCTTAATGATTATGCTTAATAATGCACTTGATTAATATTTTTATTGCGTATTAACATCTGGGATGTTACACTAGCCTAGTCAGCGCCTCGCCGCCGTAGCACCGCCGCCGGTTGAGCCCGCCCGTGCTGGCCTGGACGGCCGCCCCCGACGCCGAGGAGCAGTAGGCCGGCATGGAGGACGCCTAGGGTTTCCTGTAGTACAGGACCTCACCTGAAGCGGAGGACGTCACCTGCGAGGGAGCTCCTCAGGCAGGGAGGCGGACGTGAAGACAGAGATGGAGGAAGGGAAGGGGGCCAGCCTTGCCGGCGTCACGCCGTCACCAGCCGAGCCGCGCCCGCCCGCCGCGCGCTGCCCCGTCCGGCCGTGCTGAGGTTAGATCGAGACAGGGGGAGAGGGAGAAGGAGAGGGAGAGGGAGAGGGGAGGGCGGCCGTCGGCGCTGCGCCGCCGCCGCAGCCGCACTAGCGCCGCCCGCCACGCCGCCCACCCCGCGCTGTGTTGCATCTGGGGAAGGCGAAGGAGGCAATGAGAAAGTTTGGGAGGAGAGGAGAGGAGCGGGGCGGCCCGGGTGGGAGTGTTTTTTTAGGGAGGGTCAATTTATCGGAATGGAGATACGGGGGGTTTTCTCAAAAAATGCAGGCGGGCGGGTAACTGTAAAAGCGACGGTTTTGAACGATTTTGCTTTTACCGGGGCTAAAACGTAAAAAAACTACCGGACTGGTTGGATCAGAACATGATTTTAAGAAAACATAAAGGCCTTTTTTAAAAAAATAATTCGGACGCCGTAGATAGCGACTGATTTCGAGGCAACGTGGCTTAGGTCCTCAGAACCTATCTTATAATGAATAGGGGTAACGCGCACAATTGCACCGCACCGTCGATCTGCAACAACATCCAACAGTACAGCACCGGCCAGGCGCCGAGAACCAAAATGCAGAGTCAGATTTTGACTTTCTTGTTGTATGAACTTATGTCTTATTCAAATTGTTTACATAAATATCTGTAACTTATTTTAGCACTAAAGATATTTTCGTAATAAAAGTCTAAAAGTCAAAAACAAGTACGGATAGATTAGAGTAGAGTAGTTTGCTACGGGCACGTAGCATCATATCAATCTGTAGATACTACAGATTTTGTATGGATGGATAGATTTCATGCAATCGATCTTCGGCAAATAATTCAGTACACTAGCAGATACAAAACGCAGCACCACTTTTTGGCTTTCGCACTGGCCTGTGCTCTTGTTGATTCGCCGTGGTACCGGACCACACCCCTAGACGCCTAGTACTATACTAGTAGCTTTTGAGCTTTTGGCTCTATACTAGTAGCTTTTGAGCATTTGGCTCTCAGTCAGCCAGCCAGCGACATATATCTCATTCGTTTCGTTAGTGCTGCCTCTTTACTAGAAACTAGCAATTGCCACATCAACAAATTCTCTTCACGGATTCGCCTTTTAATTTTTCTCTCCAAAAAAAGAAGGCAAAAAAATACATACCGTCAGGCTCAGGCACCTCTCTCCTTTGCTCGATTCGATTCGTGCAGCACAGCACATCTCTCTCCTCCTCAACAGCGAGAGACCACTGCGCTAGCGGCGCCTCTTTTCCCATTTCCCTGCTCCCTTCTCGGCCCCTGCCTCTTGTCTTATTTAAAGACCTGACCACTCCGAGTTTCTTCTCAGCCTCAGTCCAAGAGCGGCATTAACAATGCTGTTGGTCAGCTACTAGATCGATCAAACAAAACCTCCTCTTCTTCAGTAGCAAAGGAATCGAGACCTCGCCGTTTTTCATAGTCTTTTTTGGTTGTTGGGATGGAGAAGAAGAGCTTGGAGTTTGAGATTGCCGATGACCACGATTTGTGGGTGCACGACTCCTCCGTGGATCACCGTGGGAGGTCTCCCTCCCGCGCCACCACCGGCTCATGGAAGGCCGCAATGTTCATCATCCGTGAGTAGTACTCGCTCAAGTCAAAGCGACTTATGATTTACAACGGAAGGAGTTGGAGTAGTCGCTTAGATTGAGTTTCGCGCACTCACTAGTTACCGCGTGAGTTCTTCCTAACATAAGTCTTTCTTTTTGGCATGTCCGCACAGTGATTGAGTTCAGCGAGAGGCTCAGCTACTTCGGCATAGCCACGAGCCTGATGATATACCTCACCAAGGTGATACAAGAGGAGATGAAGGTGGCGGCCAAGAATGCTAACTACTGGATGAGCGTCACCACGCTCATGCCCTTGCTCGGCGGCTTCCTCGCCGACGGCTACATCGGCAGGTTCTCCACCGTCGTCTTCTCCACCGCCGTCTACCTGCTGGGCCTGACGGTGCTGGCGACGGCGCAGCTGGCGTCGGGGCTGAGGCCCGACCACGCGCCACGCCTGCACGAGGCGCTCTTCTTCGTGGGCATCTACCTGGTGTCGATCGGCACGGGCGGCCACAAGCCGGCGCTGGAGAGCTTCGGCGCGGACCAGTTCGACGAGTCCCATGCGGCGGAGCGGGTGCAGAAGATGTCCTTCTTCAACTGGTGGAACTGCGCGCTCTGCGCGGGGGTCCTGCTCGGCGTCACCGCAATCGTCTACGCTCAGGAGCGCGTCGGCTGGGGCGCCGCCACCGTCATGCTCGCCTCCGTCATGGCCGCCTCGCTCGCCGTCTTCCTTGCCGGACGCCGGGCGTACCGGTACAGGGTGGCCGGGGGCAGCCCGCTCACGCCGCTGATCCAGGTCCTCGTCGCCGCGTTCCGGAAGAGGCGGCTCCCGCTGCCGGCCGACGCCGCCGAGCTGTACGAGGTCAGGTCCCCGCAGAGTGGCAAGAAGAGGCTGCTTTGCCACACCTACCAGCTGAGGTAACAACTCACTTACTGACGTTGCTTTCTGTTCCATTCCCCGAGCGAAGCAAACGGCCTTTATTTTACCTTTCACGATCGATCGGCGCGTGAACAAAAAGCGATCGCGAAACGCAATGGCTCCCTAGAATTGACGCAGCAGTGGCTAGTGCCTCGTGATTGCGATCCGAGTTCATCCATTTTTGCTGCTCCTGGGCGAACAACGCAAATCTGGAAGAGATCTCCGAAAAGCAAATAAAAGGAACATGACGTATGGTTGCTACGTGCTGCAGGTTCCTCGACAGGGCGGCCATAGTGGGGCCAGGCGCCGGCGAGGAGGCCTTCGGGCCGTGGAGGCTGGCGACGGTGACGCAGGTGGAGGAGACGAAGCTGGTGCTGGCGATGGTGCCCATATGGGTGTGCACGCTGCCGTTCGGCATGGCGGTGGCGCAGGTGTCCACCTTCTTCATCAAGCAGGGCAGCGTGATGGACCGCCACCTGGGCCCGCACTTCGAGCTCCCGCCGGCGTCCATCTTCGCGCTGTCCGCGCTCGCCATGATCGCCACGGTGGCGGTCTACGACAAGGCGCTGGTGCCGTACCTGCGGCGCGCCACGGGAGGCGAGCGCGGGATCAGCATCCTCCGGCGCATCGGCATCGGCATGGCGTTCGCCATCGCAGGAATGAGCTGTGCAGCGGCCGTAGAGCGGCGGCGCCTTCTGTCGGCGTCGGCCTCGGCCGCCGCGCGTCCGGCGCCGGTGCTGTGGCTGGTGCCGCAGTTCGCGCTGATGGGCGTGGCGGACGGGTTCGCGCTGGTGGGCCTGCAGGAGTACTTCTACGAGCAGGTCCCCGACGGCATGCGCAGCCTGGGAATCGGCCTCTACCTCAGCGTCATCGGCGCCGGGAGCTTCCTGAGCAGCCTGGTGATCACGGCGGCGGACCGTGCCAGCTCCCGCGGCGGGCGCGCCAGCTGGTTCGCCAAGGACCTCAACCACAGCAGGCTCGACCTCTTCTACTGGCTGCTGGCGTGCATCGGCGCCGTCAACCTGGCGTTCTACGCGCTCGTCGCCACCAAGTGCTCGTACAAGCAGACCGTCAGGGCCGGCAGGGTCGGCGACGACAAGTCCGCCGCCGCCGACGAGGACGTCTAGCCCGCCGCCGCCGGCGAGGACGTCTAGCGCGCCGGCGGCTTCGTCGCCGCGTAGGTACGGTACGTGTGGTCATGGAACGATGCCATTAGCAGCTGCAGCAGGATGATATCATTAGTGGCTAAATGTACGATAATTCGACTATCTAGATTGTAGTAGTCGTGTCGATCGTGTTGTTTCTCTAGTCTGTGTCGTGTCGTGCCGTGTCACACAGCTCACCAGGATTGGTGCACGAGTGGATGGCTCGTGTCTGGTTCGTTGTAGCAGCGATTTATCACATGCATAATTACACCTTCGTAAACAAGAATGGCTAAATGCCCGATCGAGAAAAACCAAACATACCTGCGCGTCGGCACTCGTCCCCGACTCGGGCGATGGCTCACCATAGGCTATGACGGCGTTCCATTGCCGTATGGCACCGGCACCAGGTAAAGAAAATTTGCCGCGGGTGGAGCCGCCGCCGCGGCGTGGCGGGCATCAGGGCATCGGGTTCAGGACTTTGGGCCTTTGGGTGATTGGGGGTCTTGGTGTGAGAAACTGACAATGGGCTAAGAAGAAAAGGAAACGAAGGAAAGAGGCCGCCGAGCTGTTGGGCTGAAAGTCTGTAAGTCTTTATTCATCGGCTCAAACTAGCTTCTTAGTTGGACTGACATGCTCCTCGGTGTCGGCATCGGTGATGGTCATACAGAGCTTCCTGTGGTGGTGTCGATAGACGGGGTGACGGCTACAGGAGTGGCATGGGCGAGAGAGGTGTGGAAGTCGCCAGAAAGAAAGGAGAGGGGCGGTGGCGTTGGAGGGTCCCGCGATATCGATGTCGATGTTGCATAGCTCCCTTGTGGTGGTGTCGACAGACAGGGCGGCGAATGCAGGGTGGCGCAGGCGGTGGAGGTGTAGAGGTCGGCAAAAGATGGAGTGCCGCCGGCAATGGCAGTGGAGGGCTCTGTCATCGGTGAGCGTGCTGCACCTCGTGCATCTAGCAGGAGCAGGACAAAGGCAAGTGACAGTGGAGGTCATAGAAGAGTGCTCTGGACGTGGACAAATTAGTGGTGGGGCGGGAGGGCGCTCAAGCCCCCCTATCGCCGCCGACCATCCTTAAAGCAATCATTGTGTGTCGCCACCCGCCTCTGGTCATCCCCGTCCTGGTATCTTCGACCTTGCCTCGGTGACAACTACTAAGGTGATTGCCGGTGACATACTAAAAAGCGCGCCGTCGATGCCACCAGCATAGGTGATTGTCGGTGACATGCTAAAAAGCGCGCCGTTGATGCCACCAGCATGTATAGAGGCCCAGGCGAAACTCAAATCATCCCAAACTTTGCGCAGTCATCGAGCTAATGTCTCCATCGACCGTCGAGGTCCACCTACGTGGTCCAGACAAAGCACGATATCAGAACTAGGTAAACACTAATGAGTTGTTCGACTGATAAGCCGACATGTTTCAGTTATTTCAGTTTCAATAGTGTGAATAACCCGCAATATAAGCCGGTTGAAACGAGCGGAGTTATGATTTGTTTGCTTATATAGCAGCGACTTATGGTTTAACACATCACACGACGACATCGACATGCAGGAGCTTATAAGTAGTAATTTAATAATTCGTAAAGAAGAATGGCAAACGTGCAAGTCGGCACTCTATCTCCGACTCCAGCGACGACGGAACGGCGGGGCACCGGGGGCTACGGTGGACTTCCCATACGGGCAGCAGCACGGCAGTGGTTGGCGCCGTGGTGGTCGGGGATCCTTGGAAAAAAGAAAATTCTCTGCATTCGTGTTGTAGCCGACTCCCGTGCAGCACGTTGGGCTGGAACGCTCCATTGTGATAGCTGAACCCAGTTTTTGGACCGCCTTACTGGGCTGGGAAAAACTAGCTGCTTCTTCCGTGAAAGAAACTCGATCCTGTTTTCGGCCCAAACTACGAATCCATGCAGTCCCGTGCGTGCATTTGCGCGTGCTGACGCGGCCACACCGACCAGGATCTACAGACTACAGTACCTCATCTTATTTTCCATCAGCAACCTTTTAGCTCCGCCACATCCAATCGTTCCCGCGTAACCACGACTGGTTTAAATTTAACAAATTGATTGATGAAGCAACGAACCCTAGCTGAAGCGTGGTCCACATGCACTGCCGCCGGGGTGTTTGGTTTCTTAATTTAAACTTTTATGCATTACGGCTGCTAATATAATTAATGCCAAGCGGTGGGTAAAGCCATTGTGGCAAGGGAATATCCGGAGGAGCCCCACGTCTTCAGGTCAACTGGTCAGGTCAAATATTTAAGCGTTCTGTCCTGCGCGTTGATTTTCAGTTAAAGAGAAAACCACTACGGTAAAAGCGGAGCCCTGTTGGTTTGGCGGCCGCTTTTAGCGTCTCGACTCGCGAGTGGAGGCGTGTCGCCGGAAAGGAGATTGGAATGCGGGAGTACGTGGCCGACCCAATCCTATCTCTTGGTTCCAAACATTTCCTCGTCGCCGCGGTCTCGTCCTCCGATCTTATGTGCGTGTGCAGCGCAGTAGCTCACAGTGGCCTGTTCACGTCTGTGTTGCATTGCATGGACGCACGCGCTCACGCATGCATGCACAGGTGTTTGCCGTAGCAGAAAACTCGTAGACTGTTCTTGGGGCTGTTTACCAGCACAAAAATTCTAGATCTAGAGTTGATGAATTATAGACATGTTCAGTGCGTTTACATGATTCATTTCGTTTATTCATGAAATTAAATAAAATTTTTGAACACGGCTCCTATTAGTCCAATAAACTAAGTATTCCTTTTACATATTCCTCTTTTAGTACACGTTCAATATAGACGTTAGAGTTGTGCAAAATAGGCTCCTCACCCCTATGAACATACACATACACCCACTCTCACCTCCAAACAATTGTGCCGAAAGATCTTGAGATTGAGAGAGGTGGTGCTTGGTTCCAGCCTTCCAGGGATGGGAGCATGTTAGGCTGATGTTGATGTTGAGCATGAGCCGTGAGCGTGGGGAAGAGAAAGCTAGGAGCACGGGGAAGAAGGAGCCGCGGCACGCAGGAGCAACACCACTGCTTCCAAACAACCAAAGTTAGCGAATGCACTCCAACTAATGCGCATAGTTCAATGTAATTTAGATAATAAATTAGTTCTTATAATTATGTTAAGCTAAACCTTTTTTATATTGATTAAAATTATAGAAAATAGAATAAATACTTATGGCATTGAATAAAAATATTGTGAAAATATATGTTGCAGTGTATACAATGATACTTTTTTTTTTTTTGTAAATTTGTGCATGATGTTTGCTGGAAGGTACTGTTCTTTCTTTTTCTAGTTGAGATTCAACCGGAGTTTGTATTAGTTATGAGAAGGATTACAATCAGCATCAACGAGCTCTCAAACATGATGGAATTATAAGCCACCGTTGATGGAAGGTACTGTTGTGTGGCCGCGGGCGCAAGCGCATGAGATCGGGATGAGGGTTGCCATTCCCGCACTGGCGCCAGCAACACATGGATGGAGGATCGACAGGTCGGCGTGGGCCCATGAAAGTGTCACTTTGCTATATATAAATTATATATTTCCCTTGATCTTATCTTGGGTATTTCCGCATGTGCACAGCCACGACCCTCGGACTTATCAAGTGTCACCAGTCACCCTTACTCAAAAAAAAAAAAAGGTGTCACCGGCCACCCTATATATATTGGTGCTTCTTTGGCGCCTACCCCCTCAAGTTAGAAATTTGTTATCCTTGCATAGGCGTACCTCATTTATTTACAAATCCAGAATGAGAGAACGAGAGGCACAAGCTTTAAAGAGTCTCATGGTTTTGTTGCCCATTATTAAGGGAGCATATTCGCCAGACCTAGGTGCAAAACATGTAATTTTGCTTCCTCTTTTTCACGAAACACGATACATACACATGCTCACCTTATACCATCTTTACTTTTACACTGAAGGTTGAGATGATATTGTTGATGATATTAATAAAAACAGCCCTAGAGTAATAGCCATGTATCACTAGGTTAGCGCTGCAACATTCGGCGATCACGGATCTTATGACTTATAGTTGCAACACCGATGGAGAGACAAGCAAGTGTGAACACAAAGAGAGAGGAGAATGAGGGCGAACCGGAAGCATAGATTGTGCTACTAAGGACTTGGGGGCGCAGCAGTCGATCAAGTTACTCCTCGGCGTCATCAGAGTCATAGGATAGATCAGCTAACTCAAATTAAAAATTACACATGTAACAATGTAAAGGAGCATTTTTCAATTCCATCATAGCAGAGGGTTTCTTCTCCAAGTTGGCTTTCTATCTGCCACCACTTGCTCGCTTATCAGTGGGCGACCCAGGGGCGCGTGGGGCCCTTGTCTGGACGGGAGGGGCCATGCCCTCGCCTTTGTCCGAACGGGAACGGGACGGTTTCCGTTTCTATAAAGAAGGCTTCTATTAGCCGCGTACAGATAGACAAGCAACTCCCGAGTCCAAACAACCAAGAACAGCCGGAAGCGGAAGAGAAGAGGAGAGGAGGCTCACCGGTCGCGACCAATTCTCGCAGAGACAAGCAATCGGAGATTCAGACATGACAACACAAGCGCTGCTCTTCCTCACATTCGCCCTTCTGACCGTGCTCGCGCAATCCAACAGGCACCACCACCACCACCACTCCCATGTTCAAAGCAGAGGTAGGCGCCCCGATTCCTTCTCTGCTCTTGCCAAAAGTTCAGGTTTTCCGACCAGTGAATCCAAGTTTTTTTTGGGTTTTTTTTTCACGCTAGTTTCTGCAGGAAAGCTCAAGATTTGTTCGTTTTCGTTCAAGTCCGGGTCTGGCTCACGCGTTCCGAATCGATCTCTGGTTTCAGGGCAGGGAGCAGGAGCAGGGGAGCTAGCGAGCCGGAGCAAGGCGGCGGCGCGGGCGTGGCCGTGCTGCGACAGCTGCGGCGGGTGCACCAAGTCGGAGCCGTCGCGGTGCCAGTGCCTGGACGCCGTCCCCCGCGGGTGCCACCCGGCGTGCAGGGACTGCGTCAAGTCCAGCCTCAGCGCCGACCCGCCGGTGTACCAGTGCATGGACCGCGTCCCCAACTTCTGCCAGCGCCGCTGCACCGCGCCCGCCGACGACTGATTTCTGCTTGCTCTTGACCCACCAACCGCTCCAACCTTCTTACCCACCCACCCATCCGCCCGCCGGCGAATCATCTCGTCTGAACTAGCCAGCTGTGGATTAGGAATTTTTTTTTGTGTGTGTGTGTAAAGAGAGATGATGAATCTGTAATCTGATGAGCGAGCAACCAAACCAATCTTGGACGCTGCACGCCTGTGGTGTCCTCTTTTTTTTGTTTTTTTTTTTTGTATCTTTGACTTCTGCTCTGTATCTGTATGGTTGGTTTACTCTTCTTGTCTGTGAGGAGAAGAGCACGGTGAACCACCGGGATTGGAGAAAAGACACTGGCTTTTCTTGCCGTTTATGAGCTTTCGACAGGGAACACTCAACACCGTCGATGGCTTGGTGTGGATCTGTCGTCTCGATTTTTTCGATAACATGCCTTGGCGTGGATCTTTCGTCTGGATACTTTGGGAGCAGAGCACAGACTCTGCTGATGGCTGTAGATGAATGATGGACCTGGACGCTATCCGGTCGAGGACGAGGCTGAGGGCCAGGCTTATCCGGTCGAAACAGGAAAGTTGTCTGCACCTAAAAAAGGGAAAAAAAAAAGAAGACAGAGAGTTGCTCTCACTGATCCGAGCCCGACGATAGACGAAACAGTCACTGAAAGTGGAGAGGCTCCAGCAGCGACTCCGCGCGAGCGTACACGTGGCGCCGGGCGTGCTCTCACGAACTCACCCTTCTGGGTCAGTTTCACAGATGCGCATTTCGCACGCGGATCTAACTCCTATCGTCAGCGTCACCTAATGGGACCGCCCGGCGCTAATAGAATCCCGTACCGCTAATCCCACCGCCCGGCCGCAGAACTACCTAATCTCTCGCGCGGCCTTGCGGCTCCGTGGAACCGACGCCCACGCACGACGGGCCACGATCGGCTTCGCCTGCGCTCCAAATCCAGCAGTGCTCGACGTAGCGCCGACCTCCACCGTCGCACGTCGCCATCACCATCGCGCTGTCATCGCCATGGCGGTTGAGTCCGCCCCGACCTTTGCGGCCCTCCTTCCCGTCCCAACCCCGTCGATCTCCCATCGACGGTCCTCGTACGCACAGTCCTCATAGGCGTCTGCGGCACGACTGCTCGTGGAGAAGAAGGAGGTCGCGAAGACGCATCGCAGCGTGCCTGCACGACAGCCAGAGCTGCGGCAGACCCTGTTTGGGCCAACGCCGAGGAGATCTCCACCCCTGCTGCCGCATCAGCGAAGGTCCAGCTGAGGAGTTTGAGGACGATGGTCCTTGTTGTCCCTTCACTGCAAAGTGCTGACGAGGTATGCGTATGCCATCTCTTCTCCCTTCCTGACGTGTGAAACTAATCAATCTTCTCCCCAAAGTGTCTCCATTTAATTTGTGCTACCAAATATTTGTCTTAATTTATACCATAACCTGGTGAGTTATTAATTACTATAGCACTTTTACTCGTAGAGCTATCATCCAATTATCATAATTTGTAAGCTATACGTGTTTGTTTACCAGACGCCCGCATGCTGTTTGCTAAAATGTCCGGTTCTAAATATTTGGAAGTAACACATGTAATTAGATCAGATTCGATCGAATTGAAAATAGCCAATTAGTTTAAGAGGGGGTTGGGTGCACCGTTTCGTACAACAGGAAGAGAAGAGAAAAGGGGTTGGCACATGTGGTTTTCTTCTCTTCACCTTATAAGTGTGACGACATGGCGGGAACGACGTCGATTGTGTCGCGGTGTCGACGTCGCATCAGGCACTGGCTCGTCCGACGGCGGCAGCTGCTTCGCGAGGTCGTGTTCGCGATGCCTGAGACGGGGGCGGGGTCGACGACGCGCCTAGGCTGCCGCGGGCGGAGGCCAAGCGCGAGGTGGCACGCAGTGACGGAGCTAAGACTCCGCGTGATGGCTGTGGCAGGGAAGCGCGGCGACATGACTGCGACAGGAGGATGGGGAGGCATGATGGGATCGAGGCGGAGGCGTGGAACGGCGGCTGCAGCGTAGCCTTTTTTCTTTTGATATTTTAGTCTATCTGCCATTTAGATTTTGAGCAAAGGTTAATATTACCAATTGGATCATATACTGAAGAGTTTCCAAAAAAATATCATATACTGAAGAAACTACGGATAGTAGCAGTGGGTACTCACGAGAGGAGCATCTTAAGGTTGACAGAAACATTTTGCCAATACGCTTATTAAGACAAGAAATGGTTTTTAGATATGAATACAAGCCAGTCAGCAAGATGGTCAAGAAAGTTGAGGGCAGAGCTTTGTCTTTTTCCAATGTACTACTTTGCCACACATTTGATTTCAATAGCTTGAGCTTCAGTTTGTCACCTTCAACATATTTTAGTCAAAAGATATTGATCCTTTTGTTCTTTTTTTTGTACAATAGTTTTGTCAGTACTGAACCTCCCGATAAGCTCTATCCATGGATATTTTCTCTCACGTTATTGGTTACTGTAACTCAACTCTTGAAAAACGGGCAATGTATATTCATATTTCCTATACAGGTTGTGTACCTCGATGATATCCCTATTCCCATTGGTTGCTTGCATGAAGCATTTAACTATAATCCATGCTCTTGTGATTTTTTTTTTGTGGTACGCAGCATCCATTTAGCATTATCAGGAGCAGAGGAGGAAGTCATGCTCCGGAGAAAGCATTTCTCATTGCAATAATAATCATCTTAACCAGTGAGAACAAGAGGTAGCAGTGAGAATTTTCAATTCATGTCCTCTAATTGTAGCATACTGTTTTCTTTTTTGTTTCTCACAAAACTATCACAATGAGGAGTTTAAATCATTTGAAAGCATGCTCGATAAAGTAGAAGTTCAGATGTTGCGAAGTCATGACATATAATGTTGGGTTAAGGGTTATAACATCCATCGCAAAGCACGGACACTTACCTAGTAATTATATGATGTTTCAAGCTGCAGAAGGCAGGCTCAGGGGACAAGGAATATCCCACCTAACAAGAACCTGAACCTGAATCTGAACCGCCGCGAGTAGGCGAAGCCTTTTGGTTTCTGAACACGTATTTCGTCGCCGATGATTAGTACAGTAATTGATCTGTTGGGCCATTGAATCATGGCAACAATCGACAAGCCGGTGGGTTTTTGTCTTTAAAAAATTGGAAGGGGTTCAACTGCTAAGAACAAATCGTTGGCCTAGCCAAAAAAAAAAAAAACTGTGAAGGACAACTTCTGCCGTGAAGTAGACAGCAAACCGCTTTGTTCTTCGAGTGTGCAGTTGCTTGGTTTTTTTTTTTTTTTGACAAATTTAACCAAACACATGCAAATGCATATTTTTGACAAGCTTGAAACAGTGGCTACACTTTGGTTAGCAGCAAACGCTGCACGGGTGAATATATATTCACTTCAGCGGCCTCATGGAACATATGGATTTTTTTAAAACGCTATTTTTTGTTCGGAGCACAAAAGAGGAAAAAGACAGTCAAGAAAAAAGAGAGAGGAAAAAGTCGCGCGGGCCTTTTTCTAGTTCGGAGAAGACCGGCAGTACGTTGATTGCGCCGATCTGTTCTGCTAACGGAATCTACGGCCCGCAAGGATAACGGCCCAAGCAGCCGCAGACGAGCAGGAGGGGAGGGTTCGGCGGCAGAGCGATTTAGTACCACCTCGCCAGTGCAAGGCAGATAGGCCCCGAGCTCCCGCTATAAGAGGAGCGCCCCCTGCGACGTTGTTCAGTAAGTACAGGTAAGTACGGGGTCGACGACGTGCGATCAAGAAGACCTGTGGCCTAGGTCAGTTGCACTTGGAGGGCGAGCTGGCTTATCATCTTTCTAGCTGGGAGAGTGAATTTGCTATTTATTAATTATAAATATAATAATAATAATATAGTTTTTTTATTTGATAAGTTAGGGTAGGTTAGAGATAAAATTAAAAAAGGCATAAGTTAGGGTAGGCTAGGATAAAATCAAGAGGCATAAAAACAAAGAACATATAAATGGTATAAGAAAAAAAAGGTTAGAGATAAAATTAAAAGAGGCATAAGAAATGGTATAAGAAAAAAAAGGTTAGAGATAAAATTAAAAGAGGCATAAGTTGGGGTAGGCTAGGATAAAACTAAAAGAGGCAAAAAAAACAAAGAATATATAAATGGTATAAGAAAAAAATTATGGTTCAGCCATGTTAATTGTTAGTCTTCAAACGTTTCTATCTATAGCTAAATCCTTAGGGATATTTTACTCCTTAAGGTCTCTTTTAATCGACTCGTACCAAGTTAGTTTAGGTCGACCCCTATCTCTCTTTATATTATCGACTCGCTTTAGAACCCTACTACGCACCGGTGTCTCGGGAGGTCTCTGTTAGACATGGCCAAACCATCTCAACCGGTGTTGAATCAATTTTTCCTCAATTGGTGCCACCCTAACCCTATCCCAATATCGTCGTTCCGGACTCTATCCCTCCTTGTGTGCCCACAACACCATCGTAACATACGCATCTCTGCTACACTCAATTGCTGGATATGTCGCCTTTTTGTAGGCCAACATTCAGCACCGTATAACATCGCCGGACGAATCGCTGTCCTATAAAACTTACCTTTTAACTTCTGAGGCACCCTTCTGTCACAGATGACGCCTAAAGCTTGACGCCATTTCAACCAACCGGCTAAAATTCTATGCCTAACATCTTCATCAATGTCACCATCCTTTTGTAGCATCGATCCTAAATACCGAAAAGTATCCTTCTTGGCCACCACTTGCCCATTGAGGCTAACGTCTCCCTCCTCATTCCTAGTAGCGCTGAAATCACACTTCATGTACTCGGTCTTGGTCCTACTAAGTATAAACCCTTTCGACTCTAACGTGTGTCTCCATAGTTTTAACTTCCTATTAACCCCCTGCCCTAGTCTCATCCACTAGCACCATATCATTAGCAAAGAGCATACACCAAGGGATATCACCTTGTATGTCCCTTGTGACCTCATCCATCACCAAAGCAAATAAATAAGGGCTCAATGCCGACCCTTGATGTAGTCCTATTTTAATTGGAAAGTCACTGGTGTCGCCATCACATGTTCGGACACACGTCACCACATCCCTGTACATATTCTTGATGAGGGTGGTGTACTTAGTTGGAACTTTGTGCTTTTTCAAGGCCCACCACATGATATTTCTCGGTACTTTGTCATATGCCTTCTCGAGGTCAATAAAGACCATGTGCAAGTCCTTCTTCTGCTCCCTATACCTCTCCATCAACTGTCGTAATAAGAAAATTGCCTCCATGGTCGACCTACCAGGCATAAACCCAAATTGGTTTTGGGTCACACTTGTCACTCTTCTTAGGCAATGCTCGATAATCCTCTCCCAGAGCTTCATCGTATGGCTCATCAACTTAATCCCACGGTAATTAGTATAACTTTGAACATCTCCCTTGTTCTTGAAGATCGGTACTAATATACTTCTCCTCCATTCTTCAGGCATCTTGTTTGACTGGAAAATAAGGTTAAAAAACTTAGTTAACCATACTATCGCTCTGGCACCTAGGCATCTCCACATCTCAATGGGGATACCGTCAGGGCCCATCGCTTTACCTCCCTTCATCCTCTTCAAAGCCTCCCCGATCTCTTCCTCCTGAAATCTTCTCACGAAATGTCTGTTGGTATCGTCAAATGAGTCATCCAACTCCAAGGTAGGACCCTCATTCTCCCCATTAAATAACTTGTCAAAGTACTCTCTCTACCTGTCCTTGATCTCCTCATCCCTCACCAAAAGTTGATCCGTCCCATCCTTGATGCATTTGATTTGGTTGATGTCCCTCGTCTTCCTCTCGCGGATCTTAGCCATCCTATAAATGTCCTTCTCCTCTTCCTTCGTGCCTAGTCGCTGATAAAAGTCATCATACGCCTGACCTTTTGCTACACTCACCGCTCGTTTTGCAGCCCTCTTCGCTATTTTATAGCCCTCAATGTTGGCTGCACTCTTGTCATGATGGAGGCGCTTGAACCACTCCTTCTTCTCCCTAATAGTCCTTTGCACCTCGTCATTCCACCACCAGATGTCTTTCGCTTCCCGTTTGCCTCCCCTACTCACTCCAAACACATCCGAAGACACCTTCCGAACACATGTTGCCATCTTTAGCCACATGTCATCTGCATCTTCTCCTTCTTCCCACGGCCCCTCATCTAGCATCCTCTCCTTAAATGTTTGCGCTGCTTCCCTCCTAAGCTTCCACCATTTTGTTCTCGCAATCTTGGCCCGATTGTCCCAATGGACATGTACCCGAAAGCGAAAATCCGCCACCACAAGCTTGTGTTGAGGGACAACACACTCCCCAGGTAACACCTTACAATCTAAGCAAGCACGTCTATCCCCCCTCCTTACAAAGATAAAGTTGATCTGACTTAGGTGTAGTCCGCTACGAAAGGTCACTAGATGGGATTCCTTCTTCTTAAAGACGGTGTTCGCTATCAACAAATCGTAGGCCAACGTGAAGTTTAAAATAATAATTCACTAAATAAAGACTAGTAAAATTAAATCTGAAATCTAATTGGAATAAATTAAATGTGTCAATTTGAATTCAGATTTCATCATTGTACGATTGTATATTGTATATGAACTTGCTGGGTAGGACCTGGTAGAAATTTATTTACAGATTGGAGATATACACCAGCAATCTGTAAATAAATTTCTAAAGAGTGAAATGCACAAAGGGAGGTGGGTCATGGACTCGCTAACTAACTGGGTAGGTCATGGACTAACTAACTTGCTAACTAACTGGCTAGGTCATGGACTTGCTAACTAACTGGGTACATGATCCTTTTCAAACTTATCAACCGGGCCCAAATACCAAAACTAGTCCGATACCAAAATTAGTCCGGTTTTGCGTGATTTTGCGTAAGTGGCAACTAGTCCGGTTTTGCGTGATTTTGCGTAAGTGGCATGTGAGGTCGTTGCACCGGCAGTGGTGATGACTGGACGGCCGGCTGCTGGTGGTGGCTGTGGCCCAGCCCAGCCGCCAGTGGCAGAGCTTGCATGAATGTACAGAGGGGGCCAGTTGAAAGCTATACTGCTACAGTAATTACCAATACTAGTATGGACAATTTAAATTATAGGAAAATCTTTGTTTCTTCAAGTTCTATTTATGTAGATTGCGATGAAGAATTGAAATTCTGTCAAAGAACTGAACTATGTGTGCAGATTTGCATACTTGCAAGCTCTAATCTACTCATCAACAAATCTAGTACCTAGCAAGTATAGCTCGAGAGGGAGATTGGTTGCATGCATGCAGCGACATGCAAACCTCTTGACGGAAACGGACGGAGCAAGGGAGGGCCAGGACCCCGTTTGGCCACCAGGTAGCTCCGCCTGTGCCAGCCGCCCTTGCGGCATGCCAGCATATGCATCTGCTCATCAATCTCGTGTGATATCTATCGTCGCCCAGTACTCTTCCACCATAACTGATTGCGTACTAGCTTAGCTTCCTCAACAACTGCAGCGAGCGTCATTATATTAGTGGAGTGTCACTGTGCACGTAGTACTTGGACACTGTATGTATGTATTGCAGCCAAGCTGCTACCTGTGTGGAGATACCGCTACAGGAGCAGGAACAGGAGTGTTGATGACGTTAACTGTTAAAGATGGATATCTGCATTTAATTAGCTTTTATTAGTAGTACGAAAAAAGAAAGGAAAACAACATATTGGTTAAATATGCATGCATTATTATATTTGACTTGGTTCTAATCTAGAATAATTTATACTTTTTTTGACAGAAGAAGTGTATATAGGTCTCTGTCTACATGCATGTATACTACACATACCGTACTCACGCCATACACACCATCACTAGCACGCCAACCTACAACTAGCACGCCAACCTACAACTACACACAGTAGAAAACACGTCCTTCTAGAGATCGACGAAACTGCTCAGAGCTCCGTCACACACCACCACTAGCACTGAAACATCCTTAATTTTTCTCAAAGAAAAAATACACAGAATGACGAATAATATAATAGTTCAAAGCTCAAACCATCACATTATCCAGCAATAGTTGATACAGAAATCCATACTTCGAACAAAAGAGTACAATTAGAAGGGATTACATAAATAGTCCATCGTCATACTGGCGGAATCATCAGAGTAGCAGTGTCTGGAATAGCTACGGTAGGCGGAAGCAACAACAATCTCCAAAAGAAGCCTGAGCGTAGGAACGAGACGTCTACTCCTCATCGTCATCGAAGTTGTAGTCGGGTTCACCTGCCAAATAATTTTCAGTAAGATTTGTATTGGCCACTCGTCCCACCCTATGCTTTGCTTTTGCTATATGGTATTTGGTGGATGCATAGTGTATAATCAAGAGACCTATTATTTGGCTGTGGTTTCCTATGCAAGTAGTATTCATTATCATATAATAGTAATTCATCAAGTTTTAACCCATTCTCATCCATCATCATTTCTATCCCATCATCACACGCATCTCACCCTCTCGCACTCAGTCGACTGGTCCAACTCCCTCTCGGAGCCTGTGTGGCAGAATCTCCTAAATCATATGGCCCACATGTATTATTATTGTCTAAACAGACTCCAAATAACCATGAATGTGTTCCATAAGACTTAAAAGATTTGTCGGATAAATTCTGAATTATCCACGATTCTCCAAGCAGGATCAATCATTACAAAGAGACATTGCAGTATTACAATAATTTTATTCAAATAATATACATCGGAGTAAAATAGCAGAAGGATTACAATAACATAAGTTTACAAACCATTTAGTTCAAAACTTACAAACCATAAGCTAGATTATTACAAACCATAGTAGCGGTGGAGTAACAATATAACTTATTACAAAAACCTTGATTATATGCTCTGCCTAAGAGCGAGACATCCTATTCGTCGTCACTTTCCTTGACGACTGTCATGCAGCAGGATGCGAAGCACTCCTGCCCATGAGACTCACCTGCAACAAGGGTTCAACAAACCCTGAGTACAAAAGTACTCAACAAGACTGACCTAACGAAAAAGAGGGGTGAAGACTCAGGAAATGCAGGCTAGAGGGACAAGGCAAGGCTTGCAGGAGATAAGAAATTTTTGCAGAAAAGCTCCGCAGAAAGTAAAGTTGTCTTGCTCTAGATCAAGAATACCAACCAACTTCATTTTGAAACCTTAAACATCATTCAAGTTGTTACTACGATGATGAACACCGATCGAGTCTTCTTCTTCGAGAAGCAACGGCGATTCGAATCCATTTTTATACCCAGCTGGGACCTAGATCACTGGGATACCGGAGACTTTAACTCCGATGCATACCAGATCATAGATATACCGGGATAACAACCACAGCCATATATCACCACATGATACACGTGAGCACTTTGACCCAGTGTACCAATATACATGGGAGCTTAAACCCATGGTATACCACACTATGACATATGTGGGGACTCTGGCCCACTACATATCACTCCATGACATACGTGGGGACTCTGTCCCACTGTAAATCACTTCATGCATGTGAATTTTCTAGTTTCTCGATATCACCAGTTCACCATCGACACGGGACCTAGGGCATCAACAGACAGAAATACTACAGAGGGACTCCATTCCCAATGCAAGTTACCCGTCCAGACTCGATTTATTAACTATCATCATGATTCCAACAGGTAAAGCTAACCTCATCTTTTTCATTCTTTTACCTTTTGAAAACCTAATTAATTAAGCAGGGCTAAGCATTACTAAGCATTTTCCAGTTAACAGGTAACAAGGAATAAGGAAGTAAGACAGGTAATGCAATTGGTAGGTTTTCACTCAACTCCTATTACTTAATGCAACATTTCATAACTGAAGCGATAAAACTTTTATAAATACAAGGATAGGGTTTGAATCCATCCGGGGCTTGCCTTGGTGGTCAGGGTAGACGGTCTCGAGATCTAGATCAACTCTCGACTCCTGAATCTGCTCTTCCTTGGAATCTGATGCGACAACGTTAAACTCTCCATTAACGGAAACTATACGAATAAATGATATGCTTCAACATGATGGAATAGTAAACATGATGCTCGATGGATGCATGATCAAATTAAGGGCTTGAGTACAACTTTTCTTCATGATAAAGTTGCAAGCCAACAAAAACTTACTCACTAAGTTCATTAGGGTTAACTACGTCATTAAAGAAATACATTAGGCATATGAAATAACGTTGATTAAACCCTAATGACATGATATAGATAAGCGCAAACAATTAATTAAAGTGCCAAGGGTCATTAAGATTAATAACCTGAGGTCATCAATCAATCCCAAAGTCAAACAAATCCTATAATGATTAAACTTAAATAAAGGGATTAATGAATTAATTATTTAAAAGCATAATTTAAGGGCATAAAATTAAAGTTGTCTAATTAAGCTAAAAATTTTATTTTGGAAAGATCTTGGTCTAAATAGATGGTAAAACAAATTTCAGAATTAAAAGCTAATTATTTTATTTATTAAAAATCATTGAATGTGCATTTTACAATAAAAATGGTAAATTTTAACTTATTCAAAAAATACTCAAATTTGTTATTTCATATTTTTCCTAGGTAGATGACATCATAAAGAGCATACATAAAAAATTTCAGAATTTTTGGAGCTATACATGAATTATTGTGAATTTCTAAAGAAAATAGCATTTAATTGATTTTCTGAAAAAGAAAAAGGAAAAAGGGAAATTCCTTACCGACGTTGATCGGCGGCGGCCGAATTTTGACCGGCGATTTCTCGCCGGCGGCGAGGTTGCCGGCTTTCGGGCTTGGACCATTATGATCTCCTCGACATTACGCACACCTAGACTAGCTAGACAGTCGATCAGAGGATGGTGGCAGGCACGGCGTCGGCCATGGCGGCTCGGCCATCACCGGCGAGCGGCTGCAGGACTCGCCGGGGCTTCTTCGATGCGGCTAGCGTGTGCGCATGCTGCTACGCGACACTGTGGATGTGATACGCACACTGAACAAGCTAACGCATGACCCTAATAACCAAATCGACGAGCACCGCGGCGGCGGCATGGTCGCGGCGGCGACACGCGTGGAGCGGTGACAACAGGATGACCTGGGTCAAACCAAAAGACACGATCACATGCAGGAGCTTACAGCGAACACGATGCGCTAGAAGATGAAGACTCGACGACGTTGGTGAGGCTAGCTCGGCGTGGACAGGGATGGCGGCGGCGTGCTCCGGCAGCAAGGGCGGCTTCCCAGCGATTCCTGAGCACCAACGAGTGAACCACGGAGCGCATGAGAAGGAGGAGATCAAGGTGAGCATGTTAGGGAAAAAGAGGGAAGAAAATGAACAACCATAGCGGCGGTCGACGGTGGCGGCACGCGGCGGCTCTGCTTGCCGGTCGCGAGGAAGAAGACGGCGGGCCGGTAGATTTCGGTGACACGAGGCTACTTGAGCTAGCTAGGGAGATGCGCAAAAGCGAAACAGAGCCAGAGGAAAAGAAAATGAATGCGAGGAGGGCTGACGGTGGCGAATTTTTAGCCGGCGACGACGAGTTCGACGGCGGCGGTGCAGGGAAAAAAAAGAAGTCGGCCACGGCGCTTATACTTATAGCCCGAGCTCGAGGAAAGGGAGGGCGACACGCGACGAGGATGCTTTGAGCGCGAGGTGAGCTGGCGGTCGCGGACGCCGGTATGGCGCCGGTGGACGGCGGCGCGGCTTGAAAAGCCGGCCATGGCTGTAGTTCATAGGTCTCGGTACTGTTCAAAGAAATTACAAAACTGCCATTCATCGAAAATTACAAATTACACCAAAATTTATATAAGAACTTGAAAATATACAAAAATATCATTTGCATAACTTTTCAAGAGATACACTTTTAATTTAACAAATATTTTAAAATTCTGCTCAGTTTTTGAAATATGAATTCAAATTCAAAAAGGGAGCAAAACCCTAGAAAAAAATATTTGAAATTACTTTTGATTTTTCAATAAAACTTGAAAATCTCCAAAACTATGAAATGTTCAACTTTTCAAACCAAACATTTTTCATATACAAAGTTTTCCCAAATTATTCATAATTTTTGAATTATGGTTTTAAAATCAAAAGGGGACAAATGTTGGAAAACTGTATTTTCAAATTCATTTGAAATTCCTTTTGGAAACTTGAAAAACTTTGAATACCAACTTTGTAGCTCTTGTCAAGATATACAAACTACCTTTTTAAAGTATCTCCAAATTCTATAAAGATTTTGAATTACAGAAAGGGAGATAAAACAAGATTTTGAAATAAAGGGTTTTTGAGACCGAATTCAAACTCGATTTGGTTTCTAAATTAATTGGTTGGTCATTAGTGATCAAAAACATCATCCAAGGACATTTTTAGGTCTATGACCCTATAGTACCCTTGGTTGACCAAGTTGACTTTTGAAAAACATTTTATAACTTTCTAATTTGAATTTAAATTTGAATTGAAAGACTTAGGAATAAGCTTTGAAATCCAAATTCAACTTCAAATATGGAAATTATTTTTAAGGGTTGGACTTAGATTTATACACTATGCTTGACACTAGTGTAAACACGGTTTACACCTCAAGTACGTAGAATATAAACTAAGTATTTGAGATTACATTCGAAAGTAGGGTTTTATGATTTCATGTGACAAAACATTTCAAAAACACAACTAACCTATAAAATATAAATTTGTTTTAGTTGATGCACATTAAGGTTGACCTAAACATTAATGCTTTGCAATGCATATGATGACATGGCATGTTTTAATTGATATAACACCAGGGGTGTTACAGCCCTTCCCCCTTAAAGAAATCTCGTCCCGAGATTTAAAGATGTAGGTAAAGTAATGAAAAAGGAAATGTGTCAAGAAAACACACTTCAGCTAAGTACATAAGGGAAAAAGGGTTTTACAACTCACACTAAAGGAGTTACAACTCATAGAGGGAATTGTAACTTAGATAGAAGCATAAAAGTCCGGGAAGTTCTCCAACAGGTAATCTTCTGATTCCCAAGTTGTTTCTTCTTCTGAATGTTAGTCCCATTGTATCTTGTACCACTTGATTGTTCTACTTCTGGTGACATGGTCCTTCTGATCCAAAACTCGAATTGGATACTCGGAGTAAGTCAAGTCAGGTTCAAGTTCAATTCCTTCAACATCAACAACCTTATTCGGCACTCGAAGACACTTTTTGAGTTGTGATACATGGAATACATTGTGTACAGCCAACAACTGTTCAGGCAATTGCAGACGATATGATACCTTCCCAATTTGTGCCAAAACTTGAAATGGTCCAATGAAACGAGGTGCTAGCTTGCCTTTAACTCCAAACCGAGTAACTCCCTTCATGGGTGACACCTTTAGATATACATAATCTCCCTTATTGAACCACAATGGTTGACGCCTTTTGTCCGCATAACTTTTCTATCGAGATTGTGCTACCTTTAAGTTCCGTTGTATCTGCTTAACCTTATCTTCTATTTCTTTTACAAGATCAACTCCAAAGAATCTCCTTTCTCTGGGTTCTGACTAGTTCAATGGAGTTCTACATCTGCGACCATATAATGCTTTGAATGGTGCCATTTTAATGCTTTCTTGATAGCTATTATTGTAGGAGAACTCTGCTAAAGGTAAACATTCATCCCATTTCTTCGAAAAATTCAAAACACAAGCTCTCAATATATCTTCAAGTATTTGATTGACTCTTTCAGTCTGACCCCCTGTCTGAGGATGATAGGCCGTACTGTGTAAAAGATCAATACCTAATGAATCATGTAAGTGCTTCCAGAATTTGTTAATAAACTACGTGCCTCTGTCAGACACAATAGTCTTTGGTACTCCATGAATACTAATAATACGTTCAAAATACAGTTTGGCATATTGCGAGGCTGAATTTGTACTTTGAACTGGTAGGAAATGTGCGGATTTTGTGAGTCGATCCACTATGACCCAAATTGAATCAAAACCTCTTGCTGTCCTGGGTAGACCCACTATAAAGTCCATACTGATATCCTCCCACTTCCATGCTGGAATAGGCAATGGCTGAAGTTCTCCTGCTGACTTCAAATGCACAGCTTTGACTTTCTAACAAATATCACACTGAGCCACATACTTAGCAATTTCTATCTTCATCTTGGTCCACCAAAATTTCTGTTTCAAATCATGGTATATTTTATTACTTCCTGGGTGTATGGAAAACTTTGAAAGATGTGCTTCATCGAGGATCCTTTGACGTAACTCAGGGACTTTTGGTATGACCAGACGGTTCTTATACCATAAGACATCTGCTTCATCAAGGGTAAAACATGAAACCTTTTCTTTTCTGACTTTCTTTTTGATATGCTTAATCCCCTTATTACTTCTCTGAGCAGCAATAATTTGATCTTTGAGGGTCAACTCAACAGTAATATTAGACAAACTTCCTTGTTGTACCATCTCTATACCCAACTTCTCTATCTCATGACATATAGAGATATCCAAAGGCTTCACTGTTAAACAATGACAATGACTTTTTCGGCTAAGTGCATCAGCAACTATATTTGCTTTACCAGGATGGTAATATATTTCTAAATCATAATCATTGATTAGTTCTAACCACCTTCTTTGCCTCATATTCAACTCATCTTGAGTAAAAATATATTTTAAACTCTTGTGATCACTATAGATATTATATTTATTACCCCAAATGTAATGTCGCCATATTTTCAATGCATGGACAACAGCTGCTAGCTTTAAATCATGTGTTGGATAATGCTCCTCATGTTTCTTCAACTGTCGGGAAGCATAAGCAATAACTCTCCCTTCTTGCATTAATACACTTCCAATACTAATACCAGAAGCATCACAATAAATATCAAACGACTTCTCAATATTTGGCTGTGCTAGGATAGGGGCAGTAGTCATCAATTTCTTTAATTTCTGAAATGCCTCTTCACATTCGGGTGACCAAATGTTATGGGCTTTGATAAAAAAGAAGTTACATATATTCGGGTGACCAAATGTTATGCCTCTTCACATATATTTTAAAATTCTGCTTAGTTTTTGAAATTTGAATTCAAATTCAAAAAGGGAGCAAAACCCTAGAAAAAAATATTTGAAATTACTTTTGATTTTTCAATAAAACTTGAAAATCTCCAAAACTATGAAATGTTCAACTTTTCAAACCAAACATTTTTCACATACATAGTTTTCCCAAAATATGCATAATTTTTGAATTATGGTTTAAAATCAAAAGGGGACAAATGTTGGAAAACTGTATTTTCAAATTCATTTGAAATTCCTTTTGGAAACTTGAAAAACTTTTAAGACCAACTTTGTAGCTCTTGTCATGATCTAGAAACTATATTTTTATAGTATCTCTAAATTCTATAAATATTTTTAATTATAGAAAAGGGGATAAAACAAGGTTTTGAAATAAAGGGTTTTTGAGACCGAATTCAAACTCGATTTGGTTTCTAAATTAATTGGTTGGTCATTAGTGATCATAAACATCATCCAAGGACATTTTTAGGTCTATGGCCCAATAGTACCCTTGGTTTACCAAGTTGACTTTTGAATAACATTTTATAACTTTCTAATTTGAATTTAAATTTAAATTGCAAGACTTAGGAATAAGCTTTGAAATCTAAATTCCACTTCAAATATGGAAATTATTTTTAAGAGTTGGACTTAAATTTATACACTATGCTTGACACTAATGTAAACACGTTTTACACCTATTGACATTGTTTTTCGGCACGTGTCAATAAGGATCAGGAGACTAAACTAAATCGGCAAGAGGTTGGTTTTTCTTCAGCATTGCTTCCAAGCTGCCGATGGGTGGTTGCCGATGAAGGGCATGTTGATCTCGTACATTACCGATGAAGCTGAAGAGCTGTTGCTGATAAGGTTGGCTGAGAACGAGAGGATTGTTACCGATGAGGCGGAAAGAGCTGTTGCTGATAAGAATGGCAGAAAGACTGGGAGGTTGTTGCCGATGCCAGGAATATACCGATGAGGAGATAACTTCATCACGACGGAAGTGGACAGAGGATCGGCATCATAGAGCTTATGATTTTCGTAGTATAGTTTGAGTTCAACTTCTATACGAGTTTTATTTCTTTCCTTAGGAGGTAGAGTTCGTATAAGGAATTAGTTTATTTCTTCTATATTTGAGCTTTGCTTGTTAAATTAGGACTCTTCGATTAGCGGAGTATAAATATATGCCGGGGGCATTGTAATAGGGATCCAAGCATCAATAAACAAATCTACTTTTTATCGTAATTTACTTCTACCAGCACTTTACTTTTCGATGACTTCGTCAAGTATTTTCTCTTTTTCAAGGAGTTCTTTCAAGAATCGACGAGCTGCATCAACTTGATCTCCGGCGACCTTGCAAGTTCCGCGTCTACCGAGCATAATTCAGGCTTTGACTTCCAGGCGTATCGCTGTCGTCTCGTCTGATCTGTTCAACAGTTATCGAATACATTCTGAGCTTTGACGTCCGAGCGTGTCGCTGTCGTCTCGTCCAGTTTTTATTCAAGTTATCATCCTTGTCGATTAACAGGTCAAATTGACTGGCACGCTTCAGATATCGAATTTGGGTATTAGCCCGGTGTGTTTGCAGATACGAACTTTGCATCAACACATCTTTTGGCACCCCCAGTGGGACCAAGTCAATAGATTTATCATGAAGAATCCTGCTGATCTCAATCCAGAGAACATCATCGAGATATCCGAGTCAGATCTCTAGGAAGATCAGAAGCTTGCCATGGAAAAAGCCATGGAGGACTACAGGCAGCTTTGCTTGAAGTCTTTCAGCATGAATAGGGGTGGAGAAGTCATCCAGAAGCAAGATCTACCATTGCCTCGGTAGGTAACTTTTGATTCCAACCCTGGTAAATTACAGGAGATGGTTAATTCTGCATTGAATCAGGCTTTGATCAACCACTCCACTGTGCTGTCCAATACTGTTTACAATGCTGTTGTGCAAACATTAAGAAAAGGACAAGCACCAGGTTATGTCGGGCTGACATATCATCAGCCAGGATCGGCATCTGTCAGTACTCCATCGGCAATTCCAACCGTTGAGAGTATGGAAGCTCCTGCTCCTCCAGCTTTATCAGGATTATCTAACATTGAAGCCACGCCGATAAGATCAGATTTAATGTCTTAGGAAAGGCAGATCACTCAATTGGGTACAGATCTATCGGCATTGGCAATGTCAGGTCCTTCAGGTCAATACAGTCAGGTTACTGCTAATTGGTGGGGATACGGGATGCCTCCAGGACCATCTACTGCTAATTCTGGATTGCCTCAGGTGCATGATGTAGCAGGAAAGAGTCCTGTGGTATCGGCAACTTTGGTTCGACCGATGACCCAGGTATCACATTATTCTACTACACCTCCTACTATACAGCCATTGTCAATGGGATTCCATGCGCCTCCATAGCAAATGTCTTATGCGAATCCATTGGCAAGTTCCCTACCAATGCAACAGAAGGTTTCTACTGCAGAACAACCTATAGTGTCGTTTGTATCTCAATCTGGGTTACCTACAAATCAAGGCAATTATGCTGGTTATCATTCAATCATACAAGAGCATCAATTGTCAGCGAGCTATCAGCCATCGGCAAGTCAGGTGCCAATGAATTATAATCATAGTTGGTCAGGGCAAGCATCAGCTCAGCAACATGCTACTCAGCCAAGCTATCAGGCGATGGGGACTCAACAGTATTGTCCACAGGTAGCTTTCTAGGATCAAACATCGGCAAGACAGCTGATGAGCTTTGCTCCACGGACTAGTGCTGTGAATATGCTGATTCCTACAAACCAAGTACCACAAGGATACGTAGAAGCATATCAGCCAGCACCTCCAGCAGAGATTCAACCAGTGCATCGGCAAGATCAAGATGCGTTTTGGACCGATAAGATCGCGGAAGTGATGAAAGAGCAATTTGGGATTCAGCCCAAGATTAATACTTACTCTTATCGGACTCCGTACCCTCCAGCTTATGACTCAATTCCTTTCCCGAATCAGTACAAGGTGCCAGATTTCACTAAGTTTTTTGGGCAGGATGATACGTCGACGATGGAGCACATCAACTGATTCATCATCCAGTGTGGAGAAGCTGCTAACAGGGATGAGCTGAGGGTCTGTTTATTCTCATCCTCTTTGTTTGGATCGGCATTCACGTGGTTTATCTCATTGCCACCAAACTCTATTCTTACTTGGGCCAATCTAGAAAGACAATTCCATAAGTACTTCTTTGCTGGTGTCCATGAAAAGAAGCTTACTGATTTGATGAAATTGAGACAGCGAAGCAACGAATCGATGGAGAGTTTTGTGCAAAGGGTACGAGACATGAAGAACAGGTGCTATAGCCTAGTGCTTGATGATCGCCAGTTAGCTGGTTTGGCTTTCCAGGGTCTGTTGCCGCATCTCAGGGACAAGTACGATTCTCAGGAGTTTGAAAGTCTTAGCCATCTTGTGCAGAGGATCTCTGATCAAAGTGCTCGAGCTCCAGAACCTAGGAACAGCTAGAACAAGAAGGTGTCCTTTGTAGAAGAAGCAGAGGAATCAGACTCAGATGAAGAACTAACTATCGGCCTGGCTGAGTAGGTGAAAGGTAAGAAGCCAATATCTTGTCCTTTTGGTCAAAAGGAGCCAGAGAAGTTCACATTTGACATCACAAAGGCCGATAGAATATTTGATCTGCTGCTTCAAGAGGACCAAATCAAGCTATCACCTAATCATGTGATTCCATCGGCAGAAGAGCTAAAGAAGATGAGGTACTGTAAATTTTATAATGCAACTTCGCACAATACTAATGATTGCAAAGTATTCAGGTAGCAGTTGCAATCGGCCATTGAATCTGGGAGGATCAAGTTCGATAACTCTAAAGCTCAGAGGCTGATGAAGATTGATCAACATCCTTTTCCTACAAACATGGTGGATGCCGTAAGCAAGACCAAAGTGTTGACATCAGCAAGCGCTGAAAGGAGAGCATCGGTAGATCCTAGACATCAAGTAATTGCTGATAACTTGAAGGGGACAGAAGTAGTAGAAGAAAGAAGCAGTTCAAGAAGACCTCCTAGGCCTGCTCCATACAGAGTTTTAGGTGATCGCTATCGGCAGCGGCAGGAGGAGTTGCGTCGGGAAGAGTGGCGTCGGCATGAAGATCATTGGTGATGCCCCTTCTTCATCTACTGCTGGGAAGAAGGCATTAAATTGCCTACGGTTGATAACTGCCCCGAGTGCAATGGTTATGATTGAGCCGATCGGACAGAAAGAAGATCGCGCTATGGTAATCGGAGCAAATACATCGATAAGCCGATCAGAGAGAGGACATCGATACATGATCGGCTGGGGGCAGAACCAGTGTACATGAAAGGCTGGGCAGGCATGACGATTGCTTGTCGATGAACCGAGAGGAGCTCAAGGAGATGGCCAATGCAAGAGTTCCTGACGAGGCGATTCTTTGCAGAGACTCTAATATAAACTGCCCAGGTTCAGGTACGAAACTGTATTAGCCCGTTTGAAAGACGAAGCTTCCTCAATGGTGCCCTGAAGGTCTGACAAAAACTCAGAAGAGGAAGATGCAGCGGGAGCGCAAAGAAGAAAACCCCCGTGGGGCAAAGTCTCAAGTGTGGCAGCCGAAGCGTAAAGATGGAAGTCCATCGGGAGATATCAACATGGTTTTCATGTTGCCGATGGAATTTCAGGCACTTGCCGATGTGGAGAAAGAGAGAGTTCTTTCAGAACAAGTGGCTTAGCTGATCTTGGATCTGATGATGGCCGTCTTTGAGAAGCCTACCGACGATGAGAGACAGCATCTCAAAGCTTTATTCGTCAAGGGCAGAGTTGATGGGAAGCCAGTGTCAAAAATACTCATAGATGGAGGGGCTACGATTAACATCATGCCATATGCCGTGTTTCGGAGGCTCGAAAAAGGAGATCAAGATCTAGCCAAGATGGACATGAAGCTCAAGGACTTTGAAGGGAACATATCACCGGTCAAGGGAGCGCTATGCACTGAGTTGACCATCAGCAGCAAAACATTGCCGACCACGTTCTTTGTCATCGGTGGTAAAGGTGCTTACAATTTACTATTAGGAAGGGATTGGTTTCATGCCAATTGCTGCGTTCCTTCTACAATGAACCAATGCCTCGTGCAGTGGGTTGAAGATAAAGTTGAGGTGGTTCCTGGTGATTCATCTTATATAATTGCATCGGCAGAATCAGAAACTTACGAGCGGTCCAAGTGCATATTGGGAGAAGCATGGGATTCGGAGTTCCTCAGGATTGCCGATTATGAGCTGCCACTAATCCAAGTAGTCGGTTCTGAAGATGAGTTATAAATGGATAGGTTTGCCGATGATGGAAAACTGGGCCATGGGTTTACATCGGCAGATGACTTAGTTGAAATAGATATCGGTAATGGTGATAGACCAAGGCCAACTTTTGTTAGTGCTAAGTTAGATCTCCAAAGCAGAGAACAATTGATTGCTTTATTGAAAGAATATAAGGATTGTTTTGCTTGGGATTATACAGAGATGCTTGGGTTAGATCGATCTATCATTGAACATCGGCTACCTATCAAGCAAGGATATCGGCCGCATCAGCAACCCGCACGCCGATGCAATCCTAAAGTGCTGCCTGATATTAAGGCCGAAATAACGAGGTTAATTGAAGCAAAGTTCATCCGACAATGCCGATATGCTGAATGGATTTCTAATGTGGTTCCTGTCTATAAGAAGAATGGGAAACTTTGTGTCTGTATTGATTTCAGGAATCTTAACAAAGCTACACCGATGGATGGCTACCCGATGCCCGTTGCCGATTTATTAATTGATGCTACTGCTGGACATCGGATTATTAGCTTCATGGATGGGAACGCCGGATATAATCAAATCTTTATGGCTGAAGAAGATATCTCCAAGACTGCCTTCAGATGTCCAGGTCATGTGGGGTTATTTGAATGGATAGTCATGACTTTTGGTTTAAAGAATGCCGATGCTACTTATCAGAGAGCAATGAATTACATTTTTCATGAGTACATCGGCACATTGGTTGAAATTTATATAGATGATGTGGTGGTTGAGTCTGGGGACTTCGGAAATCATCTAGTTGACTTGCAGAAGATATTGGAGTGCACAAGGAAACATGGATTGAAAATGAATCCCAATAAGTGTGCATTTGGTGTATCGGCAGGACAATTCTTAGGCTTTATGGTGCATCAGAGGGGTATTGAAATTAGCAGAAAATCCATTGATGCCATCAATAAAGTGATTGCTCCTATCGATAAGACTGAACTACAGTCTCTGATTGGCAAGATTAATTTGATTCGAAGATTCATATCTAATTTATGAGGAAGAATCAAAGCTTTCAGTCCATTAGTGAAGCTGAAGGCCGATCAAGAATTTGTGTGGGGAGAAGAACAACAGTTGGCTTTAGAAGAAATTAAGAAGTATTTGGAGAATCCTCTAGTGCTAGTTCCACCCCAACACGGGGAGCCCTTCAGGTTGTATCTGTCGGGTGATGATGAAGTCATTGGTCAGCTCTAATCCAAGAGTTTGAAGGGAAAGAATGTGTAATCTATTACCTGAGCAGAAGGTTGGTAGATGCTAAGACCAGGTATTTGGCCATTAAAAAGTTATGTTTATGCTTATACTTCTCCTGTGTTAAATTAAGGCATTATCTGTTAACGGCCGAATGTACTGTTATATGCAAAAACGATGTGGTCAAATATATGATGTCAATGCCAATTCTAAGTGGAAGAATCGGCAAGTGTATTTTAGCGTTATCAGAGTTCGATCTGCGGTATGAATCGGCTAAAACAGTCAAGGGGCAAGTCATGGCTGATTTTGTTACTCAGCACTGTGGCACAGTGAATTCTTTGGAGATTGCTCCGTGGACACTCTTCTTTGATGGTTCTACGTGTGGAGAAGGAGCAGGCATCGGCATTGTGTTGACATCACCTCCGGGGAAGAAATATGAATTCTCATTGCCGATTGCTACCACATCGACAAACAATCAGGCTGAGTATCAAGCTGTGTTGAAAGGTTTGGAGTTACTCAGGGAAGTCCGTGCCGATGCTGTTGAAATCTTCGGTGATTCGATGCTGATCATTAATCAATTAGCTGGGGCATATGAATGTCAAAATAAGGTTTTAATCTCGTATTATGAGAGATGTCGACAATTATTGAAGGAGTTCAGAGATTTCTATCTTGAGCATATCTCCAGATTGCATAATGAAGAAGCCAATCAGTTAGCACAGCATGCCTCGGGGTATCAGCCAATCCACGAAGTGTTGACATCGGCAACTGATGCCGATGACTGGAGGAATGAGATTGCCGATTACCTGAAGGATCCATCTAGGAAAGTCGAGAGGCAGATAAGGTTTCAAGCTACTAAGTATGTGCTCCTTGACGATGAGTTATATTATCGTACGATGGATGGAGTTTTGCTCAGGTGTCTTGGCAAAGAAGAATCAAAGAGTTTAATGGGCGAAATCCATGAAGGAGTATGCGGGGCGCATCAATCGGCTTTCAAGATGAAGTGGATGATCAGGCGGAACGGATATTACTGGCCAACGATACTCGAAGATTGTTTCAAGTATTTTAGAGGGTGTCAGGAGTGTCAGAAATTCGGCAACGTTCAAAGAGCGCCTGCATCGGCAATGAATCCTATCATTAAACCATGGCCATTTCGAGGATGTGCTATTGATCTCATCGGTCAGATATATCCACCATCAAGCAAGGGGCATAAATTCATACTTGTCGCTACCGATTACTTTACAAAGTGGGTCGAAGCAATTCCTCTGAAGAATGTGACATCGGCAAACATGATTGATTTTGTAAAGGAGCACATTGTGTATCGGTTCGGTATTCCTCAGACTATTACGACCGATCAGGGAACCATGTTCACGTCAGGGGAGTTTGATAGATTTACCGATGAGATGGGGATCAAGGTCTTGAATTCCTCGCCTTATTATGCTCAAGCCAATGGTCAGGCCGAAGCCTCTAACAAAGGGATTATTAAACTCATTAAACGCAGGATTAAGGAAAATCCCAGAAAGTGGCACACGGTTATGAACGAAGCTTTATGGTCGTATCGGATGGCATGGCATGGTGCTACTAAAGTATCGCCTTATCAGTTGGTATATGGACATGATGCAGTTTTGCCTTGGGAGATCAAGACTGGTTCAAGGCGGATATTTCATCAAGATCAGCTGTTGGCCGATGATTACAGTACACTCATAAAAGATGAGTTGGAAGATCTGGTGAGTCATCGCCTGAAGGCTTTAGTTAGCATCGAAGAGAACAAGAAAAGAGTTGCTAGGTGGTATGACAAGAAAGTGAAGACGAAGGAATTTGCCGATGGTGATCTAGTCTGGAAATTGATCTTACCGATGGGGACTAAGAGTACAAAGTTCGGTAAATGGTCTCCTAATTGGGAGGGTCCTTATCGCGTCAATCGGTCCGTTCCTAGTAATGCCTATATCCTAGAAACTCTCCAAGGAGAAGTATTTCCAAGAGCATTGAACGATAAATATCTGAAGAAATATTATCCTAGTATTTGGATAGATGCTTGAAGGAACAGGTGCATTTACTGATTCAATGAGAACGTATCGGCACTACATGAATATGAAGTTCTACAATTACCGATGCATTGTGTCACCGTTGGAAAGAGAAAGGCTAGGATTGAATCAAGGATGAAAAATGGGCCGCGGCGGAGGAAGCGTTATATGGGCCTGTTGGTACAGGATTTTCACTGCAGCGCGCGCAACCTTCAAGGAGAAGTTCAGGCGGCTTGGGTAATCATGACCTGGAGGAAATTTCGGTGCATAAAGTATTTTATACTCTGAAATTGGGGGGCATGTGTTGACACCGTTTTTCGGTACGTGTCAATAAGGATCGGGAGACTAAACTAAATCGGCAAGAGGTTGGTTTTTCTTTAGCATTGCTTCCAAGCTGCCGATGGGTGGTTGCCGATGAAGGGCATGTTGATCTCGTACATTGCCGATGAAGCTGAAGAGCTGTTGCCGATAAGGTTGGCTGAGAACGAGAGGATTGTTACCGATGAGGCGGAAAGAGCTGTTGCTGATAAGAATGGCAGGAAGACTGGGAGGTTGTTGCCGATGCCAGGAATATACCGATGAGGAGATAACTTCATCACGACGGAAGCGGACAGAGGATCGACATCATAGAGCTTATGATTTTCGTAGTATAGTTTGAGTTCAACTCCTATACGAGTTTTATTTCTTTCCTTAGGAGGTAGAGTTCGTATAAGGAATTAGTTTATTTCTTCTATATTTGAGCTTTGCGTGTTAAATTAGGACTCTTCGATTAGCGGAGTATAAATATATGCCGGGGGGCATTGTAATAGGGATCCAAGCATCAATAAACAAATCTACTTTTTATCGTAATTTACTTCTACCAGCACTTTACTTTTCGATGACTTTGTCAAGTATTTTCTCTTTTTCAACGAGTTCTTTCAAGAATCGACGGGCTGCATCAACTTGATCTCCGGCGACCTTGCAAGTTCCGCGTCTACCGAGCATGATTCAGGCTTTGACTTCTGGGCGTATCGCTGTCATCTTGTCTGATCTGTTCAACAGTTATCAAATACATTCTGAGCTTTGACGTCCGGGCGTATCGCTGTCGTCTCGTCCAGTTTTTATTCAAGTTATCATCCTTGTCGATTAACAGGTCAAATCGACTGGCACGCTTCGGATATCGAATTTGGGTATTAGCCCGGTGTGTTTGCAGATACGAACTTTGCATCAACAACACCTCAAGTATATAGAATATGAACTAAGTATTTGAGATTACATTCGAAAGTAGGGTTTTATGATTTCATGTGACAAAACATTTCAAAAATACAACCAACCTATAAAATATAAATTTGTTTTAGTTGATGCACATTAAGGTTGACTTAAACATGAACGCTTTGTAATACATATGATGACATGGCATGTTTTAATTGATATAACACCAGGGGTGTTACAACCTGTCTTAGCGGCTCACAGCCGGAAAGGGTAAACCAGGGGGAAGAAGAGAAGGACTCATCTCACTACTCCCGAGAAGCGTGGGTCGAGGGAAAGGCCGTACTGAGGCCGCAGACTATATATAGATTCAAAAACTCTGCAGAGCATATACTCCCGTAACCACAAGATCACCATCATCAGCGGTGCCCCGCCTAGGCTGATTTTGACTGCTTTTTAACTGGTGCGATGTCACCCTACCACTTAGTACTAGGACATCCCAGAATACCACCGACACACTGAGACTGTGAGACATAGTACCAGGCCCCCGAGGTCACTATGTTGTCTAAGGAGGGTGTGGGTCCTAATGCACGTACCTCCTGACACTATCTGCTAACAACCTAGTAGTAGTGGCACCATCCTAGCTAGTCAGACATCCGTCTTCCGCCCATACAGGAGCGAGCGGTGAGCACATAGGTCCCAAGGTTCTGGTTCTCAAGGGATATCAGGTGCTAGGGGGATCAGATAGGATTATCTTCTCATAGGGACTACAACAGTCCGTGCTACAATAGCACCTCCTATCGGGGCCTTGCTCCACGAAGGCTCTCACCCCCGGGATCACCTTATACCTCACAATGTACCCGCCATAGACACCTCTCACGGGGATGCCCAGAACACATCCCCTGGCAAGATTCACCCAAGGCTCGTCGTAGAATCTTGCTCGATCGACTCAAACCCTCACGACACACCCAAGACACACGCAGCACTCTCCCCGAGTAAAATGGCACCACGTGCCTTTCCATATATCCATACTCCACCACGCATCACATCACAGATATAAAACGTAGTAGAAGTAAAGCATCATGAGTAAATAAGTATGTGTCTAGCCTATCAGCGGGTGTGCAGGAGTAAGGTTGCGACAAGGTAAAGGCTTCATCAGGCAATTCTATCATGCAACCTATCACAGGTGATATTCATAAATAAAGCTCTAGCAAACTAGATATCATGCCATGCGTAATAGGATCTACGAGGTTGGATGGGATGTGGCACCTACGTAGTCATCACCGAGCTCCTCCTCGTACTCGTAGTCGTCCTCCTCAAGCGGCTTCTCCTCTGAAACGAAACATAATAGTCGCGTTAGCGACTCCTATGGAGTTAACACAAAGAATTAATAAAATCTAATAACTCCAAATGCAATCATACAAAATCCTATGACGTAGATCTCATTTTTATGAAAATTTGGACACTTGGTTCATATTTTTCGGAGTCCGTATGAAGAAGTTATGATTTTTTGAAGTTTAATTTATTTTCTAAAAAAGAAAAAGGGTGGATTTACCAGAGGCTGACACGTGGCGGCCTCTGATTGGTCCATGCGACATGCGGGTCGTGCAGTGGTGGTGCAGTGCTGACGTTATACTAACGTCATGCTGACGTCAGCGTGTCCGGCAGCTCAGTCACTGACAGGTGGGGCCCACTGTTCTGATCGTTGACATGTGGGACTGGGGTCAACAGTCAACGTTGATGGTCAACGGTCAACACCGACCGGGCTTGGACTGGGCCTATGCGGGCCTAGGTAGGGCCGGATCTAGACTGGGTTGGGCCGGCCCGGCCCGGACACGTGTCTGCTCGTGGTCCATCCACGTGACGGGCTGGATTCCTGGTGGGCTGAGTCTACGACTTTTGGCTGTGTGGACTTGGTCCACGATGGACTGTGGACAGGAAGGCCAGGTGGTGGTCTGTGACTGGTCCATGGGCAGGGGAAAAATTCCCCTCTTCTTCCTTACGTGTGCGTGACCGGGCACGGTGCGTCACCGGCGGTGTGCAGGTGAACTGCGGCGATGGCCGGCTTCGGCTAGGCGGGGCAGCAGCTATGGCGGTGCGGGGCTTGCTGAACTCTCCTACGGGGACTCGACCGGCTTGTGGTGCCCTGGCCCGTCGGTGCGCGTGCGGCGACGGCGTCCAGCGGCATGGCCACGGCGGCAAGGTGCAGCAGCACAGCGAAGGGGCGGCTAACGTACGCGCGGAATTCGTGAAGCCTAGCCAAGCGCAAACGCGGCTCCAATTGAACCAAGGTCACTTAAACGGCTGACATTTACGGCGGCGACAGTGGCGACGGATTCCGGCGGCGGCGGCGATTCCTTCCGCCTGAGCTCAAATCGGGCACCATCTTCCCCTCCTTCCTACGCGTGGAGTAGCTGGGAGCTCCATGATTCTATTTTCGCGGTTAACGGGGCACAACGGGGCGCGCGCTGCCGGATTGGCCACAGTAGCGCTCCGACGGCTCAGGCGCCATGGCGACCGAGTGGCAGGCAAAGTGCGCCCGCCCTCACTGTGGTCACCGGGCTCCCAAACGTTGCCATATAGGCGTTCTACACTACAGCGGACTCTACGGTGGGGTTAATGAAGCCTATCGATGAACAGAGGACGGGAACACAGGGGTCGAGCTGGTCGACGGCCATGGGAACGAGCAAGGGAAGCTCACCTGCACATGGTGGTTCCTGGCGGCTCACGGTGCAGCGGCGGTGATGAAGCGGCGGTTTGGTGAAGGAGAAGCAGAGCGGCACGTCAGTGGTGTAGTTGTTGCAGTTGAGCAGGGCCGCCGGGTCCTCCTCCGGCGAGCACGGGCGGCGGCGCGCGGACCTCCGCTCCCCGCCTTCTGCTTCTCCTCCCTCTCCTCACCTCCTTCTTAGGCAGATGAGCAGCGAGGTGGCCACCAAGGTTGCGGCTGGGCGGCTGGGAAACCCTAGCGCGCCTGTCCGTGGCTTTTATAGCCGGGGCGGCGGCGGTCATGGCTGGCATGAACGGCGTAGATCGGTGATACCGATCGGGCGGCAAGGCAGCTTCGAGCTTAGGTTTAGGGTTTGTGCGACGCGGCAGCGGAACGGACGGCATCGCGTGCGGGACGGGCGCGGGTGGACGGCCAGGACGCGGCACGCCATTTTTGGTGCGCTGGACAAGACGGCGGAGTGAGCAGAAGAGGTAAAAGGTGGGGGATGACAGGCGGGTCCCATGCGGCAGTGACAGCGGCGAAAGGCGCGGGTGCGTGGCGCTTGGCGGGCCGCCTTGCTGGGCTGGCTTGCCTTGCTGGGTCGCGGAGCGGCGTGCGCGGGCGACGCAGGCCGCGGCGGCGGGCGAGCGGACGCGCGGCGCTGGCGATGGCCTTGCGGGGCCGCGTTGGCTGGCTGGGCCGCGAGGCAGTGCGCTCGGGCGTGGCATGGCAGGCCGTGGCGGTCGCGGGCGTTGCGGGCCGGCCTGGTGGCTATGCTGGGCTGGTCAGCTGCTCCGGGCTGCTTTTCCTCTTTTCATTTTCTCCTTTTCTCTTTTCCCTTTTCTATTTCTTTCCAAGCCTCTAACCCAACTATGCCATGATCATGTTAGTGAAAGAGTTAGTGACCATGGCACTTATGCTTGGTAGATCCACTACGGTCTCATGAGGCATGTGGGGTCCATGTCTAAGGTTAGTGATACATATATACACATATGATACAAAGTTATTTAATTTTATTAGTCATCACATAAAATCAAATAAGAAGCAAATCAAACTCTTGTAAATTACATGCAAAGTTCATGCTAACATTAGGTGCTACTTATGCAACAACGGGATGTCTTCCTACATGACACTCACCAATCATGGGTTATTTTAGAAAAAATTTTGTTGGTTGTGATTTTTGGTATTGGGAATTTTAGGGATGTTACAAGCACTCCAACCTATAACTACACACAATAGATAACGCGTCCTTCTAGAGATCGACGAAACTGCTCAGAGCTTCGTAGACGACGGACACATCGTTTTGACCATTGTGACATCACGCGAAGGGCAACATGATTTTAGTGGGAAACACTGTTTTCATAAACAGTGTCCCGGTAAGAAACGCAGTCGAATCCGAGATTGGAACCTGCGCAGCCTGCGTAGCCACTGCCTCCGCTAGCCACCCGAGCGAAGGCTCGGTCTCACATGCCGGACTTATTGATGAGCCAAAGAATTGCAAGTTCGACCATGCGTACAAAAACTAGCTCAATGATTGGTAGTACGTGGTTTGGCAAATAACAAATTTGTGCCCATGCGAAACCCGAACAGAGTACAGCAGTGTACTAAGCTAGTATAGTAGGCAACGAAATCTCTAAGCTAGGCTGCACGCCTGCACGCGTTGTTCTTCCACTGATAATTAACTACTAGCAGCATCAAGGAAGACCGGTCGTATACGTCACATCTGATCCATGGCAGTGCAGCTTGTTGCTAGCTTAGCTACAGCGCTGGGTGTTGTGTACCAGAAATCACTATTAGTTGATTGAGATATGGCTCTATACTTAGACGGTAACATTAAGATCTAAACAATATGTCGTATCAGTTTTACTAGCAAAACATGTTCGTGCGTTACATCATGTTAGACAACTTGCTGAGTGGTTATATGGATAACGATTTGAAGAATATAAGTATAATGGTCATATGATCTGTTCTGAGTAGACAGTAAACGTCTTTATTATGGTCGTTTCATTCTGTCTTCGCTTAGAAAAGGTCAAGCGGATACTGTTGGTATTGCCTTGCGAAGAGCTTTACTTGGAGAAATAGAAGGAACATGTATCATGCATCAAATTTGAGAATGTGCGGCATGAATATTCCACAATAGTAGGTATTGAAGAATCCATACAAGAAATTTTACTAGATTTGAAAGAAATTGTATTGAGAAGTAATCTCTATGGAGTTAGAGACGCATCAATTTGCATCAAAGGTCCTAGATACATAACCGCTCAAGATATAATCTTACCGTCTTCCGTAGAAATCGTTGATACGACACAACCTATAGCTAACTTGAGAGAGCCTGTTGATTTCTGTATTGAGTTACAGATCAAGAGAGATCGCGGATATCATTATGTCTTGAAATCAATACAACGTGTAAACTATAGGAAACAATTAAAGTGATATAGCACTATCTTAAATTGTTGGCCAACCTTTATTTTTTTAGTATAATATGATGTAGCAGAAAAAGATGCATTACTTTATTATTGATGACAAAATAATTTATTTGATGGGGTTAGTATACTAAAGATAACCCAAGTAAAGTATTTTTTTATCATCACTATTGTCATCAGGCAATCTTGGCTTTGGTCTTCAAACCTACGGGCTCCTAACTTTTGTTAAAAGAGCCTCTTTGCTTCACTAGCAAGGAGCTGTTTTTGTACACAAAGATGCTAAATTTGCTCTGTCTTTGGCCTACTCATGTTGTGGTGTTGCAGCTTCTCTTTAAACCTTATCGCTATCGCTGTCCGACACTCGTTACCGGATGGTAACCGTTGACGAGGAACAGGGGCGATGGTGGACCCGTACGAAGCACAAACTCCTCGCATATCCGTCGACAAGGATGAGGCTAAAGATCGAGACAACCTCTTGGGTGACGGCGAGGGGCTCGATCAGCGATGCGGGTCTGCGCACGACTAGCTTCCCGGACCGCGACCGCCACGAGATCAGCTAATGGAGCATGGTCGCATCGTACTCGCAACCGGATGCGCAATGGCGTCTTGAGAACCCCATACTGACGTCTTGTGCCGGTTGCATCTTGGGCGGCCGTCACTTGGCACGAAGGCTGCTGGTTCGGCACATTCGGACAGGCAACAACAACAGCGCCTATGCATCTATGACCTGCCCGAGTCGCTTCTAGTGAACACAATGATGATAAGCTCCCCAGGAGGGTGTAGGGCACTCCACGAGCAAGACCCTTACCGCTGGCCGTGAACGTATAGAACATGGTAGGCAAAAATAAAAAAATATAGGTAAAAAAAAGTGGCACCTTGGTATATTTTTCTCTCCACTGCAAAGTGCATAGTTAGTAGTTATAATTATATCTTACTTATACATAAATCATAATCTATCAACATTTATAATATCTATGAATACATCATAGTTTTAAGAAATTAACAAAACTGGTTTGTCATTTTTATGATTTCTGATGAATTTCACAAGATCTCTGGTTTTATAAACATCGATTTATTTTTATGATTTTTGATGAATTTTGTAAGATGTATGGTTTTATTAACATCGATTTAAACACTTTGCGGTAGAACCCCGATACATACATTTAATAATAATCAAGACCCTTCCACCTTTTCTATATCTCTTACATCGAGAACCGTGTATTGCTTGACGGGACACGAAATGGAAGAAAAACACGGGCCAAAGAAAAGGGCGGGCAGAAAAACAAAAGATTGGGAAAAAAAGAAAAAAAAAGTCACGTAAATGCAAGTGAACCGGAAAAGGACGTGTTTTCCTTTGCACGGACGGAATTGTTTTTCTGGAAAATGTTTCTATCTCACGGATAAATTTACACAGACCTGATTTTACCAAAGACCGAACCTGTTACAAGGGCGAACGAATTGTGGGCAGACTGAAATTTTGATAGTTTATTATTAGGTATAGATATAGAAAAGCACATGGAAGTCTTTCTTTCATTATAACAATTTTTTTTCAACCCAAATACTCCTGACGGTGTAGATATGTACACATTACAGCAGCTTAATTAACTATGCTAACAAACTAACTAATCACCCTGTGTTTGTACACAAAAGTTTGTCAAGGAAGACGCCAAACTCTGCATATTTCCACAGCATTTTGGTTTCCTGTCAACAGCGAATTCCAAGAGCTGAAAAGAGAAAAACCAAGAATGAAATCAGACATACGATCTGAACTGACATCTACACATCTATGCCACGAGCTTAGTTTACAATCGTTTTTTCTTTTAGACATGTCATATATCTTTTTCTTTTAGTTATATCATACACATAATGCATTTTAGCTTCAGAGTTTCAATACACACCTGTTCTGCTGTCGTCATTGCGAGCCAAGACCACAGACTTATGCACCACAATAGTCTACCAAGATAGCAACTGCTACTTGCATTGCCAGGTAATCATATGCACAAAGGTTTCGCTGCAATTGGTAGAGAAAAAAGTTGGTTCTCTCCGTTTTTGTGGCTAAGCATCCTTCCACGCCCTGTTATAGGAAATTCTATTAGAGGCAAGCATAATAAAAAATAATGCAGGTTCATTGACTCAAGTGAGCAACCCTATTTGGAGATTACAATTTATGGTTGCTAAAAACATTTAAGCTCACATGGGGATTCATTCATAAGTCCACTGGAATATGTAAAGTCATACCTGCAGCACGAAGGGTCCTTTTGCAAGTTTCATTGTCTATTTTACGAAAATTTTAGATACAAATGAACCCATTAAAAAAAATTTCAACTAAAATACCTACACTTTAACTATTTATTAAAATAAGAGGATCATGTACTCTTTCAATCCACTAAAGTGACAAAATGCTTGGTTAGCCCAGTTAGAACAACAATATGATAGAAACATTCAGACAAGGCATATGCAAACAAAAAAAACGTACATATTTCGCACCTCAAGTTCTTGGCAATAAACACTGGCTCATTCCCATGAAAATATGCATGAGGGGAAAACAAAAGAACTAAAATAGCAAGCATATATGGATGTCGCAAACAAAAAAATGATCTTGTTTCCTATTTTCCATCCATCTCTAGCTTATCCATGTTAATACATAAGTTAATGGAGACATAGGACAACCCAATCTCTAACCGTATATTGTGCTAACATGTCTGTCATTTGTGTATCAATGAACAAAATTGACCGTACTCACAAAATCTCTTTCCATTGGTGCTTGATATTTTCATGTTGTCCTACCATCGCATTCAAGAAGTGAACTATGGTTTCTCTATCATTTCCATTTTAGTTCGGCAGAGCTAACAATGAGTTCTTGACCATAACTAATCAATACCACAAATCTGACCAAAAACTAACAATTCAGTACAGTATTGGTTTGCACTTCAATTTGTAGTTAAGTTTTATATAATCGCTGAAGAAATTTTTGGCAGAACAAAGGACCACACATGAATCAAGAATGAGACCGTTGCAGGGTGCTCATTTATCAAGAAGTATGCTAGAATTGCATACCTGCAACTTGTGGTCAGAAATTTCGTGGCCACGCAGTTTGCATCAAGCTCAGAGAGGCATAGATCCAGTCGTTGTTCTTGGTGGGATTCGAGCATTGCAGTGCTCCTGGCGGGAGCAACATGGATGACGCCTGATCTTTAGGGGATCCGCTGCTGGTAGAACTCACTGAGTGACCGTCAGGGGGGCTCAGACTCGCCTGGGGCCTGCTGGCGGGGTTCGCAAGCAGGGCCGCGGGTGAGTGCTGCCGCAGCGGCGGCTGGGGCGAGTCCACCTGCGCCAGCGTTGTTGACGAGGGGCTGCCAGAGCGGCTTGAGGAGAGCGGGATGGTCTGGAAAATGACCGGATCTAAGAGGGCTCGGCCACTCGAGGTACGGCGTCACGTCGCCGGCCGCTGCACCTCCCTCCCCGAGCGGGCCCTATTGGCCCACGCGAGCCCGGGCGCTCGCGCTGTCGGTCGCCGGCGTCGAGGACTCGAGTCCACCCAGTCCTCCCCTTGGCGCAAGCGGAGCCGCAGCCGCGACCGCTGGTGGAGGTGAAGCGGAATCCTCCGCTGTTTGCCTAGCAGTGCACGATCTCCGTCAGGAGACGACGAGCTGTTAGATCTTGGCGATGGTACCCGAGCAGCATCCTAATCTTCTAGCGGCATAGATCGATGAAGGGAAAGAGAGAGGGGGAAAAAGGACGGGAGAGAACCGTGGAGCAGAGCTGTCGTGAGCGGGCGTCGGCAGCGATACACGAACGGCGGTGGCAGTGGTGGCGGCGTCGGCGACGAAGAGGGGTTGATTTATGAAAATGGACCCTTTTACTTTAGTGCCATTAAGAAAATGTTGCTCTAATCGTGCATGTCTTAAAGGATGACTAATCCCGTCTATGTCTCTAGCTCTCAAAAACTTTCTCTTCTACGTTATTCTATTTGTTTCCGGTGCTAATGATGTCAAACTGACATGTTAAAAGACCATTTTACCCTTGTAGTGAGGTCCATTTGTCAGCCACCCACATCTCCCTTTCTCTTCTCTTCCCTGTGCACAAGTGCTTGCTGAAGGTGGTCGGCGGCGAGCAAAGGAGAAAAGGCCCATATTGAATCCATGACTCGAGTACCCGACCTCGACCACACCGGAGACGGAGGCCAGCACTCAGCAGCTTGGCCGCCCAGGCCCCTTCCGGCACTTAGGCACTTAGCACCACGGAACGCCTCGCCGTCGTGGGTCCTCACCACGACGCCGCGTGCTCCAGCAGCAGCACGCACCTCGCCGCCGCCAAGTACGGGCCGTCGTGCACCATGTCGCACATCGCCGACCCCAACTCCGGCCGCCGCCGCCGCGGCGGATCGGGGCGAGCGCGACGCGGCTGGGCGTCGGTGCGGCGCCAGCAGCCCGTGGACGGGGCGTGGGTCTGCGCAACAGGACGGGACGGGTGGGGCGCGGACGCCGGCACCCACTCCGATTGCTTCTGCGCCGAAACCGCCCCCAGCGCGGCCTCCGCCTCCGCCTCCGCCTATGCAGCCTCTCTGTCGTCGTTGTCGTCCGCGACATCGCCGGCTACCACGACCTCGTCCTCTGCTGCTGCGCGTGCGGGCACGACGGCGCGCCGAGTCGCCGAGGCAGCGGGTCCCCATGAGCACGGGGCAAGGCCTGCGTCCCTATGAGCACGGGGCAAGGCCTTCGCCCCGACCGACTGCTGCTGGTGCAAGCGCGGTGGCAGAACGCACGGCGCACGGGCGAAGCTCGCGTGGAGGTGGAACAAGCGTCGCGTGCTGGCGGAGAGCCTGTGCGACGGCGGAGGAGAGGCGCGCTCGCGTCTCACATCGCTGGTCTTCCTCTTCCCTGTCCACGCCGCTGGGCACCGCAGCCTGCCGAACGCGTCGGCGAGGCACGCAACAACGACGGCGAGACGGGGGCGCCGAGGGACAGCAGCGCGAGGTACAGCCGCCGCCGTCTCACTGGCCCTGCCGCAGCGACGCCAGGAAACAGTAGAAGTCCCTGCGCACTATCGTGTTGGCCATGACAGCGTTGTCCTTGGCCACGGCGTCCGCAGTTCTGGACAGTCTGGAACGCGCCGCATCGCGTGGTGTCTTGGGCAGCTTGCACGAGCGGCGGTGGCATCGCATGGCCGAGCTTGCGGCTGGGGCTGAGCTCCATGCTGGATTTGGCATGGCTGAGCACCATGCAGCGGCCTAGGGTGATTGAGCCCATAAGATAGCAGAGAGAGGATAGCGATAACCGGATAAGAGAAGGGAAGGGTATTCTGGACTTTTTCACCGGCCGGACCTACTCGTCAAGACTCTCAAACGGGTGAAAAACAAACTGAAGGTGCATGAAATGACGTGGAAAATAAAACTTTTGAGAACTAGGGACATGGATAAAAAAGTCATCTTTTAGATACATGGACGATTAGAGCAACTTTTTTAATAACACATGAGTAAAAGTCTTATGAAAATGTGGAGGGTTTTTTTTTTCTAAAAGGTGTAGCGCCTGAAATGCTGTGGTGCGAGCAGGAGGCAGTGATTTTTAACTTACCCCGATGCAACTGGCGATCTTTCCAAACTACCAAACGCTCCCCATCCGTCTGCGTTCTCTCGTGCTCGGCCCCCTCTCGCTCTCGACGACTGCCGGGCCGCCGCCGCCGCCCTAAGCCAGGTGCTGTGGCTTTAGTTGGTCTCTTCGCCAGCGACGAGTACCCACCAGGTACTTCCACCCCTTCTCTTCCCTTCCCTTCCCTTCAAGCTGAGCACCGAAACCCTAACGGCCTAACCTAAAGCTATTAGCTATTTGACAAGCCTCCAAACTTCGAAGCTTTTGCAAAATTATTGGGTGTACATGTGTACACCCATGTCCCTACACTGGATCCGCCCCTGCTTGCACCCATGTTGTTTACTGGATCCGCCCCTTGGCTTGTATGGCAGCTGAAAGATGGCGAGGATACCGTCTCTGAAGAGCTTCAATGCGTTTCCGCATGCGGAGGAGCACTTGTTGAAGAAGACCTACTCTGGCGCTGTTGGTATGATCTATGGGGACCCAATTGTTCTGTAATTGTTGCAAATGATTGCTTAAGTATATGGTTTCGAGGTCTGTATTTAATTTCCACATCATCGCTATCTTGGCAGTGACAATTCTTGGGCTACTTATAATGATTACATTGTTCGTGCATGAGCTGTCCTTTTATCTTACCACCTACACCGTGCATCAGGTATGATTGGTCACAGCTTATATTTTCATGGTTGACTGCTGTATGCAACTTTTCAATGTAATATCCAGAGGCTTTTGTTCTCCCCTTCAAATATCTTTTAGTTTTTTTCCAAGGCACTGTGAATGTGCCTGTAGAAAATAGGGCTTATCCAAAGTAAATGCTTCCATATCCTTTTCGAGATAATTCTGGTTGGCATGTGACCTGATCAAAGAATTAATTTGATGGCAATTCATTTATTTGATATGAAACATTATTATAAACCAATTGCATTGTTCAACTACCTATATGTCTTCTGATTTTGTAGTTTCTGTTAATTATCATGGATGAGATTATGGCAAAGTCATTTTCTTTTCACTGAGCTTATCCTTCCCAACATCTGTATCATGAACCCTCTGTGGCACCAGTTGATACTGTCTGCAGTTATCATTGATGAGATTATGGCAGAGTCATTTTCTATTCGTTGTGCTTATCCTCCCCAACACCTGTATCATGAACCCTTCACTAGTTGATACTGTCTGCAGATGTCTGTAGATCTGAAGCGAGGAGAAACTCTGCCAATTCATATCAATATGTCATTTCCTTCTTTGCCATGTGAAGGTCAGTTATTGATTAAGTTCAGTAATTCACCCATAAGTATTTTGTGACAAGTCTTGATTATTTTTGATATATCTGTCTCTGTGTCTTAACTGTTTAGTGTTGAGTGTGGATGCAATTGACATGTCTGGGAAACATGAAGTCGATTTGCATACAAATATTTGGAAGGTAACATCTCCTTTTGCAAAAAAAATAATCCCTTTGGGTATTTTTTTCTTTAAAAAAATACAGTAGGTGAACTAATGAAGAAACATTGCATTTGTAATTATTATTGAGTGCATATGCTCACCAGGTGGAAGCTGGCAACCAACAGATTATGATGTCAAGTTGTTTTTTATATGTTAAATGTACAAATGTAGAGGATATGTACTTTTACAAGCTTTCATTTGTATCTTGGTGCAGTGGAAACAATATTCTTCATATGTATTTCCATGTTTAATATTTTTCCCAATCCCACCAAAAATTGTACTATGTTTTGTAAAAAATGTTTTAGTGCCTTCCTCTAATGTCTAATATTTCCTCTCTTCCTTTATACGTTCATAATACAGCTCCGCTTGGATAAGTATGGCCATATCATCGGTACAGAGTACTTGTCTGACCTAGTTGAAAAGGAGCATGGGGCACATCATGATCATGGTATACTCTTCTTCCTGCAAGGACAAAAAACATAGAATAGTGATAATTGCCATATGAAATACTTTTTATCTGCAGCATGTACGTCCTTTTCTTATTTTACCCAACTAGCAAACATACACGCCCATAGCAACAGAACGTATAGCTTGTTACGTAGTCACATGGGCGATTTGTGACTCAGAGATTTATTCAATGATTATGTCATCTGTTGCAATTCTTCTTGGAATCGGACTTTGTACCATTGCTGGACATGTGCTGTTGTAACTCGTATCAGCACGGATGGTGAGTCCAGGTCGCATGGGACAGGGAGGGGCATGAGGGCACTGTGGGAAGCAAAAAAGTGGTTGGAGGAGTTCCTTCTATTTAATATTAGTTATAGATACAAATAGATGAAGGAAAGTGCAGCTGTAACTTCAGTATATGTTTATGCTGTAAATATGTTCAGTTAGCATGTGGCGTTGTTGGTTACCCTGGCAATTCAGGCTCAACCCAGTGCCTACCTCCATAGAAGCTGGAAGTCCAGCTGTTTCCTTTTCCAAAAGAGAAAAAAACTGGCACCTTTTTGGTAATCTGTAACTTACAGAGACTTGCCAAAAAGACAGACAGACAGACAGAGAAGCGCATGTTCTCAGTCTTGATTGTAACGGGAAAACCTGTATACAGTAACAATGACTAAATTGTTGGACCAAAGATGTTTCAGTTGCAATATCTCATATGATGGTTGGGCATGAACAGACCATGGCCAGGAGCATCACGATGAAGAAAAGAAGCATGAACAAACCTTCAACGAAGAAGCAGAGAAAACGATCAAGAGTGTCAAACAAGCACTGGCAAATGGTGAAGGGTGTCGAGTATGTTATTCATCTACTGGTTCTTATTTAATTTACAGAATGGTATTACAGGTTGTGATTCTGAATTGCATTTTATGGCATTGCTAATAAGACTGCCCACAATTTTCTCAGGTCTATGGGATGTTGGATGTGCAGAGGGTGGCTGGTAACTTCCATATCTCAGTGCATGGTTTGAACATCTTTGTTGCTGAAAAGGTCAGTAATCCAAAATTTCAGATACTTTTATTCTACCTTTTGTACATTTTGATTATGAAGTACGTGTACTTTCTTTACATATGATTAAAATCCAAGCTGCTAAAAAAAACTTGATTATAATGCTAGTGATTATAATGCTAGTGATTTTATGCTATTAGAAAAACACTAAATTCTTAAAAAACTAAATTTAAAGGAGAATAAAAAGCAGAGAAAAAGATAACAAGTGAATTAGGAAACTACCAAAAACTGCCATTGGAACAAAGGATATTTGATCCCTTGAACATTGGCTTATTCTGACCATCACATGGCATTGAAATTACCATGATTTCTTCTGAGGCTCTTCCGTTGGCATTGTACTTTTTCCAGTCTTTCCACTGATATGAAAACAACATGAAGTATCTTTGTTCTTTTCTTCTTTGGGCATATCTACTTCACAGCTACTTTTACGAATTAGAATAATTTCCCCCCTGCAAGGTCTGTCAGTTTTTATGGATATAAATAGTTTCATCTGCATTAAAGAAATCATAAATTTTGTTGATTTTGATGTTTTTATTTATAATAATGTAAATAGGCAGACCTGCTTTCTCGCCTTTACCCCTTAACAGAGGCATCCTGTGCAATCTTGTACTTCAATTCACATTATCAATACATTTTTCAACTGCTTATTTACCAATATGTACCTTTTTATGCAGATTTTCGAAGGGTCAAGCCATGTGAATGTCAGTCATGTTATCCACGAGCTGTCATTTGGGCCAAAGTATCTGGAAATTCATAACCCACTGGATGAAACTTCAAGGATACTTCATGACACAAGTGGAACCTTTAAATACTATATCAAGGTGAGTTGACATTCATCTAGCCTTGTTAATCAAGCATGTGCATGAAAAAGCTTCCAAGTCGTAACATTTAGGGAATATAGCAAATAAATCCTGAAGGGAATTAGGTAGTTTCACAAACATTCACATCTACATTGCAAGCTAATGTTTTTTGATTTGATCTGATCAAGTACACCACAACATCTGTAGAGTGGATACTTACTAGTTCATTTTCCTATGCGATTTGTAATAGGTTGTGAGAAAGCTCTCTACTTTTTGTCCAATTGATATACAGGTTGTTCCGACTGAGTACAAATACCTATCAAAGAAAGTATTGCCAACAAATCAGTTTTCTGTCACGGAGTATTTTCTTCCCATTCGTCCAACTGACAGGGCCTGGCCAGGTAACTATCCCCCCTCCCTTGTCACGCATGGTGTCGTCATCTTTTCTCAAAGCTAAACTATTTTTTTTTTTTCATGTAGCGGTTTACTTCCTGTATGATCTTTCACCAATTACAGTCACCATCAAAGTGGAAAGAAGGAACTTCCTTCATTTTATAACTCGTCTATGTGCAGTTCTTGGTGGAACATTTGCCATGACAGGTTAGCTTGCACCCAATAATTTTCTAGTCTATCTTTGCGCGTTTTTCATTTCGTTCTGACTCAGTTTCACTGACACCATCAGTTGCATTGCAAGCAAGGCGGTATTGACAGCAGAACATAGAAAATAAATCCATTGTTATAATTAACTGATTGTTACAAAGCTCTTACCAATATTTGTTATACATTATACAGGAATGCTTGACCGTTGGATGTTCCGGCTTATCGAGTCAGTCACCAACTCAAAGACCAGAAGTGTACTGCGGTGATTGCACAATTCATGATGGATGGAAAACAGTTGGTACCGTGGCTAATGAGGCCAATAGATCTTTGCCCCAAGCTAACTGGTCAAGCCATGTTGATTTGCAATGTTTATTTTCTCTGTGCATGGCTAACTTATAATACATTGTTGTTTTTTTATCATCAATTATGTTAGAATTGACACCAAGTCATGGACTACAGTTTTGTCATCAACTGACATGTATCGATTATCGTGGAACTAAACCACCGAAGACGTGGTTTGGTTTAAAAAAGAATCTTGTGATGAGGATATGTATGCAAGAAAAACATGGCTCCAGAATATTTTTTACTGTGAATCAATACAAATATCTAGCTTCAGTGTGCTGGTAATAGTGACTGCATGCTTCGTTTGTTGTACGAATTTCATCGCATGTGTTGCGAGCTGCATACAAGAGGTAGGTGGGTTTAGTTTGCACCAACAAATTGTGATAAAATTTATGCAGAAGTTTAGCTTTTCCAGAAGGACAGAACAGCACATCTGCCGGATCCAGTATCTGAATCCTATCTTTCGAAAGTTTGGTAGTTGCACTTTACACACGTGACACGTGTGAAAGTACTTGGCATTTGGTCACCGATCACATATTTCTTTGTCTCCATTGAGGCTTCCAAATAGCACCAAAGTAGGTTTAGAGGTATTCAAGCTCAGGGAATTTAGATCTCTCTCCAAAGGAGGGCGGGCCCTAATCTTCTTCTGGCAAATAAATTCGATTGTATATTTGTGGCAAAATAGAGACTACAAGGACTGGGCCCTGTGCGATTTATCAAAAACAACCCCCATCCCATCTCCTATCTTACCTTTGTGTCCTTAGCCTTCTTCTACGTACAGGCAGAGCAAGGGATGACCTCCTCGCCATTGCACGCCGGTGATATTCCCCTGGTGTTGCATGTACTGTGCTCTGGATGTTCTGATGGATAAGTCTCTGTGTGTGTGGGCTGCAGTACGTAGCACATGGTCCTTGTGTCCTTTGTAAAAGTATCTTTGACTGCTTTTAGGACAACAGTTAGCATCTTAGGACAAGCATTTTAGGAGCATCTTAGGACAACATCTTGACTAGCATTTAGGACAGCATCTTAGACTAGCATCTTAGTATATGCTTGGCTGGTTAGCAGCTTATAAATTTGTATCCCCAACCCCTCAGGTTGATTAGCATTGTGTGAGAAATAAACCCAGAAAATTGCCTCAGCTCTGAGTTCTCTGTGTGCTATCCTCTCGATGAGAGTAAGGATCCTGCTCACACCTAGAGTAAGGATCCAGAGACTGACAAGTGGTATCGAAGCTGTACTATCCTGTAGCCTGAGCATCTCTTGCTCAATTCCCCAAAGCTCTCAGCCAGCAGCTCCTGTCCAACCCCTTTTCCTAGCGGAGACGAGCAGCAACAGTTCATCGGAGGCCCTTTCCTCCCCACACAGCAGCCCAGAGATTCCTCATGTCCGTAGGTGCGTCTCAGCACTCGCTCGGCTCAAGCGCGCGGCGCCGACAGCATGCCGAGCTCGCTGCGGCAGAAGAGCGCGAGCGAACAGCAGCAGAGCTCGCTGCGGTAGTGGCCCAGAGAGCAAGGCTAGCGACGGCGGAGCTGGCAGCAGCAAGAGCGGAGGAGGAGGCTGCGGTAGCGGCAAACGCTGTAGCTGCGGCCGCAGCAGAGTTTAAGTCCCTGCGCGCCGATAGCACCAGCGGCGCTGCCTCCGACGCAGGCATCGTCGACGTGGAGGCCGACGCAGCCAGGATGGCGAAGGATGAGCGGACGAGGCGGTGGGCAGCCGCAAAGCGTCGTGGGCGCAGCGGTAGCCCCGCAGGGAGGTGGCGCGACGACGACGACCCGGAGGAGCACAAGCGTGGCGGCGGCAGCCCAAACGGGCGTGGCTGCGCCGGCGACGCTCCCGGTGGACGTGCGCGTGACAGCCGTGCTCCGGGCGGATGCGGCGACCGCGATCCGCGTGGCGAGGACCTCGCACAGAGGCCCGGCGGTTGCGGGAGTGGGCTGCCCAGCTTGAGGCGGAGGTGGAGTACGAGCACCGGCACGGCGGACGGGTCGAGGAAGAGCACGGCCATCGCAGGCAGCGTGGCTCTCTCTCCCGGGACCGGTACCGTGGCTACCACGGGTACCAGGTTATTGCCAGGGATGTTGGCCCCGGTGGTGAGTGGCCTACCCTCACCAAGACCAACTATGTTGAGTGGGCTGCGGTGATGAAGGTGAGACTTCAGGTGCTGCACATGTGGGAGGCGGTCCGGTACGGCGATGTCGACTACGACCAGGATCGACGGGCATTGAATGCCCTCATCGCTGCAGTCCCGTCCGAGATGCAGTTCTTGCTTACCAGCAAGCGGACTGCGAAGGAGGCTTGGGACGCCATTGTTGCAGCACGCATCGGCAGCGACCGCGCTCGCAAGTCCACATTGCAGGCACTTCGCAAGGAGTGGGAGAACCTGGCCTTCAAGCCAAGTGAGGACGTCGATGATTTTGCTTCTGTCTCAACACTCTATTGCAGAAGTTGGTGCAGTTTGGCGACGACACCTACAACGAGGAGAGAGCTGTCGAGAAGCTCTTCCGCTGCATCCCCGAGAAGTACAGGCAGATGGCTCGCTCAATCGAGTCCCTGTTGGACCTCTCCATGATGTCGATCGAAGAGGAGATAGGTCGCCTCAAGGTCGTCGACGGTGATGAGCCACAACCCTTCTCGGGTCCTGCCACCGTTGGTAGGAATCTCCTTCTCACCCGAAAGCAGTGGGCTGCCGGCCAAGGTGACAAGAAGAAGGGGGAGCCTTCTTTCGCAACAGCCGGCCACAGACATGGCAAGCGCGGCAAGCCACGCAAAGGCGCCCAGGCTAGGGTGCAAGGGCGTGCCCAGGGCGGTGCCGCCGAGAAGCCCAAGCTGGCACAAGATGACGCCTGCCACAACTGTGGCCGTGCTGGCCATTGGGCCAGAGACTGCAAATAGCCATGATGCGCCCAGGCCCACGTCGCGCAGGCAGAGGAGGAGCAACTAGCTCTGTTCATGGCACATGGGAGCACCGAGCTACCTCCAGCAGCACCGGCTGTAGTAGCTCTTCTCCACCTCGACGATCCCAAGGCACATGCCCTCCTCAGCAGCGGGTCCGGCAGCGGCAGCAAGATCGATGGGTGGTGCCTCGACACCGGCGCCACCCACCACATGACAGGCCGACGGGAGTTCTTCTCCGAGCTTGACTTCGACGTTCGAGGCTCTGTCAAGTTCGGGGACGCCTCTGCCGTGGAGATCAAGGGGGCCGGCTCCGTCATCTTCGTCACCAAGAACGGCGAGCACCGGCTGCTCACCGGCGTCTACTACATCCCCATGCTGAGGAACTCCATCATCAGCTTGGGACAGCTGGATGAGAACGGTTCGCACGTGGAGATCTAGGATGGTGTGCTTCGTATTTGGGATCCCCATCACCGACTTCTCGCCAAGGTGAACAGGGGAGCAACCGCCTCTATGTCCTTCACGTACAGGTGGCTCAACCCTTTTGTCTTGCAGCTCGGCGGGATGATGAGGCCTGGCGGTGGCACGAGCGCTTTGGGCACCTCAATTTCGAGGCCCTGAAGCAGCTCAGCAACAAGGAAATGGTGCAGGGCATGCCATGCGTCGACCACGTGGAGTAGTTCTGCGACACCTGTGTCCTCACCAAGCAGCAACGGCTGTCCTTTCCTCGCCAAGGAAGCTTTCGCGCCAAGGAGAAGCTGGAGCTCGTGCACGGCGACCTTTGTGGCCCCATGACATCGGCTACACCTGGAGGACGATGCTACTTCCTCCTCCTCGTCGATGACGTGTCCCACTACATGTGGGCTGTCCTCCTCGACACCAAGGGGGTAGCCACGGACGCCATCAAGCACCACCAAGCTGTTGCGGAGAAGGAGTGCGGCCACAAGCTTCGGGTGCTGCTCACGGATAACGACGGCGAGTTCACGACGGCTAAGTTCGTGACGTACTGCGCCGATGAGGGGATCAAACACCACTTCACCGTGCCATACACCCCGTAGCAGAACGGCGTCGTCGAGCGCCGCAACCAGACGGTGGTCGCCACCGCCCCCGCCCTCCTCCAGTAGAGAGGGATGCCGGTGATTTACTGGGGAAAGACGGTGATTACTGCCGTCCATCTCCTCAACCGCTCGCCCAGTAAGGCGCTTGACAGCAAGACACCGTATGAGGCCTAGCACGGGCGCAAGCCGGTGGTGAGCCACCTCCGCGTCTTCGGCTGTCTGGCGTTCGCCAAGGAGCTCACTCACGTCGGCAAGCTCGATGACCGGAGCACTCCAGGAGTGTTCATCGGCTACGCGGAAGGCGCCAAGGCCTACCGCATCCTCGACCCTATGACACAGCGCGTCCGCATCTCCCAGGACGTCGTGTTCGACGAAGGGCGAGGCTAGACCTGGGACAAGGCGGTGGACAATAGCTCGGCTTTGACCCTCAGGGACTTTGTCATCGACTACGTCCACCTGGAGGGAGCCGGGGGAGCTAGCAGCTCATCTTCACCGAGCTCGTCCTCCTCGGCAACCGGCTCGCCATCAGCTTCGGCGAGCCCTCCACCGCCTCCGCCACCAGCGAGTCGACCACCACCGGCGGCTACGCGACTTACTCCTGCACCGGCTCCCCACTCTCTTGCACCGGCGCCGGCATCTCCAAGATCGGCACCAGCAGCTTTGGCCCGTCAGCATTCAGTGGAGTTCGCCACTCCGCTGTCTGACGATGAGGACCGCGTCGACGCCCACCATGACGATGAGCCTCTACGCTACCGCACCATGGACAACATCCTCGGCAACCAACCTGTCCCTGGGTTGGCGGTACATGATTTCAAGGCAGAGCTACACATGGCACATGAGGACGGTGAGCCTTGCTCCTTCGCTGAGGCGGAGGGAGACGCGGCATGGCGCGCCGCGATGCAGCAGGAGATGGATGCAGTCAAGCAGAAACGCACTTGGGAGCTCGCTGACCTCCCTCGTGGTCACCGCACGATCACCCTTAAGTGGGTGTTCAAGCTGAAGAGGGATGAAGCCGGTGCCATCGTCAAGCACAAGGCTCGCTTGGTGGCACGAGGCTTCGTGCAGCAGGAGGGGGCCGACTTCGACGACGCCTTCACCCCCGTGGCACGGATGGAGTCCGTGCCACTCCTCCTTGCGCTAGCTGCCCAGGAGGGCTGGCGTGTCCATCATATGGATGTCAAGTCGACGTTCCTTAACGGTGACTTGAAGGAGGAGGTCTACGTACATCAACCGTCGGGATTCGCAATTCCCGGCAAGGAGGGCAAGGTGCTTCGCCTGCGCAAGGCCCTCTACGGCTTGCGGCAGGCACCGAGGGCATAGAATGCTAAGCTGGATTCCACGCTGAAGGGGATGGGCTTCGAGCAAAGCCCACACGAGGCAGCCATCTACCGGTGGGGCAGTGGAGGAAAGGCCCTGCTGGTAGGTGTCTACGTCGACGATCTTGTGATCACCGGTACCAAGGAGGTGGAGATTGAGGCGTTCAAGGAGAAGATGAGGGCGACTTTCGAGATGAGTGACTTAGCCCCTCTTTCCTTCTACCTGGAGATCGAGGTCCACCAGAACAGCTCCGGCACCTCTCTTCGCCAGACTGCCTATGCCAAGCCCATTGTGGAGCTTGGCGGTCTCACCGGTTGCAACCCAGCCCATACTCCTATGGAGGGGAGGCTGAGGTTGAGCTGGGAGAGTACGGAGGAGGAGGTAGACACGACGCAGTACCAGCACATTGTGGGCAGACTTCGCTACCTTGTCCACACGCGACCGGACTTGGCGTTCGCCGTCAGCTACTTCAGCCGGTTCATGCAGCGACCGACGACGGAGCACCAGCAGGCCGTGAAGAGGATCCTCCGCTACGTCACGGGCACCTCCGACTATGGCTTGCACTACCCGAGGTGCCCCGACGCGGCACATTTCATCGGGTACAGCGACAGCGACCACGCCGGCGACATCAACACGAGCAAGAGCACCAGCGGGACGCTGTTCTTCCTCGGCAAGTGTCCGATCAGCTGGCAGTCGGCCAAGTAGCAGGTGGTGGCTCTGTCCAGCTGCGAGGCAGAGTACATCGCAGCCACTACCGCTGCTACTCAGGCTTTGTGGCTGGCTCGGCTGCTTGGTGATCTCCTTGGCAGAGACACAGAGGCAGTGGAGCTCAGGGTGGACAACAAGTCCGCCTTGGCCTTGGCAAAGAATCTAATTTTTCATGAGCACAGCAAGCACATCCGGGTGAGGTACCACTTCATCAGGAGCTGTCTGGAGGAAGGGAGTGTCCGACCCAACTACATCAACACCCAAGACCAGCTCGCCGACTTCCTGACCAAGTCCCTTGGGCGAGTCAAGTTCCAGGAACTTCGCGCCAGGATCGAGATGGCTCAAATACCTCACAAGGAGTCACACAAGACTTAGGGGGACAGTGATGGATAAGTCTCTGTGTGTGTGGGCTGCAGTACGCAGCACATGGTCCTTGTGCCCTTGTGTCCTTTGTAAAAGCATCCTTGAATGCTTTTAGGACAATAGTTAGCATCTTAGGATAAACATCTTAGGAGCATCTTAGGATAATATCTTGACTAGCATCTAGGACATCATCTTAGACTAGCATCTTAGCATATGCTTGGCTGGTTAGTAGCCTATAAATTTGTATCCTCAACCCCTCAGGTTGATATAGCATTGTGTGAGAAATAAACCCAGAAAATTGCCTCAACTCTGAGTTCTCTGTGTGCTATCCTCTCGATGAGAGTAAGGATCCTGCTCACACCTAGAGCAAGGATCCAGAGACTAGCATGTTCCCGTTCATCCCTTCCTTTGTTGCGTCGGCCGCAGCCGCAGCACGCGACTCTGGTGTGGGACGGCACGTCGCGACGGCTGGACTCGCGAGCGCTGGTGAGGCTCGTGACCGGGGTCAGGGCTCATGGCCGGCGGCCTTGCTTGCCGAACTCGCCGGCGGCCTCGCCCACCCACCAGCCGCGAGCGCCCGCTGCGAACGCGCGCGTGGGGGTGGCGACCCCGTGCTTCCCAGAGCTCATCCGTCTACGCCGCGCGTGGAGTGCGCGCCCTGCCTCCGCCGCCTCTGCATCCCGCTCGTCCTCCTCCTCTACCCGTGCGCACACCTCGAAGATGGCGAGTGCGGCTACGACGGATGGCGAGCGTGTTCATCTTCTCCAATCAGCAAGGATGGCGAGGTCCATCTGCTCCGACCGCCCCCTGCTCCCGACACTGTGGTGCGGAGAACCGCGCGCGCAGAGCTCGCTACGGCGAGGCGGGGTGGCGCGCGACCGGCTCTCGCGGCGCGCACGACTCAGTGGCGAACGGCACGACGTACCGGCCGCGTGGAGCTAGTCGGCCAGGCCGCGTCGCATCTATTCCGCTCGAGCGCTGGTCACGAGCGGGCGAGTCCGCCTGGCGCGTACGGCCTCGCAGGCGCGCGCGGGAGCAGCAGCTCCGCGCGCCGCCTCGTGGGAGCGTGTGCGGGAGCAACAGCTCCGCCGCCTCGCCACGGCGATGGACGTGATGCAACGCCGAGGAGCTCGCGAGGCTGGTGTCCCGGCGCGCTGGGTCATCGAGCAGGGCGTCCCGAGGCCAACACCAAGCACCGGTGCACGGTGGACAAGACCGCGCGACCGGCAGCGTGCGCCTCTCCGCGGCGTTCCTGATGGCGTGGCTGTCCAGCTCCAGCGGCGCGCCCGAGGCGGCGCAGCAGAGGAAGGCGACGCACGGATCCGCAAGCTGTCGGAGCGGAACGTCTTGTACCGGGCGTGCCTCGTGGAGGCCAGCGCCATGCCATGGCTGCTCCACCAGCTCTCCTTCGCGGACGCGTCCGTCGTGGCGGGCGGGCTGGGCCTCATCGTGGACGCCGTGACCGCGGGCGCCAAGGTGGAGGCGCGGCAGAACGCGGCGACGGTGCTCTTCTACCCAATGTTTTAAATAGCGCGCTATAGTGCTATAGCGCTATTTAGCGGTTTTGGAAGAGGAATGCTAAGCTATGAAGATTTTATCGCTAAATAATTTTTTCCGCTATTAGCTGTTAATACCACGCTAATTTCGCTAAATTGGGTTTATTTAGCGCCGCTATTTGGCCTTGGGCTTCACTTCCATCGGCCCAATCAACTTGGAGGCCCAAATAACATGGATGTGATGTATGATTGTATCATGTATGAACGACGAACTTTGATGTAATATTTTAATAAGAATTTGAACTACTATCCCTATTGGTATCTGTAATATTTTTATCTTATATATCTTTATTATGTGTAAATTACATGATGTTTGATATATTTTTTCTTAACCGTTAAATGACTTAACCCGTTACGTAGCTCGCTACAGTCTTTCTTAGCCTTTTAAAGGGCTGTCGCTAAAAGATTTACCTCGCTATTTAAAACTATGCTTCTACCTCTCGTCCAACCCGGAGTACTGCGAGGAGATCAGCCGCATCCCGGCGCTATAGCTAGCTAGCTAGTATGTGTACGCCGGGTTTGCTTTGCTTCGAATGATGGATTGATGGGTGCGTGTTTGTGGCGGGCCGTACGTGCGTGCAGGTGGCGTCGTCGGCGCAGTACATCATCGAGCAGTTCAGGGCCACGACGGGGTGCGGGAAGCTCGAAGACGGCGCTGTCAAGAGCATGTACGTGTCCGGCCGGGTGCGCGTCTCCATGCTGCAGGATCCTAGCGGCGGCGGTGGCTCAGTCGGGGGCGGCAGGCCCGGCCACGAGGGGAGCTTCGTGCTGTGGCAGCTGGCGCCCAGCATGTGGCTCGTCAAGATGTCCGTGGCAGGGCAGAGCGTCGCCGCGGGCAGCGACGGCCGCGTCGCCTGGCGCCGCACACCCTGGCTCGTAGAAGAAGAAGGGTGAGGACATAGTGGTTACATGGGAGACGTGGTGCGGTTGTTTTTGATAAATAACACAGGGTCCAGTCCACGTGGACATGGCATGCCATGTAGATAAAATCAGATTGATTTTAATATTTAAATCTATGATAAAAAGGTTAAGTTTAAGATGTTAGATACTCGGTTTATTAGTTTATGATAGAACGGTATACACATTCATTGAGTGTGGTGCATTTCACTCCATTTCTAAAAGAGGACGTCGCGTTACTATTTTTTTAGTACACGTGCAAAACCACGCGGACGAAGCTGACCCAGTGACCCAGCAATGGCGACCCTCGGCCTCTTCCCCGCTCCAGTCGCCGCATCCACCGCCATTCGCGCCCCGGCCCTCGCCGCGCCGACCCGTGCCAGCACTCGCCAACCCTCGCACGCCCGCTGCCTCCCTGTGCTAGCCCTCGGACGCCGCTCGCCGGCGATGGACGCCCTCCGCGTGGGGGACGCCGAGCCCCTCCTCCGCCCCGCCGCCGCCTCCGCCGCCGGGGGGCACCCCAGGCTCCGCGTACGCCGCCCGACCGACCCGACCCTCCCCCTCCCTCTCCCGCCGCGGCTAAACATAGCCCTTGCCCACCCCTGCTATTCTGAGGAGGGAGGCGGCGGCACTCGATGGTGGTGAAAGGTCTGACGGGATGGAGGATGTGCATGTGCAGGTGCGGACCCATGCGCAGGGTGAGGGCGGCGCCGGGCGTGGCGCCGCGGCGGAGGGGGACGCCGCCTTCTCGTGGGCATCCGTCATCCTCCCGTAAGATATTTTCTCAGCCACCCTCTCGGATTTTAGCGTGCACTGGGTGTTGAATTAGGATGCGTTTCTAGTCCGATTCAACCCTCCACACCGTCCGATTCTATGTACAATGTTGTGAAATTAGGTAACCTATCCACTGTGGAATTGTATGTACAATGCTGTGGAATTAGTCAACCGATCCACTGTGAAATTGTATGTGCAGTGCTGTGGAATTAGGCAACCGATCCACTGTGAAATTGTATGCGCAGTGCTGTGGAATTAGGCAACCGATCCACTGTGAAATTGTATGTACAATGTTGTAGAATTAGGCAACCAATGCACTGTGAATTGCTTGTTGAGTAGATGTTAACTTGTTCAGGGTATTGATGAGGACTTGGCTTGATAATCATAGCGGAACTGCCCTGCTGTACTGTACACTGCATCCCAGCAAATATGCCTAGCATTTCCAAACTGTGATCCTACCATTTCAAGCAGTCGTAGTATGCATGATAATATAATGTAGATCTGTAATATTTTTTTGTAAAGTCTAAAGGAATTTGTTAATTTGGAGCTTTGCCTCAGTGATGCTTGTCATAGCAATGCTGCTTGGTGTAGAGGTTCAAAACTAAACAAATAAAAAGGGGTAACCAGGAAACCTATCAAGCTTGCAATCTCTAGTTACTGATGGATTACTCTTTGGAACCTAGGTTCTTCTTCCCTGCATTGGGCGGTCTCCTTTTTGGCTATGACATTGGCGCAACCTCTGGAGCGACCATCTCTGTGCAAGTTAGTCCATGATTTAGTTTTTTTTTTTTTGCAAGTTTTGTCTAGTCGGCATACAGTCTCACTACCACTGGGTGTATTCCTCTTCAGTCTCCTGACCTCAGTGGCACCGATTGGTTTAGCTTGTCATCTTTGCAACTTGGGCTTGTGGTAATCCGAGTTTCCAATCTTCCTAAGCTTTCACTTCTTTCACATATCAGTCATCAATATGAAAATGTGCTTCCTTTCTTTTTTAATCAGGCCAGTGGTTCACTTTATGGCGCTCTTGGTGGCTCTCTTCTTGCATACCGCATTGCAGATTTTCTAGGTGAATTAAAACGCTACACCTTTTTTAATTGTCCTTTATCATTTGTTTGATAAGGATGTGAACAACTATCATCTTGGTGCAGGAAGGAGAATAGAATTGATTACCGCAGCTGCATTATATATTCTTGGTGCTTTAGTCACTGGATTTGCCCCTAATTTTGTAACGCTAATCATAGGTCGTGTCCTGTATGGAATCGGTATTGGTTTGGTGAGTATCTGCAGGTACAGATGCTTTTATTTATTTTTTAATATGGTCCCAGGTAATTGTTGTTAAACAAATCTAATTTAGGAATTCATATAGGAAATGATTTTCTGGGCACAATTAGCTATACATTCACTCAAGCTAGACCATGGCATTCACTGATATAAACTTATAATGCTGTGATGTCTGATAGTATTCTTTTCTGATATGCTAGTCATTTGCTGAAGTGTGTAACTGTTTGGGCGCCATTGTTTTTTAGAAAAGAGCCGTTTGGTGCCATTGTAGCCACTTTCCTGATTTGCTGCCTGTAACAGTAACATCAAAACTAATTGGCTGATGTAGTCAATTATAGAATAAGTAGATGTAGAATATGCTTGCACTCTATTTTTCTGATATTTTTATGATGGGTTAAATAAACATATTGTTGTTGGTTTGAAGTATATTGTTTGCTAAGATATTTGATATAACTTGCTACTTTAATTTTTGAGGTACTCCCTCCGTTCCAAATTGTAGTTCATTTTGACTTTTTTGGTTCATGCATTTTGCTATGTACCTAGATAAAAAATATGTCTAGATATATAGCAAAATGCATGAACCAAAAAAGTCAAAGTGAACTACAATTTGGAATGGTGGGAGTAGTTTGAACAAGGTTGTTTTGCATGTAGCACTTTACAGTGGCATGTTTTCCACCAACTTTTAACATCCACTATCATCCAATTGTCCAATTCTCCTAGTAACAAACTACTAACAATTGAAGAGAAATACAATTGCAAAGGAGCATCCGCATATTCAGCTAGGGTTTGGGAGAGTTGGTGTTATGCCACTGAACCATTATGGTGCTCTGTGCCAGGCAATGCATGGTGCCCCCCTTTATATCGCGGAGACGTCTCCTTCACAAATACGTGGAACATTGATATCAATGAAGGAGCTGTTTATTGTGTTAGGAATACTGGTAATTACCAAATCTTCCATGTTTTCTAACTTTATATACCCACTTCATGCTTGCTGACCACTACATAATTTTGTGCAGTTAGGATACCTTGTAGGAAGTCTTGAAATTGACAAAGTAGGAGGATGGCGGTACATGTTTGGTTTTAGTGCTCCGCTTGCAGCTCTGATGGGTATTGGTATGTGGACTTTACCATCATCACCAAGATGGCTACTTCTCAGGGCAGTTCAAGGAAAGGCTTCTATGGAGGATAATAAAAAGAAGGCAATTCAAGCCCTTAAAACATTGAGGGGTCGCTCAGCAAGTGAAAAGGTTTTGACAGATGATGTTAAAGATACAATTGTCTCTATTAAGGCTGCCTATGCAGGACAGGAAGCCGAAGAAAACGTTTGGGAGGTATTTGAGGGAGCTAGCTTGAAGGCCTTCACTATTGGCGGAGGTCTGGTTCTGTTTCAGCAGGTATTTTGTTCTCCTTAACCCATGTGTATGCATCTTTCTCTTGAAATACGGATGAATGCCTGTTCTTTTTGAGTGGTAGTATGGACATGCTGGATTGATATTATCGAGCTAAACCTATTTGGCAGATAACAGGTCAACCAAGCGTTCTATATTATGCAGCTTCAATACTTCAGGTACCAATATTTTGCTCTGTTTTTTTGGTGGTATAGTTTTTGTATAGAAAGGAGAAGTAGGATACTGTTATCTGCCCTTTGCATTTCTTGAATTCACACAATTCAACATCTCCATGAGACCATGACTAAAGTATGCCATATGTAGACTGCTGGGTTCTCAGCTGCATCAGATGCTGCCAAAGTAGCAATTTTGATTGGGTTGTTCAAGGTAATGCAAAGGATCTACATCATTACTAATATAATAGCTGTTTCTGTATCAAAATATGCATGCAGAAATCTAAGGAATGTTTCCTTTTAATTTTGAGTGTGTGTAACAAATCTATGGTTCGCAGTTGATAATGACAGGTGTTGCGGTATTTAAAGTCGACGATGTTGGAAGGCGCCCATTATTGATTGGAGGTGTTGGTGGAATTGTGAGTATTTATTCCATCTATCTACTTTTGATAAGCTCTACATATTACGTGGCAAGTGGCGCATACACATACTCAAATTTAGTCTGCAATCCCGTTTGACACAAACACTGAACAATACTAGTATTTTAGGTACTGTATTGATCTGGATTAGAATGAGATACTTGGTTAACTTGTAACTTTATGCATGTTCCATCAGGCTTGTATTCCTAGGTTCTGATTAAATTAACTGGTTGTTGCAAAAAAAAAGAAAAAGAAAATACGAAATTAACCAGTTTCTCTTTAACCTGCAAATGCAGGCTTTGTCACTCTTCCTACTGGCAGCTTACTACAAGATTCTGGACGGCTTCCCTTTTGTTGCTGTTGGCGCATTACTTCTTTATGTCGGTGCTTACCAGGTCAGGCCTACAGTTCTGTAAAGGGGCCTGACGATCAGAATAATTTGTTTCGTAAGGAATCCACAAGCTTATTATGTGCCTTTGTATTTCAGGTCTCATTTGGTCCAATTAGTTGGCTAATGGTGTCTGAAATCTTTCCACTCCGAACAAGAGGACGTGGGATCAGCCTTGCAGTACTAACAAATTTTGGCTCGAACGCTTTGGTGACATTTGCATTTTCACCCTTGAAGGTATTGCTTCTCATAGTTGTACCTCATGTTCAGTTTCATGATGTTTAGTTCCTTCAAGTGGAGACCCCAAAATAGTAACTTACATAAAAAAAAAGTGTGCCAATATACAGTAGTTGTGCCCAACGAATGCTTCTCCACTAAAAGTTTTTTTTCATGATGTCTAGTTCCTTCAAGTGGAGACCCCAAAATAGTAACTTACATAAAAAAAAAAAAGTGTGCCAGTATCCTGTAGTTGTGCCCAACAAATGCTTCTCCACTAATAGTCATTTTTATCCTTCGTCATAGAGAAAACTCTTGTACCTCTTGTATGGTCAAAATTCAGCCTATTGTTAGGTCGAAGCACTAGAATACTTTATTGTGGCTATCTATTCAAAGTAATGATATCAAACCTTTCTTTTTATTTTGCACAAATATGGTAACACAGGAGTTCCTTGGGCCAACAATGAATGATATCTATACTGCTGTGGTTTTGTCAACAATGAATACTTCTCTTTGTACCACAGGAGTTCCTTGGGCCAGCCAATATATTTTTCCTGTTTGGCGTCATAGCAGTGCTCTCCCTGGTGTTTGTGGTCCTCGTTGTTCCCGAGACCAAAGGACTGAGCCTGGAGGAGATCGAGTCCAAGATCCTGAAGTAAAATCGTGTGATCATGGCTCTACAGCCCCAGTTGGAGACCTGAAATATCAATGCCATTTTCAAAAAGGATGCTCGCTCGTAGGATCAGTCTGTCAAAGTTTCAAAACTCGAGTACATATGCATGACACGTCTCGGTGTAAAGCTTCGACATCGTTCTCCTAGTGTAGTTAATATTTATGTACATGCTTAGTATATCTGTAGCTGAGTCATAATCACGTCCCTGTAGTCAATTGTGACGTCGCGCCCTACTGCCGCAAGTAGTTTCAGTGTTGATGTGTCTGTTTATGCCGTAATTATCTGGTCAGATGAGTTCAGGACGCCCCAGGTAATCTCCTACATGTTGACGCCTGTGTGCTGATGTAAATTTGTGCTCGGATAAGATTGCTGTGTTTTGTGAGTTCTCCTTGCTTTACAGTAGGGAGAATGCATTATTCATGTTGGTGAAACGCCTCATGTTCGACAAGTACTATGGCAATGGAGAACAACAACAACAACATTGCTATCACTACTTAACAGATGGATGCATCTGCACCCAACATCACTGGACTATGCATATAGTATCACAATCGAGTAGGAGGTCATCAAACAGCAAGGTGACAGACAATGGAAGTCTGACCACCACATTTAATACCTGCTTATTATCTAGCTTTGGTTAAGCTCGCTCATGAGACAGCGTCAGGAGTAGATAGTTTATTTGGGTAGTGACGAGATGACTTTTCCTGACGCATCTGGCCCATATTGCGTCCTGGTGGGGAACGGGATCGTGCATTGGATAATATACTTATATGTTCTTCGATCTGTTTTATCCAAGACACCTATATATGGATGGAAACGATCCAGACCAACTACTATGATGATCCGGATCCAGAAACGGACATTTATTTATAATGGAAATGCAGATAAAATTTACAATACTAGTAAATTGTATCCCTCTCACTGAGAGGGAGTACTATAGTAATATAATTTGGAAGAGAATGAGTACTTTAGTAATACACATTAAGCAAATATGTTAGTAAAATATATTTCCATAGATATATAGTTTGACTGATGCTGATGACATAAATCGTGGATATGTGAGAACCTATGAAGAAGTGTCGGTATTACTATCTGAGCTGAAATTTCGTGTGTATACCAGTTAATTAGTATAGCGACTGTTATTGCACAGTACAATAGTTCTTGCTTATCTAGTTTTTGTTCTGTTAGGTTGTTTGCTTAGTAGATGCAATGTACGGAGTACAAGGAACACGAACAAGCTAATACTCCCCGACATCCACATGCCCGTACTGCTAGTCTGCTACTACTAGATGTAATGTACCTGCCCGGGAACATGGTTTCGTACGTTACGTGAGAGAGTCAGCGAGAGAGAGATTCTTGCAATTTTTCGTTCAGCTGCCTGTCATTCTAATCTTCGGTCGTTCTCATTCAGTTTTGCGATTCAGCAGAACCGGTAGCTATAGCGCGCTAGCGATCGAGAGTGGTTCTTTTACTCCACCAACAAGCTAGGCGGCAGGCAACGAACATGCATGTCGTGCCGACTTGAATGCCTCTGTCATGCATGGGCTCATGGCAGGAGCAGTACAGGCACCGACGGAGGCTAGTGGAGGCGAAGCTGGGCACTGGCCCCCCCTTCGTCCACACTCTGTCCACTAAAACTCTGAATCACGTCTATGCTACATCAAATGGTTATGCTAGATGTAAGCTAATACTCTCAAAATTATACACTTATAGCTTGACTGGCCCTGCTTTGTTTGGCTCCAAGCTCCGTCGCTGAGTACAGGAGTAGTCGTCCTACTCCAAGTATGAAGCGGAAGCGAGACCGCTGGCTGACCACCACCGCGTGAGACCGGCGCACGCGGGATCGATTGGTCGTGGCAGAGACCACCTGTACTGCTTGCTGTACATGGCCGGTGGTCATGGTCATGCTACTATGCTTGCTACGGGTCTCGCGTTACAGTACACACGTGTTTCTGTGCAGGCCCAGCGCCGCCCGTATAATATGTGTGTGAACTGCTTGGACCTGACGATCTGAAACCTGTCAGTAGCTCATGCTGAATCGATCGACCGAGCTGCTCCACTCTCCTACGTACCTCCTACAGTAGTTTGCATTGCGATTTCAATTCTTGTTGCAGGCATGATGGATCAGATCGTCGCCCGGCCGGCTAGTAGCCACGCCACTGGCCTATACAGTACGTACTACGCAGTGTGTGACACCGATCGACGGGGGACGACGGGTGGTGTTGGTCCCTGCTGCGGAAAGCTTGATCGGCCGTTTGCACGCAGACGCAGCTGTTGTGCCCACGGCACGCTAGTAATTGCCTCTGCATAGCACTTGCACCCACCCACACCCACACCCACACCCACACCCACACCCACAGAAGGTTCCTCAAGCAAGCTGATGGATGGCTGATGGCACACGCAGACACGCGCTACACATGGAGACTACTCCAACGAACCAACCAACTGAACCACGGTCTCTTCTTCGATCTTGCAAGTCCGCGCGCGTCGAGACTGGTGGTCCGGCCGTCGCTTAATTCAACTCCTTGCTCCTTGTCACCAAAGCAATTTCAAGTCGCGTGACCGATGGAGGAGAGAGCACACGCCGGCGCCGCCCGGTGGTGTTGCAGCCCGTACTTACTCGTGTAGCCGTGTCGTCTCTCGTACTCTCGTAGAGGCCCCGATTGGTAACTAGTATAGGCATTTTTAACACGTTGTTGGGATTGATTAGAAGATCTTTGATTAGATTATAAACGATTATTACATAAACGATCCGGAACACGCCCATAATATAGATCAACAGAACCCCAGGGTCAAGCACATCAAGCAGTAATAATCGGATCTGCAGATAGATCCATGGTAGCATGAACAAAGAGCAGGAAGCCCGCGTTTTGACTCAGCGAGTCTCAAAGTGTGAAAGTGGGATGCATGGACTGCGAGTCTGCGACCAGCGAGACATCCCGACCGGGACCGGCTGCCTGCCCAACGAACACCGGCCTAGCCTACTAGCTAGATCTCTCGTCTCGTCGTCCGGCCTCGTCCGTCAATTGTAAGCAACTCCAATCCGATCCTTGTCAACACGTACCAGTAGAGAAAGGACTTTCGGTTCATCACATAAGTCAGTCTCGGCTAGAATTAGGCCCGAGACTAGTACAAATGATGGAGCAATTCCAAATGGTCCAGCAATCGCTAGTACAAATTATGGTCGAGCAATAATCACTAGTACAAAATTAAAATTTGATGTACAAAAATTAAGGACTTTATAGTTTAGAATAGATGAAGTATATTTCAGAACCTGGTCCTTACAAATACTCACTCGGTCCTAAAAAAATGCAATTCTTGCATAGTATTATGTTTTAGTACCATATATAAGTTTTAGCAATTATAAATTAAAATATCAATATTTATGATATTAATAAATATTTTTAGATTAATTATAAAATATATTTTCACACTAAATTGATTTGGAGTTATAAATGTGAATTCGATTCACTAGAAACTTGGTCAAACATGAATCATTTATTTTGTGATAACTGATAGCCATGACATCAAAATACAAGTTAATACTGGCAACGATATTATAGTGTATTATTAAGCCTAAATTAAAGTACAATCTTGATAGATATTTTTCTTCAATTGCAAAGCCAATAAATCATAGACATTAATAATACTATAGGTTAATTTTCATTTTGTCTTTGTCTTCTATATTTCAAGTAAACAATAGTCGGTTTCAGGTGATGCTATAGTCGGCGATAACTGCTTTGAGCGGTATGTTCCTATTTGTATCATGTTTAGATTAGCTGCTTTAGTCCACTATAGCCTGCGCTATAGGCGACTCTTAACCTCAAGATAGCCCGTAAATATCAATAGGCCACTATTTATTACATTGCTATCGATTCCTCTATAATTTAATCTTTGTTAATGGTGATTATGATAACCTCATTTTTACATGCTAGCCCTCACCGTCACCGGTGATTGAAGACATTAATAAAATTCAATGGAAGCAAAATCACCTAAGCGGGTAACAAATGCAGAAAAATAAATAAATAAATAAAGAAGTTGGACGATTAAATAGGTATCGATTCCCATGGCCTTTGAGGGCCCATAAAAGTATACAATTTTAATCTTTGATTAAAGTCAAAATTGAGTTAGTTGCCAACGTGTTAAAAATATGTGTGTCCACCGGTGATTATGACCATAAACCTCTCTTGATTTTTTAGATTCTAGCCCTGACGGCTGATTGTAGAAATAAAGAGGTTAGACGGAAGGCATGGTATGAAGCCCACACAAATGAACGTATAGGTAGATAAAATTACCATTTTAGACCCAAATTGAATGGGATTCAAAAATGAGGACCAGGTACACCGAATCGAACAAAAATTTGGAATACACGGAAGGGGATCAGAGTTGGAGAAAAATATATATAGTATAATTTTTTTTTCTTTTTAGTATTAGGTATAGATATAGATATAGATATAAATAAATATAAATATAGATATATAGATATAGTTTTTTATAGGATATAGATAGAAAAAGAAAGAAATAAAAAATTCAGGTGTGAGGGGAAGGATTTTCAACAGGACGCAATGTAGCAAAACTGCATTAATTAGTTTCTTTGACCATACTTACTATGTTATAAATTATAAATCACTTTGACTTTTTTGATACATCGATTTTGCTAAGTATTTAGATATAACATGTGTCTAGATACCTAGCAAAATGAATGTAAATAAAAATCAAAACATTCCATAATTAAGAAAGGAGAGAGTATTATTTTGGATCTAACTTTAAAGACTTTATAATAGATTATTGCTATTTTATTTACATGTATTTCATTATGCCTGCTAAACTGGTACACAAGTAGGATGTGTGTATCTTAATGCTCCTCGTTTAACAGAATTGTCACGGAAACAGAGCGTACAACGAAGTAGGCCGGCGTTCCAGACGTGTAGCGTCAGGACCTGTCGTTCCTACCTCTCACGGCCTGGTCCAGTCGCCCTTTTTTATTCCCTTCAGATGCCGTTCCCGTCGCCGTCGCCGTCCCTCTCCCCGCACGCGGCGCGGACCACCCCTGCCCTCCCTACACGGGCGCACGAGAAACCCAGGCGCTAGACCTCACCAGTACGGTGTAGACCCCGATCCATGACTTATTGCAGCCCGTCCCGGAAGTTATAAGCCGAGCACAGCCTGAGTTCGCCGGTTGCTGTGCTGTGCTGCGCTGCGAGATCACCGTCCTGTTCTTGCAGCTCCGCCATGGCGGCGGCAGCTGTTACTATTTCCGTGCGCGTGCTGGTGCCCGTCCTGCTTCTAGCTCCAGCGCCGGCCGCAGCCGCCGTCGAGTTCACGTTCACCGGCTTCGCGCGCGAGAACGTGACGACCAGCGGCCCGACCGCCGTGGCCACCGGCGGCCTCCTGCAGCTCACCAACGCGACCAACTGGGTGTTCGGCCACGGCTTCTACCCGGCGCCGCTGCGCTTCAAGGACGCCGCATCGGGCGCGCCGCTCTCCTTCTCCACCACCTTCGTCGCCGGCATCGCGCCGCGGTACCCGGACGCGCACGGCCACGGGCTCGCCTTCGCGCTCGCGCCGTCCGCGGCCGGCCCGGCGCGCGCCGTCGCGGGGAAGTACCTCGGCCTGTTCAACACGTCGGACAACAACGACGTGGGCGGCAACGGGACGACGACGAGCGAGGTCGTCGCCGTCGAGCTCGACACGGCGATGGACGTGGAGTTCGGCGACATCAACGACAACCACGTCGGCGTCGATGTCCACAGCCTCAGGTCCGTCGCGTCCAAGTCCGCCGGGAACGTCGGCGTCTCCCTGGCCGGCGGGAAGCTCTTGCAGGTCTGGATCGAGTACGACGGCGCAACCACTCGCCTCGAGGTGACCGTGTCGGCGGCGGCTGTCGGCGTGCCCAGACCGCGCGTCCCGCTCGTGTCTTGCAACGTCAACCTCTCGTCGGCGGTGACGGACAACACGTACGTCGGGTTCTCGGCCGCGAATGGCGCCGCCTCGAGCTCGCACTACGTCCTTGGCTGGAGCTTCCGCCTCGGCGGCGGCCGCGCGCCGGACCTCGACCTGTCCAAGCTGCCGCGCCTCCCGCCGCCGTCTGGGCAGCACAAGAAGGCGATGGAGCTGTCGCTGCTCCTATCACTCATCCTTCTCGCCGTCGTGGTGCTCCTCGTGGCGTCAGCGGCCATCACGGTACTCGTCCTCTGGCGCCGCCGGCGGTTCACGGAGGAGCAGGAGGACTGGGAGGTCGAGTACGGCCCTCACCGGATCAGCTACAGGGACCTGCACGCCGCCACCAGGGGTTTCCGCGACGTCATCGGCGCCGGCGGCTTCGGGGTCGTGTACCGCGGCGTGCTCCCGCCGCGGCCGGGCGGCGTCGAGGTCGCCGTTAAGAAGGTGTCCCATGACTCGCGGCAGGGCCTGCGCGAGTTCGTGTCCGAGATCGCCAGCATGAGCCGGCTGCGCCACCGCAACCTGGTCCAGCTACTCGGTTACTGCCGGCGGCGGGGCGAGCTGCTGCTCGTCTACGACTACATGGGCAACGGCAGCCTCGACAAGCACCTGTTCGGCGCCGGCGACGACGACCCGCCTCTGAGCTGGGAACAGCGCGCCAAGATCGTCCGAGACGTCGCCGCCGGGCTGCTGTACCTGCACGAGGGGTGGGAGCAGGTGGTGGTCCACCGCGACATCAAGGCCAGCAACGTCCTCCTCGACGCCGACATGAACGGCAAGCTCAGCGACTTCGGTCTCGCACGGCTCTACGACCACGGCAGCGACTCGCGGACGACGCACGTCATCGGGACGCTGGGGTACCTCGCGCCGGAGATGGTCAAAACGGGCAAGGCCACGCCCAGCTCCGACGTGTTCGCCTACGGCGCCTTCCTGCTCGAGGTGGCCTGCGGCCGGAGGCCCATGGAGTCACTCGGCAACAATGGCGACCCCGCGGGGCTCGTCGACAGCGTTCTCGAGCGCTGGAAGGCAGGGAGGATTAAAGATGCCAGGGACCCTCGGATCGACAAATGCGACGAGGACGACCTCGAGCTGGTGCTCAAGCTCGGGTTGCTGTGCTCGCACCCTGAACCCCGCTGCCGCCCAAGCATGAGGCAGGTGGTGCAGATACTGGAAGGCACCGCGCCGGTGCCAGAGACGCCGCCGGAGGATCTAGGCAGTGGCTCCGGCGGCAGGGCCTTTGGATACTACGAGACGTTCGATGAGTTCGTCGACGTGTTCCCGACGACGACGTTCGATATCACCGCCGTCACGACGCCGCCACCTTGTTCGCCTTCCAGCGCCGAACACCAGCAATTAATCTCCGGCTGAGCTCTGCCATCACCATCATCTCTCGTCACTAATAAAATTTTAAAACAAATAACTTACTGTCACTAATAAATTAAAAATTCTGTTGTCACTAACTAGAAATTCGTACTGCCGTGCGTAGGGCATGGTTGGAGATAAAAGGCAAATAGTTAGAGGATTAGGTGTTGTAAATCTTATCTACTAGATGGTGAATGTAGGATATCAATCACCACAGTTTTAGGAATAATCAAAGAGAGATTTTGAACTTCTGATGGATATAAATAAAGAGGCTCATTTTAAAATAGATAGTAAGAATGAATTACTCTGCTCGTCGTCTTCCCGGATAAAGAGGCACCTTTTAAACTCAGAGGCTTTTAAGACAGGTCTAAAACATTGTCTGCAGATAAATGGAAGAAATTAAAGGCCCAAATAATTCTCTGCATCTTTTTCTAAAAAAAATATTCTCTGCATGTGATTTGTTGGCTGCATCCAGTTTTTGTTTGCTAAGATGGGCCACTGGGCCAGAGAACAATGCAGGTGTATCCACATTCCACGATCCAGTCACCTACTAGTTTGGTCATATTGCTCTAAAAATATCCCAAAACTTGAAAATCAAGGACGATGTGCTCCAAATCCAACGAGATTTGAACTTTAGGTGAATCTCGGCATAGATAAAGTATTATAAACGAAGCACGTGAAAACATCAGTAAAGTTGAGAGCTAGCACTACGAATGCCACCATGAAAGAGGCTGTTACAGATTCCAAATACATAATACACAAAATCAGCTTGATTGTAGTGTTGTCAGCCTTGATGGGGCGGTGGATGGCGCTGAATTGGATCGATAGCCTTCATGGTACGGAACAAATATTGGCCAATGAATGTCCTTAGTAATTAAGGCTGTTGATGCATTTTAAAGGAGCTTTAATTATGACTTCTCAGGTCAAGTTTTTTTTTTCAATTATGAAAGATTATATGTTCCACATTCTTTACAAAAAAAAATCCACATGAGGCGTGTTGTCAATTTCAAGATTTATCGTCTCACTCTCTAACTTGATCGGAGGTGTTTATAGAGTACCGTGTGTTCATAGAGAACGAGCGTGTATTTCTATTTGTGAGTTGCATTCCGTTGTCGTTCGTTGGCTAAAAAAAGTTGTATGCGTATGTAGCGTAACTGCAACTCATCCGCTGATTCTTCAACGTCAGTCGGTTCGGACCTCTGCTTAGTTTCATCCAAGCTTCATCCTGGTCATAGATACATCACCCAGGTTCGGGTCCATAAGCAGTGACAATCGTCCTATGAAGACTCGCTTTCGCTACGGCTCCGGTAGGTTCCATTCCCTTAACCAAGCCATTGTCTATGAGTCGTCGGCTCATTCTTCAACAGGCACGCGGTCAGAGATCACTTTCCACTCCCACTGCTTGGGAGCTCAGCACGATGCCATCTTTGACGTCGTCATCGTCGTTCCAATCTGGAGTGTGATCCTGACGGATGGGCGTTCAAAGACTTCTTCGCCTTCGCGAGATTGAGCGTCTGCTGCAACAACGCCGTTGGCTTGCTTCGGCTTCAGGTGCTTCAGGTTTGGCGGCGTTGGTTGGTGACGACGATCTTCGTCGATGCCGAATGAGGCTGATTTCCGCTCTCAAAGGGGCTAAGGACCAGTCTAAATTTAAGGGCTAAGGACCAGTCTAAATTTTCTTTTTTCAGGTCTTTGTAGCATATAGGCTAGGCATCTGTCCTCCGAATCCTTATACGATTTACTTGTATTTGTACGTTTATGCTTCTCATATTAATACAGGTGTACTTTATAAAAAAAGACACCATCTTGTTAGACTTGTCATGATGAAATTAAACATATATAATGATGAAATTGGAAACGGACAAGACACAAGAGAGCGACAAGTATTGAAAGACCAGGAGACAATGAGGATGCTGTGGGGACGTTGAGCCTGCCCTTCACGGTGCTTCTCGCTTATGGACGCGTGGCTGTCTGCGTGGCCATGCTCGAGGAGGCGCTGACCAAACTAAAGTTCGCCTCCTCGCTTTCTTAAGCTGCTCCGGCCACCGTCTTTTTCTTTTCCTCTTCCTCTGCTCTCCGTCCGTCCGCCATGACCGACGGTGCAAGCTCCGTGGCCACCGCCTGACTAGCTCCTCCAGGCACTGTCGCCTCAGCCCAAGCTTGCCCTTGCACCGCCCCGACCTTCCCTAGGTGCTGGCGCGCCGCTTCTCCTCCGTCAAGCACCAGAGCCCGCTCGCCATCAAACGGCTCGGCTCCGGGACGCCAGTGTACATGGTCAAGCCACCTTGGGTCACCGCGAGATGAGTTGTCGCCTTCCACGGGTGCGCCAGCGCATCCCTATGCTCCGCCGCCGCCGCTCGCCGCCGGGGAGCCACCCCACTGGCCGGATCGAAGCCGCCGACGCTCTACTCTGCTCAAATTCGCGTGGGGACATCGGGCATGAATTTGAGAAGACGCAGGGGCCTAGGTGCAGAATCTATGACTCAGCTGAATAGTGTCAATAGTGCTGTTTTTCTTTTTCTTTTTCTTATTTCGGCTGAAACTTTGGAAATTCATATAAATTTATAGAAAAATCTTAAAATAGAAAATTAGGACTTTTTGGAATCCTCATGATGAGTACTATGCATTAGTGTAAAAATATGTGCTATGTTAGTTGATGTTTTATGAAGTTTGTTATTACTTCTGTTAGGTGTTTTATTTAATTGTGTGACTTTGGTAACTGCATATCTCAATGTGTAGTGATCCAATTGCTATGAAATTTTTGTGGGGTGCTAGGAATGATATAGAGATTCTCTAGTTTAATTTTCAGCTATGTTGGATGTCATATGCTCCAGTTATAGAATTTCATTTGTGTATGCTTTATAGCACTTATCTTTTTGTTTATTATGATATCTCCAAATATACTTGTCAAATGGAGTTGATATTTTTATGGTAGTCTTCTGATACTATGTGTATGCTACTAAATTTTTATTAGAATTTTCTGGGTACATTGTATATTTATTAATCTTTATGCCTATGCATTTAAATAAATAGAAAAGTCCTATTATATAAATTCTTATGAAAGTAAAATGATGTGATCTGGTGATATTTTAACATGTCCTAACTGTTGGTGAAGTTGGTTGTGCCATTTGTGATGTTCTCCATATCACTTATTAGATAATTGCTATAATTGTTGTTTTTGGACCTCGGAACCCTTTACCTTTGCTGTTCATGACATATAATTGCTTGTTTGGCATACTCATGATTAGTTGGAGATGATAGAAAACTAAAATATTTTCTAGTTTAATTAAGTTTTTCACTAATTGATGCATATATATGTAGATGGGAATGTTAGTATTTATTAGAGAGCAATGTCAACTTGTTCATGCATGATGCTTACTGTTACACATCTTCTATTATTTTGATGTTGGTCGACATGGCTAGGTTTGGTGTTATCACATCAGCCATCATGTTTCTTGTTTGATGCTAAGCCAAATTAGTTCTCAATATGAGAATATCATGATGATGCCTTGTGGCTATCTTAGCATGACAAGTTTATGTAATGTTTAGTTGATATTTTATCTATCCATGTGCTGAGGTCAATTCTATTGTGACCGTATACTTGTTTGTTTGCAATTGCAAGATATTTTAGATTTGCTCATTCTCATATGCATGCATCGCATCAATGCATATCATCTAGGAACGATGAACGTTGATGGATCGACGGAAGGCTATTTGAAGCTGAACCAAAAGATGGTGTCATGGTGACCATCCTGAGGATGATGGGTGATCATTTATTGAAGTTGGAACTTACTAACTTAATGTTATATTAAGTCACTCAGGCAAGCCCCGGAGCATTCTAAGTCTCCTATTCTTTATTTAAAAATGCATTTGAGTATATATATTATATTCCTATTTTGTGCATTAGGTTGATAGGAGTTGGATGAAACCGTTCCAGCATAAACTACCTTGCCCACAATAAAATATTACCTGTACCCTTACTAGTTAAGTATATCACACTATGCTTAGCTATGCTTAGACCGGTAGAAGTCAGGTGATTCTGTCATCCGTGAGATATAGGTGGCTACGTTATCACTGTTGGCTATATTGCTATCATAAAAATGAACCATATGATTAAGGACTGTACCGTACTCTGGACTTAGAATGAGATTGAACGTACCTTCACATAACAGACGGATAACTCATTCCGACTGTGAAACTTAGTAGCTCATTTGGGGTCAGTTCTAGACCGTTAGCAATTACTGGGAGGGGAGTATGAAGGGATGGGACTGATCCAAGACCCTGCTTGCTACGCGCTACGTGCTGAACGGGCATGTCTTGTGAGGATACATGACTATGAGTTTTTACGAACGGTCCAGTCTCACCGTCGAATAGAGTGAACGGTGATTCACACAAGTATATGCTATAGGCCATGAGTCGTTGGGGGTATATAAATGCTACAGGCCATGAGTCGTTGAGGCATGTCTTGTATGGGTGTGTGATACGGGCTTTATCCAGCTGGATTAAATCAATTCGAATCGCCGTCTCTCCCAGATAGTGAGAAACTCATCTCTTGCTCCAGGGTCGTACAATTAGATGGAACATAATGGTTATGTTGATACTGCCAAATGTGATATGGTTATTATTGTAATGCTTATAAATCAAGTGATTGCTCAAGAAAGATGCAAATTTAGCTTTAAATAGTTTCACTTGTGCTAGTTTATTGATTAAAATATTAAAAGTAAGGATTGATTTTAGTAAGATCTTTCGCAAAGCTATGCTAGCTAACAAAATCCACCCTACAAAGCCTTTCATTATTCTTGGAGTCCTTTTATTTCTTTTTCCTGACGGGTAAGTCTTGCTGAGTACAATTGAGTGTTGGGAATATGCCCTAGAGGTAATCATATAGATGATGATATTCCGATTATATCTATGACATACATTAAGTGTTCATTGAATACCATTATAGACAACTTTTGATTGATAATTATGTGAATTGTCTGTGAAACTCAATTACTTGAATGGTTATTCTAAAGTTGTCCCTGGTCGGCGTTCTTGTGAGAACATATTTGAATATTAGACCAGCACATGTATTAGTTGATGACTATGTTTCACACGTCATGGACATGGAGATGTCGAACTAATAATATGGGCACATGTGAGACATGTAGGTTGGACTGATCCGACTTGAAATTGTCTCTATTCACGTCATATATGTTATGTTCTTAGACCTGAGATTGTGGTATATACTCAAGATGTGAAACGACCTATTTAGGGATTATCAAACACTGCTCCGTAACTGGGTAGTTATAAAGGTGGTCTTCGGGTGGTTGGAAAGCATGCTATGAGACATAGACAGTCAAGATGGAATTTGCCCCTCTCTGCATGAGAGAGATATCACTGGATCACTCAAGTGATTGGATCAACAAATGCATGGCCGTGCTTGGGTTAAGTGTTAACCCACGAGTTAAACCATATATCAGTGGCAAAGGGAATAACTTGTACATGGTCGTAGTGGTTCGTCTGATGTAATCTTTGTGTATGCATAGGAGTTGTCACGCCTTGCTAGAGGCCGCTATCAACTATTGGGCGAGTAGAAGTACTCGGTCCATGTCTATGTGTGCATTAACCCATAGGGTCGCACGTTTAAGGGTTGCAAGCCTAGTTCGGGTTGGACCCGGATTAGACAAGGCTTAGGGTTCCTGATGGACCTCCAGGTCGGGGTCGCATAGGGACGCCTATATAAGCAAGGGGTAGGGGCGAGGCAAAAGTAATCTGATCTGATCGATCTATTCAGCCGCTGTCGCCCACCCCACGATCACGCCTTTGCTCCTCGCGGACCTAGCAGTCCGGTTGCGCATTGCTTCTTCCCGCACGCGTGTGATACCTCGGAGGTGCTGCATCTTTGGCACAAGGACAGACCTGGTCAATCACGGTGGTCGGCAACTGGTCGGCAACTGGTCGGTGACTAGTTGGACTGGTTGGCGACTAGTTGGACTGGTCGGGAACGTGCTCGGACGATCCGCAAGCGAAGGGTGTAATTGACGGACGACCACGCAACTGCACGGCACTGCTGCGACGCGTTCGACTACACCGAGTCTTTTGCTGTATCTGTGCGTCTAGTGGTAATCCCATAACCTATATCTAGCAGTAGATCCTGGTTTATGAGGTAGAAAAGTTTTATTTTCTGGCTAGCGTAGCACCCTCATAACCCTTTTATTGAGTACTTAGGGTTTTATCTCATCCTGTTGCAGGTGGAGCATTTTTTTTGCTGAAGAACTAAGTACCGGTGGGCTCGGCTATTCCGTATATACTTCTCATCTATACTTGTTGGAGGATGTCATCTGAGCTAGCAATATATTTTCTACTTATAATTTGGTAATCCTTTCAAAGCTATGTTTTAATATATTTGATTCAAAACTAAACTTATATTCATTATTGTAATTCAACTTCTGCTGTAATAATATTTCTACTGCAAACTCTGAGTATGTGATATGTATTTGCTTAATCGAGTATGATCTGGGTTGTGAAGTTGATTTACCGAGGTCCTTCGTGACAATCGGTGGACTACCGGGTTTATATAAGTGATAGTATGCGCGTGTCAACGTGTTAAACGGGGACCGTCATACTTGATCTTGTATAAATTAGGCGATTCTGTCACGACAACCCATCGAGCGGCACATTTCGCGGAGTGCAGTAGGAACGGTATCCCCTCGCTGGCCCACCTCCTTTCGCATCTTGCAACGGCCCCAGCCTAAAATCCCCCGAAGCTGCCCCGGCGTCGCGCCCCTGCCCCGCCCTGTGCCGGCGTCGCGCCCGTTCGCCGCCGGACCCTAGCCTGTGCGCTGGCCGCTGGAAGACGCTATCTCGGGTCGGATCTGGCGGCCAACCGGATGGATTTCGTCCCCGCGCCGGAGTGAGTTCGGTAGGACGGCGCCGCTAGTCCGTTCGGCCGGAACCGCCGGACGTCACGAGCCGTCGCGGCAGACCGGCTGGAGGCGAAAGGCGCCTGCTGGGGGCCGGATCTGTCCCCGGCCGGCAGCCCGAAGCTTGAAGTTCCCGGTGGCCGGCGTGGAGGAAGGCCGCCGCGACCCCATCTTCTTCGACCTCGGCCCCATCTTTTCCGACGAACTAACTAGGTACGGATGCCGCAGGACACGACGGAGCTGCTCGGGGCAGGACGGGGCTGCGCCGGCGCTGCTCCAATGGGACGGCGCCGCGCCGCCGTTGGTGGAGGAGGTGCAGGGTCGCGGCGCGCTGGTGGGCGAGGGCCGGGCCGTGCCGCCGCTGCTCGAACCAGGGGGTGGCGGCCGCCGGCCCGCTGCTCGTGTAGGGCGCGCTGTCCGACGTCGGCGCCGGCGCGCGCCCTGGCTCGGCCGGAGGTGGTGCGGGCGGAGGAGGTGGAGGCGGAGGTGGTGCGGCGGGAGCAGTAGTGGCGGCGCGGGTGGGAAATGGAAGAGAGAGAAGAGAAGGTAGGGAAGGAAAATAAGTATGACGTGTGGACCCCATCAGCCGGTAGTTGGTATAGAGGTTGGGTTAGAGTTTGGATGGTTGCGGAAGAATTGGGTATAGAGGTAAGAATCTTGATGACTGAGATGTATAGAGGTTGGATATTGAGGTTTATGAGTGTAGATAGCTAAAGCTCATGAGAAAAATAAATGGAAGTGAGTGGGTGCTTAGCTAGTGAAAAATTCATGTATATCACTGAAATGAATTGAGACAAAATCTTATTTTTATATATAAACAGATAAAATATTCCTTATTAAGTGGCAATAGTGGCCTCTCGTCAAGTTCTTCGCCGTGTTTAAAATTCTTGGAGTCATTATTGGACCCATTGTCCACTTGCTTGAATGCTTTGTCAAAAGCTTTTGTGCTGATCGGTGGTCTGTGGTCGATCTACCGATCCCGCTATATAATAAATTAATAATAATTAGTTAAACAGCTAAAGAACGTAGACTTCCCCATCAAAATCCTAACTCTCGTCCGTATTGGCTATCTGACTTGAACTACAGAGACGATCTGATCAACATCGCGCGATGGCAGAGGATAATAGTACAATGCAATCATGTCGGCTCTAATATCATGTGCCAACACATAAATAATAGAGTATCACACAAATATACACAAATTCTCACTGAATTAACTCCCGGCATCTGAACACTACAGACTGTCTGACTCAGTCAGCTTCCACACACTGACACACAAGTATACAAGCGACGCATTTGCCAACCAGCTAGCAAGATAGGAGTTGGGAGTTCCAAAATTCCAATCCAATTGCAGACTTCGCCAGTCAACACTTGTCATTTGTAGCTCCCCTCCATGTCATCCTTGTCATGCCACCCGCGAGCCGCGAGCAGGAGCAGCCAACCCGCGCTCGCTCCCCTCCCGGTCCCGGTGCCGTCCACTTCCACGTCCCTCTCGCGGACGGACCACCACGCAGCTGATCGAGGCAGCGACGACGCCACCAGCAGACCAACACCTACCCGGCAGCAGGAAACTACCAACGACGAGCGCCTGATTCCATTCCTCTCAGCAAGTCCCAGATTCCGTTCCACCGCGCCGGACCCGACCTGATACACACCACACCCGCGGCTTTGCTCGTCGATCGCTGGCAGCCACCTCACTCCATCCTCCAGGTCACTGCCTCGTTCCGCGATGCCAGCGGCCGCTCTTGCCGTGCGGGTGGCCGTCGTCCTGCTCCTCCTCGCCCGATGCGGATGGTCGGCCGGCGCATCCGCCGTCGAGTTCGTGTTCACCGGCTTCGCGCATGGCAACGTCACGACCAGCGGCGCGGCCGTCGTCACCTCCTCCGGCCTCCTGCAGCTCACCAACCAGACCAACGAGGTGTTCGGGCACGGCTTCTACCCCGTGCCGCTCCGCTTCAAGGACGCCGCCCCCTCCTCCTTCTCCACCACCTTCGTGTTCGCCATGCAGCCACGGCACGACGACGCGCACGGCCACGGGATCGCCTTCGCGCTGGCGCCGTCGCCGACCATGCCCGGCGCGGTGGCGGGCAAGAACCTCGGCCTGTTCAACACGTCCGACGACACGGGGCAGGCGAGGAGCGGGGTCGTCGCCGTCGAGCTCGACACGGCCAGGGACGAGGAGTTTAAGGACATGAACGACAACCACGTCGGCATCGACATCAACAGCCTGGTGTCCAAGAGCTCAGCGCCGGCGGCGTACGTCCACGTCGGCAGCAGCCTCGTCAGCATCAGCCTGGTCAGCGGGGAGCCCCTGCAGGCGTGGGTCGAGTACGACGGCGCAACCATGCGCCTGGAGGTGACGGTGGCGCCAGCGCGCAAGCCCAGGCCGGCCGTCCCGCTCGTGTCTTCCAAAGTCAACCTCTCGTCGGCCGTGGCCGACGACACGTACGTCGGGTTCACGGCGGCGAACGGCGCGGCCTCGAGCTCTCACTACGTTCTTGGCTGGAGTTTCCACCTAGGCGGCGGCCGCGCGCCGGACCTCGACTTCTCGAAGCTCCCGTCCGTCCCGTCGTCAAGGTCGTCCAAGAAGACGACATCGCAGCTACTGGTGGTCACCCTGTCCCTCGCTGTCGTCGTGGCACTCCTCCTAGCGTCGGTGGCAGTTGCGGCCCTTGTCATCAGGCGCCGGCGGTTCGCGGAGGAGGAAGAGGACTGGGAGATAGAGTACGGACCTCACCGTATTAGTTACAAGGACCTGCACGCGGCGACCGGGGGTTTCCGCGACGTTATCGGCCAAGGCGGCTTCGGCCGCGTGTATCACGGCGTGCTCCGGCGGCCGGTAGTCACCGAGGTCGCCGTCAAGAAGGTGTCCGGCGACTCCCGGCAGGGGCTGCGCGAGTTCGTGTCCGAGATCGCCAGCATGAGCCGGCTGCGCCATCGCAGCCTGGTGCAGCTCCTCGGCTACTGCCGGCGCCGGGGCGAGCTGATACTCGTCTATGACTACATGTTCAACGGCAGCCTCGACAAGCACCTGTTCGCCGCCGGCGCTAAGCCGGTGCTGAGCTGGGAGCAGCGCGGCAAGATCGTCCGGGACGTCGCCGCCGGGCTGCTGTACCTGCACGAGGGGTGGGAGCAGGTGGTGGTGCACCGCGACATCAAGTCCGCCAACGTGCTCCTCGACGCCGAAATGAACGGCAAGCTCAGTGACTTTGGCCTCGCGCGGCTGTACGACCACGGCAGCAACCCGCAGACGACGCACGTCATCGGGACGCTGGGGTACCTCGCGCCGGAGATGAGCAAGACGGGAAAGGCCACCACGAACACCGACGTGTTCGCGTTCGGCGCCTTCCTGCTCGAGGTGGCGTGCGGCCGGCGGCCCATGTTGCGCAACGACGACCTCGACTCGCCGGGGCTCGTCGACCTCGTCCTGGAGTGCTGGAAGGCCGGGAGGATCGTGGAAGCCAGAGACCCAAAGATGGGCAAGTGCGACGAGGCCGACGTCGAGCTGGTGCTCAAGCTTGGTCTGCTCTGCTCGCACCCTGACCCACGGTGCCGGCCGAGCATGAGACAGGCGGTGCAGATCCTCGAAGGTGCCGCGCCTGTGCCGGAGACGCTGCCCAAAGATTTAGCCAGCAACAACAGGTTATTCTACGGATACAGCGAGTCTTTCGATGATTTCGCCACCATGTTCCCGGCGACGTCGGAGGTCACCAGCTTCACCACGCAGCCATCTTCCTCACACTCCACCGTCGAGGAGCACTGGAGCAGCAGGTCTCCTCCGGCTCCGGCTGAGTAGTGACACCATCTGTCTTCACCATATCACCAAAGTTTAGTCGTGTTTACAGTGGTTGGATAGTGAAGCAAATAGTGATCGTAGGTTTAGGTGTTGTGTGATATTTTCTTGAAATGAACATAGGATATGGTCAGCCATTTGTAGGGATGACCAGAAAGTAAAGTTTGATGTATAAAGCTCTAACGGCTGAGGATATATCAATCAGCTTGAACTATTCCTCACTTGCTTGATCATGACAAGAAAAAAAAAGGTGAGCACCAAGCCTTAACCGATTGTAGGTGAAATTATTCAGGTTAGCAGCCATAAACCTCAAAAGAAACAATAACATTATATCCTAATTTCTGTCAAGAATCGGAATCCAAGCAGTCGCCTTTGCTCAGAAGGAGCTGAAAGACATCGACCTGCTTATCATGGGCAAAAGATCGTGGCACACTGGCACGAGAACCTCAAACTTTATTATTATAAAATGTGTGCTGCAGACCAATGAAGGACTTGGGAAAGATATAGAAGATACCTGAACTCTAAAATATCTGAAGAGCTAGCTGAAATAGACACAAGTATAAGTGACGCAATAGGACGGTCCTAATTCTAAAAAATACAGCAGGCAATCCCAGATTTTAGCCATGCAACATTAGCTTACAGGTTAGCTGACTAGTTAATTTATAGCCTCAGCCACAAGCAGGATCATCGTCATCTTCCTGGAAGCCCTGTGCAGCACCTTGGATCATTTCATCATCATATCCTGAAAGGAAGTTTAGAACGTTGAATATTCAGCTTTTGTCACCACCCCACAGATAAAAACCTTCAAAAGGAAATGCGTATGGATGTACCTTCAATGAAGGATTCAAATTCATCTTCAGTTGGTTCCCTTGATGTGACTCGGTTGACTGACTGATTAATCTCCATCCAGTTTGGTTGCTCAGCTGGGCCAGAAAACATTGCAGGTCTATCCACAACCCAGTCATCAACTACGTCTATGTAGTCCACTGAGAGAGGATCAAATGCTTTCACCTTGCGTTGTTGTCTATCAAAAAGATGACTCAATCGGTCAATCCATTCATGCTTTGTTACCAAGCAAAACATATCCTATTTTTGACAATTAATGGCAAGATTCTCCGCAACAAGATGATTCAGTTACCTTTGCTGCCGCTGTAGGTTGTATTGTACAAAGGTGAGGTCATGCATTCGCTGACGCTCAAAATTATTCAATCTTTTGTCATGAACTTGTTCAAAAGGAATGTTCATCCGGTCACATCCTCTAGCGCTGCAGGTTTGACTGAGAATACGGACCGCTAAACGTGTTAAATTTGGGCAAGCGCCTCCATATGTATACCACCATTCAGCTGCAAGGTAATAACAATAGTAAAGAACAGAGTTCAGTACTTCACCTTATGATTAACTCGAGCAAAGTATGCAATAGGTTAACAAGGTTCCAATTTTTGAAAGAAGGCTAACAATGTTTGTCAGAGAAGTTACATCTTGTTTGGTATGATCTAAAACTACAAATGGGTGACTCATTTTTGTAAAACACAAAAACATAATCCTAGCAAGTAAACTAGTTCACGAAAAATTTGAAACACTAACCAGGAGGTAAAGTTCGTCTCGATCTGATAGCCATCTGCCTACGAAAATCCCCTGCTGTTTCACTCCGGTACATGTGGAGCTCTCTCTGTATTTTATCTTGGATTTTCACATCAGATACCAGCCTTTCTATGCAATCTAGCATTCCTGAGAAGATTCCGTTTGATATGTCACCTTGAATTCCATCAAAAAATAGAGGATTCAGGATGAAGCCAGCTGAATGAAGTGCCTGTGGTGTCTGGTTGTTCCATCTCCAGTCAATAATATTCCAGTAAACCATGTATTCATTCTTACTCACCAGCTCTTTCTTGATTGCTGCTTTTGCCTTGTACAATCCAGCATATACATAACCTATAGAAGGCCTCTTTGCTACCGACTAGCTTAAGAAGGTGCACAAGTGGCTCAGTGATGTGAATGGCAGCAGCACAAGAGTTCCAAAACTGCAAACTGTTAACAAGATTACTTGCTTCAATCCCTCCATTCTTTGACAGCAAGTTTATCCATTCATCCGAGTTGACCATAGCTTGCAAAGCCTCCCTCAAACTGTACATATTCTTCAATGTCACAAAGTTCATAGCCGCACGAGTCTCTGCAGGAACTAGCAGATCCTTCCCTTGCAGATACTTCTTCATCAGACTCAACGCACATGCGCTGTTGTAGACAAATCCCGTGATGGCCTTTGCATTACTTATTATCTCACTGATTGCCTCCACCTTACTGAAATTTTCGAGCATGCCGTCAACACACTGGAAAGTGCATGGAGACCAGAACAATGTGGGAAATGTTTTGCCTAGCTTTTTTCCTGCGGCTGCATGGATCTCAGAATTGTTTGTGATCACTTGGACGACTTTTTTCTCGCCAACCTCCTCAACAATACTTTTCAGTAACTCGTACAGTGCATCTGAAGATGTGACAATGCTGGTTGCATCCACCGACTTGAGGAACATAGTACCTTCCGGGCAGTACACGGAGAAGTTTATCAAGGTTCTGCCTGTATCGGTGATCCACTCATCAGCCAACACCGAGCAGCCCGTCCTGGTCCATGAACCCCTGAAGAACTCCAAGTGAGACATCACATCGTCGAGTGATCTCTTAAGAATGTGACCGCGAACGTCATGGTACGAGACCGCCTCAGGCCTCCCTCCTGCCGCCGCAATGGTCTCGAGCATCGGCTGGAAGTAAACAGAATTCACCGCTTCCAATGGCACACCGGCATCATACAAGAACCTCCCAACTGCCATGGAAACCTGCTCCTTCTCCGAGGGGACAGCATGCTCGAAATGCTCTGCCGGTGTCACTGCGTCCACTGCCATCACAACCTGATGAAGAGGATTGGTCTGAGGAGTAGGCGGAACATGCTGCAGCCCATGTCCATCAAGAAGGTTAGTCTGAGTAGGCGGAACATGCTGCAGCCCATGAAGAAGATTGGTCTGAGGAGTAGGCGGAACATGTTGCGGCCGAGCCTGGGGTGTAAGCGGGGGCGGAGTAGGGGCGTAGGTCACCTGCTTCCTCTTCTTCTTACCGCTGTTGGTACTCCCCCTGACGCTGGCTTCCGGCCTCTGCTCCTCGAGCGGCACGGGCTCGAAGTCGAGCACCTCGTTGAGCGGGATCATGTGGATGAGGCTGTTGGCGCCCCCGCCCCCGCCAGCGGTAGAGACAGAGGCGGCGGGCGGCGCGCTGGCGCTGGCGGCGGCGAATCGGCGCATGTCGCCGGGCGAGAGGGAGGCGGCGAGCTTGCGCTGCATCTTCTTGGCGGCGACGGCGTCGAGGCTGCGGAGCATGGTGTCCTGCACGTCGCGGGGCACCTTGGGGCAGCAGCAGGCGTTCCCGGGGCGTCGGGCCAGGTGCTCCTTGAAGCGGTGGATGCCGCCGCCCAGGAAGTGCTTGCCGCAGTAGGCGCACTTGAGGCGCAGCCGGCCGTCGGAGCGCACCATGACGCAGTGCTTCCACGCCGGGTCGTGCTTCTGCGCGCCGATCGGCACCACCAACTCCTCTTCCCCCTGCTGCTGCTCCTCCCCCTCCCCTTGCCCCGCCGCCGCCGCCGCGTCCTCCAGAACGGAGTCGCTCTCCATCTCGCAAGAGCACGAGCGCTGCTGCATCAGCCATCACCGCCGGGCGTCAGCGTCAGGAACGGCGGAATTGGATTCAAGAGCAACTAAATCCCCAATCAGCCGGAACCGGGGAGCGGGCGCGAAATAAACCAGCAGAGAAGGTGGGTGGAATGGAGATGGACAGAGAACTCACCCGTTTCGGGAGGCGAAACGGCCGGGCTTGCCCCAAATCGGCGGCCGCCGGGGCGGGGTCCGGGAGGAAGAAAACCGGGAGGGGTCTCGTGGGGAGGGTGTGGTGGGAGAGGGTCTGACTTCTGAGGGTGGGTGGGGAGGAGCGGCGGGCCGACGGCTCATGGTCGGGGAAGCGACCGGGCCAGCCGGTTCTCGCGTGGGTTGGTTCGGGTTAGCTCAGGGTAGGCTGGTCGGACCAGTGGCCGGCCTGGTTGGCACTCAAGTGCTTCCCGCCCGAGTTCACAGATCACAGATGACAACACAGCGTTTCTTCCTGTGTTAGGATTAAGCGGTCGCCGGTCATATAGAATTTAGGATTGGGTTATAGATGATATTAGTTTCATATTTTTTTTTGTGACTGTCTTGCTTTCATTATCAGCCGGCCGTAGCCTCAAGCTCAATTTGTTCGTACACGCACATCGGAGTTACATGCCACGTCTCCGAGCGGTGCGACACTGACACTTGTTTTGCTAGAGTATGTGCTACTTTATTACAACTTCTACTCACAAAAAAAAGTTTGAAATCCTGAAAAGAAAGACTAAGATCAGCAATCTCTCTTAATGTAGAATCAATAGTCGATCGTTGATCTTCTCTCCTGTTCCACAACTGAACTAATTGTAAACAATCAGTTTCCATTTCCACTTTCTGTACTCCAAGCCGGCCAGCAAGGATCAAGCTGTCTCTGCAAGCCACTGTCTCCATGGAGCATGCATCGTAGCCTC
>CM041628.1:7496861-7625240 GCA_023333625.1 Bothriochloa decipiens | reverse complement strand
TCTCCTTCTATGGCTCGTTTGAGCAGGTCCTGGTGGCCGCAAAGAGGTGCAATGGCCTCCTCACGGTGAGCCTTGAGAGGGTAATCAAGCCTAACATAGCTTTGTTTCGTCAGTGGGGTGTTCAAGATTTTGCTAAGCTGCGTTCAAAGAACCCGCGGGTGCTTACCTTCAACCCGGAACGCCTGAAGGAGGTTTTGCTGCGAGCATAAGAACTTAGGGTGCCTACCACTTCTATGATGTTTAGGCAGGCAGTGGACGCCGTTGCCAGTATTTCCAAAGAGAAAGTTGCTGCCAAGCTTCAGTTCTTGAAGAGGACTCTTGGTTGTTCTGAGTCTGAGGTTTCCACTGCAGTGTCCAAGTTGCCAGCTATATTAGGATTGTCTGACGAGATTATTCTCCGCAAGATTGAGTTCCTAGTCAACGAGGCTGCGATGGAGCCACGGTACATTGTGGAAAGGCCTGTCCTGCTCGCATACAGCCTGGAGAAGCGGCTTGTGCCCCGGCATCATGTCATGAAGGTGCTGCAGGAAAAGGGATTGCTGAATAATATGGGCCTTATCTCATTGGTTCAGATTGGAGAGGATACTTTCAAATCGAAGTTCATCGATTGTCACATGGAGTCTGTTCCTGGCCTTGCAGATGCTTATGCAGCAGCTCTTGCTGGTATTGTGACCCCTAGTAGAATCTAATTTAGCATGTCATTTTGTGTTTTGGGTGGATGATGGAACATCAACTTTATGTTCATTAGGGGCTGTTTATAATTTCTGCAATAAAACCACTAGTGATCACTGACTGCTAATTGTCCACGTTTAAGTTATGGTTATTTTGGAGCTGTGTTTCACCTGTTCTGAATCCTCAATGCTCATGTTTGTTAGTTTCTTCATCTGCCTAGTACATGGCTGAAGATTATCCTGAATTTTCTTTTGGATCCATCCTTAATGGTCAATGTGCATGTTTTTAGTTTCTTCAGCTGCCTAGTACATGGCTGAAGATTATCCTGAGCTTGCTTTTCTTCCATGGATAAGTGTTTATTATTGTAGAACTTATTCTATTTGGAATTTGCCACTATTAAGCTATCCTGATGTTTCGCATGGCTTTCACAAGCTTAATGATTTTTTTCTACTGATGCTTAAGTTGTAGACTTGTAGTACTTTGCTGAGGCTGAACTACTAGTTTCAGGTAGTGGCCTAAATTGCTACTGAGAAGAAACTTTATGTAACAATTTCTAAAGCTAGTGTTGTAAATGCCAACGAGGTATTCTTAATTCTGACAAATTGTTTTGCTTGCCATGCATGGACCTCTGCCCGTGTGCAAATGATAGTTGTCTATCTGGCCTGTAAGCTGGGAATGAGATACTAACAGCTCCTTTTGTTTCGAGCTGCTTCTTAAACCTCGAATGTCTAGCTAACTCCTTGGTTGATGGTTGTGTAATGGATTGTCAGATTAGCCCTGCTGACCTGGCTGCTGTAGTGCTTTGGAGGTGTTGCATCAGGAGGTTATGTATGCTGGACATGTTGTCTGTCACTCTGAATGATCTGAATCGTGGGTGTGTGTTGGTGTCCTGACCCGGGGGCCAAGCACCAAAGAGTGAATTTGTGCTGCATGCTCCTAAATCCGGATAGTGATGCAAGAAGAACACACGATTTTTATCCTGGTTCGGGTAAGAGAAGGCCCTACGTCTAGTGGGGGAAGAGAGTTTGTACTATCTTGCACTGAAGTGCTTGTATAGGAGGAATACAAGTGAGCGAATAGGAACGGAGGTGTAGAGCAATGCCTATGTCTAGGAGCGCTAAGCTTATGCCTTACAACCTGGGTGCTCGGATTTCTCTAAGTGTCGTTCGATGCTTGTTGGAATGTTCTTCGAATCTCTGAAACTAGCCCTTGGCATCCCCTTTTATAGGCCAAGGGGAGGCTCAGGTGTACAGGAACCCTAGGGCTGTCGTAGGCGGTGACGCCGAGAGGATGATGCCGATCGTGTCACGGTTGCTGTAGGGGCGCGCCCTGGGCATGGCCTGCCCTGTAGCGACGTGCTTGAAGACGACGGCTGTCCTTCAGGTGTATCACGATGACGCCACAGGTGGTCAGTGAAAGACCCGTGCCCATGCAGGGTGTGCAGATTCCTGTAGACGTCGTGTCGGGAGTTGTTGAAGCGCTGACCGGAGGCGTCGTGGTCCAAGTTGAGGGGTGATCGAGGGGGTCAAGGCCTGAATGGATAAGACCGAGCCCCGGGAAATACAGTACGGGTGCTGACAATCGCGTCTCGAGGGGGTGTGTGACGGGGCACAGTGTTCGGCATGGCGTAGTAGTGCGGTACAAACCGCTGATTCTACGGGTATGGGCGGTGAAAGGAGGATTTGACCGTTGTACTTGGTCACTGTATCCCTGTTGTAGCCATGAGGTTAGGTAGGAGTTGGTGAGCGCATTAAATGCCCTGGATTTCGTACGAGGAGTAGATGAGTCGGAGGGGGAGCATCGGTCGACGGGGGTCGTCCGCCCACGCGGAGGTCCGTCTCTCGACGGGGGGTCGATCGCCGTGCTGCGATCCGTCGATCGAGGGTCGCGTCGAGGAAGGATGCATTTGGATCGGCCCGTCCCATTCATGGGCTGGCCCAGTGCGGCTCGGTCCAGGGGTGTCGGGCTTTCTTTCTTTGAAGAGTCGGGCTTGATTCGTGGGGAGTTTTCTCGGGGTCTTTACGCTAATTGTCGGGGATTATTTTTCCTGGGTCGAGGTCTAGGGTACCCCCTTATTTGGGTACCCGACAGTAGCCCCCGAGTCTCGGTGTGAGTGCCAGCACTCACACAGAGGCTCATGAACTAGAGTCGTAGCGCTTGCCATTTTCCGAAGGGTGTGCGCGAGTGTACCCTTCGGGGGTAGCCCCCAAGGCCTCGGAGGAGTAGGATACTCCTCTGAGGGCTTTATGCGCTTCTTGTCGAGGGGTGCCCGAGTGGTCGAGCCCCCGTGCGTATTCGACTCTCTTTCGTCGAGGGGTGCCAGGGTGGCTGATCGTGGTGAGTTTTTTCCGGGGGCGGCGCGATCATGAACTGGAGTCGTAGCGCTCGTTGCTTTCCGAAGGGTGCGCGCGAGCATACCCTTCGGGGGTAGCCCCGAGGCCTCAGAGGAGTAGGATACTCCTCTGAGGGATTTATGCGCTTCTTGTCGAGGGGTGCCCGAGTGGTCGAGCCCCTGGGCGTATTCGACCCTCTTCCGTCGAGGGGTGCTGAGCGTAGTCGAGCCCCCGGGCCTCGTGTGGCCAGGTGAAAGGTCCTAATGGCTAGGAGGGGGTGAATAGCCTAATAAAATTTCTTGCAAAGACACTTAAGCAACTTGTTAGACTAAGAGATGACGTAAATGCAAAGCTAAAGCTTCGATTACTCTATGCAAGCCTTTCTAACAAGTCTAGTATATAGGCTATACTACTAGCACCCAATCAACAACAAGCCTAGCAAATCTAAACAAAATTACTCTAGGAACTTCACTAAGGTAGCAAGAGCAACAAGATAAGAACACAAAGGAGCTACATAAGCTAGCAATTCTACTCACTATCTAGCAAGACAAGCAAACAATAAAAGAATAAATAACAAGCTAGATACAAGAGAGGGGGATTGGATTGTTATACCAACGCGAAGTGTCGATGGCCAATCACCCAATCGAGATAACCGCACAAGAGAATCCTCGGCAATCACAATATGAACACAATGATTTTTTTTACCGAGGTTTACTTGCTTCCCGGGAAGCTACTCCTCGTTGTGGCGATACTCCCACTTGGAGATGTGCACGCTAAATTGGCACTCAACCCCAAACCCGCTGCCGAGCGTCGCACTATCAACACAAGACGGGGATCCTCCAAGCCACGCACAATCCATTAGAGTATCCTTTTGCGAACTCCCGCGAGGAAGGATCAAGAACCCCTCACAAGAACACCGGGTGTGGCCTCGAACAATCTCCACCTCGAGCTCAACACCCCGCTGCCTCCAAACCATCTAGGGTGACGGGAATCACCCAAGAGTAACAAGAACTCCGCAGCGAACTCGAAGATCTAGTGCCTCTAGATGCAACTCTCAATGCTTAGCACTAGATTCTCACTCAATCTCACTCTAGATGAACAAGCAAGTCAAGAGATGAGTGGTGAGGAGTTTTCTCGCTCAAAGAATGCTCAAGAATGAAAGAATGGGCAAGAATGCCTCCCAACGGCCGGCCAAAACCCATATATAGTCACTTCGGATTGGCCTACCAAAACTTTTGGTGGAGCCCCACCAGAACTTTCGGTCAGTTCAGATCTAGCCGTTGTACGCGAGTCAGTCCGCGAAGTCATCTGGAACTTCTGGTCACCTGACCGGATCTTCCGGTCATCCGCTGGAACTTCCACCGGAACTTCTGGTCGTGAACTGGAAGTGATTCGAGGCGCGTGGTTGCTCGGGCTGGGCTGACCGAAACTTCCACCGAAACTTTCGGTCACCAACCGGAAGTGTTTCGGAGGTGGCGGTTGCTCGGGCTGGGCTGACCGGAACTTCTGGTCCAGGCCCACCGGAACTTCCGCTGGTCCAGCACCACCCCGCACTAAAACGGGCATATCTCTTAGCTCCGTACTCTGTTTTCGATGATCTTGGACTGTATGGAAAGCTTATTCAAAGGACTACACAACCAATATATCCTCAATATTCCAAACATTATGGATTAAAGTAGTTTTATAATCCAAGATCCATCACTTCTCTTTTTCAACACAAGTGTTCTTCATCGTCGCGCCTTTGCCAATCCAAGTGACACCACTTGCCAAGGACGCTAACCTCAACATGTAAACCTCTTTGATCACAAGAGTTAGCATATCTCCAAGAAGAATAGAGGCAAGGGTTAGCTCTCTAGTTAGTCTCTCATTTGCATCATGCCAAGTCAAACCTAGAGGCACTTGAACCGCGAATTCAACCATGAATTCCCCTCCTGATAGTCGGTTATCAATCCTAAATGTGATCACACTCTCTATAGTGTCTTGATCACTGAAAGGGAAAACACCTATCTCTTGATACCTTTGCCTTGAGACCTTGATGCTTGATCATCCCATGTACAAGTTCACACCAAGTCCCTAGGCATCACCGCTATGTTGCTTAAGTATCTAGTCAAACTTAGACCAAAGCATTAGCAACATGAGTGTCATCAATAATCAAAACCAAACAAGAGCTTTCACCAGGGCTTTGCTAGCTTCCGGCGTCCATCCCATGAGCCCTTTCGATCGGGTATGGGGTGAGGAGCGTCGCACTACCCTCGATGGGCGAGTCTCGTCGTCCTTGGTTGAGCTGTTATCGGAAAATTCAAGCAAGAGTTCCTGCCCCGTTCGATGGGGGTCGACTAGTGGCTGCAGAGGCACTCTTATTGAAGCAAATCAATGGGTCCCATGGATGCTGGTCCCTTTCGATCAGGCTCGGTGGCTCGATGCCTCCCTCAGAGGGGATTTCGATGTGGTCCCTTAGTTTTGCCTTGAATATGTCCGGGGGTGGGGGGCTCAAGAGTTCGTTCTCAAGCTGGGGCCTCGTATCGGCTCCTCCTTGGTCATCCCTGACTCAGGTACTCGAGGGCGGTTGTTGAACCTTGACCGAGGGCCAACCTTCGCTTCCTCGAGATTTTTCATGGGGTCGGGGCTCGCTTTCCTTCTCGTGGAAGATATCGTCGCGGATAACTCCTCCCGTCCGTTGGGCACGTCTTTTTAGGTAGGAGACGGAGCGACGCGGTCGTGGGGGAAGTGGGCAACGGCTAGAGACCGAGCACATGACGCGTGTCCCTGTACCCGAGAATCGAGGGAAGAATTAGGTATGAGCATTGAATGCGGTGATTTACCTGCTCCCTGGCTGGATCCGCCCGTTGCTTCCTCGGTCTGCCTATAAATTAGGGTAGGGTTTCATCCGTCCCCATCTTGCCTTCTCTTTTCCGCCGCCACCAGAGATCAATCGCGAACCGATCTGTTAGCGTAGTAAAGAGAGGGGGAGAGGGAAATTGAGAGAGATTGGGAATCTTCCCTTCCGTCCGTCCACCGAGCGGATCGAATCTTTCGCCATGGGTGTGGAGCTTCTTCCCGCGGACGACTGGCTTTTGTCGAATGTGATGGAGCAGGAGTTGCAGAAACTGGTCGACGATGGGCTCCTCTGCCCCGTCACCTCGGACGACCGACCGGAGTAGATGGCGCCGCCAAGGGACCACCGGGAGCCGGATCTGCCGACAGGCTACGTTGTGAGCTTCATCGCCTTCCACAAGATGGGGTTCGGAGGGCCGCCGAGCCGGTTCATGCGCGCGCTGTCCAACCACTATGAGGTCGAGCTCCAACATTTCTCCCCAAACGCCATCTCCAATGCAGAAATCTACGCTGCTGTCTGTGAGGGGTACCTTGGGATGGAGCCACACTATTATCTGTGGCTCCATCTCTTCAAGGGGGAGTACTTCTCCAAGCCGATGTCACCAGGGAAGAGGAGCGTCGTCCGCGTCGGTTGTTGCAACTTGGTGTTGAAGCGGGGGATCAGTATATCCTGACGGGGTTGATTTCAAACCACGGTGGGTGGCATGCTCGGTGGTTCTATCTTCGGAATGACAATGGCCTGCTGCCAAACTACACCGGGCGCATCATTGTGAAGCGCCCGTATCATTGGCCGCATGTCGTGGCGGGGGAGAATCAGGCAAGGCTAGACCCCCTCCTCGATGCGCTGAGGACATTGTGTAACCAGGGCCTGACCATTGGGATCGTCGTCTCGGCTTTCCACAGCCGGAGGGTCCTTCCGCTGATGCGGCATTCGCTGCGCCTAGACCAGAAGGGCCCGGGGCACTCCTCAAGGGGTGCCGGATGTCGACCGAGGACCTTCCCACCGAGGAGGTTGTAAAGTGCGTGAAGGGGGCGATCGCCGGCTCCTTTACGGCGGAGAAGGTGAACAACATCCCGATGTTGTCGGACGACGGCCACATACAGCTGGTGAGTGTCTCAACCCACTATTCTCGGGCTTTTCTTTTCTTTGCCTCGTCCTTATGCTCTTCGGTCGCGGGTTCATGTGCAGGGGCATAGACTTTAGGAGGTCGACGCCCCCAGTTAAGGAGGACGATCCTGATCGTCAGGTGAGACGCTTCACCGCCCACCAGCAAAAGGAGAGTAAGGATAAGGAAAGGAAGGAGGAGAAGAAGAAAAGCCTCGAGCGCCTGGCGCGTGACCAACGTCACGCAAAATAGAGGTGCGAGGGGGTCCCCGAGGAAGAGTCTCCCTCCAAAGAAGAGGAAGGAGAGGAGGAAGAGGGCGATGATGATGAAGGGGTGCAGGTACGCCTCGACGCCTTGCTGCTCGATCCTCCCTGAACTGACGTCCACTTTATGCCGGAGATGGTCGAGGCGGGGTCGACATCCCAGGTGTAGAGGAGGCCCCAACATCCACCGAGGGCCATGAGACAAGGACCTCATAGAAGCCTCTGGAGAGGACAACGACCGACCCCTCGGCCCATGCAGGGTCGACGTCATGGTGTACGCTCAGGGGGACTCCGCCGTCTTCATCATGGGGCAATCCCAGCACACCGCCGCTCCGTACCAGATCTTCGACCCTCGACGCGTGGACGCGGGATCAGACGGCCTCAAAAAAGCAGAGGGCGCCACGTGCGTCGCCGACCGCGGCCCCGGTGGCTCTAGGTCAAGCAAGGAGCCATCAAAGAGGGGGACTCAGAAGCCCCCGAGCGGTTCGAGGGTGCCCGGGAGGGCGCCCCTTATTCCTGTGGGGTAAGTCTTCGCCCTTCGCGGTTTCAATTTCCCTTTTTTCGTTTACAGGACGTTTAACGCCCTCTGCTCGTGTCATGTTTAGGCTCAAGCGTCCGACGAAGGCGGCGACTCCCTCAACCGCCAAGCGGCTCAAGATCAATGCGGCTGCGAAGATGGCAGCATCAGCACCAGGTGCCACTTTGGGGTCTCGATCAGCGGTGGTGGCTGCTTGGCTTGTGAAGGCCCGTGCTACGATGGCTCAGGGTAGGCTGACGGGCACTGCTTTCGTTGCAGGATCAGGCACCTCGAGGATGGCGGCGGGTGGCGACGTCACCCAATACCTTGAGCGGACTAAGGTGCCCCTCGGTGCCGCCGAGCTCGAGGGCGTCGCCAGCAGCCGGGTGCCGGGGTCGACGGAGGAAGCCCCGATCACCATCAAGGACGAGGGGGCGGATTCCTCCGCTCGTGATGCGGAGGAGATGGTGGAGCTCCCTCAACAGCAGCAGCCATGGTCACCCTGGCTACTAGGGCTGCATGAGTGGGAGGAGTGGTAGAAGCAGGAGCAGCTGCAGAAGCAGCAGGAGGACGGGCGGTAGCCCTCGAGCCTACTGTAGCAACAGCAACAACAGCTATAGCAACCGCAGTAGCAGGAGGAGCCGGCATCCTCGAGCCTTCTGCAGCAGCCACAGCCGGTGGAGGTGGCCTCGGACCTGCCGCAGCCGGGGGAGACGGCCCTGTCGGCCGCGGGGCAGGACGGCGGACGGCTGGAGACGCTAGCTTCAAGCCGGCCAGAAGGGGCTCTGCTGAATGTGGGCCAGGAAACCAAGTGGCCGGAGTCACCGGCCTTGAGCCGCCCGGAGGAGCTGGTGACCGATGACATCCCGGCGTGGGGGAGCGTCGAACAGGCGATCGCGATGGCGGTCTGGGCAGAGGCGTCGGAGGCCGAGGTGGTTGTGATGGCACTGATGCCTCGCCCTCCATTGGCTGGGGCGTTAGCCGGTCGGGCGTCCTTGCATGGCCCCGGCCTGTATGCTCCCGGCCTACTCGCCAAAGGGAAGCAAAAGGCAGGGGAGGCTGGGTCGTCGAGGGTTGAAGAAGAAGCGAAGTCGCCATTCCCCACGCTGGCTGACCGGGTGCTCTGTCACAGCGGTTCAGTCGAGATGGGGGACGGCATTATGGCGGCTGTGCAGGAGCGGATCGATAAGGACCTCCCTTACTGGGGCCGTGAGGCTCTTCAACTCCATGACCCGATGAATCCCGACGCGCCCATGTTCGAGGTGAACGATCCGACGGAGGTCAAGCGCTGGGAGCATGTCGAGGGTTCCGAGTCTGGATGCAGCATGCCCTGCGGCTGGCGGTTGACATCGCCACTGAGGACTTGGCAAGGGCCTTCAAGGTATGTGACTTCTCCCCAGGATATGAGGGGTCGACTTGGTTTCTTATCTGACGCTCTTTCTCATGCTTTTTGTTTCTAGGATTTGAGGGGACGCTCCCAGACCAAGTCTCAATTCGTCCACCTGACAAGGGGTGGATGGGAGGAGGTCCCAGTGTTGCAAGCAGCGGTCGAGGCTGCCCAGGCCGAGGCGATGAAGGCGAAGGAGGACGCGGCCAAGGCCAAGGAGGAGGCGACAAAGGCCAAGAAGGACGCCATCGCGGCTCGAGGAGAGGTGACCTAGGCCAAGGAAGCAGATACCAAGGCCAAGGACGACACCACCAAGGCCCGGGACGAGGCGCAAAAGGCCCACGAGGACCTCTCCTTGATGGGAGGGCGTGTTAAGACGCTCGAGGGGGAGCTCGAGCGGTCTGCAGCACGCATCAAGGAGCTCAAGGAGAGCCTCAACCTGGCTTCTAGCTGTAACATCCTCGATGTTAAGCATACTTAAGCACTTGCATTGCATTAGCCTAATCATCATTTGCATTAGCATCATCTCTACATCATTTTGACATTGCATGTGATGCTATGAGGGTTGAAGTTTTGTTTGTCCTTTTGTGAAAAACATGATAACCATGGTCAAGTGCTTGATGATTGCTCACTAAAATAATCTAGAGATTATTAGGGTACTGAATGAACCTATGTTCATGTTAACAACTTTGCCTAATTATGTCTCTAGGTGGTGTTGACCAACAACGGGACCAACAGGTCACTGACATTAATATTAACAGGCTACAAGAGATGGTAGACAAGTGATTCTACCGATCATTCCCACAAGTGATGCTACATTCTATTGGATATGTGTTCTCTCTATTGGAGCCAAAGAGGGCACAACACACTCAAGCTGGACAAGCCATTTCATGGCCGAGGATCAAGGGAGATCTATGTTCTCCATAGGCTTCCCTTATGCTCATGATCCTCTCCTCAGTTCTAAATCTTTTTATGTATAGTAATCATTCAAAATAGTCAGCCCTTTAAGGTGTGATTCCTATCGGTTGACTTCATGAATGGTCATCTATATTAGCAACCAACTCAAATTGTTGGCTGCAAAAGTTGAAACCTTGGATCTTTTAGCATTGAGAGACAAATGAGTAATCACCTATATGAAGACTATATGAAGTGGCTCAAACTTTATTGGAGTGGTGCCAAACTTTGTGAACTCACTCCTTCCTTTGAGTACTTCATAATGTCTAATTGGTTGGAGGATGTGCTAAATGAAGTGTCGTTTATGCGAAGAGTTTGTCCATGATGGTTGCTGAAATTTCAAAACAGAGCAGTTTTGGTACATGCATTGCTTGAGCATATCATGAGGTCTGTTTGAGCTGAAGTTTGGTCGGTAATCATAGAACTTATGGGCCTACACATCCACCAAATTTCAGGTATAATGGAGCTTTCGTTTGAGAATAAAGAGTAGTTCTCATGAGGGACAATATTGGCACTATTTATGTCGTTCCTCAGGTTGGATGGCTATGTATGTACCAGTGTGAGGATGGATGGACATGATATATTCCACTGCTGATGCATCCTTTGATGTTGAAGAAGAGATTCTTTACTTCCATGATACATTACAAAAGCTCTTTGGATTACATTCTTGGTTTTGGGGACTCGCTTCTTTATAAGGAGGGAAGCCTCAATATCAAAAGTAATCCAACAAAGCTAGTTTTGCTTCATGAGAATTGACTTAACTCTTGTGTAATTATAGCATCAAGCAACTATACTCACTCTAAGTAGCTATGTATGGTTGTGCTTGTTGATGCTTTTACCCAAGAGGTTGCATCAAATTCAACCAAGGGGATTTTTGCAGCTTGATCAGGATTTTAGGAGTAGCATTCAACGACGCCCAGTAACAGAATCAGATATATTCAATGGGATCATATAATGTAGTGTTATCATCTGAGAAAGAGAGTTGCATACATGGAGTCTTGTGTAGTTGGCCATTGGTTGGTACTTGATTAATGCTTGTTCAAGCGAAGACAAACATATGCATCACTTATGAATTGATTTGATTTTCACTGCCTCAAAGGATTTTATCCTATTTATGTTTGGAATGGTATGATAAAGTGAGACATGTTGTGCCTGCTTATGATGGGGTTATTAAGTGGTGCTCTGCACCAACTTTCCTTGTCACAAGGACAAGTACTTGGGAGGCTAGTTCCTCGGATTACTCCCAAGGTGACAGGGTTTCTTGGGAGATCAATTTCTGGATTACTCACACTAATATGGCTTCATGAGAGTCAATAAAGGAAATTCTTCAGACAAAAACTTACTTTTGAAGCGAATTTTGAGAACTGTTGGACTGTTGTCGATACCTTGTGATCACCTTTAGTGGCATTCGACTATTATTCTCATCCTTATAAGAGACTCCAACGTGTTTTGTTTGCAAGGCACTAGATCTCCTATATTGGTGAGATATTGTCTGCACTAGCATGTTTGCACCTGGAATCATACCGAATCGTCCCATATACTAGTGATGGATGTGCATTGAGGACGCGCGTAGGAGTAGTCTGGTATAACCTTGGATTAATCAAAGTGCGCTTTGCTTCGTGTATCAGTTGGGCATTGTCTGAACCTAGAAAATTGGACTCATAACTAGTACAATTTGAGTAAAGTTTTGGCATGATCCCTCTTGGAGGAGTGTTTTCGGCAACTTTTGGAGTTAAGACCCAAATGAGTTGGAACGTATGTCTTATGACAAGGTTCAGAATTATAGGTCTTGGCTAAAGGATCTAGCTAAGTCTATCGGTTCTGCACGGTAGGAGACGGAGTTTTGTGGTTTTTGGTCTAGTTAGAAGATCGTTGACCTAAGAACTTTGGCTTCTACATGCATAAGTTTGAACTTTCTCGATCGACCTAAGTCTTAATGGCATCTCAATGGCTAGTTTTTCCTATGAAGGGCTTTGCCAGTATAGAACTCGCTCTGATTGATCCTACCCTTTTCTACCACAAGTTTGGTGATGTAGTTTCCCACTCTATGGGAGTCACGCTCCGCTTCTTTCGGTAGTGAATATGTTAGGATGAAGCACCTTTTGATGTATTTGAAGATGGGAATGGCAGATTCCTATGTTTTCAATTCTTTGATACCACCAAAGGCTAGTTATTGGATGCTCATTATGATAACCTACCCTAGTGGAGTGAAGAATTGAATCTAACATGGTGATCTTTAGTGCTATACTGTATCATCTTCATACCTTAAGTTCACACAGTAATGGATGAATAATTCGCTCGGAGGTTTTTCATAGGTGGTATTCTGTGCACCGATTTATTCCCTCAGTACCACAGTCACAATTGCTTTGAGGGGCCCACAAGTTGATGTTTGTAATTCAGAATGAAGAAAAGGCTTGCACCTTAGTGAAATTAGTTTATGCAAAATCTCACGAGTTAGTAAAGATGAGTTACAACTTGGAGCTACTTCTAGATTGAGATAAGACCTTCTCACATCTTTATGGTAGTAACTTAGAGGAGCGGTCGGTCCCTAGGAGAAAGGATCGAGGCATGTGGACCGCTATCGGAACAGCCATAGGAAAGAAAGGAAACCCTTTGGAGTCCGAAGTAATGTATTAAGCAAAGCAAGATCATGTTATAGAATGATGGCAAGTGTGGCGAACCCTTCTGGGAGTGTTTGCAGTTGCAAAGTCGAAATGTCGTTATGCGAGGTACCGCTTTTCGAAAACCAAAAGCTAACTCAACCAAATCTCGGGACAAGATTTCTATAAGGAGGGAAGGGTTGTAACATCCTTGATGTTAAGCATACTTAAGCACTTGCATTGCATTAGCCTAATCATCATTTGCATTAGCATCATCTCTACATCATTCTGACATTGCATGTGATGCTATGAGGGTTGAAGTTTTGTTTGTCCTTTTGTGAAAAACATGATAACCATGGTCAAGTGCTTGATGATTGCTCACTAAAATAATCTAGAGATTATTAGGGTACCGAATGAACCTATGTTCATGTTAACAACTTTGCCTAATTATGTCTCTAGGTGGTAGTTGACCAACAATGGGACCATGAGTGCTCTGCTTTGACCGTTTCAAAAATCCTTGATAGAGTGTTTGCATGTCTGTGCACCCTTAATCATTCTTGTCTAGAATTTTATAAGGAACAAAAGTTGTTATTATTACTTTTCATGAAAATGTTTGGAAAATGTTCAAAAAGATTGAAAAAGGCAGGTTTGGGGCTATTTTTCATTTAAAATGAATTTATGAGGTATTTTCAATTGGAATTTTGTATTTCAAAATATAGGCATAATCTGGCCATGCTTGTTAAAGATGAAATGTTCTACTATTCTAGAGCTATATTTCCTTCAATATGAGTTTTGGCTAATTCGGCTTGGTTTGGGAGTAATAGGGCAGAGAAGTTTGTATTAGAGGTCATTAAAATAGAATTTCTATGACGGTTACCTCTTAGCCGTTAGGAAAATCGAGGTCCTAAAATTCGTGGCCGCCCCGCTCAGGCCTCTCGCGCCGTGTGGCGTCCTCGCACCGGCATCCGTGGGCGGCAGCAGCCCAGCCGGCCGCGTTAAGGCGCCGCGCTGCACCCTCACCCGCTCCATTTCCCCCATCTCTTCATTTCCTCTCTCTCCCTCTCCCTTTCTCTTTCTCGGCACAGTATCGGGCGGGCACCATTGTTGCCGCCGTGCTTCACCACCACCATAGCACCACGCCACCACCTCATTTTCTTCCCAGCGCCCGCACGGAGCTTCGCGATGGCCACCTCCGTCACCTGAGCCTGCTAGTAGCAGCCGTTGTCCAGGGGTAGGGCCGAATCGGCCGGATTTTTTTCTGCCATGGCCGTCGAGCTCAGGCTCGCCGTGGCCAACCCGGCTCCGACCGCCTCCTCCTCTCTCGTCTTAAGAATCGAGTTCGCCTTGCCATGGGGACCGTAAAACCCTAGCTGGTTCGGTCGACAGGGCCCCGACGCGTCGCCTCGCCGCGCCGCTCCGCCGCCGAGCCGCCGGCGGGCGTGGTCAAGCTGCCTCGGGCCGCCTTCGCTTGCATTGAGGGTACCAGTGGGTGCACAGTAGCCTCCTGCTGCTCCGCCATCTCTTCTTTGCTGCCGGTGAGCCCCCGCTGGCCGGCGACGGCGAGCTCCGGCGCCTCCTCTGTCTCTCCCCGCGCAAGGACCTCGGTCCAGAATATGAAGAAACGCAGGGGCCCAGATGCAAAGTTCTCAGAGAGAAAGAACTTCAGATCCAGGCTTCGTTGATTTCTGAAAAGCTCAGGGTCCTTTCTGCAAAGTGGTTTTCTATTTTGGTTTATAAGAAAATGTATTTCTAGATTTTGTTTAAACGCTTCAAAAATTCATATCTTGCTCATTTTAGCTGCAAATGAGATGGTTCAAGTTGCATTATTTTTCTTATGAGTAGATCTATATGATAAAAATATGATATGACATTTTTGTAGAACTTTTCTGTATAGTTTTATTTAAGTTGATTTATTCACATTAAATGCTTGATATCTTTGGAAATGCATAACTAATTGTGTATAGCTTAGAAAAATGTGATTCTTGTTGGGTTAGTCTTTTGTTGGTCTGCTATATCTATCATAAATATTTGGTGTATGCTTGCTGTGTAAAAATATGAGGTTATAGTTCAAGTGTGATTTTAGGGCTATTCTTGGAATAATTCAAAAATGCATTTTGTGGACCTAGTTTGGGGTTGATAATTTTTGTGGGCTACTTACATGCCATAAGGTAGCTCTTGATGTAGTGAAACATGAGGTTTGATATACTTCACAGTACAAAGTATTTTTAGGTCTCCTGTTTTGTGCTGCCTTGTGATTTTTGTGCAGAATGATGAGCTTATCCAAATGAGGCGAAATTTGGATGGCAGCCTAGAATTGGTATGTTTTGTCTTCTATAATTTTTATAGAATTTTCTGGGTAGTATAAATATGTGATGCAGTTCTACCCTTATTTATATATGTGTTTATTAATGCTTTGCTTTATCAGTTCATGCTATCTACAATGCTTCTTTCTACTCTTGCAAAGTATATAATCTGTTAGAGATATTGTTTAGGAGTGATGCTTATATGAGTGGATGATACTTATATGTTAGAATGAATGATGTGATGGTGGTGTGCTGTTCCATTTTAATGCTTGTGTAGTAGTTGTTGTAGGAGAGAATGCAGTAGATGACATGTGCTCATAATATATGTTCTTGGATGATTTTTACGACTTTATGGAAGTCATGTGCAAGCAATCATGCTCATCATCATAGTCCATATCCATTTTATATGCATTCCTAGTATTCATGTATGCATACGCATCATACAGGATCGCATGCGAGAACCTTGTCGGGAAGTCGAGAAGCCAGAAGGACGACTCGTTGGAAGTTCCCGCATCGAAGGTGATCTGGGACTAGGAGAAGGACATGGAGCTATACGAGTGTCCGAAGAATCAACCTCGCTCTTCTGAGGAAGGCAAGCCCCGGAGCATTTCTCCCTGTGGTTTGCAAAATATCTAACTTGAGTCCTTTACTTGTTTGATGCATTAAGTTATAGGCGTTGTTTTGATACCATTGCTGCATTACTTATATTCCTTGCCACTATTATACTTCAACCCTGTTAGGTTCAGGTGCGATTATCTGCTTAGCCTGCTTTACTAGATCGGTAGAAGTCGGGTGATTTCCTGTCATCCGCGAGTTATAGGTGGTAACTTAGAATGGTTGAATACATTGTTATCTTGGATAACCATTGTTAACTTGTAATAGTTAGTATTTTGTGAACTATAATGGTGTGGCCCTGGGGGCCTTGGAAACATTATGCATATACATATTTTATTTTGCATATGTTTTATTCTCGATGTCCTATTTCCCGCTTTGCCTAAGTTGGCCGTTCACAGGGTTTTCGGCGCGTATGCTTGCCTCTCGAGAGAGGAATGAGTGGATGTACCGTAGCCCGGGGGCGTGGGTGGTCTCGCGGCTCGACACCCCTCGACCCCTTGGGGCATTGCGTGGCGTTTTCGACTGAGTGACGACAAGCATCGAGGCGTAGAAAGAATAGGACGTTTGAGTTTCGAGAAAACATGCGAGTTTTTTAGGAACTTAGGGGGGTTCCCCCCTTATAGCCCCTGAGGGAGTCTTGGCTCTGATGAATCAGAGTCGAGGCTACCTTAAGCATATGAACAAAAAGTTGAACTTGTAAACGAAAGTACTTCTTATTCATTCATGGTGTGAAAAATGTACAAAGCCTCGAGGTCCTAGGGGTAAAAGTGACATAGCTGTTCAATGTTCCATGCGTTGGTGAATGTTTTGCCCTTCCCGTTGGATAGCTTGTAGGTTCCGGGCTTCAACACTTCTGTGACGATGAAGGGCCCTCCCATGGTGGAGTCAGCTTGTGGTGGCCCTTGTTGCTTCGCTGTCGACGGAGGACGAGGTCGCCAACTTGGAAATCTCTCTTGCGCACGTGTTTGTTGTGGTAGCGTCGGAGCTTCTGCTGATACCTCGTGGAATTGAGGATAGCCATGTCTCAAGCCTCCTCAAGTTGGTCGACGGCGTTTGCGAGTGCTTCTTCGTTCGTCTGTTCATCGTAGGCCTTCAGTCGAGGAGAACCGTACTCGAGGTTGGTGGAGAGGACGGCCTCAGACCCATAGACCATAAAGAACAGGGTGTACCCCGTGGCTCAACTCGGCGTCGTCCTTAAGCTCCATAGGACTGAAGGCAGATCAGCGGCCCACTTCTTGCCATGCTTGTTTAGCTGATTGAAAATCTGAGGCTTGAGACCTTGTAGAATGATGCCATTGGTGTGTTCGACCTGGCCGTTAGTTCTAGGATGAGCGACAGCGGACCAGTTCACACGGATGTGGTGGTGGTCGCAGAAATCCAGGAACTTCTTACCGGTGAACTGCATGCCGGTTTCGATGATGATGACGTTGGGGACCCTGAAGTGATGGATGATGTCAGTGAAGAACAGCACTGCCTGCTCAGACCGGATGTTGGTGATGGGCCGAGCCTCAATCCACCTGGTGAACTTGTCAACGGCTACAAGCAGATGGGTGTAGCCCTTGGTTATTTTCTTTAATGGCCCCACGAGATCGAGCCCCCAAACAGCCAACGACCATGTAACAGGGATCGTCTCTAGAGCATGAGCTGGGAGGTGGGTCTGCTTGGCATAGAATTGGTAGCCTTCGCATGAGCGGACAAGATTGATGGCGTCAGAGACTGCAATTGGCCAGTAGAAGCCTTGCCGAAAAGCGTTTTCGACCAGGGTCCTTGGAGAAGCGTGATGGCCGCAAGCCCCCGAGTGTAGATCCTTGAGCAGCTTTCTTCCCTCCTCAATGGTGATGCAGCGCTGGAGGACCCCGGTAGGGCTCCGTCGATAGAGCTCCTTGTCATCACCGTAGAGGCCATAGGTTTTCACCCGTCGAGTGATGCGGTGGGCCTCGGTCCAATCTTCCAGCAGCTCCCCTCGAATAAGGCAGTCGAGGAAGGAAGCGCGCCAGTCTGGTTCGGGGGTTGGTGGAGGAGGCGACCCCTCAATCTCCATGGCCTCGGCCCCGATTGAGGGGGCCTCGGTTGAGGGAGGGGGTCAGCTTCCTGCATTGCGACTCCTTCCCCTACGCCTAGATCGACAAAGGGCTCGTACAAGTCCTTCGAGAAAACATTTGGCGGGATAGTACCTCGAGTCGATGCAATTTTGGCTAATTCATCTGCGGCCTCGTTGTATCTGCGGGCAATATGGTTGAGCTCAAGGCCGTAGAACTTGTCCTCCAATTTGTGGACCTCTTTGCAGTAGGCTTACATCTTGGGGTTGTGGCAGCTCGAGGCCTTCATGACTTGATCGATTACAAGTTGTGAGTCACCACGAACGTCGAGGCGTCGACCCCGAGCTCGATAGCGATGCGCAAGCCGTTGACGAGGGCCTCATATTCCTCGATGTTGTTGGATGCGGTGAAGTGGAGTCGTATGACGTATCGCATGTGGACTTCGAAGGGTGAGATGAAGAGCAGGCCCACGCCAGCTCCTGTTTTCATCAAGGACCCGTCAAAGTACATCATCCATAGCTCCGCCTGGACCTGAGAGGTAGCTGAGTGTCGGTCCATTCTGCAATAAAATCCGCTAGTCCCTCGGACCTGATGGCTTTGCGTGGCGCGAAGGAGAGGGTCTAGCCCATGAGCTTGATCGCCCACTTTGCAATTCTCCCCGAGGCCTCCCGGTTCTGGATTATTTCCCTAAGGGGGAAAGACGAGACCACAGTCATCAGGTGGCTAAGGAAGTAGTGCTGGAGCTTGCGTCACATAATTACGATGGCGTAAAGCAGCTTCTGAATCTGCGGATAGCGAACCTTGGTCTCCGAGAGTACCTCGCTGATGAAATAGACAGGCCGCTGGACGGGCAAGGCGTGCCCTTCTTCTTTCCTCTCAACAACTATGGCCGCGCTGGCCACCTGGGTGGTTGCGGCGACATAGAGCAAAAGTGGCTCGGCTGGATTCGGAGGTATGAGAATCAGAGGAGAGTTCAGCATAGCTTTGAGCTTAGTGAGGCCTCCTCGGCCTCGAGGGTCCATGTAAAGCGCTCTGACTTTTTCAAGAGATGGTACAGAGGCAGTGCTTTTTCTCCGAGTCGTGAGATAAAGCGACTGAGGGCTAAGAGGCAGCCCGAGACCTTCTGAACGCCCTTGAGTTCTTGTATTGGGCCCATCCTGGTGATTGCCGAGACCTTTTCGGGGATGGCCTCGATGCCGCGCTGAGAGAAGATATACCCCAAGAGCATGCCACGAGAAACGCCAAAGACGCACTTCTCAGGGTTGAGCTTGATGTTCTTTGCCCGTAGGCATTCAAACGCGACTTTGAGGTCATCGATGAGGTTGTCGACCTTTTTGGATTTGACTACACTATCGTCGATGTAGGCCTCGACTGTCGGACCGATGTGTACGCCGAAAACATGAACCATGCATCGTTGAGACGTCTTCCCGGTATTTCGAAGGCCGAAGGGCATGGTAACATAGCAATACATGCCAAAAGGGGTGATAAAGGAGGTCGCAAGCTGGTCGGACTCCTTCATCTTTATTTGGTGGTAACAGCAATAGGCATCGAGAAAAGAGAGGGCTTCACATCCCGCGGTAGAATCAACAATTTGATCAATGTGTGGTAAAGGAAAAGGAACTTTCGCACATGCTTTATTCAAACTGGTATAGTCTACACACATCCTATATTTTCCACTCTTTTTCTTGGCTAGTACAGGATTAGCTAACCACTCATGATGATGAACCTCGTTGATGAATCCGACCTTCAAAAGCTTGTGGACCTCCTCCCCGATGATCTTGCGCTTCTCCTCGTCGAAGCGGCGCAAGCGTTGCTTCACCGGCTTGGACCCGGCTCGGATCTCCAAGGCGTGCCCAGTGACTCCCCTCGGTATGCCCGACATATCCGAAGGACTCCACGCAAACATGTCGGCATTTGCGCAGAGAAAGTCGACAAGCACTGCTTCCTATTTGTCGCTAAGGGTGGCATTGATCGTCAGCGCCTTCCCGTCGGAGATGCTGGGGTCGAGGAGGATCTTCTTTGTGTCTTCTGCAGGCTGCAAGTTGTCGGCATGGCGCTTGGAATCTGGGGCCTCGGCGGCAAGGCCTTCGAGGGTCGCCGATAGCATCGTGGACTCTTCAATCGCCTCCCCGTTCTCAATGCACTCGACGTCGCAGTCGTAAGCATGCTTGTGGGAGGGGCCAACGGTGATGACACCCCTGGGTCCTAGCATCTTGAGCTTGAGGTAGATGTAGTTGGGGATCGCCATGAACTTGGCGTAGCCGGGCCGGTCGATGATGGCATGGTATGTGTCGTGGAACCTGACCACCTTGAAGGTGAGCGTCTCCTTCCTAAAGTTCATGGGGTGCCAAAACAGATGGGGAGGTCGATGCGGCCAATGGGATAGGCCTTCTTCCCCGGCACGACTTTGTGGAAGCCCCATCGCTGGGTTGGAGTTTTGACCTCGGGATCCCCAGGAGGTCGAGGGTTTCAGCGTAGATGATGTTGAGGCTGCTGCCTCCATCCATGAGTACCTTGGTGAGGCGGGTGTTGACGATGATGGGGTCGATGACGAGCGGGTACGCCCCTGGCTTGGGAACGTAGTCCAGGTGGTCATCACGGTCGAACATGATGGCCATACTGGACCAGTCGAGGTAGTGAGGGGTCGCGACCTGCACGGAGAAGACCTCTCGACACTCCCTCTTGTGCTGACGTGGTGTGAGGTGAGCCGAGGGCCCCCGTAGATCATGTAGCAGTTGAGGACGTCGGGGAAGTCGTCTTCCTTCTCGCCACCCTTGTCCTTGGGGTCCTCCTTTTTGTTGTCCTTCTTGAGGCACAGGCTGTCGAAGTACTTCTTGAGCATCCGGCAATCCTCGAGGTTGTGGTTTGCCCCTCCCTTGTGATAAGGGCAGGGCTCCTTCAGCATCTTATCAAAGATGCCCTCTTCGGGGGGCTCAAGGCTTCTTGCGCTCGACAGCGACGACAAGATCGTCGACCGCCGCCTCGCGCTTGCCCTGCTGGTTCTTCTTCTTGTTGTTGTTGTTCTTCTTAGCGCCCTTGCTCGAGCTCTCGGGGTCACCTTCCTGCACCCTCCCTTGGTCGTCGCCAAAGAAAGCGCCCATCGCCTCCTTGCCAGCTGCGTAATTGGCGACGATGTCCACCAGCTCATCAGCGGTCTTGAGGGGATTACACCCCAGCTCCCGGACCAACTCCTTGCAGGTGGTGCCCGAGACGAATGCCAAGATGACATCATGGTCGGAGATGTGGGGGAGCTCGGTGCGTCACTTGGAGAAACGTAGGGCGAAGTCGTGAAGAGACTCCCTGGGCTTCTGCTTGTAGCTGCGAAGGTCCCAGGAGTTACTAGGGCGCACGTAGGTTCCCTTGAAATTCCCCTCGAACACCCTGACGAGGTCAGTCCAGTCATGGATCTGGTCGGGGAAAAGTTCCTCGAGCCACGTTCGAGCGGTGTCCGATAGGAACAGGGGGAGCTAACAAATGATGGTGTGGTCGTTGTGCGCTCCGCCCAACTGGCATGCCAACTGGAAGTCGGCTAGCCATAGCTTGGGCTTGGTCTCGCCATTGTACTTGACGAGGCTCATGGGGGGACAGAAGGGATTCGACAGCGGCGTCCTCCGAATCATCCTACTGAAGACTCGAGGGCCCGACGGCTCGGGGACCGGTGTCGGTCCTCGTCGCTATCGTACCGTCCGTCCCTATGTGCGCTGTAACCTCGCACCTCGACATCACTGCTCTTACATCTGCGGTTCTCGTTGATGTCATGGCGTGCGTCCTGAGGCTCGCGGTTGTCGATGATGCTTTTTCAAACAGGAGTTGCCTTCTTTGGTGGTGGGCGGCCTCCTGATGAACCTAGCCCTCCCTTTCATGTTGGGAAGGCTCGGCGGGTCACTCCGAGGTGGCCCCTCGATGTCTCGAGGCTGAGCTCTTGGCCTGCTGCGCGGCCGCGACCTCGAGAAGCCCCTGGCCCTCCTGTCAGACTCGACGGGCCTCGGGGTACGAGGGGGCCGAATGTTGCGGAGAAGCATGGTTGCGCAATGATGTTCTAGCTGGCACAGTTGAAGATGGGGCGCCCGTCCGCCCCTTCCTCGATGATCTGCCTATTGACGTCCCGAGCCCTGGCTCGAGCTTCTACGCCTTGGCCGTGCCCACGCTCCTACTCGAGGGTCCGCTCGAGCTGGCACAAGCGCTGCCGATCTTTGTCAAGCTGGGTCTGCATCTCTCGAACTTGTGCGAGCTGGGCGTCTTGGTATAGGATCGACCCCGTCTGCTGCTGCAGCGACGTTATTGGTTTCGTCGCTTGACGCGACGGCCCTGTCGATATGGAAGCACTCCCGCATGGGGTCGTAGCTGTCGTCGATGGAGTCGGAGTCAGGGTAGCCGAAGTAGTCGTTGGGGAAGTACCCCTTGCTACGCCGCTCCTCCTCCAACTGGCGCCGAAGTTTACCAAGCTTGTAGTGCTTGGGTCCGGGAGTCTCTGAAGACTCTGGGTACTCGGAGGCCAGCGTAGAAGTCACCAAGTCCATGGTGGTGCGGAGGAGGTGCCCCGGGAGGTCCTCATACACGCTCATGTTGGTGCTCACCGAGGAGGAGTACGACTTGGCGACATTGTTGAGTTGGGTGGTTCCGACGCGGTGCCCGCTGGAGAGGCTGCACCTGGTCCCTTCGACGAACACATGGCGAAGCTGAAGTCTGTGTCATCGCGGGATCCTCCTGGCTCACCCTTTGCACCCAAAGACAGGTCAGATAGGCCCCCAACGAGGAGTCCCGCATCACTAGTCGAAGGTGTGGTGGCCATGGTGGACGCCGCTTCACCCGCGAACAGGCAATGGTGCTTGCACCGATCGCGTCGTCTCTTAGCCGCACACACGCGGCGAGAGCAGTGAGACCGACGTGCTATTCTCCCTCTCCTAGGAGGCTCGTTGTCGTTGTCCTCTGGATCCCTGGGCGGAAGCAGGATCATCTCCCAGCCGCGGCCGAGCCACATGAACTCCAGGCTCCTGAACCAGATCACTGTGACGAACGGAAGTGGCGAAACAGGGTCTGCCATCCGGAAGAACGACGGGAAATGGTTGTGGCACGTATATCCCCCACCTGGTGCGCCAACTGTCGGTGTCCTGACCCGGGGGCCAAGCAACAACGAGTGAATTTGTGCTGCGTGCTCTGTAATCCGGATGGTGATGCAAGAAGAACACACGATTTTTATTCTGGTTCGGGCAAGAGAAGGCCCTACGTCCAGCGGGGGGAAAGAGTTTGTATTATTTTGCACCGAAGTGCTTGTACAGGGGGAATACAAGCGAGCGTATAGGAACGGAGGTGTAGAGCAATGCCTATGCCTAGAAGCGCTAAGCTTATGCCTTGCAACCTGGGTGCTCGGATTTCTCTAAGTGTCGTCCGATGCTTGTTGGAATGTTCTTCGGATCTCTAAAACTAGCCCCTGGCATCCCCTTTTATAGGCTAAGGGGAGGCTCAAGTGTACAGGAACCCTAGGGCTGTCGTAGGCGGTGACGTCGAGAGGATGATGCCGATCGTGTCACGGTTGCTGTAGAGGCGTGCCCTGGGCATGGCCTACCCTGTAGCGACGTGCTTGGAGACGATGGTTGTCCTTCAGGTGTATCACGATGACGCCACAGGTGGTCGGTGAAAGACCCATGCCCATGCGAGGAGTGCAGATTCCTATAGACGTCGTGTCGGGAGTTGTTGAAGCGCTGACCGGAGGCGTCGTGGTCCAAGTCAAGGGGTGGTTGAGGGGGTCAAGGCCTGAATGGATAAGACCGAGCCCCGAAAAATACGGTACGGGTGCTGACAATCTCGTCTCGAGGGGGTGCCTGACGGGGCACAGTGTTCGGCATGGCGTAGTAGTGCGGTACGAACCGCTGATTCTACGGGTATGGGCGATAAAAGGAGGATTTGACCATTGTACTTGGTCACTGTAACCCTTCTGTAGCCATGAAGTTAGGCAGGAGTTGGTGAGCGCATTAAATGCCCTGGTTTTCATACGAGGAGTAGATGGGTCGGAAGGGGAGCAGCGGAGGTCCGTCTCTCGACGGGGGGTCGACCGCCCGTGCTGCGATCCGTCGATCGAGGGTCGTGTCGAGGAAGGATGCATTCGGATCGGCCTGTCCCATTCATGGGCTGGCTCAGTCCGGCTCGGTCCAGGTGTGTCGGGCTTTGTTTCTTTGAAGAGTCGGGCTTGATTCGTGGGGAGTTTTCTCGGGGTCTTTACGCTAATTGTCGGGGATTATTTTTTCTGGGTCGAGGTCTAGGATACCCCCTTATTTGGGTACCTGACGATGCCATCGCCCCATCTGTATTGCTTTGGAGGTGTTGCCTCAGGTTATGTTATGCTGGACATAAGTGTGTGTGGCTCTGAAGAATCTGAACTGTGGGTGCTATTGCATTGCCATCTGTAATGCTGGCTAGTTTAGTTTGTTCCGTTGCCTGATCAATCAGTTTGACTGATGGAAGCCTGTGTAACGATATGATAAGTGCAATTGCATAATGAAGAAAGTCTGCATAGTTGAAGATTACTATCTGATATAAGGGCAACTGAGTGATCGATCGATGAGTGTGACAGATGGAAGCCTACACAATTGAATATTACTATCTGATCAGTGCAATTGCATACTGATGGAAGTCTGCGTAATTGAAGATTACTATCTGATAAGTGCAATTGCATTTGGATCAGACGTTTTAATGTTTGCGCTGCGTGCAAGGGGTGATGGAGGGCACAGGGCAACAAGGAGGGCAACCGGTTTATATATCTGTTCCTTCACAGAATCAGCTGGTAACTGCAGGTGAAGGACCTGCCTAGATCGGTAGATCCACAGGAAGGAAGATGGTGGCTCTGGTGGCCCATGGGGAATGAAATTGTGTGGACTATTTTTAAGTTCGATGGAATTTATATAGAAAAAATGATAAAATTTATGGCACAAAATTAATATCATTAGATGCATCATGAAATATATCTTCATATTATACTTCTTTGTGAATTATAATATACTTATTATTTGGTATCAAAAATCTTTATTTTTTCTATAAATTCAATTAAATATTTTTCTTAAAATAACCCTATAACGGAGGAAGTATGCAATTACTTTTGAGGTGCTTTGTGCCACCAAGTTTTGCGTGTTGAAAAAAAAAAGTTAGTACAGTATCATATCAGGGATAATGCATGTGAATTAGTGAATTTCAGAATTTATCACGGGGACGGTGAAATTAGAACATGTGTGCCACCGGGGTAAACTTTGCCGGCTTTCGGTATTTCGACGCAAACTGAATGGGCCATCAAAGGCGGCGTCACAGCCGTGGTTGCATGAGATCTTTGGAGTGAACCCCTCGCAGCTAGCAAAGCAGCGACGGTTCAAACTTCAAAATAGGTTTTCTGGTTAGTTGCTTACTCTACTTGCTAGGCTATGAGATAACGTTTGTCTGTAGGAACTGCACGAGGCTAGTTAAAGGAAGGAGAAGTGAAATTTCTTATACTGAGTAGTATCAAATTAAGGCGCAGGGCGGATCGCGGATGCATATGCTTGTTCAAAAGACGACGGTACTAGAAGATGAAGACGACAGCTCCAAATAAAAAATTAAAAATAATGCCGCAGCAGGGCATAACAAACACAGTGGAACACCGAACACAAAATGCAGGTGCTGAATGAAGAAGACGACTCGCCGATGCTTCCTGACAACCGGGACCGGCGGCCCAGCCGGCGTTTCTGAGGCGCGATCGACGATAGCACCGAAGAGGCCGACGCAGCGGGCGACGAACGCGCGGGATCAGAGCAAGCCGCGTGCACCGTGGAGAACTCTGCTTATGTTCTGAATTTTGATGTCCCGGTCCATACGGCCCAAGTCATGTGCTGATGGTCATATGAGAGGTTCCTTATTGATGGTGTTTATGTGTTGTGATATTGTTCCTTGACTGTTTGTGCGGTCTTTTTGGTCGTCGTGTTGTCTAATTGTGCTTCATGTTGCTCCTCACCTAGGTATGCCTAGTTAGAGTCTGTTGTAGCTGCAGCAGTGGTCTTTTAGGTGGATGCTTTGCCATCAAGGTATTTTTTGGAAGATGCTTTGTCGCTGAGGTGTTCTTCGTTGCTTGGGCGGATGCTTTGCCGTCCATGGTTCTTCAGGTAAGTCCTCCTCACCCGTGGTCCGGAGGGCCTTGGCTCTACGTGACTCGGAGGAGCGGGTTATTCCGGTGCATGCTTTGTCACCGAGGTGTTTTCGGTGGAGGCTTTGCCACTGAGGACGCATTTTCGACGGATGTTTGTCGTCGAGGTCGCTGAGGTGGGGACGGATGCTTGGCCGTCTGGAGTTCGGGTGGATGCTTTGCCGTTGTGTCTTTCCGGCAGATGCTTTGCCGCTGTGTCTTTCCGACAGATGCTTTGCTATTGAGGTTGGGTTGGACGGATGCATTGTCGTTTGGAGTTTGCGGCTCCACTTACTACTGGCTAGCTGGGTGTCGAGATCTTTGTATTATGTTCACCTTCTTGGGGTTGTTAGGTGGAGGGTACCCTCCTCATCTTTCTTGCTTTGTGTTTGTGTTGAGGATTTCATTTGTAATCTCTGGATTACCAATGAATCCTTTTGTATCAACTATGTATATATTTATTGACCACTCCCCTCTCTTAAAGCAATGTAGGTATAATGCACGTTTTCAAAAAAAAAATACTAGCCTGTTTGTTAACCAAAGCTTCCAGTGTTTTTTTTATCGTGTAATCGTGTATCCTCCTTAGACTAGTTTACATAATTCTATGCCGTAGGATAACAGTACTCCCGTAATTCTGTAAGACTAGTTTACAGCTGAATTATTATATTAACTCTTAAACCTGGTGCCCTGGACAGTAGAGTTGGGGTACATGGAGTGATGTGTATGGAGCTTTGGGATTGGGTACCAAAATTATTCCTAGAAATCTAGAATCATAATGGACCCTAAGAACAAACGTGTGCATACCAACAGATTCATACTACCATATGGGATAGTTCATGTGATACTGAAATTTCTGTGCTATAATGGTAGTGTTGGTTTGAAGGTCATTTTATTCAGCTGCAGCCTATTTTGCTGAACTTCGACCCAATCGTATTGGCTAAAACTGCACGACCTGCTCAGAAAAAGATGATTCTGTTTCTTACCGTGGGAAAAAGGACCCACTATTGCTGCTCGGTGCCGGACCGTTGTCGAATCTCAATTCAGATTCTTTAGACTTACTTAGTGTTGGGCTGTGTGGAAGGCTGAAAGAGGCCTTTCTTTGTCCCGTACCAGTCGTGTTTTGAATCTGAATTCCGATGTTAGGCTTGAATTTTGGTTCAGAGATTGCTGTGACCGGATGAGATGTTTGTCTCTGATTCTCCAATTCAACACTACTTGAGAATTCTCCTGCACAGAGTGTTTGATGCTTTGTACATGATTCATGATTGATTATCTGATCCAGCTATTAGTTTCACGGCGTGGACTGTGGAGTGTGGAAAAATGGAAGACCCTGCATCTGCTTGCACCTGTGTTGCTTTGGAGGTGTTGCATTGCATCAGTTTATGTATGTTGGACTTGTCAATGGTGTCTGTCACTCTGAAGAATCTGAATCGTGGGAGTGGTATGCCATTGCCAACTGTATTGCTTTGGAGTTGGAGGTGTTGCATCAGGCTATGGATGCGGGACTGCCTGGACATGGTGTATGTCGCTCTGAAGAATCTGAAACATGGGCATGCTATAACATTTGGCATCTGTAATGCTGGGTAGTTCAGTTTGTTTCGTTGACTGATCGATCCATCAGTGCAACTAACGGAAGCCTGCATAATTGGCTTTCATTGCTACTCCGTACGTACGTCTGGGCAAGCTGCAGTGGGTGTAATCATTAGAGGCAGTGACGGGCAACCTTTACTAACCTCATGGAGATCAAATTTTCACTGCAGGGACGCAGAAGAAGCAGAGGCCATGGCCTGTCTTGATCGCATTGGCATCCATTTTGCAGCTAGGTGGCCTGACAGTCTGATTGCGCCGACGTTGTGGAGAAGCCCACGGCGCCAAGCTTGGATCGCTCACATGAATCGGCTAGAGGTCTGTAGGACTAGTAGGGAGCAAAATAAAGTTGCGTAGATTAAAAGAGAATCGAGTTTACTTTTCTTTGTTTCCTGAGCGTGTTGAGACATTACTTAATTCTTAATAAAGCTCCCTTTTCGCTAATTTTTTTTTCGCGACCGGGGACTTCACCCGTATTTCCCTTTTCGCCAAATAAAAAACAAGAATGGACAATAATAGCTTTGTTACCATGCCACATTCGAAATGTGTGCAGTGCACTCTGCAAACCCTGCAATTTTTATTCTATGGCGATATATGGACATATGGCGCCACTGGCACCCCATTATCTGATGATTTATTAGTTGTTTTTAGCAAATCTCAGATAGTCAGATTTTGAGGGCCCGGTCCGTCCGGAATTCCATCCAAGTCAATGTGGACGTTTGGCGGCCCAGCATATTCCAAACCAACAAATTTTTTTTATTAATAAATTTATTTTTTTAAAAAATTACAAAATTAGTCTTCATTTTTAAAAAATTGCAGGAATGGGCCACCAGTCGCCCGTTGGAAGGGCGAAGAGGGCCATGTCGCCCGACCAGTGGGCGACTTGGCCGTGCACTGGCATGGGTGGGCCCCACGTCGCCCGGACGATGGGCGACGTGGCCCATGTCGCCCGGCCAGTGGGCGACGTGGCGCATGTCGTCCGGCCAGTGGGCGACGTGGCCCATGTCGCCCGGCCAGTGGGCGACTTGGCCCATGTCGCCCGGCCACGGGGCGACGTGGCGCCGCTATATATAACGCGGCCGGCCGCGGCCGGCCGCTGCCGGCTGGGAGAAGAGAACAGGAGAGGAGAGGAGAGGAGAGGAGAGGAGAAGAGAAGAGAAGAGAAGAGAAGAGAAGAGGAAGAGGAAGAGGAAGAGGAAGAGAAAGGAAGAGGAAGAGAAAGGAAGAGAAGAAGAGGAAGAGGAAGAGGAAGAGGAGAAGAGGAAAATTTTCGGTAAGTAAAAAAATAATTTTATATATAATTATTTAATATGTGTTATATTAATTGTTAGATAATATAATTAGCAGTTAAGCGATTAATATTATATTTCGGTAGTATTATTTATATTCTTATTTTATATATATTGTTAAATTAAATAGTTATAGTTGAAATAATATTAGTAATATATTACTAAAAGGTATTTTAGCTGAAATTTTTAGATTACACAGATGTCGGAGAAGTTAGGATTTCAAATTTATTATGGAGAAGGAGAAATTATTCAAGGTGTACACGGGGTTGATCTGTCAGGATTTGCCTCAGTAACTAGGTGGGTGTCTAGGGCAAATGAGAGAACAATTAGTGGTGTGCAGAATTGGTTGATGCGAATATTTGGGCTTGACAGCAACCAACATGACGTTAAGGTCATGGGTATCGTTAGTCGTGCTCGGGAGGGCACTTTTTGGGAGTTAGTACCGCTTAATGCAACATCAACATGGAGAAAATACGTCAACAAAGCTGTAGAACGTGGGTGGCCTCTAGTCCTTCTTGTTCAGGCATATACGAAGGAGGTTCATGAGGTACACGGTGTAGAAGAAGAAGGAGGTCCGAGCCATGACAATGACAATGATAATGAGGAAGATAATGAAGAGGGTGATCATTACCTGTCATCTATGGTACCGACGGGTGAAGCGGACGAAGGAGAGCGCATAGAACATATAGTTGAAGAGATGGCGATGGAAGATATGGAGAATGAGAATATATCTGAAACTGAGTCATCTGAAGATGAGAATGAAATTCCTGTCCCACTGGAGTGGAAGAGTAACAGTTCGAAGAATTTGATGATCAACGAAGGAAATTCTGTGCCGTGGGAATATCATGAGAATGAACTAGTAGAGGGAGGTATGTACAAAGGCAAAGATGAAGTGATGAGTGCCGTGAAGTACTGGTCTCTGTCAATGAAGCGGTCTTTTGTAGTTGTGAAGTCCAACAAGAAAGTATATGATGTTAAATGTGTGTTTTCGGACTGTCCATTTAGGGTACATGCTTATGAGCAAAAATGGAGTACAATTTGGAAGTGCTCTATAGTAACAGAACATATATGTGAGTTACAAGAATTAGAGAAGTCCAATACTGCTCTTACATCGAGCTTCATTGCAGAGTACATGTATAATCAAATTGTTGATAATTTAAGGTATGAGCCGAAATCTATAGTGACTACTATAGAGGAAGATTTTAAATACACCATCAGCTATTCGAAGGCGTGGCGAGCGAAACAGAAGGTCATTGAGAAGAGATTCGGTTCGTACGAAGCATCTTATGAGAACCTACCAAGATTGTTAGAAACCATCAGACAAAGAAATATTGGTACATATTATGATATCATGGATGTGTCTGATCCAAAAGAGGCCGGAAAGTTAATACTTCGTCGAGCCTTTTTTGCACTAGGTCAATGTATAATGGCATTTCGTCATTGTAGACCTGTTTTATGCATGGATGGTACATTTCTAACAGGAAAGTATAAAGGTCAGATTCTAACTGCTATTGGTGTTGATGGGAATAATCAAGTACTACCAGTTGCTTTTGTTTTTGTGGAAAGTGAGAACACAGATAGTTGGTATTGGTTTCTAGAGCGTGTGAAGTTAGCAGTGGTGCAAGGGCGACCTAATGTTTGTGTCATACATGACCGACATGCCGGTTTGTTGAAGGCGATAACGGATATGCAATATGGTTCAGTGGAGCGTGATCTTCCTCCTCGATGGTCGGACATACAATCAAGATGGTGCATGAGGCACTTGGGTGCAAATTTTTTCAGCCATTTCAAAAATAAACACCTTATGAATATGTTTAAGAGGTTGTGCAATCAGAACCAACAAAGAAAATTCAATGCAATGTGGAAACGTCTTGATGAATTAACAACAAAGCAAACAGAAGAGTTAGCGACTCGTACGAATCAAGACCCGAATGATATTCTTTCAGGCCTTCCAACGGATGCCTTGAGGAACGTGGTTCGGAGGTCGGGGTCATCAATCAGGTGCTTCTCAGATTGGATTGAGTATGAGCCAAAGGAGAAGTGGTCATTATTATATGACACAGATGGGGCGAGGTTTGGAATAATGACAATAAATTTGGCGGAGGTGTACAATTGGGTCATTCGAGGCATGAGAGGATTACCTCTTGTAGCAATCATAGAGGGTATTTTGCATGGAACATGCAAGTACTTCCGTGAAAGATATATGGTTGCTTTTAATGCGATGTCAGATAATACATTGATTTTTTCAACATTCATGACAAATTACATAAAAAAAAGATGGAGAAGGCAAGCTTGCATCGTGCACGTCCTATGGGCACATCAGAGAATCGCTTTGAAGTTCTGTGTAGGGATCGGGGCCATCGTGGTGGCAATCGAGAGAGAATTGCACAAGAGTGTGTTATTCGTTATAACTCATGCAGCTGTTCGTGCATGAAACCGAAACTTCTACACAGGCCGTGCTCACATGTTATAGCAGCTTGTTCACTTACTAATTTATCCCCGAAGCCGTATGTCTCACATTATTTTACGAAGGAGGTAGTCATGACAACCTAGAATGCAGAGATTTATGGTTTCGCAATATTTGGTAGTTTTACAAACAATCCTGGAAGTAACTACCTGCGGGGGCCCGATAAGGACAAATTAAGACAGAAGCCTGGTCGTCGTAAGACACGGCGCATTAGAAATGATATGGATGACTCAGAAGTGGGAAGACTGGAGCATCGGTGCACCAAGTGCAATGGCACAGGACATACTTACAAAAAGTGCACGCGTGCAACCACCACAGAGGGAGCTGCAGAAGCAGGACCTTCAGGGAATCCGCAAGACGGCCGGCGCCCTCGTGCACGTCGTGGATTTTGGAATCAAGGCGAAAATGCTCTTTAAAAATAATAGTATGTCTGCTTTTTTTGATTTTTTTGTTTCATAGTATTAATTATATTTATGCATTATTTTTTTACATTATTAAGATATTTTAGGTATGGCGATGGATGAGGGACACTTGGAGTTGTTGGACGCACAGTTGGACCAGCGCCACCGGTCCTACTTGAGTGCTGTGACAGGTGCTGAGCTACCTGTTCTACGGCCTAGGGTACCTCAGGAGTTGTGGCGGCTCGACGAGCGATGGATACCGAGGTATGCATGATAACACGTTCACTTATTTGTTTTACTCATACAGACGATTTGGTAATATATATTTATATATAAATGTTGTATTTGCTACAGGCTACGAGCAGCTGGTCTACTGCCTCTGTGTAGGCTTGTGCAGGCTAGTGCTGTTGAGGCCCCGGCCGATGCGGTGACACGGTTCAACTTTGACCGTTCCTTACTTGCGGCATTGGTGGACCGCTGGAGGCCTGAGACGCACACGTTCCACTTTCCTTGCGGGGAGATGACTCCCACACTCGAGGACGTCTCCTACTTACTTGGTGTCACCACTGCTGGACAGGCCGTCAGCCGTCCAGACGTGGAGGCCACTTGGCGTGAGGACCTTCTAGTCCGTTTCGAGGGTGTTGTGCGTCGACTAGACGCTCCAGAGTATCAAACTCTTGCTGAAAACCAGCATCACGGGCCTACGAAGACCTGGCTCTTGCAGTTTCAGGTAAATAGATAACACTATAATATAGTTCATTAACATCAAATATTCATATGTATGTTAAATGAAATTTGAACTTCTGTTTTCTAATTCAGGCCGAGTATATCCACCCTGCGGCGGATGAGGCCACTGTGTCGAGGCACTTGGAGGCCTATCTGTTGTGGTTGTTTGGTTGGATAATGTTCACATCGTCGCATGGGAACTCTGTCGCGAAGCACTTGATCCACTTCGCGCGTGAGATAGCGGACGCACCGCTCGACGCCGTGCCGCAGTATAGTTGGGCGTCCGCTATCTTGGCAGCCACGTACCGAGGTCTTTGTGATGCGTGCACAAAGACCGACCCGTCAGCTATCCTCTCTGGTTGTCCACTATTACTTCAACTCTGGTCGTACGAGCGGTTTAGTATTGGACGACCAGTCATGGATTTCTCGACTTACGAAGCAGGGTTGTACGGGGAGACGGAGGAGGACGGCCCTACGATGGGTTCGTTGTGGGTCCGGCGGCGGGTAAGTCTTCTATATCGCGGTTGAACCTGTTTCTATTTATTTTTGAATAAATTGCACCTTACTATTATTTTCTATACAGCCTACTTGGGCAAACATTCAGGTTCACAGAGCCTATCCTGAGTACATGGCGGCGTTCGACCGGATTAGGCCAGACGACGTCCGCTGGACACCTTACAGCATGGAGGAGATTATCGTACGAGCGCCTAATGGGTTGTCGTCGTTCTGCACGAGGGATCAGGAGTACTGGATGACACGTAAGGCTGTCGTTTTCGACATCTTTGTCGAGGACTACGCTCCTCACAGAGTGATGCGGCAGTTTGGTCGTAACCAGACGTTCCCACTTCCGGTTGCCCATATTGTTCCTCTTTCCGTGCACGGGTAAGTATAAGACAATTAATTCGTTCTGATTGAGTATTTAATATATATAGAAAGATAATTAATATGTTTTGAAATCCATAGTTACGTGCGGAGGGGTCTACCGGCAGGCGTTACTTGGTCCTCCCGTATACAGCCGTGGGTCGACGAGTGGGCCAACGCACTACATGATGTGACCTACGAGCCCAGACCGTTTTCCTTGCAGGCTTACGGGGACTACTTACGTTGGTATATTCCTCGCACACGGATCAGAGTCACGTATACACCAGCGGAGCCACGGACCCACGTCCCCAGGTTGACGGACACGTACCCTGTGCACAGAGATCAGGCGTTGTCGTTGGCGGTACGATCTTTATGAACTTCAACCCACTTCGTTTAATATTTTTCTTATCGTAATTACTTCAATGTTCTCGTTTTGTTAATAGGCCGACATGGGTCACCGTATCACTGTGGATGGTGGATTGCTCTTGCACCGGTTGAGGGAGGGCATTCAGATGACCAGCCACGAGCTTACCGCTGCGGTCCAGAGGATGTACGACTCTGCTGCAAACATTGTCAAGTTGACGTCGTGCCGGCCCTGCGGGCGACAGCCGGATGTCGTCCCTCGACCTTCACACGTGACACACAGGCCTGACGGACCGACGGCGCCACTACCTCCGCGGCCTACGTACCAAACAGGTGAGTAAGTTATATTTTCTTCGTATGTAGTAATGCTAACTTGTTCGTTACTTATAAGTTTCATTATTCAGGTCCACCTACGTACTCTGCCGGTTGGCGTCCGGAGTTCGATATCATTGGATCATCTTCGCAGCCTGCTCACATGCCTACAGGTACGATATAGTGGTGAAATTTAATTATATTATCTAATACTGCTTTATTCGTAACATTACATTCACTCTGCATGGTCAGGTATGCACTTTGACGGTTCGAGGCATCAGTTCGATTTCGGAGGTTCCTCTTCACACGCTGTACCCATGGTTCCAGGTATGACCTACTTTTAAGAGTTCGACACGTTATATATTAGTTTTACCATCAGCGTTATCATAACGTTGGTCTTATATGTTTAGGGACGACCCGTTACGACTACGAGGGATCGGACATCTCTGAGCACGCTGACACTTTTCGTCAGCGATCTCCGACACCCTTCGACCTTGAGAGTTACCTGCAGCAGGAGCCGGCGGACGTACTTGCGTCATCGCAGCTACGTGAAGCACCACCACAGACACAGCCCTCACAGGACGAGTACGCGACACCACCTGCTGCTGGAGGCCGTCCTGCACGTGTTACAGTTCCTCCTTCGCCGCTTACTTACTCAGTCGGCCATGTGCGAGCGGGCCGCAAAGCACCAAAGCCTGGCACGATTAGGGGTGTTGCACCTAAGCGTGGACGATATTAGTTTTGTATGATTTGCCGCCGATGTTGTTTTCTATGATATTGTACTGATACTATTTTAGTTTTTAGAACTTAATTAATGTTTCACTGTTGTATTTTTTCATCTATTAAACTTGGGCGAGCACACGACAATGGCGTTTTCGCACGCCAATTGCATGACTGCGTATTATTTTTGCTATTTCTCTGACTTCGATATTTTTTCTGAAATTTCCGAATACATAAATAATATTTAAAAAAACCGAAATTTTTCCTGAAATTTCCAAATAAATAAATATTATTTAAAAAAATCCAAAAAACCAGGTCGCCCTTTGGCCGGACGACCTGAGTCTGGTCGCCATTTGGACGGGCGACCTGGGCCTGGTCGCCCTTTGGCCGGACGACCTGGGCCCGGTCGCCCTTTGGCCGGGCGAACTTGGCCTGGTCGCCCTTCCAACGGGCGACTGGTCGCCTAATCATGTAATTTTTTGAAAACGTAGACTAATTTTGTAATTTTTTTAAAAAATAAATTTATTAATAAAAAAAATTCCCAAACCAACGACACGGGCTTCTTCTCCTAGGAGCCCAGATCCAAAGCTCCGCCTCTACCTGCTGCGTCTGCGTGACGCCCTCCACCTCTCCCCCTCGTCTGGGCGACGGCGGCGCCGCCGACCAGCAACCATTCTGGCCGCGGGCCGCAGGGCAGGCGTGAGCGAGGCAGCGGCCATTCTGCGGCGTCAAGGCGCGGCAGAAGCCTCTCCCGTGGTTCGCCGCCTCTGGGCCCTGGCCACCTCATCGGCTCATCCCTCCTTCCCCTTCCTTCATTTCACCCCCTTCCCCTCGCGCGGCGAGCCCTCCTGCTTGCTTCGCGGCTGACGCAGGGCCTAATCCCCCCCCTACCCGTCGCCGCCGCCATGTTGCGCCTCCGGAATCGCTTCCTCCCTCTGCTCCGCGCCGCATCCTCGCTACCATCCCCCATCCAGCCCCGATCGTGCCATCTTCCCCTCTCAATCTCCACCACCGTACCTGCGCCCTTCTCCATCGAGGACTACCTCGTCGCGTCCTGCGGCCTCGCCCCGACTCAAGCACGAGAGGTGTCCAAGAAGTTGTCCCACGAGTTATTGTCCACTGGATCCAGGAGACCATTGGATGAGCTCTCCCAGTCTCGCCTCAACTCCGCCTCCAACCCGGATGCCATCCTCACCCTGCTCTCCAGCTTCGGCCTCTCCCGCGCCGACATCGCTGCCGTCGTCTCCGCGGACCCGCTGCTCCTTCGCACTTCCGTGAACAAGATCGCCCCCCGCCTTCTTGCTCTCCGCGACCGCTTCGGTCTGTCTGCTCCCCAGATCGCTAGCTTCCTCCTCGTCGCCTCACGCGCTCTCCGCAATGGCGATGTCGCACCCAAGCTTGAGTTCTTCGTCTCCTTCTACGGCTCGTTTGATCGTGTCGTGCTGGCCGCAAAGAGGAACCGGTGTCTCTTCTTGGCGAACCTTGAGAGGGTAATCAAGCTCAACTTAGGTTTGTTTCGTCAGCGCGGTGTTCCAGATGTTGCTAAGATGTGTTTGAACTCCCCATGGGTGCTTACCATGAAACCAGAACGCCTGAAGGAATTTTTGCTGCGGGTTGAACAACTTGGGGTGCCTGCCGCGTCGCCGAGGTTCAGGCAGACAGTGGGCACTGTCACCAGTCTTTCCCGTGAGAAGCTTGCTGCCAAGCTTGAGTTCTTTAAAAGGACTCTTGGTTGTTCTGAATCTGAAGTTTCCATTGTAGTTTCCAAGATGCCACAAATACTAGGATTATCTGATGCAAGTCTTCTTCGCAAGATCGAGTTCCTAATCAATGAGGCGGCGATGGTGCCACAGTATATTGTGCAAAGGCCTGTCCTGCTCACATTCAGCTTGGAGAAGCGGCTAGTGCCCCGGCATCATGTCATGAAGATCCTGCAGGAAAAGGGATTGCTGAATAGCAATATGAACCTTTTCCAATTAGTGTATTATACAGAAGAGGCTTTCAAATCAAAGTTCATTGACTGTCACAAGGACTTTGTTTGTGGCCTTGCAGATGCCTATGCTGCAGCTAGTGCTAGTATTGTGCCCTCTGGAGTGTAATTTAAATCTCATTATGTGGGTTAGGTGGATGGTGGAACTGCAACTCATGCTCATTAGCGGCTGTCAACTGTGCAAGTTTTCTTAGTTCTGAATTCTGCTATATAACCACTAGTGATAACTGATTTGTAAGGAAGGAGCTGTAGCTGGGTTATTCTTGATACTTAATGCACATTTTGTTGGTTTCATTTTCTTCCTAGCACATGGGTGAAGATTATCCTTAATTTCATTTTCTTCTATGGATAAGTCTTTGATGTTGAACAGTATCTGTGAGCGAATGAGATACTAACAGAATCTAAGTCTCAAACTTTTAAATTACTACCATTTTGTTAAGTTTTATGATTTTAAGGAGTGTCTCTCAGAAATATTTCTACTTTTATGCCTGTGCTGCTGTGCATGATAGTAGCAAGCATTGTACTATTGATAAGGTTTAGCAGCTCATATGATAGGTTTACGCCATCTGGAGGAGTTTACTAATCCAAATCATGATCTGTGTAACCACGGATGCCATCTGTTTTGAGCTGCCGCTGAAAGCCTGAAACTCTGGAGAACTTGTGATCGGTTGCCAAATTAGACCAGCTTGCCTGGCTGCTGTTGTTGATTTGGCAGTCTTGCCCATCTGAATAATCTGAACCACGTCATCTGTACTGCTAATTAGTTGACTCCACTTATTATGTTGGTTCTAAACTTCAGTGTTATGTTGACTTGAAAAGTTGCATGAGTTACATCTGCAATGCGAGAGCTGCAAAATACGGTTTGGTCCATCGGCAATGACATCTCTTTCAAGACATCTCGCTCCTCCTGTGTTTTTGTTTTCTCTCTCAGGATCCTGATGCCTGCAAGGACTGTGGATTCGCCCAATGGCTGGACAGCAAGTTCCCTGAGATGGCGACCAGGCACATGAACTACCTTGTGGACTGCATGGAGACACTTGAGCGACAGGTCACCAATCTCCAGGAGGAGCTCCGTGAAGGTGGATGGTGGACCTGCAACTCATGCTCATTAGCGTCTGTCTCTGTTTCTGATTTCTGCAATACAACCACTATGATCCCTGCCTGCTCATTGTCCACGTAAGTTATGATTATTTATGAAGGAGCTGTTTCACTTATTCTGGATCCTCAATGTGCATGTTTGTTAGTTTCTTCATCTGCCTAGTATACATGGATGAAGATTATCATGACCTTACATTTTTTTCTATGGATAAGTCTTTATTATATCCAGTATTAGGTTATAACCATTTTTATTATCATGTTCTATTGCAGCTGATATTATGCATGGATCTCACAAGCTGATTTTTGTTTGTTTGTTTCTACTGATGCTTCGTTTGATAAGTCTTCGTTTGATGACACCAATAGACGCTTCGTGCGGCGGATCCAAGAATCGGAGATCAGAGAAGTCCTAAAAAGGATGAAAGGGGGTAAAGCAATGGGCCCTGATGGTATTCCAATCAAGGTGTGGAGATGTCTCGGGGATATAGCTATAGTATGGCTAACCAAGGCGTTCAACAATATTTTCCGATCGAACAAGATGCCTGAGGAGTGAAGAAGAAGCATATTGGTACCAATCTACAAGAACAAGGGAGACATCCAAAGTTGTACTAATTATCGGGGAATCAAGTTGATGAGCCACACCATGAAGCTATGGGAGAGAGTCATAGAGCGTCGCTTGCGAGGAACAACGCGGATATCCATGAACCAATTTGGTTTCATGCCTGGAAGGTCAACCATAGAAGCAATCTTCTTAATAAGACAAGTTATGGAGCGGTTTAGAGAACAGAAGAAGGACCTACACATGGTTTTTATTGATTCGGAGAAGGCTTACGACAAGATACCAAGGAATGTTATGTGGTGGGCTTTGGACAAGCATAAAGTCCCAGCAAAGTATGTTACCCTCATCAAGGACATGTATAACAATGCTGTGACTAGTGTTCGAACAAATGATGGTAACACAGACTACTTTCCGATTAAGATTGGGCTTCATCAAGGGTCTGCCTTGAGCCCATACCTCTTTGCCTTAGTAATGGATGAGGTTACAAGGGACATCCAAGGGGATATCCCTTGGTGTATGCTGTTCGCCGATGATGTAGTGTTAGTTGATGAAAGCCGAGCGGGGGTAAATAGGAAACTAGAGTTGTGGCGGCAGACCCTTGAGTCTAAAGGTTTTAGAGTAAGCAGAACCAAAACCGAATACATGAGATGCGACTTTGGCACTGCTGCACAGGAGGAGGGAGACGTGAGTCTGGGAGGTCAAGTAGTGCCTAGGAAAGATACCTTTCGGTATTTGGGATCGATGCTACAGAGGGATGGAGATATTGATACGGACGTCAGCCATAGAATTCAAGCTGGGTGGATAAAGTAGCGCCAAGCTTCTGGCATTCTCTGTAACAAGAGGATACCACAAAAGCTAAAAGGCAAGTTTTATAGAACAGCGATTAGACCCGCTATGCTGTACGGAGCAGAATGCTGGCCCACAAAGAGAAGACATAACAACTGAGTGTTTCAGAAATGCGTATGTTGCGTTGGATTTGTGGTCACACGAGGATGGACCGAGTGCGGAATGATGATATTCGTGATCGCCTAGGGGTAGCACCTATCGAAGAGAAGCTTGTCCAGCATCGGTTGAGGTGGTTTGGCCATGTCCAAAGGAGACCTCCAGAGGCACCAGTGTATTATGGAGTTCTAAGTCAAGATAATAATGTGAGGAGAGGCAGAGGAAGGCCAAAGTTGACATGGGAGGAGGTAATAAAAAGAGATTTGAAAGAATGGGATATACCTAGAGATCTGTGTCTGAATAGGAGTGCTTGGAAATTGGCTATCGACGTGCCTGAACCGTGACCGAGGGTGGTTTGTTGGGTCTCAAATCTAGCCTACCTCAACTTGCTTAGGACTGACAGGCTTGGTTGTTGTTGTTGTTTCTATTGATGCTTAAATTATACTTCGCTGGTGCTGAACTAGTAGTTTCAGGTAGTGGTCTAAAATATTACTGAGAAGAAACTGTATGAAATGTTTTTTAAAAGCTAGTGTTGTAAGGTCCACCGAGGTATTCTTGATTCTAAAAAGTGTTTGGGTGCCATGTGCAAAAGATGGATGTCTGTTTGGCGTGTAAGCTGGGAATGAGATGCCGTCATGCCGATGACTCCTTTTGCTTCGAGCTGCATTTTAAACTCTGGATCTCTGGAGGACTCCTCCGTTGATAATTGTGCGATGGATTGCGAAATTAGACCTTCGCAATACAGTTATGTATGTTGGAATTAGACATGGTGTCTGTCACACTGAAGAATCTGAATTACTAGTTTCAGGTAGCCTAAATTGCTACTGAGAAGAAACTCTTTTAAAAGCTGGTGTTGTAAAGATCCACGAGGTATTCTTGATACTAATAACTCATTGTCTGTTTGGCCTGTAAGCTGGGAATGAGATGCTAACAGCTCCTTTTTGTTTCGAGCTGCTTCATAAACACCTAGCAGTTATATATTTTGTTTGCAAAAGAAATTGATAGTTGAGGGTCAGATGAGAGATTCATTATTGATGGTGTTTATGTGTTGTGACGTTGTCACTTTCCTGTTTGTTAACCAAAGCTTCTAGTATTATTTTTGATGGGTATCCTCCTTAGAATTTGACTATATATATATAAAAAAAGGCGTACCTAGTGCTGTAGGCTCCCGCACTGCAGGGTCTGGGGAAGGAAAAATAGCCAGCAGCCATCCCTGCATAAATGTGCAGAGGTATATATGTGTGTGTGTGTGTGTGTGTGTGTGTGTGTGTGTGTGTCACCCTTAAGTTCTAGGGGCTGTTGGCTCTGGAATAACAATTTACTCAGCAATGTTTTCAGGTATATTGGTTGAGCTACAAGAGCATGTTGAATCCATTGACATGGAAAATGGTATGATTCATGGTTGTAATTAAGACTTCCTTGTAAATGCTTATTCTTGTGGTTATTGTGAATGACTCGTAATAACTCCTAATGCATATGCAATAGATTAAGCAGATCTATGTTCTATTGGTGGGCATCTACTTGGTTACTTGAAAAATTCAAATGCTGCATCTGAGCAAAGGCGGGAGAAGTTGTGAGTACAATTGTGCAGAATAATAATCCCAAGAGTCAGCAACTTGGCGTGGAATGCAATGGACTGGACAGGAGCTACTCCTTACAAACTTCAAACTGGATCCAAGTACAGCCTTAGGAGCCATTCCTTGTCTGTATCACTTAGTATCATACAGAGTATAATCCTTTGCAGAAACTTTAAAGTTAATTTGCACACAGTAGCTTCTGTTGCTCATAATAACAAAAACTCTATACAATTGTTTTGCAGCTCTGATTCATTATAATCAGCCTGGATTTTTTACTTTTGCCTGGGAAATGGCTACACCTGGATTGAAGGATGCTCTTAGTTCCTACTTCCTATGATGCCAGGCTTCAGTGCTATGCCGTATGATAATAGTACTCCTAGAAGTGTGTAAGACTAGTTTACAGCTAGGTTATTTATCTTAATTCTTAAACCTGGTGCCCTGGACAGTAGAGTTGGGGTAAATGGAGTGATGTGTATGGGGCTTTGGGTACCAAAATTATTCTTAGAATCCTAATGGATCCTAAGAACTAACATCTGCATACCAACAGAATCGTACTACCATAATATCGTGATAGTTCATGTGATATTGAAATTTCTGTGCTATAATGGTAGTGTTGGTTTGAAGGTCATGTTATTCAGCTGTAGTCTATTTTGCTGAACTTCAACCCAACTGCATTGGCCGAAACTTCTTCTGGCAGAATTATCAGCTGCAATGTGAATGACGTAATTTTGTTGTAACGTTTCAGGAAAGCTCTGAATCTCATACCTACTGCACAAGCGGTTTCCTTGGGTTGGCACAGGACAAGACATCTGGCAACACTGTAACCTGCCTAAGACAAGCTGGAAGACGTTCTGTAGACGCGCGATGGACACTGACTGTCTCCATGCTGCTCACGACTTGCTATGGAAGAAGTGCTACAACGAGCTGCCATCCCTCGGCAGAAGGGCATCACCGTGCGTCCCGTCTTTCATGAGAGGACACGCCCCAGCAGCTGCCACCGGATGTCAGTGTCACAGGGAATAGGCAGCTGCAAGACCTGCTCAGAAAGGTGCTCCTGGTTCTTGCCGTGGGAAGAAGGATCCACTATTGCTGCTCGGTGCCGGACTGTCGTCACATCCCAATTCGGATTTTGTAGTCTTAGTGGTGGGCACTGGGCAGTGTGGAAGGCTGATAGAGGCCTTTCTTTTGCCCCGTACAATTTCTACGTCATCGTGAATCTGAATTCCGAATATACGCTTGAATTTCGGTTCAGAGATTGCTCCGTGAACGAATGAGATGTCTGTCTCTGATTCTTGTATTTAACGCAACTTGATTCTCCTGCACGAGTGATTGATGCTTTATACATGATTGATTACGGTGTGGTCGTGTGGTGTGAGGAAAATGGATCACCCTGCATCTCCCTGCACGTGTGCTAATACACACAAACATGAACAACAGCGGCTTATCAATTTTATCCAAAATTTCCTATTACTGCCACCAGCAGCGCCTCAATTGGAAAAGTTCAAACAAGCTGTACGATTAGAGATCAGAAACATTGACGAAAGCAATAATGCATGTATAGAGCTCGTTAGCCCTGAGGAAACATACTCGGATTTTTTTTTAGAATGGCATGCCTTTGAGAATCTATACCCAATCCGACCCAAGTGGCCAAGTCATCGTCATCTGCACGTTTGGTGGCCCAGTAAGCGGACAATACGGCCTTCTCTCAGCCCACTTGCGCAGCTTCGCCTCCGTCCCTTCTCCTTGTCCGCATCGCCGCTCGCCGGGCAGCCTAACGCCGTGACGCGCACAGGCATATAGCCCGACGGCCCCTCCACAGCTGGCGGCCGATCCTGTGCCGCCGCCATGCTGCGCCTTCGAAATAGTCTCTTCCCTCTGCTCCGCGCCGCCTCCCCACTACCCTCCCCCATCCACTGCCGCGCGTGCCGCCTCCTCTCAACCTCCACCGCCATCGCCCCCGCGCCCTTCTCCCTCGAGGACTACCTCGTCGCGTCCTGCGGCCTCGCCCCAGCTCAAGCCCGCGAGGTGTCCAAGAAGGCGTCCCGGGAGTTAGTCCCCGCCTCAGCTCCGCCTCCAACCCTGATGCCAACCTCGCCCTGCTCTCAGGCGCCGGCCTCTCCCGCGCCGACATCGCCGCCGTCATTTCCACTGACCCGCTGCTCCTCCGTGCGTCGGTGACGAACATCGCTCCCCGCCTTGCTGCTCTCCGCGACCGCGTCGGTCTGTCTGCTCCCCAGATAGCTCGCTTCCTCTTGGTCCACTCACGTGCTCTCCGCCGCTGCGACGTGGTTCCAAAGCTCGAGTTCTTCATCTCCTTCTATGGCTCGTTTGAGCAAGTCCTGGTGGCCGCAAAGAAGTGCAGCGGCCTCTTCTCGGCGAGCCTCGAGAGGGTAATCAAGCCTAACATAGCTTTGTTTCGTCAGTGCGGTGTTGGAGATATCGCTAAGCTGTGCACAGACAACGGATGGCTGCTTACCTTCCAACTCCGAGCTTTAATGCACATAGTCCATGTCTAAGTTATGGTTATTTACGAAGGTGCTATGTTTAACTTATTCTGGATCTTTAATGCACATTTTGTTGGTTTCATCTTCTTCCTAGCACCTGAAAATTATACTTAACTTCAGTTCTTATGTAAATAAGTCTTTGCCTTGAGCAGTATTTGTAACGGAATGAGATGCTAAAACCTGAAAATATATTGCAAGCTGTATGAGATCATATGAGAGAGTAGTAATATAGCCCTTTTGGCTGCCTGTGATATAACGTCCCTCTTCTGGAAGTAGTCTCAAACTTGTTTATTACCATTTTGTTTAGTTTTGTTTTTCTATTTATATGTCTGTGCATGACAGTAGCATGCATAGTACTGTTTATAAGGTTTAGCAGCTCATATATTTGATGGATTTAAGCCATCTACAAAACTTTACTAATTTATAAGGTTATAATCAGCTCAGATGATGGGTTTGCGCCATCTACAAAAGTTAAAAATCCAGATCCCTTGAGAACCTGTGTGCTCGATTGCCAAACTAGTTGGTCTGGCTGCTGCTTTTGCTTTGGAAATTGGAAGTGTTGCCCATCTGAACAATCTGAACCATGTACACTGCTAATTAGTTGCCTTCGCTTATGTATGTTGGTTCATGTCGACTTGAAAAATTGCACGAGTTAATTGCAATGCGAGAGCTGCAAAATGTGATGTGGTCCATCATAATTTTTGTGAAGGGGGGAGTGGGTTACCCTATTAAAACAGCTACTATACATATGTCATGTCATAGCGAAGAAGGATATGACTCTTGCAAACTTGCAACATAAAACGTAAGATCTGAATATGTACAGCATAAACAAGGGGGCAATATACAAAACATGAACTCAAGCTGTATCAACAATGTACTTTCGCCACCAAGACTGCTCATATAGAAACTGGCGAAAAGATTGCTCTCTATATGTAAAATTGTATGTGACCAACTCTTTTGCCAGGAATATTCCATCAAATCAAGGTGTTCTCCCTAAAGATCATCCTCAGGAAAGAATAGATGTGACCTATATCTTTCGATGATCACTGAATTTGTCCATGCGCCAACAATGGTATTCCAGATACTGTGGATGGTACCAGCACCATTGGTATGACCTAAACCGGTCACATAAGAGTATAATATAGGACTGGTTAAAATGCCATTGAATATGGTTAAAACATAATTTAAGGGGCAGGGAAATGAATTAAGAGGTTAGAACATAATTACATGGCGGGAAATGAATTAAGAAACATAACTGGTAAATGGAGGTGTCATGGACTACAGGTGCTGCATATCCCTTTGTGATGCAGAAGCTGGGTAATAGTGAGTCTGCGTTATTTGGGAACTATGTATTGTTGCGTGTAGTACAACAACAGAACTGACATAACTGGAGATAAACATCGTAATTTTGTCATGATGTTATGCAATGGACGGGATCCGCCCATGGTATTCCAAGAAAAAAAAAAGAGTGCCTGTTGGGGGTGAGGCATGGTCATTCTTTAGACTCTATTTGGTGAGTAAATTTCTTTGAGTTTAAATTGTTTGTTTTTTCAAAAGACGACTTACAGTAAATCACATTGATATTGGAACTCCAATTGTTGAGTGATGATTTTTGTCGGTGTCCTGCCCCCGGGGGCCTAACACCAACGAGTAACTACGTGCTGCGTGCTCCCTAATTCGGATGGTGATGCAAGAAGAGCATAAGGGTTTATCCTGGTTCGGGCAAAGAAGACCCTACGTCCAGCGGGGGAGGAGAGATTGTATTATCTTACACCGAAGTGCTTGTACGGGGGGATACAAGCGAGTGTGTATGAGGAGGGGTGGAGAACAAGGCCTAAGTCTAGGAGCGCTAGCCCTATGCCTTGCTGTGTGCGTGGGGTGACTTAGTGAGTTCGAGTTTGTTCCCCCCACTACAGTTAGCCTAGCGCCCCCTTTTATAGGCCAAAGAGGGGCATGGGTGTACAGGAAACCCTAGTGGCGCTGTCCTTGGTAGGGCATCGTAAACAATGACGTCGAGGTGAGATGCCGATCATGTCATGTTTGCTGTAGAAGCGTGTCCCGGGCATGGGTCGCCCTGTACCGACATGCTTGGAGATGATGGCTGTCCTCCCGGTGCGTCACGATAATGCCGGTGATGGTCAGTGAAAGACCGGAGCTCCCGTGGAGGGCGTGCGAGTCCCTGTTGACGTCGCGTCGGGAGTTGTTGGAGCGCTGACCGGAGGTGTCGGGGTCTGACTCGAGGGGTGGTCGAGGCCCGAATGGATAAGGCCAAGCCCCGGGAAATACGGTACAGATATTGGTAAATGTGCATCGAGGGGGTGCCTAACAGTGTACAGTGCTCAATATGGCATCGCAGCGTAGTACGAACCACCGATTTTCGGGTATGGACAGTAAAAGGAGGATTTGACCTCCGTACCCGGTCGCTGTAACTGCTTTGTAGCCATGTGGTTAGCTGGGGGTTGGCGGATGCATTTATTGCCTTAGAATTTATCCGTAGGTAGGTGGCCGAGGGGGCCGAGTGAGTTGACGGGGGGTCGTCCGCCCACGGTGCACTCCGTCACTCCGACGGAGGGTCGTCCGCATGGGTGGACGTCCATCATTCGAGACTCCCCATCGAATAGGAGATGGTCTTGTCTTGGATGATGCTGCTCGTGGGCCGGCCTAGCGTTGCTCGATGTATGCTGGTGGACCCTTGTCTCTCAGGCTGGTTGCGGGCTTCTTTGGTGATTTGGGTTTAATTGTTCGGGGATTAATTCTCCTGGATTGAGGTTTAGGGTACCCCTTATCCAGGTACCCGATAGTAGCCCCCGAGTCTCCGCGCGAGTGCTGGCACTCACGCGAAGGCTCATGAACTGGAGTCATAGCGTTTGTCGTTCTCTGAAGGGTGCACGCGAGCGTACCCTTCGGGGGTAGCCCCCGAGGCCTCAGAGGAGTACAATACTCCTCTGAGGGCTTTATGCGCTTTTTGTCGAGGGGCGCTCGAGTGGTTAAGCCCCCGGGCGTGCATGAGCTTTCTTCATCGAGGCCCACTCCGTGGTGGTTGGGTGTTGTAGGTTCTTTCCTCGGGGACCAAGCATAAATGAACTGGAGTCGTATCATCGACACTTCCCGACGGGTGCGCGCGAGCGCACCCTTCGGGTGTATCCCCCGAGGCCTTGGAGGAGTAAAAAAACTCCTCCGAGGGCTTTTTAGACGTGCAATCGGGGGGAAGCTCAAGTCTTCTAGCCCCCGAGCGCGTTTGCCCCTCTTTTGTCGAGGGGTTCCGTATGTTGTAGAACCCCCGGGTGGTTGGTTCCTCCTTCATCGAGGCCATCCGGTTGCGAGTGAACCCCCGAGCCTCTTCCGTCGAGGTCGATCAGGAAAAATCCTGTCTCTTTCTTTCGACCCTCACGCTCCTTCGGTGAGCTGTTATCGCGAAATTCAAGCGAGAGCTCGTGCCCTGTTCGATAGGGTCGACAGGTGGCCACGGAGGCGCTCTCATTGAAGCTAACAAATGGACACATGGATTCCGGTCCCATTCGATAGGGTTCGGTGGTTCGATGCCTCCCTCCGAGGGGATTCCATAGTTGTCCTTTCGTTTCGCCTTGAATATGTCCGAGGGGGCTTCGAGAGTTCGTTCTCGAGCAAGGGACTCGTGTCGGCTCCCCCCGGTCATCCCTGACTCGGATACTCAAGCACGGCTGTCGAACCCTAATCGAGGGTCAGCCTTCGCGCTCTTGAGATTTTTACGTGGGGCCGAGGCCCACATTCCTTCTCGTAGAAGAAATCATCCGTGAACAACTCCTTCCGTCCGTTGGGCGCGTCTTTTTAGGCAGGAGATGGAGTGGCGCAGTCGTGGGAGGCTGGGACAATGGCTAGAAGCCTACGACGCATGTCCCTGTATCCGAAAATCGAGGGAACGGTTAGGTGCGGGCATTAAATACAGGGATTTACCTGCCTTTTTCGCCGGATCCGCCCGTTGCCCTTTGGCCTGCCTATAAATTCGGGAGGTAGGGTTCCGTCTGTCCCCCATCTTGCCTTCCTGCTTTCGCCGCCGCCATCGTCGGAGAGCAGAGTCGCCCTGTTCGTTAGCGCAAGAGAGAAAAGGAGAGAGATTGGGAATCTTCCCTCCCGTCCATCCGTTGTGCAGATCCACGTTGTCCCCATGGCGCCGGAACTCCTTCCTCTGGAGGATTAGCTCCTGTCGGCCGTGACAGAGCAGGAGCTCAAGGAGTTGATGGACGACGGCTCCTTCGTCCTGTCGTCTCGGCTGATCAGCCGGAGTGGATGGTGCCGCCGAAGGAGGATATGGAGCCAAACCCGCCGGAGGGGTACGTGATGAGCTTCGTCAAGTATCACCGGATGGGGCTCAGGTCACCTCCAAGCTGGTTCATGCGGGCGTTGACCAACCACTATAAGGTTGAGCTCCAGCACTTCTCCCCCAACACCATCTCCAACGCGGCGATTTACGCCGCCGTTTGCGAGGGATACCTGGGGATGGAGCCACATTGGGAGTTGCGGCTCCATCTCTTCAAGGGCGAGCACTTCACCAAGCCGATGTCGCAGGGGGTGAGGAGCATCGTCCGCGTCGGCTGCTGCAACCTGTCGTTGAAGCGGGTGGAGCAGTACATCCCGACAGGGTTGATTTCCAACCACGGCGGGTGGCACGTCGGGTGGTTCTACCTCCGGAATGACGGTGGCCTGCTGTCGCACTATGCCGGGCGCGCCATCGCGAAGCGCCCAAAGCACTGGCCGCACGACATGGCGAGGGATCTACAGGCGAGGCTGAACCCCCTCCTCGACGCGCTGAGGACTCTGCGTGAGCAGGGGCTGAACGTCGGGATCGTTGTCTCGACATTCCATAGCCGGAGGGTCCTCCCACTGATGCGGCGCCCGCTGCGTTTGGACCAGATGGTGCCCGGGGCGTTGCTCGAGGGGTGCCAGATGTCGGCCGAGGCGCTGTCCCTCGAGGAAATCACGAGGCGGGTGAGGGGAGCGGTCGCCGGTGCCTTCGCACTGGAGGACGTGAACGGCATCCTGATGCTGCCCGACGACGGCCACATCCATCTGGTGAGTATGTCGTGATATCACCCTCGAATTCCTTTCTTCGTTGTCTCATCCTCGTGTTCTCTGTCGTGGGTTTGTGTATAGGGGGCATAAATTTCAGGGTGTCAACGCCCCCGGTCAAGGAGGACAACCCCGATCGCCAGGTGAGACGCTTCACTGTCCAACAACAGAAGAGTAAGGATCAGGAAAAGAAGGAGCAGAAGAAGAAGAGCCTCGAGCGCCAGGCGCGTGAGCAACGTCGGGCGAAGCAGAGGCGCGAGGGGGTTCCTGAAGAGGAATCTCCCTCGGAAGAGGAGGAGAGGAAGACGAGAACAGCGATGATGAAGGGGTGCAGGCACGTCTTGACGCCTTGGTGCCCCGTATGGCCCAAGCTGACACCCGCTTCACGCAGGAAACGGTCGAGGAGGGGTCATCTTCTCAGGCCTCGAGGGCGGCCTCAGCGCCTGTCGAAGGTCGAGAAACAAGGGCCTCGGAGCAGCCCCGGGAGTAGAGGACGAGTGACCCCTCGACTCAGGGGAGGTCATTGTCGCGTCGCACACGCGGCGGAACGCCGCCGCCTCAGACCAGGTCCTCAACGCCCAGAGCATGGATCCAGGGCCAGTTGGCCTCGGAGAAGCAAGGGACGCCGAAGACATCGTCGGCGGCGGCTCCGAGCGGCTCTGGTTCTGACAAAGGCCCGTCGAGGAAGGGGCCTCAAAAGCCCCCGAGCGGTTTGAAGGTAGGTAGGAGGGTGCCCCTCATCCCCGTGTGGTATGTTTTTGCCACCTTGGGGCTTCGCTTCCCTTCTTTGAGATTTTATGGGTTCTTAGTGTCTCTTGCTCGTGTATGCTCTAGGTTCAAGCGCGCGCCAGAGACGGAGACTCCCTCCCCCGCGGCGAGGGTGGCAACGTCGACACCAGGTGCTACTTCGATGTCCCGGGCGGCGGCGGTGGCTGCCTAGGTCGCGAAGGCCCGCCCCTCTATGACTCGGGGTAGGCTGACGGGCGCTGCTTCCGTTGCAGGCTCGAGCGCCTCGGGGACCGTGGCGGGAAGGGACGCAGCCCGGAGCCGGGGGCCGACAGAGGAGGCCTCGATCACCATTGAGGACGAGGGGCGGATTCCTCTGCCCGTGATGCGGAGGAGATGGTGGAGCGTCCTCAGCAGCAGCAGCCGTGGCCAGCGTGGCCACAAGGGCTGCACGAGCTGGTGGAACAGCAGAAGCGGGAGCGGCTGCAGAAGCAGCAGGAGGACGAGCAGCAGGCGTCGGGCCAGCCGCAACAATAGCAACAACAGCAGCATGAGCAGCAGCAGCAGCAAGAAGAGCAGGAGAGGGCACCTTCGGTCCTACCGCAGCGGCAAGAGGAGGCGCCGAACGCGGTCTTGCCGCCGCAGCTACAGCAGGAGGGCGCGACGTCCTCAGCCTATTGCACTCTTTGCAGCGGGAGGAGCCAGCGGCCTCGAGCCTGCCGCAGCAGCTGCGGCCGGAGGAGACGGTGGTCTCGAGCCCATCGCGTCAGCACCAGCGGGAGAAGGAGGTGGAGCCATGTCTCGAGCCTCCTCGAGTTAGTCGACGGCGTTTGCGAGTGCTTCCTCATTCGTCTGCTCGTTGTAGGCTTCAGTCGAGGGGACCCGTACTCAAGGTTGGTAGGGAGGACGGTCTCAGATCCGCAGACCATAAAGAACGGGGTGAACCCCGTGGCTCGACTTGGCGTCGTTCTCAGGCTCCATAGGTTCGAGGGTAGCTCGGCGGCCCATTTCTTGCCGTGTTTGTTTAGCCGATTGAAGATCCGAGGCTTGAGACCTTGTAGAATCATGCCGTTGGCGCGCTCGACCTGGCCGTTAGTTCTAGGATGAGCGACTGCAGACCAGTTCACACGGATGTGATGGCGGTAGCAGAAATCCAAGAACTTCTTGCCGATAAACTACGTGTCGTTGGCAGTGATGATGACGTTGGGGACCCTGAAACGGTTGATGATGTCGGTGAAGAACAACACCGCCTACTCGGACCGGATGGTGGTGATGGGTCGGGCCTCGATCCACTTGGAGAACTTATCGACCGCTACAAGTAGATGGGTGTAGCCCCCAGTTGTCTTCTTTAATGGCCCCACGAGATCGAGCCCCCAGACTGCGAATGGCCATGTAATGGGGATCGTCTGCAGAGCATAAGTTGGGAGGTGGGTCTGCCTTGCGTAGAATTGGCACCCTTCACACGAGCGGACGAGGTTGATGGCGTCGGAGACTGCGGTCGGCCAGTAAAAACCTTGTCGGAAGGCGTTTCCTCAATGGTGATGCAACGCTGGAGGACCCCGGTAGGGCTCCGTTGATAGAGCTCCTTGTCTTCACCGTAGAGGACGTAGGTTTTGACCCGTCAGCGATGCGGCGGGCCTCAGTCCGATCTTCTAGAAGCTCCCCTTGAATAAGGAAGTCGAGGAAGGGAGTGCGCCAGTCCGGCTTGGAGGTTGGTCGAGAAGGCGGCCCCTCGATCTCCATGACTTCAGCCCTGGTCGAGGGGGTCTCAGTCGAGGGAGGGAGGTCGCCAGCTTGTATCATGATTCCTTCCCCCGTGCCTAGATTGACGAAGGGCTCGTAGAGGTCCTTCGAGAAAACATCGGGTGGGACAGTACCTCGAGTCGACGCGATCTTCGTCAGCTCATCTGCGGCCTTGTTGTATCTACGGGCGATGTGGTTGAGCTCGAGGCCGTAGAACTTGTCCTCCAACTGGCGGACCTCCTTGAAATAGGCCTCCATCTTGGGGTCGTGGCAGCTCGAGGCCTTCATGACTTAGTCGATGACGTGTTGCGAGTCACCACGAACGTCGAGGCGTCGAACCCCGAGTTCGATGGTGATGCGTAAGCTGTTGACGAGGGCTTCGTACTCAGCAACGTTGTTGGAGGCGGCGAAGTGGAGTCGGATCATGTAGCGTTAGTGGACTCCGAGGGGTGAGATAAAGAGCAGGCCTGCGCCCGCTCCCGTCTACATCAGCAACCCGTCGAAGAACATCGTCCATAGCTCAGCTTGGATCTGAGCCGGATGGAGTTGAGTGTCGGTCCATTCGGCGATGAAGTCCGCCAGCACATGAGACTTGATGGCTTTGCGCGGGGCATAGGAGAGAGTCTCGCCCATGAGCTCGACCGCCCATTTGGCTATCCTTCCAGTAGCCTCCCGGTTCTGGACTCTCTCCGAGGGGAAAAGACGAGACCACGGTCACCGGGTGGCTGAGGAAGTAGTGCCGGAGCTTGCGTCGCGTGATCACGATGGTGTAAAGCAGCTTCTGGATCTGCGGGTAGCGAACCTTGGTTTTCGAGAGTACCCCGCTGATGAAGTAGACCGGCCCTTGGACGGGCAAGACATGCCCTTCTTCTTCTCTCTCGACGATTATGGCCGCATTGACCACCTGGGTGGTTGCGGCGACATAGAGCAAGAGTGGCTCGGCTGGATTCAGAGGTACGAGGATCGGAGGTGAGGTCAGCATAGCTTTGAGCTTAGCGAGGGCCTCCTCGGCTTCGGGGGTCCACATGAAGTGCTCTGATTTTTTCAAGAGGCGGTACAGAGGCAGTGCCTTTTCCCCGAGTCATGAGATAAAGCGACTAAGGGCTGCAAGGCAACCCGTGACCTTCTGGACACCCTTGAGGTCCCGGATTGACCCATCCTGGTGACTGCGGAGACCTTCTTGGGGTTGGCCTCGGTACCGCGTTGAGAAAATATGTACCCCAAGAGCATGCCTCAGGGGACGCCGAAGACACATTTCTAGGGGTTGAGTTTGAGATTCTTAGCCCGGAGGCATTTGAACGCGATCTCAAGGTCGTTGATGAGACCGTCGGCCTTCTTAGTTTTGACTACGATGTCGTCAACATAGGCCTCGACTGTTGACCCGATGTGTTCGCCAAAGACATGGAGCATGCACCGCTGGTACGTCTCTCTGGCGCTTCGAAGGCCGAAGGGCATAGTTACGTAGCAGTACATGCCGAAGGGGGTGATAAGGAAGTCGCGAGCTGGTCGGACTCCTTCATCTTGACTTGGTGGTAGCCGGAGTAAGCGTCGAGAAAATAGAGAGTTTCACATCCCGTGGTGGAATCAACAATTTGATCGATGCGTGGTAAGGGAAAAGGAACTTTCGGACATGCTTTATTTAAACTGGTGTAGTCTACACACATCCTAAATTTCCATTCTTTTTCTTGACTAGTACAGGATTAGCTAACCACTCGGGATGATGAACCTCCTTGATGAATCCGACCTCCAAAAGCTTGTGTATCTCCTCCCCAATGATCTTGCGCTTCTCCTCGTTGAAGCGGCGCAAGCGTTGCTTCACCAGTTTGGATCCGGCTCGGATCTCCAAGGCGTGCTTGACGACCTCCCTCGGTATGCCCGGCATGTCTGAGGGACTCCACACAAACATGTCGGCGTTTGCGCGGAGGAAGTCGACGAGCACTGCTTCCTATTTGTCGTTGAGGGTGGCGCTGATCGTCAGCGCCTTCCCGTCGGAACTGCTGGGGTCGAGGAGGATCTTCTTGGTGTCTTCTGCTGGCTCAAAGCTGCCAGTGTGGCGCTTGAGGTCGGGGACCTCGGCAGCGAGACCATCAAGAGTCGCCGCCAGCATCGCGGACTCCTCGACGGCCTCCCCATTTTCGACGCACTCGACGTCGCAGTCGTACACGTGCTCGAAGGAGGAGCCGACGGTGATGATGCCTTTGGGCCCCCGCATCTTGAGCTTGAGGTAGGTGTAGTTGAGGACTCCATGAACTTGGCGTAGCCGGGCCAGCCGATGATGGCGTGGTATGTGCCGTGGAACCCGACCACCTCGAAGGTGAGCGTCTCCTTCCTGAAGTTGGCGGAAGTGCCGAAGCAAACAGGGAAGTTGATGCGGCCGATGGGAAAAGCCTTCCTTCCCGGTACAACTCCGTGGAAGCCCCCGGCGCTAGGCTGGAGCTTTGTCCTCGGGACCCCTAGGAGGTCGAGGGTCTCTACATAAATGATATTGAGGTTGCTGCCCCCGTCCATGAGTACCTCGGAAAGGTGAATGTTGACGATGATGGGGTCGACGACGAGCGGGTACACCATAGGTTTGGGGACGTGGTCCGGGTGGTCTTCACGGTCGAACATGATGGTCGTATCGGACCAGTCGAGGTAGTGGGGGTCGCAACTCACACGAAGAAGACTTCTCGACGCTCCCTCTTGCGTTGGCGCGACGAAAGCCGGGCCGAGGGCCCCGTAGATCATATAGCAGTTGTAGACCTCGGGGAAGCCGTCCTCCTTGTTGCCGTCCTTGTCCTTGGCTTCTTGTTGTCTTTCCAAGGCCCAAGCTCTCGAAGTATTTTTGGAGCATCTGACAGTCTTCGAGGTTGTGATTGGTAGGCCCCTTGTGATAGGGGCACGACTTCTTCAGCATCTCGTCGAAGAGGCCCTTCTCGGGAGGACCTCGGGGCTTCTTGCGCTCGGCGACGACCACGAGCTCGTCGGGGGCAGCCTCGCGCTTGCCCTGCTGGTTCTTCTTCTTGTTGTTATTGTTCCTCTTGGCACCCTGGTTTGAACTCTCAGGGTCGCCTTGCTTGGCCTTTCCCCTGCCCTGGTCGTCGTTGAAGAAGGCGCCAACAGCCTCCTCTCCGGTGGCGTAACTAGCGATGACGTCCATCAGCTCATCGGCGGTCTTGGGGGGGTTACATCCCAACTCTCGTACCAGCTCCTTGCAGGTAGTCCTCATGGGGGGGTTACATCCCAACTCTCGTACATAGGGGAGGCTCATGGGGGACGGAAGGGATTCAACAGCGGCGTCCTCCAAACCGTCCTGCCGAAGACTCGAGGGCCCGGCGGCTCTCGGGACCGATGTAGGTCCTCGTCGCTGTCGTAGCGTCCGCCCCTATGTGCGCTGTATCCTCGTGCCTCGGTGTCTTCGCTCTTGTGTCGATGGTTCTCGTTGATGTCATGGCGTTCGTCTCGAGGGTCTCGAGGCTCACGGTTGTCGACGATGCCATTTCGAATGGGGTTTGCCTTCTTCGGTGGTAGGGCGACCTCCTGATGAACCGAGCCCTCCCTCTCGTGTTGGGAAGGCTCGGCGTGTCGCTCTGAGGCTGCCCCTCGGGGTCTTGAGGCCGAGCTCTCAGCCTGCTGCGCGACGGCAACCTCGAGGAGCCCCTGGACCTCCTGTCGGACTCAACGTGCTTCGAGGGTCGAGGGGGCTGGCATGTTGCGGAGAAGCATGGTAGCGGCGACGATGTTCTGGCTGGCACAGTTGAAGATGGGGCGCGCGTTTGCCCCCTCCTCGATGATCTGCCTGTTGACTTCCAGGGCCCTGGCTCGAGCTGCTGTGCCCCGGCCGCGCCCACGCTCCTGCTTGAGGGTTCGCTCGAGCTGGCACAGGCGCTCCCGATCTTCATCGAGCTTGGCCCGCATCTCTCGAACCTGCATGAGCTGGGCATCCTGGACGTCCTGGGGTACTTGTACGTCGTTTGGCACCACCAGAGGTGCCTCCCGATCAGGCACAAGATCGACGCCATCTGCTGCTGCTGCCACCGTTGCGGCGTTATCGGTTTCGTCGCTCGACGCGACGCCCCCGTCAATATGGAAGCATTCTCGCGTGGGGTCGTAGCTGTCGTCGGCGGAGTCGGAGTCGGGGTAGCTGAAGTAGTTGTTGGGGAAGTACCCCTTGCTGCGCCGCTCCTCCTCCAGCTGGCGCCAGAGTGTACTGAGCTTGTAGTGCTTGGGACCAGGAGTCTCTGAAAACTCTGGATGCTCGGAGGTCGGCGTAGAAGTCAGCAAGTCCACGGTGGTGCAGAGGAGGTGCCCCGGGAGGTCCTCATACATGCTCATGTTGATGCTCACCGAGGAGGAGTACAACTTGGCGATGATGTTGAGACCGAGCGGAAACGGTCGTCGGGACTTGAATAGCCCGTGCGGAAGCAAGTTGGGTGGCATTGGGGCCATGCCCGCTGGAGAGGCCATACCTGGCCCCCTCAAAGAACGCATGGCGAACCTGAAGTCTGAGTCATCGCGGTGCTCCACTGGCCCATCCCCCGTGGCCAAACTCAGGTCAGACAAGTTCCCAACCAAGGACCCTGCGTCGTTGGTCGGCCGCGAGGTAGCCATGGCGGGCGGCGTCTCGCCCGTGTGATGATGGTGGTGGTTGCGCCGGTCGTGCCTCCTCTTGGTCGCGGGGGTGTGATGGCGGTACCGGCGTGCGGCCCCTCCTGAACGCGGGGGCTCGCGATTGCCTCCGCTCGGATCTCCGACCGAGAGGAGGACCATGTCATTGCCGTGCTCGAGTGACATGAACTCCAAGCTCCCGAACCAGATCACCGTGGCGAACGGGAGCGGAGGGACAGAGTCGGCCATCCGAAAATGGCGGGAAACGCTGGTGACACGCAGTGCCCCCTAACTGTCGGTGTCCTGCCCCCGAGGGCCTAACACCAACGAGTAACTACGTGCTGCGTGCTCTCTAATTCGAATGGTGATGCAAGAAGAACACAAGGGTTTATCCTGGTTCAAGCAAAGAAGGCCCTACGTCCAGCGGGGGAGGAGAGGTTGTATTATCTTGCACTGAAGTGCTTGTACAGGGGGATACAAGCGAGTGTGTACGAGGCGGGGTGGAGAACAAGGCCTAAGTCTAGGAGTGCTAGCCCAATGCCTTGCTGTGTGCGTGGGGTGACTTAGTGAGTTCGAGTTCGTTCTCCCCCTCTACAGCTAGCCCAGCGCCCTCTTTTATAGGCTAAGGAGGGGCATGGGTGTATAGAAAACCCTAGTGGCACTGCCCTTGGTAGGGCAATCGTAAGCAATGACGTCGAGGTGAGATGCCGATCATGTCATGTTTGCTGTAGAAGCGTGTCCCGGGCATGGGTCGCCCTGTGCCGACATGTTTGGAGATGATGGATGTCCTCCGTGTGCGTCACGATAATGCCGGTGATGGTCAGTGAAAGACCAGAGCTCCTGTGGAGGGCGTGCAAGTCCCTGTTGACGTCGCGTCGGGAGTTGTTGGAGCGCTGACCGGAGGTGTCGGGGTCTGACTCGAGGGGTGGTCGAGGGGGTCGAGGCCGGAATGGATAAGGCCAAGCCCCAGGAAATACGGTACAGATATTAGTAAATGTGCTTCTAGGGGGCGCCTGACAGTGTACAGTGCTCTGTATGGCATTCGCAGCGTAGTACGAACCACCGATTTCCGGGTATGGGCGGTAAAAGGAGGATTTGACCGCTGTACCCGGTCGCTGTAACCGCGCTGTAGCCATGTGGTTAGCTGGGGGTTGGTGGATGCATTTATTGCCTTAGAATTTGTCCGTAGGTAGGTGACCGAGGGGGCCGAGTGAGTCGACGGGGGGTCGTCCGCCCGCAGTGCGCTCCGTCACTCTGACGGGGGGTCGTCCGCATGGGTGGACGTCTGTCATTCGAGGATCCCCATCGAATAGGAGACGGTCTTGTCTTGGATGATGCTGCTCGTGGGCCGGCCCAGCGTTGCTCGATGTATGCTGGTGGACCCTTGTCTCTCCACGCTGGTTGCGGGCTTCTTTGATAATTTGGATTTAATTGTTTGGGGATTAATTCTCCTGGATTGAGGTTTAGGATACCCCTTATCCAGGTACCCGACAATTTTCATTATGGGAAAAGCACTCAGGAACACTACGTGTTTTGATTTAACATGTAGTGCATAGATGAAGGATGAAGAACTAATAAGGATTACTTGAGGTTACTCTAAGACTAAAAAAATAGTATCCCATTTCATGTCCTTAGCAAAATTGTATTTGACAGAAAAGAAAAGAACCATAGATTGTGCTGGCAGTGCACAACCTTTTCTTTGGTACCTTCATCAGGCCATCGCACAAAAAATCAGAACCCCTTACCCAAAAATTTCAAAGGCAAACAAATATCAGTCGCTGTTCTTTGAATGTATAAGCTCATGAGCTATAGGTTACTCTCTCCATCCAAAATTACAGGTTGTTTTGGCTTTCTAGGTACATAGTATTTGCTATGGCCAGATACAAGGTAAAAATTATGTATCTAGAAAAAAACAAAACAAAAAGTAGGTAATAGATCACAAGTGCAAATTTTCACCCACTGTTAGATACAATACAAGGAATACCTTTGTACGAACACGAAATCAGCAGCAACAGCAACATCTTTAGTTGCCATATCAATGGTTTAGCCCAGTCCAAGTTCCTTCTTCAGCTTCTCGAGAGCGGCCTCTATTTCAGAAAGACCATCATCAAAGCTGTTTGCTGATGTCTTGTCGTCCTTAGCATTTTTTGTCTGCTGTCCAAACTGGGTGTATGAGTCATTTCGAGTGACATCCTCTGGTCCGGAATCATCAATCCTCAATTCATTTTCCAGAAATTCTACAAATTCCTCGCCAATTGCCTGATTGAGCATGCAGGGTTTAACATGGCATTCTCCACAAAACTATAACTAGTAGCTGGCCTTTGCTATGCTATATTGGTGTACGGAAATTCTTAACTGTGACACAAATTCACAATAAATCGATATAGTTGAAATGTTGAATAAAGATAACTTACAGCTAACTCTTCCCAAAGGCTTTTAGGTTCCTGATTCGAATTCAACCCAGCTTCCCAGTTCTGGAATTCTGCTTGCAGATCTTTAAGGAAATCCGCTGCAAAATGAACAATCACTGTGGTCTTAAAGTCACAGTAGAGGTGAAGACATTTTGGTGAACTGCACTAGAAAGCCTTATATCTCCACATGACAATCAATAAGGTCTCAAATTTCGAGTAGAACAATGGAACCTCACTTGACCCTTTTGGTCACATCAACGATCAACCATATGTAATAACCCACGTTTGCTGACAGCAAGGAGAGAATTCAGTACCAAATCCATAGAACGGCTCCTCTGTAGCAGCTGATTTGCTCTCCCTGGAGCTGGAGGACCAGGAGGAATCTGAACTGCTGCTGGCGTACTTGGATCGAGACTCTGAGTTCATCAGAGTGTTGTAAGCGTGCTTGATCCGCAGAAACTTCTCCTGAGCATCGGGCTGCATTGACAACATCCACTAGGCTGGCGGTGAGCAGAGCCATTCGTCCCCAAGAAATCCCGTAGAGATCAAACAGAAATGCGAATGTGAAGAGGCGAGCAAGCAGCAGGTGTTCGGTCGCCAAACGCACCTCCTTGTTGACGTCCGGGTGGTACTTGAGCGCGAGGCGCCGGTACGCGCTCTTGATCTCCTTGGGCGCCGCCGAAGGCGACACGCCGAGCACCTCGTACGGGGACTCCCTCCGCCTGCCGCCGCCGCCACGACCTACGCTAGCCCTCACGCTCGCTCGCCGCCAGCGAGGCGCCGGGCCGCGGCAGGAGAGGCGCGCGGAGGGGCCCGGGCTGGAGGCGGCGGCGACAGCTATGCTGACGAAGGGAGGCGCAGCGAGGCGGCCGCGGGAGGCGGCGAGTGGCAGGGGCCGACACGGAACGGCGGCCTGAAGCTGTAGCGCCATGGCGCAGCAGCAGGGGCCCGCCGGAGGCAGAGGAGATAGCTGGATTTTGCTGCCTTTTGAATGGCTCGCGACGAACCGTCGACGGCCGGAACAGGCAAAATCACCCACCGTCCAAGAATCCCAGATCGAGCGGCATGGAAGGCCCATGTTAGAAACGGCACGTTTGATGGCCCAGTATGTGGACAATTCCGCCTTTTCTCAGCCCAGTTGACCAGCTCCGCCTCCGTCAGTACCCCGTACCTTGTCGCCCGCATCGCCAGCGGACGCCCTGACGCCCCCATCGGCCTCCGACCGACGGCCCCTCCGCAGCTGGCGGCAGACCCTGCACCGCTGCAATGCTGCGCCTTCGGAATAGCCTCTTTCCTCTCCTCCGCGGCGCCTCCCCGCTGCCCTCCCCCATCCACCGCCACGCGTGCCACCTCCTCTCCTTCTATGGCTCGTTTGAGCAGGTCCTGGTGGCCGCAAAGAGGGACTCTGGCCGCCTCGGGAGATGTCACACCCCACTTTTAAGGATAAAAGTAAAATATAAAAATAGCCTTATATGTGTCTCAGGAACAGTCGCACATATAAGATGACAAATTTTAAAGAGTATCATTACTCTGTTTATTACATAACGAAACAATATTCCTTACAGAGTATTACGCAAAAACAATAAAATCTAAATTAACATTATCGCGGAAGCTCCCACAGAGACACGTCGACTGGTGAACACCAAGCCTAGTACTCATCCCGATAGCTCTCACTCCAACCTTCATCTGTTACTCATCCGGGATTTTCCAAAATTGAAAGTAAAGCAAGCGTAAGTACATAACCGTACTCAACAAGCATAACATGGGTTCATGAGGCTCAAACAAGCTGACACGGTTTGACTGCATTAAGCTTTTATATGTTAATCAAGTTGATCAGTTAAGCAGCATCAAGGTGGCAAGTGTTTCCCAAAACCATCATGATCAATGTAACATAAATGAATAGAAAGCATAACAGCAAATATATGAACAATTTAACATGACAAGAGAGATCATCATTAGTGTAAGGAGTTTCTAAGGCCGCTCGTGTCCTTGAGCAAGGCTAGTATACCAGTTTATTAAACTCTGCGCAGAGGTGTACACTTTCACTATGAGCCGTGAATTGCCCTTCCGCCCGAGGCCCGTCGACCTCTTAGCCCTACCAAGGAGGACCGGCAGGGTTCACTATGAAGCCTTTCAAAGGTTCGTCTAACAAGTTAGGGCCACTGAGGTTTCTGTGCCCTACGGATGTAGTATCCCCTCTTCTGATGGCACACGACCGCAGCCTATACTCATACAGACAGAGGTCCAACTACACCCAACCCGAAACACACCCCCCTTGCGCCATAAAGGGAACCACTAACATGCTAGAAAAGGTCCTCATACTGAGCTAAAACCAGAGCCATATAGCCCTCACAGTTGTACTGTAAATCCCGAAAGGTACGTTACTGATTAATCCTCAGGTGGTTAAAAGTCATTATTACTGTTCATGGCATAAATACTCATCAAGCCACAAGATCATGATATTATTAAACACTAGCATCTTGCTACCCAATGCACCCAAAAGGTTCAAGGAATCAGGATATCAAAGCTAGTTATAATCTCTACGTCATCAAACGGACACATGCATATGTACTGTTATTTATAGTGAGTAGGTAACAAGGATGATCCATGCTACACTTGCCTTGGTTTACAAAGTCCTGTTGGTCCTGCTGATCCTCACAAAAGCTTGGCTCAACAAAATCCTCACCGTCTGAACTCGACGTTAACAACCAACACCAGACAATCCAATCGAGCATACATACACGAAGCAAACAAAGAGCTATTAGAGAAACAGTACACCAATGTCATCAAAACAGAATAAAATGTTTACCAAACTATTCAACTCGCTTCTACGATCACACAGACGTCAAGTTCACTGAAAACGGAGTTATAACGGCGAAGTTATGAATTTTCAAAGATTTCCTATAGATAAATAAATACTTTAAATATAGGCTATAAATATAAAGTTTCCAAAATACTTCAAAAGTACCACTGTGTAAATTATGAAATTATGAATCTAACGAAATTTGAACGGACCAAATCGGAGTTAAAACGTGAAAGTTATAAACAAAACTGTAAATAGCTGAAAACATAAATTGACACTGAAAAGAGAAAATACGTCTTCCAGAGGAGAAAACGTATTCTGAAAGCTATTATAAGGAAAATACGCTTTCCAGTGGACAAAGCGTATTATAGATCTGTTTAGCAGGAAATACGTTTTCCTATAGAGGAAACTATTATGCTGAATACGCCAAGGACTCTTAATTGAATAAGTCAAACCCCAGGGGGTTTTTGGCAAATCCACCGGCCGAAGTCTGTTTCAAGATGAACGGCCCAGATCGATCGGGCCGTTCGGACTCGCCGGGGACGACGCCCGACACGGCGGCGGCCATCGCCGGCGGCGAAGGAGTTCGCCGGCGTTCACACGGATCACGATTCCGGCCACCAATTGACACGGGACCGGTACCAAACGAACGGGGAGCTCTCACCGCGCTCACCTGCGTAGAAGATGGAGGTCGAGGTGAAGCGGGGACGGCGAGTAGCTCGGAGCAGCGGTCGGCGGCGAGCTGCGCACAGTGGTGGCACGGGTTAGACGGAATCAAGCCAAATTGAGGACACAGACGTGCTCAGGAGTTCACGGCGAAGCTAGAGGCCAACTTACGCCGCTAAATACCTTGCGGTCACGGTGGAATTCAAGTTCCGGCGGCGGCGGCAATGGCGGCGGCAATGGCGGCGGCTAGGGTTCGTTTCGACGCGACGACTTCGGAGCGAAGACGACAGCTTAGGTTTTCGGGTGGAGTCTGCGGACGCGAATTGAATCATCTTATAGTCCGAAGGCGGGGGTGCGACCGGGCGAGGCGAGGTCGATGCAGCGCGGGTCGGACTCGACGCTCGCGTTCGAGTCCCGGTCGGAGAAGAACGACGACGGTGTGGGCTCCACCTGTCAGCGACAGAGACGAGGGGCGACGGACGCGCGGAGCGACGGCCGGCTTGCTGGGCTTGACGGCCTTCGGCCCAGGATGAAGGACGACGGCGCGCGCGGACGCCTTGGCGGGCTGGCGGCCGGCCGGCCCAAGAGAGAGAGAGAGAGGAAGGATCGGGCCGCGCGGAGGCGGGGAGAAACGGGCCGCCGGTTGGTTATCGGGCTGACCGGGCCGAAAACAGAGAAAGAGAGGAAGAGGGAAGGAAATTCCTTTTTCATTTATTTAAACCATTTTCAAATACAAATTCAAACAAATTTTGAATTCTAAACCAATTTCAAACATCACACAATAAAAATATGCACCAGCATGAATGCTCAAGCATGTTTCTACCATGATCCCACTTCATTTTCATAAAAAATATTTACTTTGCCTATTTAATTATTTTCTAAAATCATTTAGGCCATTTTTTTTAACCTCTAAAACCTAGGGTGTTACAGGAGGAGCCTTGAGAGAGTAATCAAGCCTAACAAAGCTTTGTTAAATCAGTGGGGCGTTCGATATATTGCTAAGGTGTGTTTAAACAACCCGTGGGTGCTTACCTTAAAACTGGAACGCCTGAAAGAGGTTTTGCTGCGGGCGGAATAACTTGGGGTGCCTCCCACTTCGCGGATGTTTAAGCATGCAGTGTCCGCCGTTGCCTGTATTTCCAAAGAGAAGCTTGCTGCCAAGCTTGAGTTCTTGAAGAGGACCTTGGTTGTTCCGAGTCTGAGGTTTCCGCTGCAGTGTCCAAAATGCCAACAATATTAGGCTTCTCTGACAAAATTCTTCTCCGCAAGATTGAGTTCTTGGTCAATGAGGCTGCGATGGAGCCACAGTATATTGTGCAAAGGCCTATCTGCTCCAATTCAGCTTGGAGAAGCGGCTAGTGCCCCAGCATCATGTCATGAAAGTGCTGCAGGAAAAGGGTTTGCTGAATAGCAATATGAACCTTTTTCAATTAGTGTTTTATACAGAAGAGGCTTTCAAATCAAAGTTTGTCGACTATCACAAGGACTCTGTTCCTGGCCTTGCAGATGCCTATGCTTCAGCTAGTGCTGGTGTTGTGCCTTCTAGAGTGTAATTTAAACATCTCATTCTGTGGTTTAGTGGATGGTGGAACTGCAACTTGTGCACATTAGAAGCTGTCCACGGTGCAGGCTTTGTCAATTCTGATTTGTGCAATATAACCCCTAGTGATTACTGACCGGTCAGGGTCCAGGTTTAAGTTATGGTTATTTAGGAAGGAGCTGTCATCTGTGTTTGACTTATTCTGGATCTTTAATGAACATTTTGTTGGTTTCATCTTCTGCCTAAGCACATGGCTAAAGATTATCATTAACTTTGTTTTCTTCTGTGGATAAGTCTTTGCTGTATGGAGGTCTTCCTGAATGATTTCATTGTCTATGGACAGAATGGAATTTTGATGACTTTGGCAAATCTTGAAATTGTTCTACTTTTACCGTGTTCTCTTGAAGCTGATTTGGTACTCAATTGTCCTCGGTCATTTGGCTTCCTCGTGAGAAACAAAGTTTGATAAAGCCAAAGTTTGAGGTGATTGATTGCTTGCCTCCTCCAGTGAATGTTGGAACAGTATTTGTAGGGGAATCAGATACTAAAAACTGAAAATAAGTTGCAAATTCTATGGAAGACGGATTCATATGAGAGAGTAGTAACTTATTATTGCTTCATTTTGTTTTCGACATAATATACATGGCAAATATAACCCTTTTATACTAGCATCTTTATTTGGCTGCCTACAATTAAGACAATTGATCTCACATATAGAGAGAACGTGCCCCTTCTGGAAGTAGGCCTATCAAACAAAGGAGAAATTTGTTCTTAAATCTAAGTCTCAAACCTGTTTATGTTTGCAATTTAAGTAGGAGTTTTCTCAGAAGTATTTCTACTTTTATGCATGTGCATGATAGTAGAAGGCATAGTACTATTTATAAGATTTAGCATCTCATGACGGGTTTTCGCCATCTAGAGGAGTAAGGAGTTTACTAAGCCAGATCATGAGCCGATCTAACCACTGATTCCTCTGTTTTGAGCTGCTGCTGAAATTCCAGATGTCTTGGGAACTTGTTTGATCGATTTCCAAATTAGACCTGCTGGCCTAGCTGTTGTTGCTTTGATAGTGTTGCCCACATGAACAATCTGAACCATGTCATATGCACTGCTAATTAGTTGCTTCCGCTCATGTATGTTGGTTCTAAACTTCAGTGTAATGTCAAATTGAAACTTGCATGAGTTACAACTGGCAATGCGAGAGCTGCAAAATACGTCATTGTCCATCATGATTTGTGAATGGGTGAGTGACAACTCAACCAAAGAAGACCGATGACATCTATTAAAACAACTCATCGCCATTTGTCATGGCTAAGAAATATTTAAATCTTGCAAAACCTACCATTCATCTCTTGTCTCATCGCTCCGCTGCCACAGAAGGGGGATGGCGAAGGACTGCCCCTCCCTGAATGTCCTGCTGAAGTGGAGCCTTGACAGCAGCGATGGCACCAACCTGCCACAACGCCCTCAGGTTTGCTCCTGTCACATTCAGATCCCCTGCTTCCTCTCTCTGATCTTGTCCTGTGTCAAAACCTTAATGACTCCATGTTCATCAGTTCATATGCTTAGGTTTTGCTGTATTGCTCATTTTTTCTTAGGGGCCAGACTAAAGCAGACAGGTGACTAGATTTAACTTCATTTTTCTAATTTGTGTGCCTAGTAGGTTTAACATCTGTTAAAAAAAATTATTGTACATTTGTACTTAATTTTAGAGAAGTGGCTCAAACATTTGTGTTCTTAGTTTTTTTTTTTTTGGTTCTGCAGCAAGGAAGACAAAAAATGGTTGACGGAGTCCATTCAGGCTAACACAATGAAGTTGTGAAGAGGATGAAGGATATCACTCTGGTGATGAAAACTCAATAAGATGTCATGCAGTCTCAGGTGACCCTAGAGAACATTGAAGGTACTGTTTGGGGTATTCCGATACTTCCTCAGTGGATTGCTGTTTAGGTTGATTTGTTCAGTAATTCGTAAAGATTTTTACACTTCTAATCTGACTGAGGACATAAGGGTATTTAATGCATTGGCATGCATGCAACTATTTGTTTGTGTAGCATGGCATGCTAGGATCGTAGCATGGGGTGGAAACACAATAAACAAAGAAACATTTTTTTTGCGAAAACAAAGAAACTATATAATTGTAATGGTCTAACCTGTTAATTAATCTGCCAAACTATTTTTGTAGGATGCAAATATAGTAGGGAGGCACTTAGCAGCTATATATTTCGTTTGCAAAAGAAATTGGTAGCTGATGGTCATATGAGAGCTTCATTATTGATGGTGTTTATGTGTTTTCACTTGCCTGTATGTTAACCAAAGCTTCCAACGTTGTTTTTGTCATGTATCCTCCTTAGAACTAGGTGAATTCCCTGCGCGTTGCCGCGGAAATTTACAAAGTTAAAGGCAATTAGCCTCTGGATTGATTGATTGATTAAGGGTACAGGGGTACACATATATAGGCAAGGATCCCTAAGGGTTTATAGAAACACCCAATCAACGGTGATCCTTGCCTTATCAATCTAACTTAATCCCTAAGGTGCTTAACCGCACAGGCCCATTACAGCCCATTAGGGCGCCTATTGCTAACACTCCCCCACAGTCGAAACGTCAGCCACTTTGCACATTTAGACTGGACCTAAACTCCGTGAACACTGAGGTAGGCAAACCCTTGGTGAAGATGTCAGCATATTGCAGGGCGGTAGGAACATGCTGGACTCGTAGATCACCAATGGCGACTCTTTCCCGGATGAAGTGAAGATCAATCTCGATGTGCTTGGTGCGCTGATGTTGTACCGGATTGGAGGTCATGTAGACAGCACTGATGTTGTCACAGTACACCAGTGTGGCACGCCGAAGAGGGGCATGTAGCTCCAAGAGAAGCTGACGCAGCCAGGTCGCCTCTGCCACTCCATTAGCCACTGCGTGATACTCGGCTTCAGCACTTGATCTTGATACTGTATTCTGGCGCTTGGAGGACCAGGAAACAAGATTGTCTCCGAGAAACATTGCATAACCTGAGGTGGATCGGTGAGTGTCGGGACAACCAGCCCAATCAGTGTCGGTATAGACAACGAGATCAGTCGAAGTAGACGGTCGTAGCAGCAGACCGAGGTGGAGTGTGCCCCGAACATAGCGAAGAATCCGCTTTAGGGCAGCAAGGTGCGGCTCTCGAGGGTCATGCATGTGGAGGCAGACCTGCTGAACAGCATATGCAATGTCTGGGCAAGTGAATGTCAAGTACTGAAGAGCTCTAGCAAGACTGCGGAAGTCTGTAGCATCGGACACAGGGGCCCCCTCAGTTGCAGCAACCTTGGAGTTGGTGTCAACTGGTGTAGAGCACGGCTTGCACTCAGTCATTCCGGCGCGATCAAGGATGTCCAGCATATACTGTCGCTGTGAGAGGAGGAGTCCATCACCACGTCGCTGAACATGCATACCAAGGAAGTGATGTAGTTCACCAAGATCTTTCATGGCGAACTCTCGCTGAAGTGCTGAGATAATCCGTCGAAGAAAATCTGAGGACGAGGCTGTGAGGACAATATCGTTGACATAGAGCAACAGGTAGGCTGTGTCGGATCTGCGCTAATAGATGAAGAGTGAAGTGTCTGACTTGGCTTCAACAAACCCAATAGACAGCAGATAAGAGGCCATCCGGCTGTACCAAGCACGAGGAGCCTGCTTCAGGCCATAGAGCGACTTCTTCAAAAGGCATACAAAATCCAGATGAGCAGAATCTTCGAACCCGGACGGCTGCTGGCAGTAAACTGTCTCAGTCAAGTTGCCATGAAGAAAGGCGTTCTTCACATCAAGCTGGTGAATGGGCCAGTGGCGAGTGAGCGCCAAGGAAAGCACCGTGCAAACAGTAGCAGGCTTCACCACAGGACTAAAGGTCTCATCAAAGTCCACACCAGGCCGCTGGGTAAAACCACGAAGAACCCAATGCGCCTTGTACTGCTCAAGAGAGCCATCAGACTGAAGTTTGTGCTTGAAGATCCACTTCCTAGTGACAACATTGGCTCGAGGAGGACGAGGCACAAGGTCCCAGGTGTGATTTTGAAGGAGAGCACTGTGTTCTTCCTCCATAGCTGCTCGCCAATTGGGGTCAGCAAGAGCGCTACGGAAGGTCTTCGGTACCGGAGAGAGAGGCACGGCGTGGTAGATAGAGGGTATCCTATAGCCGCTCTTCGACCTGGTGCCCATGGAGTGCTGGTTGGTGACCGGAGGGACAGCAACCGCACCCTTGGGCAGCGGGGCTGCTGGAGCAGCAGGGGCTGCCGGTGCAGCAGCAGGAACAGCCGGGACAGCAGTAGGAACAACTGGGGCAGCAGCTGGGGAGGCGCCTGGTGCCGCAGCCGGGCTGTCCAGTGGCACGCGCGGCCGGCGCACATAGACGTGCGTGAAGTCGCGAGGCGGCCGGAGAGGAGGAAACCCTGGTGGTGGTCCGTGAGGCGCCTGCAAATGTGCTGGAGAGCCTGCAGACGAGGTCGAGCCGGCACGCAGAGCGTCGGGCAGCTCGAAGGCCGCGCATGGAGCGGACGGTGGACTGCTGGTAGCCGCGTGTGGCGTGGTGGGTGTGAGCTCCGGGGCCACGTGTGGCGCGGAAGAGAAGCTCCTGGTGGCCGCGCGTGGCGCGGTGGAGGTCCCAGACACCCGCAGCGCAGGGGGGACGTAGAGCACGGGTGCCGGAGGATCGTCAGAATCCTCAGGAAGCTCCAGGGGCGCCCCAGGCACGGCCTCACGGGGACCGGCAGGGGCGCGAGCAGTGTCGGAGGTACTGAAAGGTGACCCTGCAGGCAAACACTTGTGCGACGGTCCAATAGGATCGGGCACAACATTAGTGGTGTCATCGGTAAGAAACTCGAGGTCTACTGGGCGACTGGGGCCATTTAGCTCAGCAAAAGGGAAGGCCGTTTCATCGAAGATGACGTGCCGGGAGATGATGACTCTATTGGAGGATAGGTCAAGGCAGCGGTACCCTTTATGATGAGCAAAATAGCCGAGAAAAACACACATGACATACCTAGGAGCAAGTTTATGGATGGCAGTAGCGGACATGTTGGGATAGCATTTGCAACCAAAAACTCGTAGATGATCATACGTGGGTGGCTTACCAAACAAGGCAAGGTGAGGAGTGGAGAACTCTAGAGTCTTGGTGGGCAAAATGTTAAGTAACACGGTCGCCGTGGAGAGAGCCTCCACCCAGTACCGGGGAGGCATGGATGCCTGAAACAGCAGGGAGCGAACAACATTATTTATAGACCGGATAATGCGTTCAGCTTTACCATTCTGAGACGAGGTGTAGGGATAGGACATGCGAAGGTGAATGCCCTGGGTGAGGAAGAAGTGCCGGGTGCTGGAGTTGTCAAACTCTTTCCCGTTGTCGCACTGTACGGCTTTGACGCGAGCACCGAACTGAGTAAAGGCATGGGCGATGAAATGAGTAAGCGTGCTGAAAGTGTCAGATTTTAGTCGCAAAGGAAAAGTCCACAAGTAATGAGTGCAATCATCAAGAATGACCAAATAATATTTATAACCACAAATGCTGATGACTGGAGATGTCCATAAATCACAATGAAGGAGATCAAACTTGCTAGACGCAAGAGACGTGGACACAGGAAAGGGCAGACGAACATGACGCCCTAGCTGACAAGCATGACATAAATCTGAACAATCCTGAATAGGAAAAGCAACACTAGACGCAAGCTTTGACAAGGCCTCGTGACCAGGATGCCCAAGACGCCGATGCCACAATGGAGACGAGCCCTGAGCGACAAAGGAGAGTGCTGGTGGAAGGCGAAGTGGGTACAGGGGCCCGGAGCTATTACACCTGACGATCTCTCTCCGGGACGGAAGAACCTTCACAGAACAACCAGCGGGGTCAAACTCAACAGAGCAATTATTGTCAATAGTAAATTGGCGAACAGAGATAAGATTCTTAATAATCTGTGGTGACACAAGGACATTATTAAGACGTAAATTAGAGGATAACTCTGTGGAGCCAGTGGCAGTGACAGGAATAAGAGAGCCATTACCGACAACAATAGATGAGGGGTTAGGGTACTGCGGGAGAAGAATATGTGAAAGTGAGGAGGGTTGAGATGTCATATGTGAAGTAGCACCTGAGTCGAAGTACCACTCGTTGTTGGAAGGAGGCGTCAGCAAGGTGGTGCTGAAGGAGGCAACGAGGTCCGTCGTGTCCCAGGAGGGCAGGCCGGTCATGGGGTTGTAAGACCCCGGAGTGGCCCACTGTCCAGCCTGTTGCTGGTGAGCGAGAAGCGCCTGCTGCTGCTGGAGGTGAGCAGCAAGCGCTTGCTGCTACTGCTGAGCAAGCAAGGCTTGCTGCTGGGCTTGAAGTTGCGCCTGCTGCTACACCTGGAGATGAGGAGGCACCGGGAGTGGTGCCAGGGGCGGACGAGGCCCTCCTGGCCACATCTGGATGGAGCCAGACCATGGGTTGAAGAAGCTGGGGAAAGGGCGCCCCCCAGCCTGCTGCTGCTGCTATCCTGTAGCATTTTGCTGCTGTCCACCACCTGCAGGAGTCCTGGAGCCCTGTCCTGGATTGCTGGTGGTGTTGGGCGCCTTGTTGCCGCCACCCCGCTTGCTACGGCGGTTGTTGGAGGCCTTAGAACCCCCGTCGGAACCTGCAGAAGTTGGAGGTGCCTTGGCAGGAGCGGTGGAGGCGGCGAGGGCAGCTGCTGGAGTCTCCTTGCGATCCGTCATGGTGAGTTCCTCAAGGATGAGGTCCTCATGAGCTTCCAGGAACGTGGGAAAGGGCTTGGCGCGACGAAGAAGGGTACCGACGTGGGCGAAGCGCTCGCTGAGGCCGCGGATGAGGTTGAGGACGAGGGTGCGGTCGATGACGACCTCGCCGAGGGCCGTGAGATCATCAGCCATCTTCTTCAGCTTGCAGCAGTACTCGGTGATGGAGAGGTCCCCTTGCACGAAGTTGCGAAACTTCGTCTCCAGCTGAATGAAGCGAGCCTCTCGATTGCCGAGGAACTGCGACTCGACCACGAGCCAGGCGTGCCGGGCTGTGGAGCCCTGGGCACGAATGATCTCAGCCAGATCGTCCGTGAGCATGGCAATGATCTAGGACTTGACGACGCAGTCCATCCTGGCCCAATCTGGAGAAATCGGGACTGGAGGCTCCTCGCGGACGTGATCCTGGAGAGAAAACTTGCCGAGGATGAGGAGGAACTGATCACACCAACGATTGAAGTTGCCAGAATCGACGTCGAGGATGGTGGTGACGTGGTTCCGAATGTTGCTGACGGCGACGGCCTGGGAGTGGAGTTGAAGCAGAGCCACGGCTTCATGATGGAGCATGGCGGCGCGGAGGTCAGGCGGTGCGCTGCCAGGAGGTGCGCCGTCAGACGATGCAGAGGCCCCGATGGCTGCTGCTGCTGCCGCCCGCTCTGAGGCAGCGCGCGGGAGGGCGTCCGAGGCGCGCCGGGCCGCGTCGTGGCGCTCCTGTGCCGTAGCTTCGGCCTCCTGTTCGGCCTCGAGGGCGCGGGCTAGAGCAGCATCGCGAACAGCGGCACGGTCGCGCTCCAGCTTCTGTGCAGCGGCGGCGGCCGCGTTGGCCTGCTCCTGGGCGAGACGTTTGGCGACATCGTCGCCCTGAACGGAGACAGAGGAACCGTCGACTTCCGTCCCTTCCTTTCGGGGTGGGCGGAGGTGTTGGAGACATGGCGGCGGCAGTCTTCGCGCGAGTTGGAGCGACGCGGGGCTTGGGGCCTTCGCGGGGTGGAGCGGCGCCCGCGGCGGGAGCCTTTGCGCGGCGTAGGGGTGGCGCGCGGCGGAAGCCTCCGACGCGCGGGCGCAGCTCGGTAGAAGACCGGCGCGCGAAGGAGGCTGGCGGCGCGGCTCCTGGCCGACGCACGCGTGATTAGGCGCAGCGGAAGTCTAAACCTAAGTCTGATACCATAAAGTCAATTAGCCTCTGGATTGATTGATTGATTAAGGGTACAGGGGTACACATATATAGGCAAGGATCCCTAAGGGTTTATAGAAACACCCAATCAATGGTGATCCTTGCCTTATCAATCTAACTTAATCCCTAAGGTGCTTAACCGCACAGGCCCATTACAGCCCATTAGGGCGCCTATTGTTAACAAAAGTGACATCTAATGAATGATAAATTAAATATTAGTCATGCAACAAACTACTTTAGAATTTCATGGAAGTTAAACCTTGAATACTATTATGAATTTGCATAAAATTGAAATAGACGTATATATATTGCAGGTAAGTTGTTCCATGCATCGAAGTAGTAGATATATACACGAAGATCAATGTCAATTAATTCCCCCTAAGGAAAACATGTGGCTTAAGCTATATTATAACCATGATATAATGTCTCAATAGTATTGGTATCGAAATGATGTAAAACAAATATTGATCTATCTGTGAGAGTTGCACAAAATTTTGATTTTGTAGAACCTTGAATATCTGCTTCGGAGTACTAATATGGAAGAGGATTTGGAGAACCATCCTGCAATGGAAATATTGTTTTTGTTGTTAGCAAAGGAAGACAGGGATACACGCTGCTAAAATAAGAATAAAGGAACCACTATTGGTAAGTGCATATTGCATCTAGGGAGAACCTGAAGCTTGATTCTTGATTCTCCCTGTGTTTCTCAATGAAGAGAGGATTTGTAGGATGGAGGGCAGATGGTAGCACTGTTGCTGCATCATGAACAAAGGCTGCGGCACTCTTGCCATCTTGCATGACATATTTATACTGCAGTATAAGGCAGGAGGTGAATCGGTGGAGTAATTCTCCCTAGACGAAGGCCAAGCATATCTGCACATGGATTAAATTAAATAGATATATTGCGCAGCTGCTCATCTTCTTGGAAGATAATTGTGGTACCTCAGCATGAAAGATTATGAGCTTGCATGATGCTTAATGAACGAAATCAATAATTTGGAAACTGAAGAAATGATTATTAGCTGCATGCACAACCGGCTAGAAAAAATTGGCTTGCATGCATGCTTAACACACCAAAACGTGTGGATGAACGTGGAGAGAGAACTATAGGGTAATTAATTACTCTAGTGTTGATGGAAGAAAACGCAAATAATGCACGCATGCTTTAGTGGAGTAATACTAATTGATGCGTTTTTTTTTATAACTGATGATGCTTTTTCCCCCATCTTCTATACGGAGGAGGTGGATGCATGCATGGCGCACGGATGATGTAAGCAGATGACGTGACGCAAGCTGTAACGTCCCAGAAATCAAACGGCTCAGATTCACTCTGAAAGTTGAGCAAACCACACCTACCACCATCCCACTTAATCTTTCGTCCTCGCTTCTCTTAAAATGATTAACCCGAGGATGGTGGAATGGACTCTAGAAGCTTTATATGTTGGTCTATCCCACCTTTAACAACCAAGGTGGGACTAAACTCTCCACAACATCTCATAACAACCACATGGGCCACTATGGGCCAAACGGACCGGGTGTGACACGAGCAAATGCTAGAGAAATAGTCTAGTGGACATTAGCTTTATAGGAGTTTAGGATTTAATTTAGTGGTCATAGATATTTGTCACACTTAAATTCTACTAGTCGAGCAAAGGCAGAATAAGTTGCGAGTACAAACGTGCAGAATAATCCCAAGAGTCAGCAATTTGTCATGGAATCAAATTGATTGGAGCCACTGTTGACAAACTTCAAATCAGGTCCAAGTACAAATGCACAACTTTAGGATCCATGTCTTGCAAGGATCACTCAGTATCATATGGAGTATTATCCTTTACAGGAACTTTACAGTTAATTTGCACACAGTAGCTTTTTTTGCTTATGTTAACAAAACTTTATACAATAGTTTTGTAGCTCTGATTTGTCATATTCAGCCTGGAATTTCTGCATTTCGCCTGGGGAAATGGCTTCGCTGGGTTGATGGATGCTCTTGGTTCCTATGATGCCAGACTTCAGTAACAGTACTCCCAGAATCCTGTAAGGCATGTTTGCAATTGGGTTATTTATCTTAAACCTGTTGCCATCAACTTACATTAGGGTAAATTGGGGTAAATGGAGTGATCTGTATGGGGCTCTGGGTACCAAAATTACTCCTAAAATTCTAATGGACCCTAGCAACAAGCGGCTGCATACCAAGAGTCATACTACCATATCCAGATAGTTCATGTGATATTGAAATTTCTTTGCTATTGGCAGTGTTGGTTTGAAGGTCATTCTTTTTAGTACTAGTAGTCTATTTTGCTGAACTTAAACCTAACTGTATTGCCAGAAACTTTTTTCTGCTGGCAGTATTACTCAGCTGCAATGTGAATGACATAACTTTGTTTATCGATTCAGGAAACCTCTGAATCTCATACCTGCTGCGCAGCAACATGGCAGACAGGAACGTTGCTACAGATCTTGATCTTCCAAAGCTGATGATTGACCTTGCTTCCAGTGTGCATGGAGCTGCGCTAAGCGGTCTCCGTGAGTTGGCACAGGACAAGACATCTGGTAGCACTCTGCCTGTCCAAGCTGAAAGACGTCATCTAGAACCAAAAGGATCAGTGCGATGGACACTGACAATCTCCATGCTGCTCGCGTGGAGCTGGATGTGGTTGACTCACTCTGGAAGGAATGCTACAATGAGCTGTCTCCCCTCGCAGGCATTGCCGTGCCTCCTGCCTTTGCTGGACAGGACATGCCCCAGCTCCCACCGGATGTCACAGGGAAGATGTTTGAGTTGTGGCTTTATGCGTGAGCAGAAAGATGACTCTGATTCTTTCTGTGGGAAGAAGGATCCAATATTGCTACTCGGTATCGCGCTGTTGCCTCACCCCTCCGATTCTTGGGCTTTGTGATGGCCTGATGGGTGTGGATGGCTGAAGAGTACGTGATGGAAGTTTGGCCTTTTTTCCATGCAAGTTCTATGTCATCAAATACCCACCTGTACTCGTGTTTTGAAATTTGAATTCTGATATAGGACTGCTTTGGGCATAGGCCCAGAAGCTAGAAGTGAAAGATATCTTGGGCTTCCTGTGTCAATTGGGAAATCTCGCAAGAAAGCATTTGAATTTTTGAAGAAGAAAATATGGGAGCGGATTCAAGGATGGCAAGAGAATTTACTATCCAAAGCGGGAAACGAGATCCCTGTGAAGGCAGTAGATAAAGTCATTCCGACATATGCCATGTCATATATCTGACAAAGGGCCTTTTGATGCGGCACACTATATTGGAGGAACTCTCCAAGGTGCTGATATGTAGAAATAGCACAAGTGTTGAAGAAACAACTTCAACGTGCTAGTAGATAATGCCCTAAGGGCAGTCCGAATCCACGGACAACAATCCGAATCCACAGATAGTAAAAGCTCAATCCAAAGCTCAAGGAGATATAGTCCAAGATCTAGGATAAACATCAAGTTCTATTGATATGGTAGAGAATACAAATAACTTACATAACTTGAGGATATTGCCTCTATTTATAGGCTATGAGCCCTCATACAACTCATATACACCTAATATGACAACTAATAGCCTACTAGATGAACTAATACATTACTCAATGACACCTAAGAAATAACTCAATAGGACACCTTAGTATCTTCAGTGTCATGTATATGATATATGTTGTGACATCACATTACTTTTAGGCCAAACAACTCTTCAAAAAACATAGAGGTAAAACTTAGTTTGAATTTTTGGTCCTAGTAGTAAGATCAGATTTCTCCTCTAACTCTTAGTATCAAAATTCAGTTTGAATCAATACACTTGAATACACTTGAATTTGAATACACTTGAATGTTCATGATCGATCTATATGATGTCCCTCATCACCTTTGTGATGATATAAGCATGATGATGGAACACTATTGGTGGAGCCATCAAGACAAAGAACACAAAATTCGCTGGATTGGTTGGGAGAAGCTCACTCGTAAGAAAAAAGGGGGACTAGGATTCAGGTACTTGTACTTTTCAACCAAGCCATGTTGGCAAGGCAAGGCAAGCCTGGAGGTTACTGCTAATGCCGGATACATTATGTGCAAGAGTTTTGAAAGCTTCCCAAACATGAATATTCTGCAGTGCAAGGCCCGCGATGATATTTCCTACTCATGCCGCAGCATACTTCATGGCCTAGAACTTCTGAAGGAGGGGATTATCTGCTGGATTGGTGGGGGTACAACAGTAAACATATGGTCTGATCCGTGGATTCCAAGAGGCACATCAAGAAGATCAATGACACCAAAGGGGCGCTCTTTGCTGACCAAAGTATCTGACTTAATTGATCCTGGGTCAGGAAGGTGCGTTGAGCAACTTGTTTTTGACACTTTTTGGCCACAAGAAGCTCAAATTATTCTATCAATCCCAACCGATTCACAATTGCAGGACTGGCCTGCCTGACACTATGATTCAAAAGTTCTGTTCTCGGTGAAATCAGCATATGAACTTGCTATCCACATTAGGGATGGTCAACTGATCAGAGACACCTCATCTTCAAGTGCAGATAGCTTTCAACAAGGGGTTTTAAATGGCAAAAAATCTGGCAGCTGAATCTACAAAACAAAGTGAAAAATGTTTGTGTGGAGGTTAGCTCATAATAGTCTGCCAGTACGCTGAGACTTGGCTAGAAATGGAGTACGCCTTGAATGGTCAAACAATGCTGGCGAGCAATGAATTTAGAAAAAGAAAGAGAACTCCTAGTAGGATGCAAATCAGGAACTGAAGTTATCAACCTGATCCTAAATATGGACTTGGAGCTGAAACACAAAGTATTTGATATTCCTGTGGCAATGGTGGACAGCAAGGAACAGAGCTAATACAGGTCAAAGAATTGCTTCAGTTGCTGAGATCTGCAGCTCAGTTGCTTATCATCAAATGGTTTTGGGAAAGATTCTGAACCAGTCCATGATGACAAGGCTAAACAAAACTCCCAAATGGAAACCACCACCACCTGAATGCTACAAGATTAACTTAGATGCCTCCTATGTCCAAGAATCAGGCAACGGTGGATGGGACTTTGTTGTGAGAGATGAAGACGGACACGTTCTTGAGGTGGGCGCTGCAAAACTGCAGTACTCCCTCCGTCCCATCGAAGATGTCGCCCGGGAAGCGTGTTTGTGAGAGGGGCACGGATTTCCAACGACATCTTCAATGGGACAGAGGGAGTACCTGTTAAGCCCTTTGCATGCAGAGTCCGTGTGGGGCTGTCTTCAGGCAGATTAGAGTTTTAATGATGTATGAATTATCAAGTTGTTTAGTAATTTTTTTTTAAGTTTCCTCATCTTTTATTGAAAGCCAAATGTCTTTTACAGAGAAATTAAAACTGGGGATACCAGTGTGCATATTACAGATTCAGCTAAAAGGAGGCACTAGATAACAGAAAATATCAAGTTGTTTAGTCTCAGTTTATATAGCAGGTGTTGTAATCAGGTAGCAGATAGTTTAGCTACCTTTGGTGCAGGTTTGGGAGTAGATGATGCAGACTTATTTTTGGACAGTGCACCAAACTTTGTAACTCGCTTGGTTTCTGACGATAAGTCTGGAACCAATGTATAATGAAAGCACTTCCGTGTTTCAAAAAAAATGAATTCTGATATGTTTGTGTTTTAGCTGAGTTTGCCTTGTCCCTTGTGGGAGGATGATGGATACTTGTCTGTCTCTCTGATTCTCGTATTTAACGCAACTTGAGGAATTCTCTTGCACGAGTGTGTGTGTGTGTGTGTGTGTGGTGCTTTATACCTGATTGATTATTTGTTCCCGTGGGCGTTGCTACTATACTAGGCTACTAGCACCGGAGAAGGCTGCCTCACTTGGAAAATTCCAAACAAGCTAAGATTAGAGATTTTATAACTCAGTGTCCCGGTTCATCCCACAGAAGTCATCAGCACGTTCGGTGGGCCAGTAAGCGGAAATACGGCCTTCCTTCTCTCAGCCCAGTTGGGCAGCTCCGCCTCTCCCTTGTCGCCCGCATCGCCGGACAACTTGATGCGCCGCAGCTGGCGGCCGACCCTGCGCCGCCGCCTGACGCCTGCCGCCCGCCGCCATGCTGCGCCTTCGAAATAGCCTCTTCCCTCTCCTCTGCGCCGCCTCCCCGCTACCCTCCCCCATCCACCGACGCGCGTGCCGCCTCCTCTCCACCTCCACCTCCACCTCCACCGCCATCACCCCCGCTCCCTTCTCCCTCGAGGACTACCTCGTCGCGTCCTGCGGCCTCGCACCAGCACAAGCCCGCGAGGTGTGCAAGAAGTTGTCCCGCGAGTTATTATACACTGGATCCAGGAGATCACTGGAGGAGCTCTCCTATTCCCGACTCAACTCCGCCTCCAACCCCGATGCTATCCTCGCCCTACTCACCGGCGCCGGCCTCTCCCGCGACGACATCGCCGCCGTCGTCTCCGCGGACCCGCTGATCCTCCGCGCCTCCGTGAAGAACATCGCCCCACGCCTCCATGCTCTCCGAGATCGGCTCGGCCTGTCTACTCCCCACATCGGTCGCTTCCTCGTGGTCGGCTCACGACCTCTCCGCGAGGGCGACGTCTTTCCCAGGCTCGAGTTCTACATCTCCTTCTATGGCTCGTTTGATCGTGTCTTGGTGGCGGCAAAGAGGTGCATGACCCTCCTCACTGCGGGCCTTGAGAGCTTAATCAAGCCTAACATAGCTTTGTTACATCAGTGGGGTGTTCGAGATATTGCTAAGCTGTGCACAGACAACGCGTGGCTGCTTACCTTCAGCCCCGAGCGCGTAAAGGAGTTTTTACGGCGGGCACAAGAACTTGGGGTGCCTCCTACCTCGCGGATGTTCAGGCACGCCGTGGCCGCCGTCTCCCGTAATTCCAGCGACAAGGTTGCTGCCAAGCTTGAATTCTATAAGAGGACTCTTGGCGTTTCTGAATCTGAGGTTTCCACTGCAGTATCCAAGATGCCAGCTATATTAGGAATTTCTGACGAACTTCTTCTTCGCAAGATTAAGTTCCTGGTCAATGAGGCTGGAATGGAGCCACGATACATTATTGAAAGGCCTGTCCTGTTCGCATTGAGCCTGGAGAAGCGGCTAGTGCCCAGGCATTATGTCATGAAGGTCCTGCAGCAAAATGGATTGCTGAATAGAAATACAAGCCTTTTCACATTATCTAAATTAGGAGAGGAGGCTTTCAATTCGAAGTTCGTTGATTGTCACAAGGACTCTGTTCCTGGTCTTGCAGATGCTTACGCTGCAGCTCGTGTTGGTATTGTGCCATCTAGTCTCTAATTTTAGCATCTCTTGTGTTTTAGGTGGGCAGTGGAACTGTAATTCATGCTCATTAGCAACTGGACATGCTTTTTTCTATTTGCAAGTAATTTAGCATTTGCTGAATAATATGAGCGTTATAGCACTCGTTCAATTTGGAGGGGAGACTTTCAAATCAAGGTTCATCGACTGTCACATGGAGTCTGTTCCTGGCCTTGCAGATGCTTATGCTGCAGCTCGTGCTAGTATTGTGCCCTCTCGAGTGTAATTTAAGCATCTCAATCCTAAAGAAGGTCCTGTTGGATAAGTGCTGGTATGATGTCATGAAGGCCCTGCAGGAAAAGGGACTGGGATTGCAATATGAGCTTTTTACTCAGTAGTTGCACTTGGAGAGGATTCTTTCAAATCAAAGTTCATCAACCGTGGCAAGGACTCAGCTCCTGGCCTTGCGGATACTTACGCTGCAGTTCGTGCTGGCATTGTGCCGTCTAGAATCTAATTTTATCATCTTTATTTTGTGTTTTGGGTGAATGGTAGAACTGCAACTCATGCTTATTAGCGGTAGCGGCTGTTTCTGAATTCTCTATATTAGAAGCACTGCTGATCCACGTTTAAGGTAGCGGCTGTTTCTGAATTTTCTACATTAGAAGCACTACTGATCCACGTTTAAGTTAAGGCTATTTATGAGGGAGCTGTGTTTGATTTATTCTGGATCCTTAATGCAAATTCTGTTGGTTTCGTCTTGTACCTAGCACATGATTGAAGAATGCCCTTAACTTACTTTTTCTTCCATTAGAATCTATTAAGATGTTCAGAATTTGCTAGTATTAGCATATAACCATTTTTTTTATCAGCATGTTCTATCGGATTGCCATCTTTGAAGCTTATAGAGCAAATAATAAGCGTGCAACCAGACATGGTAATGCATTATCCATCCTCACGCCCGTTTTGGCCGGATGGCATAGTCTGGCAATGCATCAATGAAAAACTATGCTGAACATGACCGAAGTTTTTCGATAGCAACTTTACAAGCTGAAATGAACACCAGCTGCCACCAATTATAACAAGTAATATAAATATAATATTACCAGCGGAGGCATCATCACTTCTCTCCACACTGACATCAAACTCGAGGCTGATTTGGCCATCAACTTTCAGCTGAAATCAGTCCAGTTCACTCGAAGCTAGAACTATGGTACACACACCAACAAGGATCAGCAATATCTCCAGCCACCTTCTCTTCCTGCCGTCATCAAGTTCCTCCTAACCTTCTCTAATGGCTAAAATTTCAAGGGGGTTGAGGGAGGCCCCATGGGCGTGAGCGTGGTAGGGGGGGCTTGAGTGTTGGGATAGTCCCACATCAGTTAGCCGATGGGGGTGGCCAGTTTATAAGGCGGGGCGGTCCCCCCCTAACAGCTCAGGCTTTTGGGATGAGCAGACCTGTAAGGCCTTGTGGGCTGGCCAACAGTGGTTATGGGTCCACTCACGCTCGCTGCGTGCTATCCCAAAAAACACAAGACCCACAGATCACTCGGTTGAGGTTGAGGACAAAGATCACCAACGTGTGACTAGAGGGGGCCACCCCCTATCGACTAACCGATGTGAGACTATCCCAACATTGAGCCCCTAGCCTTATGGCAGATTTACCAACCACGGCGACAAGGAAGTCGACGACCCTAACGACTAAGTCAACGGTGCTGGCTGATTTACCCTGTGTACAACCACAATAGGGGGAGAGTCAACGACCCTGACGATGGCGTAGACGGTGGTGGTGAAAGTAGCTCACCTGGCGAACCAAAACGCGCCATGTCCAGCATGAAGTCCGGCGGACTGAAGACCCGAGCGCAAATCGCCTCGAAATCCGTGGCGTCGAGTCCGAGGGCGAGCTTTAAGGTGAAATTGGTGCTGCGTCTGCAGGCGAGCTCTAAGGTGGAGCCAGCGTTGCATCCGCCGGGGCGAGCTCCAAGGTGGAGCCGCACCGCCCCCGCTGACAAGCTCTGAGGTCTTCGTGGCCGCGTTGGAAGGTCATCCAAAACGGCCAAAGTTGGCCAGCGAGCTCCGAGGTCTCCAAGGACACGCTGGAGCTAGAAGATAGAATCCAAAACGGCCAAGGCTCCCCGCCTGCCGCCGCAAGTGCAGGGCCGCCACCACTGGGGTGTGCCATGGTGGTAGTTCGGAATCGGAACTTTTGAATAAGGTGGGCCGCAGAATGCAATGACCAATTGAATACAGTGACTGATTGACTGTGCTAGGGGCATGAGCCCTCCTGGCCCGGTGGTTATGCTAATGGTCGGCCTTCATCCACCCTAGACGCCAGCAGGAGCATTAGCACACTAGCAGAAAGAGAAACCCTACTCCTAAGATCCCAATTAGTACCGCAAACTTTCATGAATCCCAATTAGGCCTTGTTTAGTTCTTTGAGATTTCCTATCATACGCATGCATAGAGTATTAAATATAGATAAAAAAACTAATTATAGAGTTTATTTTTAATTTATAAGATGAATCTTTTAAATCTAATTAGCCTATAGTTAAACAATAACTATAAAAACAAACAAAAGTACTACGATGCTTTTTAACACCGCAAACTTTCACGAAGCTTGCATGAATGCCAATCGGTGCTCATCTTCGTTTTCTAGGGTCAAGCCGCAAACTTTCATGAAGCTTGCATGAATGCCAATCGGTGCCCATCTTCGTTTTCTAGGGTCAAGCTTGCATAAATGCCAAATTGCCAATCGTTGGTGTCCATCTTCGTTTTCTATGCTCGCAGAGGACTGCAGTGTCGTAATATATATAGAGGGCGCTGCGCGGTTAAAGCAAATTTTATTTTTTTCTTCCATGATGACGAACTAGTCTTTATTATTGATGAATTTATTAAGATATTTGGAATTTACCAGTATTAGCTTATAACCATTTTTTTTTAAAATCAGCATGTCCGATCGGACGACTATCCTTAAGCTTATAAAGCACATAAGCGTGCAAGCAGACGCAACGTCAGCATCTCTCACACCGTGAAATATGGCTTCAGATAGATCATGAAAGCATCACAAAATCAAATTAACTATCGTGCAAGAGAATTCACAAGTAGTGTTAATTTACGAGCATCACATAATACAATATATGTCATTGTATCTCAGAAAGCAAACTAGGAACCAAAATGCAGAGCATATTATCAGAACCGCCTATGAACCCATACAGGATGGTGGAGTGTGTGTGTCCATCAGGTCTGCTCATGCAGCCTTCCTTCCACACCCATCATCAAGCCTAAGAACTCGAATTGGTATATGAAGACCCGTCAAAACTTAAGCATCAATGGCGGATCCTTCTTTCCACTGCCAGAACCAGAATGATCTTCCTGAGCAGGTCTTGAAGCCGCCCACGCGCGAAGCGGCGGCTCAAACATCTTTCCTGCAACATCTGGTGGCAGCTGTTGGGGCTCATCCTCTCCAGGAAGCACAATGAGGCCCTTCTCCCTGAGAGACGAAGGCTCATTGTAGCACTCCTTCCAGAGCGAGTCCACCAGCTGCCGCTCCTCACGAGCGGCATGGAGATCATCAGAGTTCATCGCGCTGATCCCTTCTATTCTACTCTTGAGGATGTCTTTCAGCTTGTCTTGATCAGGAAGCGTGTTACCAGATGTCTTGTCCTGTGCCAACTCAAGGAGGCCACTTAGAGCAGCTTCGCGCACCAAGGAATCATCGCTGGATGCAAGGTGCATCATCAGCTTTGGAAGACCAAGCTCTGTAGCAACACTCCTGTCCGCCTTGTTGTTGTGCAGCAGGTATTGTATGAGATTGAGAGCTTTCCTGCAACAAGACAACAAAACTATGTCATTCGCATTGCAACTCGGATTGAAATTCAGCAAGATATAGACTACCTCAAATAAAATAAAATGGTCTTCAAGCCAACACCACGTAAAATTTGACATGTGTAATATGGCTCTGTTAGTACACGGCTACTGTTTATAGGTCATTTACTCCTTTAGGATTCTACTAGGGATAATTTTGGTAGTGATGTGCCCTGCCAGATCACTCCATCACCCCCAAGACTACTGTCTATGACACCATGTTTAAGAAAAAATAAAAAAAAAATTTCCAAATGTAAACATGTCTTGCAGAATGGAGTACTGCTATATTACCTCTGAAGTCTGGCATCATCAGAACCAAGAGCATCCTTTAACCCAGCATAGCCATTTCCCAGGCGAAATGCGGAAATTCCAGGCTGATTATGACGAATTAGAGCTGCAAAATAATTGTATTAAGTTTTGTTAGCATGGCCAACAGAAAATACCATGTGAAAAGCGAAAACTACTCTGCACAGTTCCAGCAAAGGATTATAATCCACAAGATACTAAATGATACTTACAAGATATGGCTCCTAAAGCTTTTGTGCGTGCGTTTGTGCTTGGATCTGATTTGAAGTTTGTCAAAAGTGGCTCGAGTCCATTGGATTCCATGACAAGTTGCTGACTCTTGGGATTATTCTGAACAATTGTACTAACAACTTCTGCTGCCTTTGCTCTGATGCCAGCATTTGAATTTTTCAAGTAACCGAGTAGAGGATCCAGCCCACCAATGGAATGTAGATCTGTTTGAATAATTCAATATGCATTACGAGTTAGAAGTTGAGACTCATATGCACAATAACCACCAAGATAAGCATTTACAAGGAAGTGATGATGATTATGATTAGAACTATGAATCTTACCATTTGCCATGTCAATGGATTCAACATGCTCCTGTAGCTCATCCAACATATCTGAAAACAGAGTAAGTAATTTTGTTATTCCAGAGCAGACACCTAAAACTTAAGTGTGGATGTCCATAAAGTCTAATTTCCAAGGAGGATACACAACCAAATAACATTGGAAATCCCTTGTGCAAATGAAACATAATACTGTAAGCAATGCTAGCTTTGAACTCTACAGAAATTGTTTGGCAGATCAAATAACAGCCTAGACAATCACAATCACAGTTTCTTTGTTTATGCTGTTTCCACATCATGCTATGATCCTACAATACCCTGCTGCAAATTATGAGAGTTGTGTGCATGCCTATGCATTAACTCTCATGTTTAGTCAGATCAGAAGTGTGAAGGATCTTCACCGACTAATGAACATACCAGCAATGAAGGTCAATGATTCAGAAACCGGTGAAGCCAATTTCACGTAGAAAGACAAAAAATCAACTTCGGAAGTATTTGGAATGCCCCCAAACAATACCTTCAATGTTCTCTGGGGTCACACCCTGAGACTGCAAGACGTCTTCTGGAGTTCTCATCACCTGAGTGATCTCCTTCATCCTCTGCACAACATCTATCGTGTTGGCTTGCATAGCCTCCATGAACCATTTTCTGTCTTTCTCGCTGCAGAACCAAACCAATGAAATTAATTAGGAACAACATGTGAACGTTTGATCCCACTTCTGTTGGCCTAATTGCAGTAATTTTAGCAGCAGATGTTAAACGCTAAACCTACTAGTAAGAAAGCAAAATTGAGCATATGAAGTCTGACCGCTAAGAATCTAGCGGTACAGGGAGTAAGACAGCAAAATCTAAGCATATTATGAACTGATAAATCGTTAGGGTTCTGACACGGGACGAGAGCAAAGGGAGGAATCAGGGGATCTGAGAGCGGGGCTCGCAGACCTGAGAGCACGCGGCGGTTTGGTGCCGTCTCCGTGGGCGATGCTCCACTTGAATAGGCCGTTCCAGTCGGGGCCCCCGTCCTTCGCCATCCCCCTTGCTCTTCTTCCGCAGCTGGTGCTGCTGCGAGATGAGGCGAGACGAACTGTAGGGTTCTTGCTCGCGGTAGGTGCGGATTGCTTCAGGCGAGATCGATAGGGTTCTTGGCTTCTCTCTCGCTACAAAGCTCTCCTCTCTGCTTTTATGCGTGGAGGTGGCGGTGGAGGGAAGACGGACCGGGGCGGCTCCCCGTCGTCAGTCGTGGCGTCGTGTGGATGCGGCGGCGGGTTCCGGAGTACTCCCGAACCTGCTGTTGTGTGGCCGCGGCGTCCCCAACTGGACGTCCGTGGGCCACGAATTTGACCTCACGGGCTAAATTTAATTGGGCTTCGGGTATGTTATTAGAGATGAACTCCTTGACAAAGCCAAGGCCCACTAAAGTGTTCACTAAATTTTTGTATTTTATACATTTGTTCGTTTAAAATGCACAGCAGAAGATTCGTGTACTACTCTTGCCAATTATAATCATGATTAACTTCCATCCTTTCAATTGGTAAATAACTGGTTGTCAAAAAAATTGGTAACATTTATTTTACCTTTAAATATTACAAAATTTTTCAATTTTTTGTGCAATGCATGCAAATCTTGAAAGAATTATTTTGTTGATCTGGAAAAAGTTTAGCTTACTTTATCGATGACTTGTACAACCAACCAAACATAATTAAAAGTTTGAACATGTGGATAAAAATAAATACTAACAAGAAGCCAAACAATTTTTCGAGCACAAATGACAAATTAAAACAACCAAAGCCAAGCACTGTCACACTCCACTTTTAAGGATAAAAGTAGAATGCATAAATAGCCTTATATGCGTCCCAGAAACAGTCGCACATATAGGATGACAAATTATAAAGAGTATCATCACCTTGTTTATTACATAGCGAACCAATATTCATTACAGAGTATTGCGCATAAACAATAAATAACCAAGATATCGTTATTGCGGAAGCTCCACACAGGGACACGTCAACTGGTGAACACCAAGCCTAGTACTCATCGCGATAGCTCTCATTCCAACCTTCATCTGTTACCCATCCGGGATTTTCCAAAATTGAAAGTAAAGCAAGCGTAAGTACACAACCGTACTCAACAAGCATAACATGGGTTAATGAGGCTCAAATAAGCTGACACTGTTTGACTGCATTTAGCTTTTATAACTTAATCATATTAAAGCATAGCATCAAGGTAGTAATATCCCATATTCTCATGATCAAATAACATTAACCAGTGTGTAGTAAAAACGACATTAAGATGCACACATTAACAATTTGAGAACCATTATCTTTTGTAAATGTGTCAAGGCCGCCCTAACCGAAGGGCACGGATAATATATTGATTTAAACTCTGATCAGAGGTGTACACTTTCACTGTGAGTCATGTTTTGCAACTGAGTGGACTTATAACTTCCAAACCACCACAAAACATATAAAGCCTCCTATAGGTTCTCCCAACCAATCAGAGATGCGGAAATACCGTTGTGTTAGGAACTCCCCTTCCAATATGGCACACACCTACCCGGCTATACTCATAAGGACAGAGGCAGTCCTAAACCCCAACTTCCAGACCACCAACTAGCTAGAAAAGGGCCTACAAGTGACTAGAGCCAGAGCCATATAGCCCTCACCGCTGTACGGATTCTCCATGATAAATCACTTACAGACAAAAGTCCATGTTTGTTAAAAGTCATCCTTTTCGTTGATAGCATAACACACATCACGTTATAAGATCATGACCATTAGAGCACTAGCATCATAACTACCCAATGCAACCCAAAAGGTTCAAGGAATCAGGGTATCAAAGCTAGTTATAATCTCTAGGTCATCAAAGACACATGCATATGAATTGTTATTAATAGTGAATAGGTATCAAGGATGATCCATGCTATACTTGCCTTGATTCACAAGGTCCTGCTGATCCTGCTGATCCTCAAAGTAGCCTTGCTCAGCAAAAACCTCACCGTCTGAACTCGACATTAACATTCAACACCAGACAATCCAATCGAGCATACATACACGGAGCAAACAAAGAACTATTAGAGGAACAGTACATCAATCTCATCAAAATAGAATAAAATATTTATAAAACTATTCTACTCGCTTCTACGATCACACAGACGTCAAGTTCACCGAAATCGGAGTTATAACGGCGAAGATATGAATTTTCAAAGATTTCCTGTAGACAAATAAATACTTTAAATATAGACTAAAAACATAAACTTTCCAAAATACTTCAAGAATAGTACCACTGCGTAGATTATGAAATTATGAATCTAACGAAATTTAAACGGACCAAATCGGAGTTAAAACGTGAAAGTTATAAGCTTTTAAAAATAATGGCAAAACTGTAAATAACTGCTGGGTGGCAGATTCGTAATTACCATCATCTTCCACCTCTGGCTGTTGAAGATCGTGGCCATGGCAGCCATGGTGCCGCTGCACCAGCACCGGAGGCAAGGGGCCTCGGCCCTGGCCTGCTGGACGGCCGGTGGCGTCCGGCTACGGCCTGCTACGGCCTGCGGCGGCCTGTTACGGCCGGCTGCGGCCGACTGCGGCCAGCTACGGCCGGCAGCGGCGGCCAGATGCGGCCGGTGGCGGCCAGAAGCGGCGCGCGGGAGATGGAGGACCACGGCCCTCGGCAGGGACTTGGCCGGCCGGCAGCGGCCGACGGTGGCCGGCGGCGGCTGGCTGTGACCGGCGGCGGCTGGCTATGGCCGGCGGCGGCTGGCTATGGCCGGCTAGGTTTGGCTACGTGCGGCTAGGGTTGGCTAAGGGGCGCGGCTGGCCTCTTTATAGCCGGCGAGGAACCGGTTGGGCTAAAGCCGCTGGGCTTGGCCCGTTGGGCTGGCTGCGGCTAACTATAGCCGCTGATGGCCGGGCTGGGCTGGCTATGGCCAGCCAGGTTTGGCCATAACCGGCTGGAGGTGGCCGGGCTTGGCTAGGGACGGCCAGAGAGGGCCCGAGGTGGCCGGGGGAGGCTATGACTCCTTGTGGCCGCTGTGGCCAAGCTAGTGCTGGCTCTGGCCGGCCAAAGTTGACCGTGGCCGGCTGGGAGTGGCCACGTGTGGCTGTAGCTGGCCGTGGTTGGCCAGATGATGTTGTGTGAGGCTAAGAGAGACCTAAGCTAGGTAGGAGCTGGCCAAAGCAAGCTAGGATGCCTTGAGGATAGCAAAGGGTTGCTAGACCGGACTACTGCTGGCCTTACTATACTGCTGACGGCCAAGTTTGGCCACTGGTGGCCGGCTGCAGCTACAGCTAGCCTGGCCGGGGTGGCCATGGCCGGCTAGGGCTGGCCAGGACTAGCCAGAGCTGGCCAGTTAAGGCTAGGATAGGCCAAAGCAAGCTAGGTTGGGCCAGGATAGGCTAGGGTAAGCCAGGGATGTCTAGAGACTGAACTAGGCCTGCTAGAGCTAGGTAGAGGATGGTATCTTACTAGAGCGATGGTTAACACTATAGAGGGAAAGGAAAGGCTCTCTCTATCTATGCAAAAGAAAGAGTTTTTCTGAAAACGTTTTCCAAAACCTTCTTGAGGCAAACTTGGGTTTTCAAAGCTTTATTTTCAAACACAAAAAGAACCTAGCCGTGTCTTGCTCGGGTTTTAGAAATTCTTTTTCAAACACCAGCAAAACAAAACAAGGCACCAAGCACAAACCCATCTTTATTATCTTCGTAAAAGTTTTAAAGCCACACTTTTCATCATTTTATAATGATAACAAAAGAATAAAGTCTTGGCTAATTTTAAAGAAATTAGTAAATCCTTTAGTTTATTTAGTGTTTTTGGTTCACATCTCAAAATTGAAATTTTGGGGTGTGACAAGCACCAAAGCCTTTTAGAAGACAAACACCCATGATTGTTAAAAATTTACATGTGTGTCATTTTGCCAAACACTCTTCTTTTTATAATTGGGTATAAACACTCTTCTTTCATAATTGGTTCCAAAAGCCCAGCGAATAGCCTTAAAAATGATCTTTATATAAGAATAAACTCCTTTTGTTTTATTAATACAACATCATTCTGCTCAACTAAATAACTAACATATCCTGCCCGCCCTCACCCAATTTGTTTGTAGTCAATTCCCAAATAAATTAGCTACATTTTCTTCTTCTAAAAGATACGCACACTCATGCGCATTTGAGAAAAAAAACTAGCTACATTTTGTGGCAACTAAAGACCAGAAACGACGAAGTGCTTTGCAATGAATTTAGAGACATGGCAACAAAAAAGATGTCGCATAGTTGTTACTACAAAAACCATTTTCACTACCTTTTGAATGTCTTTTGATTAAATTGTCTTCGGTTGAAATAAGATCTTTGATTAAGAAGAACTAAGATAAAGATCCTAATCTTAAGGGGTGTTTCAATTTTTGGTAGGGATTTATTTTTTTCGAAAGCGTGCCTTAGCACGTGCTTCATTAAGTGGAATCAGGATAGTTTACAATCTCCAAGGATAGTCACGGCGACAAACAGTAGCCATCCTGGAGGGCACACATAACACAAATCGTCACCGAGGCGCGGAGTAGCAAGGTTGTACTAACTAAAGAACTAATGTCGCGACAGAGGGGCAGCTCGCACACATTCAAAAGCGAGCCGCTTACCATGCAGGGGGGAAACAACTCTCGCATGCCCTCCCTCGTTACCGGGGAGACCGGCTCCCCGAACGCTTCATGGTGAATTTTACCGGAATCGTGTCGTCCGGGACGTAGGCTGTAACACCCCTGGTGTTATATTAACTAAAACATGTCATGTCATCATATGCATTGAAAAATATTCATGTTTAGGTCAACCTTGATGTGCATCAACTAAAACAAGTTTACATTTCATAGGTTGATTCTACTTCTGAAATATTTTGTCATATGAAATCATAAAACTCTACTTTCGAATGTCATCTCAAATACTTAGTTTATACTCTATGTACTTGAGGTGTAAACCGTGTTTACACTAGTGTTAAGCATAGTGTATAAATCTAAGACCAACTCTAAAAATGATTTTCATATTTGAAGTTGAGTTTGGATTTCAAAGCTTATTCCCAAGTCTTGCAATTCAAATTTAAATTCAAATTAGAAAGCTATAAAATATTTTTTCAAAAAATCAACTTGGTCAACCAAGGGTACTATTGGGTTAAGAACCCAAAAATATACTTGGATGATGTTTGTGATCATTAATGACCAATCAATTAATTTAGTAACCAAATCGAGTTTGTTTTCGCTTCTGAAAACCCTAATTTTAAAACCCTGATTTACCCCTTTCTCAATAATTCAAAATATATATAGAATTTGGAGATACTCTAAAAAGATGGTTTGTAGATATTGACAAGAGCTATAAGTTTACTATTCAAAGTTTTTTAAGTTTTCAAAAAGAATTTTAAATAAATTTGAAAATATAGTTTTCCAGTATTTGGCCCCTTTTCATTCTAAAACCATAATTCAAAAACTATGCATAATTTGAGAAACCTTTATAGTTGAAAAATGTTTGGTTTAAAAAGTTAAGAATTTCATAGTTTTTAAGATTTTCAAGTTTTATTGAGAAATTAAAAGTAATTTCAAATATTTGTTTCTAGGGTTTTGTTTCCCTTTTGAATTTGAATTCAAATTTCAAAATCTAAGCAAAATTTGAAAATTCTTGTTAAATGAAAAATATAGATCTTGAAAAATCATGCAAAGCATATTTTGGGATATTTTTGTGTTGCTATGAAAAATCTGGAGTAATTTGAGATTTTTCTAGGTGACATCACTGGTTACTGTAGCTGCTGACGTCATCGCCTTCAATTCCCTCTTTGTTCATCGGCGTCGCCGTGGCCGCCGGCGCCATACTGCCCTGCCGCGATGGCCAGCTCACCTGCCCGCGCTAGAAACTTCATCTTCGTCGTGTCGGCCATCCGTGCCTCGCCACCGTACCCTATATAAAGGCGTGGCCGGCTGTCGTCTTCCCTTTTTCTTCCTTTGTCGCCGTCGACGTCGTCCTCGTCCGCCGGCAAAATTCACCACCTCGAGCACGCCCCACCTCCATTTTCTTCTCCATTAGCTCCGCCTCGCCCGTGCGCTTTTTTGAGCCAGCTCGCACTCGCTCTCGTTGCTCGAGTCGCCCGCGCGCCGTCGTCTTCTTTTCGGCCGGTAACAAGGTCGCCGCGAGCCCGTCGCCGTCGACCGCCGCCGTTGCTGGTCATTTTTCTTCATCTTCTTCACCGTCATTCTTGCCTTGGTGTGCTACAGCTCATGTGCTCCTCGGTTTGCTCTGTGATGCACAGGTGACGCCGTGACACTGACCCTGCCACCGGAGCACCGCCGCCGCCATCACTGCCGCCGACTACAGCTCGACTCAGCCCACCTCCGAGCCAACCAACGTGCGCACCATTCCCATGGTGAGCTCCTGCATCTATCTGTGCCCTCAATTTCTTCTCTATCGTGTTGTGGTCGTCGGTCACCGTAGCTCGCCGCCGGCGTGACCTTGCCAGCGCCGCCGCGCGCGTAGCCGTCGGGGCTAGGGGCCTGGAACGGCTCCATTTTTGTTGCCCAATGCGTTCGTGTGAATGCCCCGCATGTGCCCGTGTGTGCGCCATCGTCGGAGAAGCTCCGGTGAGCTCGGCAGCCGCGTCGCTGCGCCGCCGTGCTGCCATGGCCGCCGGCCAGTGCGCCGCCGTCGCCCCGCTGCTTCATTAGCTAGGTTATCTTGCTCCCCGTGTTGAGCTAAACCTGTAGGGCCAAGCCCCGACGCCGGAGACCTCACCGCCGGCGAGATATCGCTGGTCAACCGTCGCGCCGTCATCAGTCAGCGCGGGGTCACTGTTCCCATTTTCTTTTACTATTTTCAAAAAATGATTTAAATACTGTTTTCTTTAGAAAATCATAGTAATTCATGTATAGCTCCAAAAATTCTAAAAATTTATATGTATGATCTTTATGATGTTTCTACCTAGCAAAAATATGAAATGCCAAATTTGAGTATATTTTGCATAAGTTAAAATTAGCTCTTTTAATTAAAAATGCATTTTCTATGATTTTTAATAAATAAAATAATTGGTTTTTTTTCTAAAATTTATTTTGCCATCTAATTAGGCCAAGAGCTTTTCAAAATAAAATTTTGAGCTCAATTAGGCAACTTTAATTTTATGCCCTTAAATTATGCTTTTAAATAATTAATTAATCCCTTTAATTAAGTTTAATCATTATAGGATTTGTTTGACTTTGGGATTGATTGATGACCTCGGGTTATTAACCTTAATGACCCTTGGCACTTTAATTAATTATTTGCGCTTACCTGGATCATGTCATTAGGGTTTAATCAACGTTATTTTATGTGTTTAATGAACTCTTTTATGAAATAGTTAACCCTAATGAACTTAGTAAGTTTGTTGGCTTGCAACTTTATCGTGCAGGAAAGTTGTACTCAAGCCCTTAATCTGATCATGCATCCATCGAGCATCATGTTTACTATTACATCATGTTGACGCATATCATTCTATCGTATAGTTTTCGTTAACGGAGAGTTTAACGTTGTCGCACCAGATCCCAAGGAAGAGCAGACTCAGGAGTTGGGAGTTGATCCAGAACTCGAGACCGTCTACCCCGACCACCAAGGCAAGCCCCGGTTGCATTCAAACCCTACTCTTATTTTATAAAAGTTTTATCGCTTCAGTTATGAAATGTTGCATTAGTAATAGGAGTTGAGTGAAAACCTACCAATTGCATTACCTGTCTTACTTCCTTATTCCTTGTTACCATTTAACTGGAAAATGCACAGTAATGCTTAGCCCTGCTTAGTTAGATAGGTTTTTAAAAAGTAAAAGAATGAAAAAGATGAGTATGGTTTTGTCTGTTGGAATCATGATGATAGTTAATAAATCGAGTCCGGACGGTTAACTTGCCTTGGGAAAGGAGTCCCTCTGTAGTGTTTTCGTCTGTTGATGCCCTAGGTCCCGTGTCGATGGTGAACTGGTGATATCGAGAAACTAGAAAATCCACATGCATGAAGTGATATACAGTGGACCAGAGTCCCCACGTATGTCATGGAGTGATATATAGTGGGCCAGAGTCCCCACATATATCATCGTGTGGTATGCTGTGGGTTTAAGTTCCCATGTATATCGGTACACTGGGTCATAGTGCCCACGTGTATCATGTGGTGATATATGGCTACGGTTGTTATCCCGGTATATCTGTGATCTGGTATGCATCGGAGTTAAAGTCTCCGGTATCCCAGTGATCTAGGTCCCAGCTGGGTATGAAAATGGATTTAAATCGCCATTACTTCTCGGCGAAGAAGACTCAATCGGTGTACATCATCGTAGTAACAACTTGAATGATGTTTAAGGTTTAATAATGAAGTTGGTCGGTAATCTTGATCTAGAGCAAGACAACTTTACTTTCTGTCGAGCTTTTCTGCAAAAAAATTTTATCTCCTGCAAGCCTTACCTTGTCCCTCTAGCCTGTATTTCCTAAATCTTCACCCCTCTTTTTCGTCGGGTCAGTCTTGTTGAGTACCTTTGTACTCAGGGTTTGTTGAACCCTTGTTGCAGGTGAGTCCCATGGGCAGGAGTGCTTCACATTCTACTGCATGACAGTCGTTGCGGAGAGTGACGACGAGTAGGATGTTTGGCTCTTGGGCATAGCTCATCGCCTGGTATTGTAATAAAGTTATCTATCGCTACTCCACTACTATTATGGTCTGTACAAATTGAACTTATGGTTTGTAAGGTTTGAAGCTAAAAGGTTAGTAAACTTATGTTATTGTAACCTTTTCACTATTTTACTCTGATGTATCTTATTTGTATAAAACTATTGTAATACTGCAATGTCTCTTTGTAATGATTGATCCTGCTCGGAGAATCGTGGATGATTCGGGATTTACCCGACAGACCTTTTAAATCTTATGGAACACATTTATGGTTATTAGGAGTCTGTTTAGACAATAATAATGCATGTGGGCCATATGATTTAGGAGGTTCTGCCACATAAGCGTCCTCTAGCATGTGCTCCCACTTGTTGAGCATCACGCGCTTGGCCTGCAACTTCGGATTGGGGGTCTCGAAAGACCGCCTTGGCCTCTAGCCGGTCACTATGATAAGGAATCAGACTGGCGGGCTCCGCACGAGCGCGTCATGGAGCTCGCGGCGCCAGGTCTTCCTGCAGGGGCAGCAACAACGAGTCGATGAAGAGGGCATCGGCCACCTCCACCGAGTTTGGCCCAGCGCAAGGGGCGCCTGTAACATCCACGATATTAGGCTCAATTAATCCAGCATCACATTGCATGAGCATCTCATTTGCATCCTGATTTGGGTTTGGATGTTTGTTTGTTATATTTTAAATGTGTGTTTAATGGAGTTTTAAAACTCTTTTGAAAAGTGCTATCTGCATTGCTCAATGTAAAATGGAACTTTAATATATTTTGTGGAGAAAATTATTTGGGACAAAAATTCTATTTTAACCAAATCATGAAAATGCTTTCTAGTCCTTCAAAAATGGAAAAAACAGTGTCTATGTATTAAAAATTATTAATTTTATAATTTAAATTTGAGCCAAATTTGTAATTTCAAAAATAGTCTGAATTAGCAAAAACTTTCTATAGATGAAATATTTCTCTCTTCAAATGGCACAACTTTCAGATTTTGAGTTTTGTCAAATTCGCAACCATTTAAAAGTTATTGGGCTCTGAACATTTAGTTCATTTTCAAACAAGGTGGGACCCACCTGGCCTACCTGTCTCTTTCTCTCTTCCTCCTCCTGTCGCCTTCCTCCCGCTGACCGTGCTAGAGCGCGCAGCGCAGTGCCACTGCCGCACCTGCTGCCACCCCGCAAGCTTGCCGCATCACGCCAAAGCCAGCACCGCACTCGAGTGCGCCGTGAGCGCCCACGTCCGGTCGTCGTCGTTCGGACTGCCGGGCCGATGCGCCGTGCCGTTTTCCCGCCGGCCGCCAAAGCCGCACCGCACGCCCGCCCGTCGTGCCAACCACTCTGCGACACAGCAATTCAGGCACGCGAGCGAGCACTCGAGCACCCACGCCCACCTGCTCGCTCACCCGTCGCATCCCGCTTCGCTACCGACGCACTGGAGCGAGCGCCATTGGCGCCGATCGGCCGCGTCGCCGCTCGGGCTCGCTTTCGTGCCCCCGTGACTGGTTTGGTGAGCCGAGCACCCTTATCTACTCTCCTTCCCTTCCATTCGCTTCCTCCCCACTCCATTCCCCTCCTTCTCCCTCCCCGCGCAGCACTCGGTCGTCGAGCCCGCTATGGCCACCGCTCGACCCGTCGCCGCCTAGCTCCCTCCTCGTTCCACCATTTTCCAATCCAGGAGCACCAGTTGGTTCACCATCACCTTCTCTACCTTTGTCATCACCTCAAGCACCCGATTGCTCAAGGTAGGGCCTTAATTTGGTCGTCTTCTCCCCTCCACGCGCCAAGGCCGCCATCGCCGCCGGAGCGGTTCACCGTGGCCACGCCTTTCCCGATGACCCCGCCCTACCTATTTCCCTTCTCAGTGTCGCTAGGGGTAGGTGACACCTGTCGTGGAGTTAATGACACCAGTCCCGGCCTCGACTCGCCGGATTCGGCCTTTCCGTCGCTGGAGCTCGTCGTCGTCCACCATCGTGCGCCGCCGTCGTAGCCCCGTACCTCTAGACCTTTCATCTACTACACCGTTGGGACCGCCTCATTGCCCTGCATCCAGAGGTGCCAACCATTTCGCCGAAGGTGCTCGCCGCCGGCGAGGCGCCACCGGCTGACGGCCACCCTCGGCTCTGTCCGGCTGACCAGTGGCCCCAGGCTGACGTCAGTTGCTGACGTCAGCAAGGTGCCTGCCTGGGTGCACATGCCGGGTAGCGTTAGCATAGGAACCTATTTGTGTACACGCGGGGTACACGTAGCATTTTTGGTTTGAGTTTTCAGAAAAGAATACATTTTCAGATTTTGGGTTAAACCTTTGGAAAATCATAACTTGGTCATTTTAAGTCCAAAATGGGATGGTTAAACTTGTAGTATTTTTCTTATGAGGAGTACTATGCATGAAAAATATGAGTAGAGCTTTTTGAGATACTTTTATATGTAGCTTTATTTAAGGCTACTAAATGAAAAATCTTCAAAAATGCATAACTAATTCTAGATTTACCAGAAAAATGTGATTCTTGTTTTGTAGCTCTAATTAGGAGGTTCTAGATCTGTGAAAAATGTTAGTTGGCTGTCATGAGTAAAAGTTGCTCTGTCTTTTTAGGGTGCTAGTTTTGTTAAGGGATTTAGAAATTCATAATTAAATAATTAAGTAAGATAATTGCTTGATAATTTTTGTAGGCTGTATTAGGGCTAAATAGAAGCTAGTTATGCTCTGAAATCTACTGATTGATATGTTCCACAGTACAAAGTATTTTATGTTCGATTAATGTTTCTGCATGGTGATTTTTGTGTAGGATAAAATACTTACTGTTTTAATCTAAAAATTTTATAGTAGACTTTGCTTATCATGATTAAGCTCCTGTAATTTTTGTAGATTTTTTTGAGTAGTATAAATGCATGTTCTAGTTCTACCCTAGTTTATTTCAGTGCCGGATTAAGGTTTTTTATGCCATGGCATGTATCCTGTTTTATCTAAGATAATTGTTGGTGGGTTGCTGAAAAACTATTTCGGGGTAGCATTGACATAATGAGTGCCTTCTATCACCTGCCACATAGTCATGCATGCATTCATAATATACATCATGCTCGCTACAAGGCATACATGGTATTCATTTGCATCGATGCATCATACAGGTTTACCGACAAACCTTACGTCGGTAGTTCAGGGGGAGCCAGAAGAGGAAGGACAGCAGGGAGCAGTGGTGCAAGTGGCAGCAGAGGACAAGGACCCCGACACTGACTTGTCAGAGTGCCCTAACCATCAGCCCAATTGCTTCGAGAAAGGCAAGCCCCGGAGCATTCCTCCTAGTTTTACTAATAACTTACTTTGCGTCCTTTACTGTTTATAATTTATTAAGTTTATAGGCGTTGATCGATAACATTGATGCATTATGAGTACCCTTGACCACCTGAGATACCCAAAAACCCTGCCAGATGTTGGTACGATATATGCTTAGCCCTGCTTAACTAGACCGGTAGAATTCGGGTGATTCCCTGTCATCCATGAGATATAGGTGGTGATCCGTAATGATGAGCTAGGTTGATGTTTGAGAATAACCATGAGGAGTAATAAATTAAGACTGGGCGGGATTGGTGCGGTGGACAGAAATGGAGGTTCTGTTTTGTTTTATCCCGTCTGTGTCGAACTAGGACCCCGTCCGTTGTCACGGCCCTCAAGTCAAGTTGAATGCATGCCCCACATTTAGCTGGAAGGGTGTGATCATTCGACCGCGAAGCCTGTGACAAGGCGCGGAGAGTAAGTCTGATGCTGGTAGAGACCGGCTAGTATGCAGCCGGGCGGCCCTTGGGTACGTTGGTTCGGTCAATCTCACGACTTACTCAAATAGGCCGAGGTGACCTAAGGCATACAAGGCACCAGTTGTCTGGGTTTGTGTGGGGAATATCTTGCCAGCTGGTTTACAATCGATTATAATCATCATCGTCCCTAGATAGTGGACACTGCCTTGAGCACCAGCATCGTAGTAAGAACTTAAACAAAGAGATGAGATGGTGGTGATGTTGATGCTGAAAAATGCTCAACCCAAACGGTTACTATACTTGCTTGATAATTACCCAGGACTGTTTAGATCAAGTGCTAATCTAGTAAGATTAGGGTAATGTCTATAAAAGGCAATGCTAGAAGGTGTTGATATTTGTTCTCGACAGAGAAAGCCATTTATGCAATGAAACCAAGTCAGCCAGACTACCTATATAGCCTTGCATACTCCTTGGAGTCCATTTATTTTTGTTTATGACGGGTAAGTCTAGCTGAGTACATCCTCGTACTCAGGGTTTTATTTCCCATGTTGTTGCAGATGGTGAGATACTCTATGGCTACTACCAGACATGCTTCTACCCAGCTATGGGTGATGAATAGACCTTGGGCAAGGTCAGTCTGTATTACCGTTCCCCATGCTTTTGTTGGATTTTGATGTGGACCAGGCACTATATTTTAAACTATGTGTGCGTTTGTGAACTAAAAAAATCTTATTTGCCTCCGCTATGAGAACTCATATTTGGTATTATAATAACTCTTGGATAACTCTGATGTAATCAGCTATCTGCAAACCTTATGTAATATTATCGATAGTGTATGTTGAACCTTAATCGATCCGGGTAATCAGTGGAGATGTTTGAAATCCTTCGAGATTTCACGGACTACCGGGTTAATATAGGCATAATGTACTAATTAAATTACTTCGGCGGTTTACTTAGTACCTTGGGTTTATATTAATTAGACGGTTCTGTTATAGCTGGTATCAGAGCAAGGTTCAACGTATACTATTCATAAGTATTTAAAAATAAAGATTTGTTTTACAAAAGTAATTATAAACTTATAGCCACTTAAACATACTTAGGGTTTTCAAAGGGTGTGTGTGGTTTTCAAACTTATATACCTATATGTGCCATGGACCAATCGTATCCTTTATGCCTAGTTTAGGTGGCTAATATAAGTACTGACCTGGGGGTATTGCATCATACTTTCTGTTTGTCGCGCTCATACACGGCAGATATGTATGGGGGCCATTCACTTGAATGGTTATGTATGGATCAATTTGCCTCTACGCCCTGGTAAGTGGGAGTTGTGAGAGCATGATCGGACATAATGCCGATCTAGGGGAGTGCTTAATGGTGCTAAATTGTATACGTGCTTACGCATGTGTACATGAAGGTACCCATGTGAGGGTGTCGTCTTCTGGCGACTTATTGGGTAGTGCACCTGGGAATGGGTGCAAGTAATCAGAGTTTTCACCTTGTTTGGAAGGTACGTGGAATTTTACGTCGCTTGCATTCATTGGGGATTGGGCTGCAATGAATCTTCTACAGGTACCACTAACCGCAAAAATGAGTAGAACGTTTAGAATTACGTATATAAATGAGAGCACTTATTGTATGCCACCGCCTAGATGCATTACTTTTAGGAAGTGAGGACATAAGTAACGTGCATGCATCATAAATTAAAATTTGCTCACGTCATACATTACATCCCTTCCTTTCCTTAAAATAAAAACTCGCCCTTCCCTTGTAATTGCTATAATTATAAAATGTGTGCTGATCGGGATGTTAAAAACCTTTACAGATGGCTCAAACCAAGCAGACAGCCCGCAAGAGTGCGTGTCCACCTCGCCGCCATAGGATGGCTTCCCCTGATGCTGCACCCCTTGTGGTTCGCCAGGTGCCGTCTCGCCAGCGCAGGGAGGCTGGCACCTCCTGGAGCAGGGTGGTTTGCCCACTCTCCTCTGGAGGTTGCTGCACAATGTTGGTTACCCTGTGGGAGCAGAGCCGCAGTACTACTGGGTCAGAGATGACTTGGTGAACAACGGCTTTGCATCCGTGGTGGTTGTGGTGCCACCTTTGGGCCTCGACGAGAGTTGGTCTGGTTGGACAGCTAAGGGTGAGGGCATCACTCTCTTTGATGGTGCCCAGGACGCTGCTTTCCAGGTCGTTGAGAGGATTGTTGTGGAGATGCCCAACGAGTTGGAGCGGATTCTCTCTGGTGTCTTCCCTTTGGCGTGCCCCCGCAATGATAAGTAGAGGCAGGCTAAGGGCATGGCACTGATGGCAGGACCCCAAGAGGCTGAGAGCAGCCGGGCACCTGCACAGAGTGTTGTGTTCGCCTTGATGCGTGAGGAGATCTACGCGAGGCAGCATGGATAGTGGGGTCTTCTCCCACTAGTGGCATGGCTAGTCAGGGAGCCACCAGTCGTGGACGTCAGGCCTAGAGGGAGACCGTTTAGAGTATGCTAGTTGAGGTTTCACTAGCCATAGTTAAGCTTTTGTGACTCCTGGTACCATGTAACCATGATGTGACCCTAGAGTTTGGTGACATGAGGCAGTGTACCATTCATGTCTGCACAAGTCCAGCGTATGTATGTTGGCAACCCTAGATATTGTATAACCTCTGTAATGTTTCAACTTAATATTATTAATATTAGTGCAGTTGTGATGTGGAAAAACGAATTGTTATTCCTGAGGGATTGATTGTATGAAGTTATTCTCTCTAATTTATTTTGAATGGCATCAATTATACAATTGTTTACCATCCCATCCAACTCCTAATAATTGGATATTGTTGAAACGTGCAGATGGTGGACACTCGCAGTGGAGCCAGTGGTAACCGTGGTGGTGGTCGGGGTGGTGATGAGGCACGTGGTGCACCACCTCCACCTCCTCCTTGCCCCGAGCAGCTTTTTGCATAGTTCCTGGGGAGTTAGCGCAACATTGAGCAGTTGCTGTGTGAAAACTTGGACGCCAACCGCAACATCCATCAAGGTCCCCAGCCCAACCAGTACAGTGGCTTTAAGGACTTCATGGACACTAAGCCTCCCGTGTTTAGGGATGCCCCTGAGCCACGTATGGCTGATGCCTGGATTAACACCATTGAGGAACAATTCTGTTTGCTAAGGCTATCAGAAGATCTAAAGGCTACCCATGCTGCCCATCTGCTGGAAGGTGATGCAGGACTGTGGTGGAAGCAACATCGCAACTCTTTTCCTGCTGATCAGCTTATCACGTGGAATCAGTTTGTTGCTGCCTTCCGTGCCTCCTACATTCCTGCCACTCTCATGGTAATGAAGAAGGCTGAGTTCCATGCTTTGACCATGGGTACTCATTCAGTAAAGGAGTACTTCCATGCCTTCAACAATTGTCTCATTACGCCCCCGAGTTTGTTAACACCGATGAGAACAAGATTGATGCATTTAAGAGGGGCCTGAGTACTAAGCTGATGAAGACCATGGGTACTTCTACTCAGGTGACTTTCAATGACTTCCACAATGACTGTCTGACTCAGGAGAATCAGAACAACTTGCATGCTGCTGCTAAGAATCGGAAGAGGGCGCATGAAGGTGGTCCTTCCTAGCCAAGGGCACCGCTTGCATACCGTCCTCCTTATCATCCCCAAGGATCGGGGTCTAAGTATAGGCCTCCACAGAAGAGAAATGCCCCTACTCAAAATCAGCAGAAGTCTCAGAGGGCCTTCAGGATGCCTATTCCACAGGGTAAGCCAGGACAGACCAGTGCCGCAGGTGACAAAACTAGGATGATTGGCCCCTGCTTCAACTACGGCCAAAGTGGACACTTCATCAAGCATTGTCCCTACCCGAAGAAGCCGCAGCCTGCATGTGTGCACCACACTTCCTTGGAGGAGATTATTGCTGGAGAACCCGTGACTGCTGGTATGTTTCCTGTGAACTAGATTCCCGTCGCTGTTCTATTTGATACTAGACCATTGCATTATTTTATGAGTCAAGCATTTGCACAGAAGCACAATTAAAACATAACTGAGCTGAGTATAGGGTTTCATGTGAGCTCAGCTAGGGCTTATGTAAACACGAAGCAAATGGTACAAGGAGCAACTTTGTATTTGGACAAGTGGAGATTCTGGCTAAACTTGATAGTTCTTCCCGGATTAGGTGTGGATGTGGTAGTAGGAATGAGTTGGATGAATCATTGGGGGTAGTTTTGGATACTACCAATAGAATGTGGTCCATCCGGAATCCTCTAGGCGAGGGTACTTTTCAAATGCCCTTACCGTGAAAGATTAAGTTGGATAGTGTGTCATATGCTACCAACGTGACCCCTTTGCATGAAATCCCAGTAGTTTGCGAATTCCAGGATGTTTTTTGGAGGTGTCGATACCCAGGAAATGGGTACCCCAAACCTCTGGTTTACCGGACTAAACCCCGCAAAATCAGCAACGCAAACCCTCCGGTGACCTCCCGCGCTAACGTACGAAGGCCCGCTGGCAAAGACATATTGGGCTGACCCACGAACGGACGACGACAGCCCAAAGCCAAAGCCCGCTCGAGAGGCTACCAAACGGACCAGTACTGTACACGCGGGAGGCTACCGAACGGACTGGTACTGTACATGCGAGGTGCTACTGAACGGACTGGTACTGTACACGCGAGGTTACAATTCGGGCGACCCCTCGAAGACAGAACTTCGTCCGCCGAACGAGCCTGCCCTCGAGGACGGAACTTCGTGCGGGCGAATGGGCGGCCCTCGAGGGGAGTACACCCCTCGGTTTACCAACTCCCTCGTACGAATCCGAGCGCATTCAATGCGATCTATCTACCCCCGCCTGACCGCATGGCCACAGTTATGGTAACAGTTGCAGGCGTGGCTGTCAAGTCTGGCTTTTACCGCCCATGCCCCAAAATCCTGTAAGTCGTACTTCGCTGTTGCACCATGCCGACCACTGTGCCCCGTTCAGCACCACCTCGAGACGTATAAACCAAGCACGTTTCCCGCATTTTCTGGGATTCGGCCTTATCCGGCGAAGCTCGACCTCCTCAGCATGACCCCCTCGACTCCAGCTAAGACCCTCGACCATCGCCCTTTGACTTCATCAAACGAACCCTCGAGCGGAACTTCAACAACTCCCGACGCGATGGCTGCAGGGCCTCCCATACTGACGTACATCACTACAGCGGCACCGACGTGATCGGCCTCAACGTCGTACATCATTAGCTGTGCGGACTCGAAATACATGTACCCCTATGCCCCTCCTTCATCTATAAAAGGAGGCACCGGGACCTACGAAAGGGGGGATCGAGAGCATAGAAAACGCTAATTCTTTAGATCATAGAACGACACCGTGAGACAGCGTAAGGTTGAGAACTAGGCGTCCGAACGCCCAAGCTGCACCACGCGCTCCTCACACCTGCTTGTATTTTCCCCTGTACTAGCACTTCGGTGCAAGATAACACGAATCATCCTCCCCCCGCTGGACGTAGGGCCTTCTTTGCCCGAGCCAGGATAAATCGTCGTGTCCTTCTTGCATCACCCACCGGATTAAGGGAGCACGCAATTACGAATATTACTCATTGGTGTTAACCCCCCGAGGGTCAGAACACCGACAGTTGGCGCGCCAGGTAGGGGACGCGTGTCACTAATGATTTCCCGCCATTTTTTCGGATGGGCGACTTTGTTTCACCACTTCCGCACGCTACGGTGATCTGGTTTGGGAGCCTGGAGTTCATGACCCTCAATCAGGGCTACGACATGACCCTCCTCTCAATCAGTGACCCGAACGGAGGTCGCGGTACGCCCCCACGCTCGTGGGGGGCCGCTCACCGGTCTCTCAACCTTGCTTCCACATCCAGAAGGAGGCACGGTCGGCGCCGTCATCGCCATCAACCTAAGTCGGGGAGGGTTCCTGCCGCTTTCTCCTCGCTCCTGACCGGAGATGACGAACCCCTTGTTGAGGGAGCATCTGACCCAAGTTCAGAGGTAGAGGGCAAACCGGCAGGACCCCACCACAACCCTGACTCCACCTTCGTAGTATGCACGTCGAGGAAGCGCGATGAAACCCCCGCTCGATCGAGCCCGCTCCCGCACGAGCTGTTCGAGCGCCATCGGTGGCCTTCGTTCGACTTCGACAATCCCACAACGACGATCTCGACAGCGACCCACTCCAGCATGAGCACGTTGGAGGACCACTCAAGTACCCTTCTTCGAGCAATGACGGATGTGGAGACTGTCACACCAGCCTCTGAGGGTTTGGCCCTCGTAAGAGCGCACGGCCCCCGGAGGTACACTGTCGGCACACTCCGACGGCAGCTGCAGGAGGAGGCGCGGGGGCAATTCCCCGTCTTCTGCTACGACGACCCTGACTCTGACTCTGATCATTGGGATCCTACCCGCGAGTGCCTCCACATCGATGGTGATGTCGACTCCAATCAGGACACCGTCGATCCAACGGCCGCGACAGCTACCGCTGTGGCGGGAGACGCTCCCCCCAGAGCAAAGGACCAACAACCAGATGCACCCTGAGAAGTGTGCCCCCATCCTGGCGAGCAGGACGCACAGCTGGCACAGATTTGGGAGTTGCAGGCGAAGCTCGCCGACGAGCAGGAACGCTTGCGCCTACTCGAGCTGACCCTCGAGCAAGAGCAGCGACCGCCCGGCGGTAGAGCCCGAGCCAGGGCCCGAGAAGTCAATCGGCAGGAGCACCCGAGCAACCCGCCAACCGTTATCCCCGAGCAAGCCAGAACATTGTTGCGGCGGCTATGCTCCTTCGCAATAGGCCCGCGCCATCCAACTCGCAAGCTCGGCGGATACAACATGAGGTCGAGGATCTCCTCCAAGTTGCTGCTGTCCAGCAAGCCGAGAGCTCAGCCTCGAGGCGTTGAGGGGTTGCCTCCGAACCTCAGGTCGAGCCCTCCTGGCCCGAAAGGGAGGGCTTGGTCGATCAGGGGACGACCCCCCGACAGAAGAAGAAGCCGGCCCGAGAACGTATCAACGACGACCGCGCTCCCCGTGACGCGTGCCTCGACATTGTCGAGAACCGCAGACGCAAGCACGGGGATGCCGAGGATCGAGGGTACAGGCCCATCGTGGAGGGCGTTACGAGAGCGACGAAGACCGACAGGCCCCGGAGCCACCGGGTCCCCGAGTCTTCAGCAGGAAGATCCGCTGCGCCCAGCTACCCGACAAGTTTCGACCCCCCACGAGAATCGTCAAATACAACGGCGAAACCAATCCCGAGCTCTGGCTAGCCGACTTTCAGTTGGCTTGTCAGGCGGGCGGGGCGCGTGACGATCACTCCATCATACGTCACCTTCCCCTGTTCCTGTCCGACACCGCGCGTAGGTGGCTTGAGGAACTTCCCCCTGACCAGATTCGCGGCTGGATCGACCTTGTCCAGATCTTCGAGGGGAACTTCAAAGGTACCTACGTATGTCCCGGGAATTCCTGGGAACTGCGCAACTGCAAGCAGAAACCAGGGGAGTCTCTCCACGACTTTGCTCGACGATTCTCCAAGCTTCGCACCAAACTACCCCACATCTCCGATCTCGACGTCGTTCTAGCGTTTGTTGCGGGTACAACCTGCAAGGACCTAGTTCGCGAGTTAGGGCGTAACCGCCCCGACACCGTCGACGAGCTCATGGATGTGGTCGCCAACTACATGGCTGGCGAAGAGGCCGTCGGCGCCTTCTTCAACGATGGGAAGGACAAGGGAAAAATGCCAGTAGCTGACAATGCCGGAGGCTCGAGCAAAGGGCCGAAGAGAAATAACAAGAAGAAGAAACATCAGCAAGGCAAGCGTGTGGCTGCAGAAGATGATCTCGTCATAGCAACCGAACGCAAAAGACCTCGAGGTCCCCCCGAGGGCGCCATCTTCGACAAAATGCTCGAGGAGCCCTGTCCTTATCACAATGACGGAGCAGGGCACAAGCTTAAGGACTGCCGCATGCTTCGAAGGCACTTCGAGCAAGTGGGCGTGAAGAAAGGTGACGACAAAAAAGACCAAGGCGGCGGTGAGGGAGACAACGGGGAAGACGGAAAATTCCCCGAAGTCTATGACTGCTACATGATCTACGGGGGCCCCTCGACCCAGCTCACGCCCCGACAGTGCAAGCGGGAGCGTCGAGAGGTCTTCTCCGTCTGTGTCACGACGCCTCACTACCTCGACTGGTCTGACGCGCCCATCACGTTCGACCACGATGACCATCTGGATAGAGTCCCCAACCCCGGGGCCTATCCGCTCGTCGTCGACCCAGTCATCATCAACAACCGCCTCTCAAAGGTCCTCATGGACAGCGGCAGCAGCCTGAACGTCATCTACCTCGAGACCCTCGACCTCCTGGGAGTCAGGAGGTACCAACTCCGACCCAGCGCCGGGGGGTTCCATGGCGTCGTGCCAGGGAAGAAGGCTTTCCCCGTCGGCCGTATCGACCTTCCTGTCTGTTTTGGCACCCCTGCCAACTTCAGGAAAGAGACCCTCACCTTCGAGGTGGTCGGGTTTCACGGAACGTATCACGCCATCATCGGCCGACCGGGCTACGCGCAGTTCATGGCGATCCCGAACTACACCTACCTCAAGCTCAAGATGCCAGGACCCAAGGGCGTCATCACTGTCGCCTCCTCCTATGAGCACGCTTACGACTGCGACGTCGAATGCGTCGAGTATGGGGAGGCCGTCGAGCAAAATGCCATGATAGCCACGACCCTCGAGCACCTCGCCAACGAGGTGCCAGATCTTAAGCGACATGCCAGCAACTTCGAGCCAGCACAAGACACCAAGAAAGTCCCCCTCGACCCGAGCAGCCCATGCGAGAAGGTGCTAACGATTAGCAACGACCTCGAGGACAAATAGGAAGCCATGCTCATCGACTTTCTTCACGCGAACGCCGATATGTTTGCGTGGAGCCCTTCGGATATGCCGGGCATACCAAGGGAAGTCGCCGAGCACGCCTTGGAAATCCGGCCCGGGTCCAGACCGGTGAAACAACGCCTGCGCCGCTTCGACGAGGAGAAGCGTAGGATCATCGGCGAGGAGGTTCACAAGCTTTTGGCGGCTGGATTCATCAAGGAGGTCCATCACCCCGAGTGGTTAGCTAATCCTGTGTTAGTTAAGAAAAATAATGGAAAAATGCGGATGTGTATTAACTATATTAGTTTAAACAAAGCATGTCCCAAAGTTCCGTTTCCTTTACCACGCATTGATCAAATTGTTGACTCTACCGCGGGATGTGAAACCCTCTCGTTCCTCGATGCTTATTCCGGCTACCACCAAATCAAGATGAAAGAGTCCGACCAGCTTGTGACTTCCTTCATCACACCTTTTGGCATGTACTGCTACATCACCATGCCCTTCGGCCTTCGAAACGCCGGGGCAACGTATCAGCGGTGCATGCTACACGTCTTCGGCGAACACATAGGCGACACGGTCGAGGCCTACATCGATGACATCGTGGTCAAGTCCAGAAGAGCGGACAACCTCATCCGAGACCTCGAAATCGCATTCGGGTGCCTTCGAGCCAAAAACATAAAACTCAACCCCGAGAAATGTGTCTTTGGAGTGCCTCGGGGCATGCTCCTCGGGTACATCATCTCCCAGCGTGGGATCGAGGCCAACCCCGAGAAGGTGGTGGCCATCACACGAATAGGGCTGATTCAGGATCTCAAGGGCGTGCAGAGGGTCACGGGCTACCTCGCGGCCCTCAGCCGCTTCATCTCACGTTTAGGGGAGAAGGCCATGCCTCTGTACCGCCTCTTGAAAAAATCCGAGTGATTCACATGGACCGCGGAGGCCGAGGAGGCCCTCGATGAACTCAAAGCCAAGCTGACATCCACTCCGATTCTCGTCCCTCCTCGACTAGCAACGCCGACTGAACCACCCGAGCCCCTCCTCCTCTATGTTGCCGCAACCACTCAGGTGGTCAGCGCGGCCATAGTGGTGGAAAGGCAAGAGGAAGGGCGCGCTTTGCCAGTCCAACGGCCGGTTTACTTCGTCAGCGAAGTGCTTTCGAAAGCGAAAATCCGCTACCCACAGGTACAGAAGCTGCTCTACGCCATTGTCCTTACACGTCGCAAGCTCCAGCACTATTTCCTCAGCCACCCGGTTATCGTGGTATCCTCGTTCCCCTTGGGGGAGATCATCCATAACCGGGAGGCCGCTGGAAGGATTGACAAGTGGTCGGTCGAGCTAATGGGTGAGACCATCACCTACGCACCGCGAAAGGCCATCAAGTCTCAAGTGCTGGTGGATTTCGTCGCCGAGTGGACCGACACTCAGTTGCCACCAGTCCAAATCCAAGCCGAGCTGTGGACGATGTACTTTGACGGGTCGCTCATGAAAACAGGAGCAGGCGCGGGCTTGCTCTTCATTTCACCCCTCGGAGTCCACATGCGCTACGTCATTCGCATCCACTTTGCCGCTTCTAACAACGTCGCGGAGTACGAAGCAATTGTCGCTGGATTACGAATCGCCCATGAACTCGGGGTCTGACGCCTTGACGTTGGAGGTGACCCGTAGCTAATCATCGACCAAGTGATGAAGGCCTCGAGCTGCCACGACGACAAGATGGAAGCATACTGCAACGAAGTGCGCAAGTTGGAAGACAAGTTCCATGGCCTCGAGCTTAATCATATCGCTCGATGATACAACGAAGCCACGGATGAGCTCGCAAAAATCGCATCGACTCGAGGTACAGTCCGTCCGGACGTGTTCTCGAGGGACCTCTTCGAGCCCTTCGTCGATTTGGGCTCGGGGGCTGGCACTACGCCTTCGAAGCTCCACCCCATGACCTCGACCAGGGCCCCCTCGATTGGGGCCCAGGTTATGGAGATCCAGGAGACCCCTCCTCAGTCGAACCCGCCACCGGATTGGCGAGCCCCTTTACTCGACTGCCTCATTCGGGGAGAGCTTCCGAAGGACCGGACCGAAGCTCGACGGATCGCGCGATGGGCCAAGTCCTACGTCATCCACGGTGACGGCAAGGAACTCTACAGGCAAAGCCCCTCAGGCGTTCTTCCGCGCTGCATTACCATCGAGGAAGGCAGGAGGCTCCTCGAGGACATACACTCGGGGGCCTGCGGCCATCATGCAGCACCAAGGACCCTCGTAGGCAATGCCTTTCGACAGGGTTTCTACTGGCCGACCGCCGTTTTTGACGCCACAAACATTGTCCGCTCGTGCAAAGGGTGTCAATTTTACGCCAAGCAGACGCACCTCCCAGCTCACGCCCTACAAATGATCCCCATCACCTGGCCGTTCGCGGTCTGGGGGCTCGATCTTGTGGGGCCTCTCAAGAGGACAACCAAAGGGTACACGCACCTGCTCGTTGCCATCGACAAGTTTACTAAGTGGATCGAGGCCTGGCCCATCAGCAACATCCGCTCCGAACGGGCGGTCGAGTTCTTCACCGATATCATCCATCGCTTCGAGGTCCCAAACATCATCATCACTGACAACGGCACACAGTTCACCGGCAAGAAGTTCTTGGACTTCTGCGATCGCCATCACATCCATGTGAATTGGTCCGCGGTTGCACATCCTCGAACTAACGGCCAGGTCGAGCGCGCCAACAGCATGATTTTGTAGGGCCTCAAGCCAAGGATCCTCAACCGCCTCAGCAAGCACGGAAAAAAATGGGCCGCGGAGCTGCCGTCGGTCCTATGGAGCTTAAGGACAACACCTAGTCGAGCCATGGGCTTCACCCCATTCTTCTTGGTCTATGGGTCCGAGGCCGTCCTCCCCACTGACCTCGAGTATGGTTCCCCTCGACTAAAGGCGTACAACGAGCAAAGCAACGAAGAAGCCCTCGCAAACGCCGTCGACCAGCTCGAGGAGGCTCAAGACATGGCGCTAATTCACTCCGTGAGGTATCAGCAAAAACTTCGACGCTACCACGACAAGCACGTGTGCCCGAGGGACTTCTAGGTTGGAGACCTCGTCCTACGTCGACGACAGAGCAACAAGGGACGTCACAAGCTGACCCCGCCATGGGAAGGCCCATACACCATAGCTGAGGTGTTAAAGCCTGGGACGTACAAGCTCGCTAATGACAAAGGCGAAATCCTCACCAACGCATGGAACATCGAACAGCTACGTCATTTCTACCCTTAGGGCACCAGTGCCCTTGTACATTCTCGCATGTTTTGTACATTTCCGCATGACAAATATAAGGAGTACTTTCGATTATAAGTTCAAACTTGTTATTGTACATGCAAGAGGTAGCCTCGACCCTGTCTCGCCAGAGTCGAGCCTCCCTCGGGGGCTAACGGGGGGGACCCCCTAAGTTCCTAAAAATACGAACGACTTTTTTTTCGCACGCCTCCCTTTTGCTTCCCAACTAAGTTGAAAAACGCCTCGAACTCCCTAGGGGTCGAGGGCTGTCGAGCCGGAGCTAACCTACGCCTCCGGGCTACGGTACCTCCAATCGCTCCCCCCTCGAGGGATACGAGCTTGCGTCGAATGCTCAGTCAGAAAGCAAGAGTCAGGCGATCAGAACTCGAGCGCTTCTTCTTTCTCACACCTCGATACGCTTCGTGACTAAGTAGAAAACGCCTCGAACTCCCTAGAGGGTCAAGGGCTATCGAGCCGGGAGCTCTCCTATGCCTCCAGGCTACGGGACCTCCACTCGCTCCCCCCTCGAGGGATACGAGCATGCGTCGAAAACTTAGTCAAAAAAGCAAACTCTAGGTGAAAAGAAAGCAGAAAAGGCTCGAAAGTAAAACGACGAATTGCATTATGATAGATGCGTTAATGTTCAAAAAGGGCTTTCGAAGCCACATTGAATATAAGTTACAAAAAACTAATTCATTACATGGGCACCTTCGCCCAGCCTTGCCCTACAGGCCCGCTCCCTCGCCGCCCTCCTCGACGAGGTACCCTTCAACCGCAGGGGGGAGGACTTCGTCCTCGAACAGCTTCGCCAGCGCTCCCCCCGGCCTCTCGGCGTCATTAATGAGCCCTCGGCATCGCTCCTCATTCTCCGCGTCGGTCTTTGAGATATCAGGAACAAAGCCTTGGGCCACCACGTTCATGTCAAAGACGAAGCCGGAGGACCCCACTGCTAGCGCCCGCTTCACGCCGGTATGAAGTGCCTCCCGCATGCGATCACGAAGGGTGGCGTCGAGGTAGTAGATCCGGTCGACGAGCGCGGCACCCGGGATGTCTTCTTCAGTACCCTCGACAGGCCCGACCTCCCAGGAGGCGCAGAGCCCGTCGAGGGCAACCCGGAGTCGGCCGAGAAGTGCCCCCTCCGCTGCGAGGCTCTCCTGCAGCGTCTTGGCGGCGGTTTGGGTAGCAAGCAGCTCGGATTCGAGGCCTAAAACACAAAGCAAGAATCAGACAAAACCATACGGGAAGAAAAATGATCAAAAGCCCTTTAAGGAACTCACCAGCACAGCGAGTCTCGAGGGCGTTGCGATCCCCCAGCACGGCGTCGCGCTCCCCCCGAGCCTCGTCCCGCTCCCGCTGGGCCTCCTTGAAGGCCTGGGTCACCTCCGTTTTCTCGCAACGGAGGGTCTCGAGGGCGCCACCAGCCAGGATGATGGCCTGCTCCTTCTCTTGGAGGGTAGCCTTCATCGCCCCGAGCTGGGCTTCTAGGCTAGCGGCCCGGTTCTTCTCCTCCTAGGCCAAGGCGGAGAGGGTGTTGCACGCCGTGGAGACTTCAGCAAAGCTGGCCTTGAGCGAGCGGATGCGCTCCACGGAGCTTTGAGCCTCCCCCCACGAGTAGCTCGACACGCTCCTGGGCTCGGATGCTCTCGCCCTTGGCCCTCCCTGCTTCGGCCTTGGCCGCGTCAGCCTCCTCCCTGGCACGCTTGAGCTCCTCCTTGAGGTGGGCGACTTCCCCTCGAGCGGCCTCGGAGTCCTCCTTCACCCGGGCGGCCTCTTCTTTGGCTTTAGCGGCCTCCTCCCTGGTCCGCTTCAGCTCCTCCTCGATCTCGGCCACCCTGCCCTGCGCAGAGCGGCCGGCTTCGAGTTGGCAAAGCACTTCCTCCCGACTGTTGTGCGTTTCGTGGAGGAAGTACGACTTGGAGTAGGAACGCTTCCGCGCCTCCTGGGGACAAGAAGTTGAGGGTTGAGGCATTTCATACGACAGAACTCAAAAAAACTACATATGGCCTACACAGCGACTCACCGCGAGGTTCCGGTCGAGGCCTTCGACGAGCTCAACGCCCAGCTTCAGCAAGTGCCGCAGCCACACCCGGGACCGCTCGGCCTCCTCCCAGCACTCGACCTCCGCCGAGTTGTTCATCTCGATCCCCGGAGCGCTGGAGTCGCCGAGTTCCCAGAGTATGATGCGCTCCTTGCCCCAATGCGGAAGGACCGTCTTGACCTTGGCTCGCGCCAAGGACTCGATCTCGTCCACCATATCACGCGGGACGCCGTAACTCATGGCCACCTCAGCCGGGGTGCGGAGCTCCGACGCGGCGTGGGCATCCCTCAGCCCGGGATCGGACGTCGACCTCCTCAGCACGCCGGAAGCCTCCGTCTCCTCCGGCTGCCCCGTCGACGGTTGTGGCGGCTGACCCGATGCTGCTTCTGGCACCTTCGGAGGCAGCGGAGGTGTCGAGGCCGTCACTTCCCCCAACACCACGACTTGTGGCGCCGGCAGGACCACCGTCGACGCGTCCTCCGTCGGGTTCGGTACCGAGGCCTCCTCCAGTTGCGCCCCCGGTGGCCGCGGGACCATCAACGCCTTCGACGCCGTTTCTTCTTCGGCCAGCAGCTCGTCCAGGGTAATCACAGACACCCATTGCTTGGGCAGTCTGGAAGTCGCCTCTGTCTCCGGCGCTTCGGGCGGCTGCTGCGCCGGCGGGTCCAGCGGCGTCATGTCCCCCGACGGCGTCTGCTGCGCCTGCTGATGCTGGGGCTGGCCAACAGTTTCCTCTTCCTCCCGCTGCTCCAACGGGTCCTTCTCCCCCTCCTGCTGTGGCCGTGGCAGCTCCGCTTCTTGCAGGGCCCCCTGCTCCTGCTCCCTCCGGGCCTCGAGCTCGCGTAGCCTCGCCGGCCAGGGCCTCCGCTCTCCCGTCGAGGGGGGAAGGTCCGTGGTCTCCTCACCCTAGAGGTCCACGACGACTGCCTCCTCTCCTGGCTCGTGGCCCTCGGGGGCTCCCGCCTTGGGTGCGGGGATCGAAGCCTTTGGCCCGCCAGGAACGAAAGCTCCCGACGTCGGGGCACCGCCCCCTGGTGCCGGGCCGAGCTCGAGGGCCGCAGGCGACGACATCAAGGAGGCGCTCCCTCCCTCATGCGTCCTCCCTGGCTCGGAGTCGCCGCCCATCGTGGACCCCGAGACGCTCGACCCTGCAACAAGAGTGGAACCCGTCAGCCTACCGCGCGCCAGAGCACCGAGGGCTTCCCACGGAGCCAAGGGCCTCGATGTCGCACCTGTGACCGGGGCCACCATCTTCGCAGCCGCATCCATCTTGAGCCGCTTAGCCGGCGCGAGGGACGCCTCCTTGATCTGGGAAGCAGAACGGCAAAAAGTTTACTAAATTACGCAAGGAAGACCCAACGAAAAGAAAACGAACCAACGACACCTACCTGAAGGGGATAGAGGCCTTTCGGGTCCCCCTCGAACCACCAATGGATTTTGAGACCCCTCCTGAAGCCGAGCTCTTCCTGAGGCTGAGGCTGCTTGGGGCCGTTGGTGGGGTCGCCGCGCCTCCCTGCCTCGACGGGGCCTCCTGGGCACGGCTCTGCTCCGCCCGCGCCGATGACCGGGACCGGGTTTCCCGAATCGAAGTGGGTGGGGTCCTGCCTCGAGTACGACGTGAGGAGGGTGAACCTCCTTGAGGCGAGGCCTCGGCCCCCCTTTTTCCACGTCGGCGCTCCGAGGCCGACGCCACCGGCTAGGGGGCGCGCTGCTCCACCACCTCCTCCTGCACGAAGGGGCGGTCAGCATGGGAGGAACCCGACAAGATGCGGTCGAGGCGCCCCTCCACCCCTCGACGTCATCACTATCATCATCATCTTCATCTCCCTCGGACGAGGGAGACTCCTCCTTCGGGAGCCCGTTGCGCCTCTGCTCAGCGCGGCGTTTCGCAAGTCTTTCACGCTCCCGAAGCTTCTTGGCTTTCTTCTTCTCCTCCTCGTCCTTACTCCGCTTCTCTTGCTGGGCGGTGAAGCGTCTTACCTGACGATCAGGAGCGTCCTCTCTCAGCAGGGGCCTCAATCTCCGGTAGTCGATTCTCCCCCTACACAAAGACATTTAGTCACAGGAACAAGAGAAAGGGAGGGGGAAGCGCGAAGGGCATGGGTCGAGGCACTCACTAGGTCGAGGCAGCCCTCCTCCAGCCGCATGGGGAGGCGGTTGACGTCTTCCACCCTGAATGAGCCAGCCACCATCCCTTGCACCCACGCGACGACCTCCGCAGCGGACGGCCTCTCGCTGGACATCCGACACCTCTTGAGAACCTCGGGCGCCGCCGAGGGGAGCATCTCGTCCAACCGCAACGGGCGTTCCATCAGAGGGAGCACCTGTCGACAGTGGAAGGCCGAGACCACCACACCCACCGTCAGGCCCGCCTCTCGAAGGGTCCTCATCATGACGACGAGGGGATGAAGTCGACGCTAAAGATCTCCCGCGACACCGTGCGGCCAGTTGTATGGACGCTCGGCGATAAGTAGCCTGGTGTACGGCGGGAGGTAGCCACCGTCGTTGCGAAGGTAGAACCACTGCTCGTCCCACCGGGAATGGTTGGACGTCAACCTGGTGGGGATGTACTCGCGTGGCTCCTTTGACCTCCCGATCTTCAACGCGAAGTTGAGGCACCCCGTTCTGACGATTCGTCTTACTCCTTGCGCCACCGGGGAGGCGAACCACTCCCCCTTGTAAAGGTGGAGCCATAGCTCCCAATGTGGCGCCATCCTGAGGTAGCCCTCGCAGACGGCCGCGAAGATGGTGGCGTTAGAGATGGCGTTGGGGGAGAAATGGTGGAGCTCGACACCGTAGAAGTTCGTCAACCCTCGCATGAACTCGCTCGGGGGCACACCGAACCCATGACGATGAAACTTGAGGAAGCTCACCACGTAGCCCTCCGGCGAATTTGGCTCTTGGTGGTCCCTGGGTGGCGCAATCCACTCCGGCCAATTCGGATCGGTGACGGGGCGGAGAAGTCCTTCCCTCACCAGCTCGATCAACCTTTGCCGCGTCACGGTCGATGGGCGCCAGGGCTCGGTGGGCTGCAGGACGGGGGCCATGGCGGCAGCGGTAGCACGAATCTGCTCGGTGGGCGCGGCGGCGGTGACAACAGCACGAATCTCCTCGGCAGACGGACGACCAGGAAGGTTCCTAATCGCGACTTCTCGCTCTAAGTTTTTACCCTCATGCGCGCAGGATAGCAGAAGTTCAAAAGGATGGCAAAGGTGGGAGCAAACACTTGCCCTCCTCCGTTTTTATACTCGGGAAGAGCAACGGGCGGAGTCCGACGGCAGGAAAAAGGTAACTCCCCGCAATTAATGCGTTTACCCGACCGTTCCCCCCTCGATCCTCGACCGGACGCACGCGTCACACCTCTGACAGATAGTCATTGCTCGGGCCCACCACGATCGCACCATTGAAGCCCTTCTCCTCAAAAGGCGCGTCCAACGATAAGAAAAGAGAACCGTTGCTCGCTAACGGAGTTTCCTACGAAAGGTAAAACGGGCTCTGTCCCCACCTCAAAGCCTCGAGGGAGCGAAGGCTGGTCCTCGAGTGAGGTCTCAACGGTCGCCCTTGAGCCACGTCAAAGCCTCGAGGGAGCGAAGGCCGGTCCTCGAGTGAGGGCTCAACGGCCGCCCTTGAGCGCCGAAAAAGGAACGGGCTCTGGCCCCACGTCAAAGCCTCGAGGGAGCGAAGGCCGGTCCTCGAGTGAGGGCTCAACGGCCGCCCTTGAGCGCCGAAAAAGGAACGGGCTCTGGCCCCACATCAAAGCCTCGAGGGAGCGAAGGCCGGTCCTCGAGTGAGGGCTCAACGGCCGTCCCTGAGCACCAAAGAAATCGGGCTCCGGCCCTAAGCCTCGAGGGAGCGAAGGCTGGCCCCACAATCAAGGTTCGACAGTCACCCTCGAGCCCCGAGTCAGGGGTGACCAAGGGGGAGCCAACACGAGGCCCTACTCGAGAACGAACTCTCAAGACCCCTTGGACGCATCCAAGGCGAAACGCTACGGACTTTATGGAATCCCCCCGAAGGGAGGCATCGAGCCGCCGAGACCTATCGAACGGAATCAGTATCCGTGGGACCATTGTGTTTTGCTTCAATGAGACCGCCTCCGGGCCTCCTGCCGACCTCCATCGAACAAGGAACGGGCTCTCTCTTGGATTTTCCTGTTACCAGCTCACTGAGAACTTCGCGGCTCGCCCTATCGGGGGTAGTCCGATGCTTCTCGCCTCACATCCGATCGAAAGGACTCGTGAGAAGAATGCCGAGGCCAACAACACCCCAGCCGCACGAGGCTCGGGGGCTCGCCTGTGCCCGGCGCCCCTCGACGAAAGAGGGTCGAAAATCCCCCGGGGGCTCCCCTCGGTAAAGCGCTACGACTCCAGTTCAGGCCTGTACCCGACAGGACAAGCACCCTTTAACTAAATATAAATAAATAAAGCCCTCATAGAAGTCTTTCGACTCCTACGAGGCCTCGAGGGCTACCCCCGCGGGGGTCGCTCGCGCGCCCCCCACGAAAAAAATTTGAATCGCGTCCCATTTCCAATTCTTGACCCCCTGCCCGAGTGTCATCACTCGCACAGGGGCTCGGGGGCTACTGTCGATACCCAGGAAATGGGTACCCCAAACCTCTGGTTTACCGGACTAAACCCCGCAAAATCAGCAACGCAAACCCTCCGGTGACCTTCCGCGCTAACGTACGAAGGCCCGCTGGCAAAGACATATCGGGATGACCCACGAACGGACGACGATGGCCCAAAGCCAAAGCTCGCTCGAGAGGCTACCGAACGGACCAGTACTGTACGCGCGGGAGGCTACCGAACGGACCAGTACTGTACGCATGGGAGGCTACCGAACGGACCAGTATTGTACACTCGAGAGGCTACCGAACAGACTGGTACTGTACACGCGAGGTTACAATTTGGGCGACCCCTCGAAGACGGAACTTCATCCGCCGAATGAGCCTGCCCTCAAGGACGTAACTTCGCCCGCCGAACGAGCCTGCCCTCGAGGACGGAACTTCGTGCGGGCGAATGGGTGGCCCTCGAGGGGAGTACACCCCTCGGTTTACCAACTCCCTCGTACGAATCCGAGCGCATTCAATGCGATCTATCTACCCCCGCCTGACCGCATGGCCACAGTTACGGTAACAGTTGCAGGCGTGGCTGTCAAGTCTGGCTTTTACCGCCCATGCCCTAAAATCCTGTAAGTCGTACTTCGTTGTTGCACCATGCCGACCACTGTGCCCCGTTCAGCACCACCTCGAGACATATAAACCAGCACGTTTCCCGCATTTTCCGGGATTCGGCCTTATCCGGGGAAGCTCGACCTCCTCAGCATGACCCCCTCGACTCCAGCTAAGACCCTCGACCGTCGCCCCTCGACTTCATCAAACGAACCCTCGAGCGGAACTTCAACAACTCCCGACGCGACGGCTGCAGGGCCTCCCATATCGACGTACATCACTACAGCGGCACCGACGTGATCGGCCTCAATGTCGTACGTCATTAGCTGTGCGGACTCAAAATACATGTACCCCTGTGCCCCTCCATCTATAAAAGGAGGCGCCGGGACCTACGAAAGGGGGGATCGAGAGCATAGAAAACGCTAAGTCTTTAGATCACAGAACAACACCGTGAGACAGCGTAAGGTTGAGAACTAGGCGTCCGAACGCCCAAGCTCCACCACGCGCTCCTCACACCTGCTTGTATTTTCCCCTGTACTAGCACTTCGGTGCAAGATAACACGAATCATCCTCCCCCCGCTGGACGTAGGGCCTTCTTTGCCTGAACCAGGATAAATCGTTGTGTCCTTCTTGCATCACCCACCGGATTAAGGGAGCACGCAATTACGAATATTACTCATTGGTGTTAACGCCCCGAGGGTCAGAACACCAACAGGAGGAGCTTTCAGGCCTCCCACCAGATAGGGATGTCAAGTTTTGTATTGAGTTGTTGCCTGGAACAGCCCCAATATCTAGGAGACCTTATCGCATGTCACCGAATGAGCTAAGAGAACTTAAGAAACAACTGGAGAAGCATGAGGTGAACTATCCACCGCATGACCTAGAGCTTGCAGCGATAGTACATGCGTTGAAGATTTGGAGACATTACCTACTTGGAAATCGTTGCAACGTGTACACTGACCATAAGAGCCTAAAGTGCATTTTCACCCAGAATGAATTGAACATGAGGCAACACCGGTGGTTTGAGTTGATTAAGGGCTATGAATTGCAGTTGCAGTACCATCCTGGCAAAGCTAATGTGGTTGCTGACGCTTTGAGTCAGAAATCACATTGCCATACCTTTTAGCCACTAATTGCAGATGGCTTCGACTTTATGCATCCTATAATCCTACAAAATATTCAGCTTATCTGTGAACTTGAAAGCAAGATTATAGAGGGTCAGAAGTTGGACAGTGAGATAATGGCTATTAAAGAGAGGATAAAAAGTAAGCCATCTCTGCATTTTAAGGAAGATGACCATGGAATCTTATGGTTTGATAATAGATTGGTTGTGCCAGAGGACCAAGAGCTCAGAACTCAAATTATGGACGAAGCCCATTTATCCAAGCTATCCATCCAGCCTGGTAGTAGTAAGATGTTCCAATACTTGAAAACCAGATTTTGGTGGCCACACATGAAAAGAGATCTAGCTGAGTATGTAGCTAAATGTGACAACTGTTGTAGAGTGAAAGCCGAGCACCCGAAGCCCGGTGGTTTACTACAGTCATCATCTATTCTCGAATGGAAGTGGGAAGATATTTGTATGGATTTCATTACTGGACTTCCCACCTCTTAGAATGGTAATGATTCCATTTGGGTGGTCGTGGACCGACTCACCAAATCCGCACATTTCCTACCTGTTCATACTGAGTTTCGAGCCCCTCAGTATGCTGACTTATATATCAAGGAGATTGTGAGGTTACATGGTGTGCCCAAGATAATTTTATCTGATACAGGATCTCAATTCATGCCGCATTTTTGGGATCAATTACAGAGAGGTTTAGGGACAAAACTGCTGCGTAGTTCTGCATATCACCCTCAGACCTCGGGCCAAGTGGAAAGGGTAAATCAGATTTTGGAAGATATGTTGCGTGCCTGCGTACTTTCTGCTAAAGGTTCATGGGAGAAGTGGTTGCCTTTAGCTGAGTTCTCCTATAATAATGGTTACCAAGAAAGTATTAAAATGTCTCCTTTTGAAGCACTATATGGCAGAAAATGTAGAACCCCCTTAAGTTGGGTAGAAGCCAGAGACAGAGACTACTATGGTGTTGACTTTGTTAAAGAGGCTGCTGAACAAGTAAAACTTATCCAACAACATCTTGCTGCCGCTCAGTCCCGACAAAGGAGTTATGCCGATAAAAGGCGGAGACCCCTATCTTTTGAAGTTGGAGATTATGTGTATCTAAAGGTTTCACCTATGAAGAAAGTACAATGGTTTGGTGTGAAACGTAAGTTAGCACCTCGATTCATAGGACCTTTTAAGATCCTGGAACGGAAAGGTGAAGTAGCCTACATGCTAGAGTTGCCGAAAGAATTGAATGTGGTTTTCCTGTCTTCCATGTATCTCAACTCAAGAAGTGTGTACTTGTCCCATCTGAGCGGGTGAAGGCCAAGGATATTCAAATAAGATCAGATTTGACTTATGATGAGCAGCCAACCAAAATCTTGGATGTTAAGGAAAGAATACCTTGATGTCGGGTGGTCAAAGTATACAAGGTGTGTTGGAGTCACCATGACGATCAAGATGCCACTTGGGAGACCGAGGACTATCTTAAAGACGCGTATCCTAGCTTCTAAAAAATATGGTTAGTCTGCTTAAATCTCGGGATGAGATTTCTTTAAGGGGGATAATCCAGCATCACATTGCATGAGCATCTCATTTGCATCCTGATTTGGGTTTGGATATTTGTTTGCTATATTTTAAATGTGTGTTTAATGGAGTTTTAAAACTCTTTTAAAAAGTGCTATCTCCATTGCTCATTGTAAAATGGACCTTTAATATATTTTGTGGAGAAAATTATTTGGGACAAAAAATCTATTTTCACCAAATCATGAAAATGCTTTATAGTCCTTCAAAAATGGCAAAAACAGTGTCTATGTATTAAAAATTATTAATTTTATAATTTGAATTGGAGCCAAATTTGTAATTTCAAAAATAAGCCAAATTAGCAAAAACCTTCTATAGATTAAATGTTCCTCTCTTCAAATGGAGCAACTTTCATATTTTCAGTTTTGTCAAATTCGCAACCATTTAAAAGTTATAGGGCTCTGAACATTCAGTTCATTTTCAAACAAGGTGGGACCCACCAGGCCCACCTGTCTCTCTCTCTTCCCCCTCCCATCGTCTTCCTCCCGCTGACCGCGCCAGAGCGCGCAGCGTAGTGCCGATGCCGTGTCATGCTGCCACCTCGCCCGCTTGCCGCATCAAGCCAACGCCAGCACCGCACTCGAGTGCGCACGCGAGCGCCCACGTCCAGTCGCCGTCGTTCGGACCGCCGGGCCGATGCGCCACGCCGTTTGCCCGCCAGCCACCACAGCTGCACCACACGCCCGCCCGCCGCGCCAACCACTCCATGACACAGCAATTCGGGCACGCGAGCGAGCACTCGAGCACCCACGCCCGCCTGCTCGCTCACCCGTCGCATCCCGCTTCACTGCCGACGCACTGTAGCGAGCGCCATTGGCGCCGATCGGCCGCGTCGCCGCTCGGGCTCGCTCTGATGCCCCGTGACTGGTTTGGTGAGCCAAGCGCCCTTATCTACTCTCCTTCCCTCCCATTCGCTTCCTCCCCACTCCATTCCCCTCCTTCTCCCTCCCCGCGCAGCACTCGGCCGCCGAGCCCGCTATGGCCACCGCTCGACCCGTCGCCGCCTAGCTCCCTCCCTGTTCCACCATTTTCCAATCTAGGAGCACCAGTTGGTTTGCCATCACCTTCTCTACCTTTGTCATCACCTCAAGCACCCGATTGCTCAAGGTAGGGCCTTAATTTGGCCGTCTTCTCCCCTCCGCGCGCCATGGCCGCCATGGCCGTCGGAGCGGTTTGCCATGGCCGTGCCTTTCCCGATCACTCTACTCTACCTCTTTCCCTTCTCGGTGCCGCTAGGGGTAGGTGACGCCCGTCGTGGAGTTAATGACACCAGTCCCGGCCTCGACTCGCCAGATTCGGCCTTTCCGCCGCCGGAGCTCGCCGTCGTCCACCGTCGTGCGCCGCCGTCGTAGCCCCGCGCCTCTAAACCTTTCATCTACTACACTATTGGGACTGCCTCATTGCCCTGAGTCTAGAGGTGCCAACCATTTCGCTGGAGGTGCTCGCCGCCGGTGAGGAGCCACCGGCCGACGGCCACCCTCGACTCTGTCCGGCTGACCAGTGGCCCCAGGCTGACGTCAGTTGTTGACGTCAGCAGGGTGCCTGCCTGGGTGCACATGCCGGGTAGCGTTAGCATAGGAACCTATCTGTGTACACGCGGGGTACACGTAGCATTTTTGGTTCAAGTTTTCAGAAAAGAATACATTTTTAGATTCGGGTTAAACCTTTGGAAAATCATAACTTGGTCATTTTAAGTCCAAATGGGGTAGTTCAACTTGCAGTATTTTTCTTATGAGGAGTACTATGCATGAAAAATATGAGTAGAGATTTTTGAGATACTTTTCTATGTAGTTTTATTTAAGGCTACTAAATGAATAAATTTTCAAAAATGCATAACTAATTCTAAGTTTACCAGAAAAATGTGATTCTTGTTTTGTAGCTCTAATTAGGAGGTTCTGGATCTGTGAAAAATGTTAGTTGGCTATGTCATGAGTAAAAGTTGCCCTGTCTTTTTAGGGTGCTAGTTTTGTTAAGGGATTTAGAAATTCATAATTAAATAATTAAGTAAGATAATTGCTTGATAATTTTTATAGGCTATTTTAGGGCTAAATAGAAGTTAGTTATGCTCTGAAATCTACTGATTGATATGTTTCATAGTATAAAGTATTTTATGTCTGATTAATGTTTTTGCTTGGTAATTTTTGTGTAGTATAAAATACTTACTGTTTTAATTTAAAAATTTTACAGTAGACTTTGCTTATCATGATTAAGCTCCTGTAATTTTTGTAGATTTTTCTGAGTAGTATAAATGCATGTTCTGAGTGCCGGATTAAGTTTTTTTATGCCATGGCATGTATCCTATTTTATCTAAGATAATTGCTGGTGGGTTGCTGAAAACTATTTCAGGGTAGTACCGACATAATGAGTGCCTTCTATCACCTGCCACATAGTCATGCATGCATTCATAATATACATCATGATCGCTACAAGGCATACATGGTATTCATTTGCATCGATGCATCATACAGGTTTACCGACGGACCTTACGTCGGTAGTTCAGGAGGAGCCTGAAAAGGAAGGACAGCAGGGAGCAATGCTGCAAGTGGCAGCAGAGGACGAGGACCCTGACACTGACTTGCTAGAGTGCCCTAACCATCAGCCCAGTTGCTTTGAGAAAGGCAAGCCCCGGAGCATTCCTCCCAGTTTTACTAATAACTTACTTTGGTCCTTTACTGTTTATGATGAATTAAGTTTATAGGCGTTGATCGATAACGTTGATGCATTATGAGTACCCTTGACCACCTGAGATACCCAAAAACCCTGCCAGATGTTGGTACGATATATGCTTAGCCCTGCTTAACTAGATCGGTAGAAGTCGGGTGATTCCCTGTCATCCGTGAGATATAGGTGGTGACCCGTAATGATGAGCTAGGTTGATGTTTGAGAATAACCATGAGGAGTAATAAATCAAGACTGGGCGGGATTGGTGCTGTGGATAGAACTGGAGGTTCTATGTTATTTTATCCCGTCTGTATCGAACTAGGACCCCGTCCGTTGTCACGGCCCTCAAGTCAAGTTGAACACATGCCCCACATTTAGCTGGAAGGGTGTGATCATCCGACCGCGAAACCTCGAGACTATTTAGGCTGGGTTTTGACTAGAATGCTCGTACTGGAGATGTCGGTGGTGGTGATAGGGGCGCAGAGAGTATGTCTGATGCCAGCAGAGACCGGCTAGTATGGAGCCAGGCGGCCCTTGGGTACGTTGGTTCGGTCAATCTCACGACTTACTCGAATAGGCCGAGGTGACCTAAGGCAAACAAGGCACCGGTTGTCTGGGTTTGTGTGGGGAATACCTCGCTAGCTGGTTTGCAATCGATTATAATCGCCATCGTCCCTGGATAGTGGACACTGCCTTGAGCACCGGCATCGTAGTAAGAACTTAAACAAAGAGATGAGATGGTGATGATGTTGATGCTGAAAATGCTCAACCGAAACGGTTACTATACTTGCTTGATAATTACCCAGGACTATTTAGATCAAGTGCTAATCTAGTAAGATTAAGGTAATGACTATAAAAGGCAATGCTAGAAGGTGTTGATATTTGTTCTCGACAGAGAAAGCTGTTTATGCAATGAAACCAAGTCAGCCAGACTACCTATATAGCCTTGCATACTCCTTGGAATCCATTTATTTTCGTTTATGATGGGTAAGTCTAGCTGAGTACATCCTCGAGACATACTTCTACCCAGCTATGGGTGATGAATAGACCTTGGGCAAGGTCACTCTGTATTACTGTTCCCCATGCTTTTGATGGATTTCGACGTGGACCAGGCACTATGTTTTAAACTATGTGTGCGTTTGTGAACTAAAAAAACCTTATTTGCTTCTGCCATGAGAACTCGTATTTAGTATTGTAATAACTCTTGGATAACTCTGATGTAATCAGCTATGTGCAAACCTTATGTAATATTATGGATGGTGTATGTTGAACCTTAATCAATCCGGGTAATCAGTAGAGATGTTTGAAATGCTTCGAGATTTCACGGACTACTGAGTTAATATGGGCACAATGTTCTAATTAAATTGCTTCGGTGGTTTGCTTAGTACCTTGGGTTTATATTAATTGGGCGGTTCTATTACAGCGTCGGGGGCACAACCATGCCCGGATCGGCCATAGGAGTGGACGCGGCCATGGAAGAAGCGACGACAGGCGTAGAGTGGAACGAGTACGAGGACGGCGTGCTCGGTTCCGCCACGGGCTCGGGGCAGGCGAGGCTGGAGCGATGGAGAGCTCATCGATGATCGGAGGAGCGGGCGTTGCTAGGGCGACGAGGGGCGCGGAGTAGGTCGTGGCCGAGTCAAGCAATGGCATCCGAGGCGGCGAACAGGTGTTCGCCGCAACTGCGATAATGACACAGGCATCAACCACGAGCGCCTCAGCATTCACGGGGACAACGGAGGCATCGACCACCTGCACCTCAGCATGTGTAGACGAGCGTGGCACAAGAGCACTGGATGGCCGCCCCGCCATAGAGGAGGCGACGAGCTCATCGAGCATCATGTCGACCCATACGGGAGGCCCATTGCCCTCACCCAGGGCCAGCAGAAGCGACTCATTAGAAGTGGCGGTGTTGTTGGTGGTGTTGATCTCCTCCGGTAGCCTGCTTCACCGACGATGACATGGATGACGACGCGTGGCTTTGTTCAAGCCACTAGTCGGTGCGTGCGGGCAAGGCAGCTGGCGTTGTGGCAGCCTTGGCAGCTTGGCGCCAAAGGTCTGTGGACCAGTCAGCATGCGCAACAGGCAAGGAATCTCCCCCACCATGATAGGAGAGGGCACCAGCTCCACAGAAGGTTTTGTGGCACAGCAAGGGGAGCCAGACTCCACATCCTGTGACTTGCCCGATACCTTGCAGGATGGCGATGGTGGACGATGACTTTGCCTTTGCTGGGTCCGAGGACGAGGCGAGATGCACGTGGGCGACTCGGTCATGCCTGCAGTCATGAGCACGGTGTCCCATTCCCCGACAGCACAAGCACCGTGACGGGGACCGGCAAATTGCGGCGACATGGTCCTCACCCATACAGTTGAAACACAGCCCAACTAAGTGCGACGGGACCGGGCGACGCCTGGAGGCCCGACGATGTTCCCAGCGATGCCGCTGGGAACTCTCGACGAGCATGAAACCCTCGGCATCGACACACCGGACCGAGGAATGTGGTGCCACTAGCGGTGGGAGCGTGCCTCCCCAGAAGGTATGGACAGACCGATGGCTGCGGCGTTTTCGCTGCGGGGTGGTGCGCGCAGCCGGGGCCACAGCGGTCAGTCCTCACTATGCTCTACTGGGGTTGGCGACTACGCTACGGAGCCCGCTCTCCATTGGCGCCCATGACAGCAGAAGCGCCAGCAATAGGTCCCACCTCACGGGCCGGGGCCTGAGGCGGTGTGGCGCAGCGCGTCTCGCTCCAGCGCAAGCCCGTGGACCTGGGATCATCAACGTATTCCTCATTGTCGGAGGCCTCCTCGACAAGGACCAGCTCCTCATCCACTGGCCGGCCACCCGTGGCAGGCATCAATGGATCGATGACTGCCTTACCCGCTGCGTCCACAGCCACCGACGGTGGAACTCGTGATTCTGCGGCCAGCAGAGGACTGACGCGTGCATTGGGACCAGGCGCTCTATAGTGCCGACACTACCCGCGGCGCCAGCGGCAGGGCCCTGTGACTTGGGACAGCATCGGCCCCTTGACAAGAGCAGGTCCCCGCGGCAACAACCTGCAGATTGCGTTGAGGTAGGAAGTTGGTGAGGGCGTCGGTGGAAGCTCGTCGTTGGAGTCACCGTGGAGGCCATTGTCCGCCCACCAGTGAGACATGGTGCGATCCTCCGAGGCACCACAGGGAAGAAAGGGTGCATCGTCGGGAGAGAGACGTGTGGGAGGCTGACATTTAGATCATAATATTTGTACAATAATTTGAGAACAATTTATTTAACCTAAAAGCTACTTAACGGACGTGCAGAAGCAAGCGCGTTGGACTGCACACCGCCCGCACCATCCGATCGCGTGCGAAAACCATCCTACGATGAAATGTTGTTTGCCCAGCATTTTCTTCATCGCACGCGTGGAGCGGTGGCCTTATCCTTTCTTCGTCGCATGCAGGCGTGTCGTCTTCCACCATCGGCCCACCGTCTCTCTCTCGGTCTCTCCGGCTCCTACCCAGCGCCCAGCGGCCCTCCTCCCCAGCGCCCGGTGGCCTTCTCCCCGACGCCTAGCAACCTCCCTGCGCTCCACCGTAGCGCCTCGCGACCTCCCCGCGCCCCACTGCCGTCCCCGCGCGTCCACCGCGTCCCCAGCACCGGCCATGGCGGAGCCGCCAGATCCAGCCGCGACGACGGCGGATCCGCCTGATTCGACGACGGTGACGCCGGATCTGCCACCGGGTAGGCTCTTCCTGCTCCTCCTCCTATCCCTGTCTTTCCCAACTCCAATGGGTTATAGATTGTTGGCCGGTGGGGATGGTTGGGGGCGGTTTAGGGTGCCCTGGCGGCGGGGGCGGCGGCTGGGCAAGGCCTAGGGCGGGGGAGTCACGCCGGAGATGGAGAAGACGGGTGACGCAGGGGAAGAGGGCAGGTCGGCAGCCGGCGGAGGGCGGGGAGGGGGCGAACGCCGATGTCGGAGAAGGTTGGGGAGGGAGAAAACAAGACACGTGGCACGTGCAGAGGGTGTGCAAGCCGGACAGCTTCCGCCTGCGTGTGTAGGCGTTAGCACCGTCCTTTATTTAACTCCCCACACATAGCATGTCTAGACACCAAGATCTGAAAACCCCATAAAGTTTTCCGGTGACCTAGCCCAGCGCGACGATGAAGTTCATATCAATAAAATCGCACTAGCTTGCTAAACGTTCCGATATACAAATGATGAAATACATCATACGGAGATTGTGCCAGCTATTTGAACACCAAGATAAACATCTACGGAGATTTGTCGCTCTTTCGACACCAAAATGGCCTGCGAATCGCGTCGACCGTTAGAGAGAAGGAATGAATAGATAGATCTCGCGGGAAATTTAAATCTCAAAAATTCAAAAAAAAAACTAATACCTCTTCCGTCAGCCAGTTAGGCCCTGCGCGCGGTACGTACTACGCATGGCCAGAGCAAAGATCCTTCCGGACCTTGTCGATCAAGTTAGCAGCATGGCCCAGAACAAGATCCTTCCGGACCTTGTCGATCGAGTTAGCAGGACAGAGCACGGCACACCGTGTCGATCGAGTTAACAAGACAGAGCACGGCACACCGTACAGCGCCTCGTATGAAATACTCTTCTAACTCATAAATATTCACACATTTTAATTTTTATATTTTATATTTACATATTTTAACTTTTACATTTCATAATTGTATGACTTATATTTCATGATTGGCCGTTTATCTTATTTAAAATTTTTATATAAATAATATAATAAATAAATTATTATAAAAATATCCGTAATAATAAAATAAATTATAATTAACTAAATAAGATTTTATTAAAAAATTTTAAATAAAGCCTTGTTTAGATTTCAGATTTCACCTCAAATTTTATTATATAAAAAAATTCCTCATCACATTAAAATACCGATACATATATAAAATACTAAATATAGATAAAATAAAAAATTAATTACACAGTTTTATTATACTTTACAAAACAAACATTTTAAACCTAATTAATTAATATTTAAATAATTATTATCAAATAAAAAAAAAATTACTACAGTGTTTAATATTTTAAACTTTTTAAGCTTAATTAATCAATATTTAAATAATTATTATTAAATAAAAATAAAATTTTTAAACTTTTTAAGCTTAATTAATCAATATTTAAATAATTATTACTAAATAAAAATAAAATTACTATAATATTTAACAGAATTTACTATATAATTTACTATATAAATTTGGTGCGTGTATCTAAACCCTAATACGAACGCGAGATCGTGAGACGGAGCGAGTACGACGGAGGAGAAGAGGCGCAGGCGAATCGCACTGTGCAACGGACAGTACAAAACAAACGCGGTGACTAGGACAGTCGACACACAATCGAAAAAAAAAGAAAAAAAACAGTCGACACACACCACACACGGCAGATCCAGATGCATCCATCGACCATCGGCGAAAACAACTTCAAGCCAAGAGAGAACGGAAACAGAATGAACAAGAGGGAAAAGAGAATCAGAAACGGAAAAGGAATGAGCAAGAGGGAAGAGATTCAGAAACGGAAAAGGAATGAACAAGCCACATTTCACATTTGTCCAACTCGCAAACTTCGCGCACCAAGAATCATCTCTAGCTAACTGCAATAACACACGCACGCACAGAGCCATCAGAGCAGCAAACGGCTGCACATCCATCTTCTCCCAAAAGAGACCCCAAAAAAAGAAAGGTAAGATGTGCTGCTAGCTGCATCCCTACACCTACTAGTACAGAACTAGTAAGTCTACCTAGACCTACTATACAACTACTCTACCACACTAGCTCCACAGTACCACCAGCTACCTATCACCGGTTCATCGACCGCCGGAGCCCGGAGGACCATGGCCGCCGGGTGCCGCGGTGCGTGCGTACGTACGTACGTGAGCACGTGTGTACGCGTGCAGCCTGCGTATCACGCGCAGCTTGAGGCCGCCTGCCTCCGCCGCGGCGCGAGCACGAACAGGGACTCGAGGTCCGGCGGCTGGAAGTACCCGGCCTTGGGCGGGTCCCGGCGCCTGCCGCTCCCTCCGGCCGCGTCCGCCATCGCGACGGCCTTCTTCCTCGGCGGCGCCGCTGGGCACGGCGGCACCACCGGGATGCGGCAGTCCTCGCGCCTCGGCGTCTGCCACCCCTCCTCCTCCCCCGTCACCACCATCATCATCTCTTCGCCGTGCTCCACCTCCATCTCTCTCAGTCTCTTTCTGGATGTGTCTTGCTCTTTTTTATCTCAATAAAGACACAGAGCAAGCAAGCAGCAATGGCTACGTAGCTACGCAAGCGAGAGCGAGTCTCTGGTGAGGCGGCCGAGGAGGAGGGAGTGGTAATATAGGCGGTGGCCGGTGGGTGCTGGTAGTTCAAGCGCAACAGCAACACGCCAACGCCACCCCAGAGCGCGCGAGCTCAAGTGGAGTCCAGTCCAGCTCCAGCGGCGTGGCGGTGCGGTACTGGCGTGACGGAGGAGGCCCACGGAAGAGCGCTGCATGACTCGTGGGCCGATGTGGATCCGGGCCCGGATGTCAGTGGGAAGTGGGTGCACGGTCGGTTGTAAGGGTGGTGGCGTGATGGTTGGGAGAGTTACGTGTCACCGACTGCCCAGTGCGCGGGAACCGCGTCGGTCGAAAGTGGCGGAATGGTCTAGACCGTCGCCGAGGATTCTCCGTGCGTCGCTTCGCAGGGCGTCTTTACAATGCACTAATTTATTTAAATTGTATGTATATAAATCAGTTTATTTATAGAAAAGATAGAAAATAATTCTTCATTTTTAAATAGAACCTAAAGAGGTCTGACCTTTTCTCCAAAAGAAAAGGTGTCTCTACCTAGTCCTCTTCGTCTTGGAAAAACTTATGCAAGCCTAATGCGCACGTGTCTTATTTGAAGTTACCTAGCTGTATGTATAAGAATGCCAAATACACACACAGGTAAGTGTATGCGTGTAACTGAAGCTCTCTAGAAATTTTCAATAATAAACAATCAAACCGGTATGCTTAGTTTATAGCCAAATTTTATCATACTAATATTTTGACAACCTAAAGTTATGATAAAAAACTTATCATATAATTAACAAGTCAATCGTGAGATATTGCTAAGTTTTGATAGCCAACCAAATACTAAATTATGATTTGCCAAATCGTTAGTGTGGTAAATTTTAGCTTTGAACCAAGCATACCCAAAGTTTTCACATTGGCGGCAAATGATGAATTTGGAAAAATTAAAAGTTGTTGAAAACTAAGGAAGGATAAGTACCACAGTCCAACCGAGAAGTTGAGAGCGACTATCCTAATCGCAGTGGATCCCAGGCTGGTGTGGTCGTTCAAATGCGGCCTCAAACATTGATTAGTCTCTGGAAGAAGCCATGGATGGATAGGCTAGAAAATGGTACGGTCTCGAGCAGAGCAGACGAGCATATCGCTTCGGAACGTGGGCTCCACCTCGCGCACCGGCAGACCAGGTTGTGGCTGGGGGCGCGACACGTGGAGCCAGCTGGTTGCTCGACAGCCAAAAGGTTTGCGCCAGCGTGGCACGGTCGTGTCTCCGTGGCACTGTATGTGTCTGTATCTCGGCTTCTCGCAGGTCCTCTGCAGGTCAGAAATTTCTGCCGCGTGTCCCGTCTGGCACTTCTACCCGTCCACCATCGCGTACAGCTCGCGAACATTTTTATTTTTAATTTTTTTAAAAAAAATTTACAAAAATAATCGGTGGTTTCAAAAAATGACAGAATAATGTGTGGGCGTTTTTTGGC
>CM041628.1:7411156-7491861 GCA_023333625.1 Bothriochloa decipiens | reverse complement strand
TTGAGTAGAACTGTAAATTGATAAAATTCTTTTAAATTAGGCCTTACGGTAAACTGCATGAGCCACTGCTGCGACGGGCCCATGGTCGTGTACGGAGGGAAGCTGCTCAAAGCTGGAAGTGCAGGGTGACGCTGTACGTGGCCGAAGCGGGCCATCATGTCGTCTCGCCAATCATGAAGTCCGTCGACTGGCCCAACGGCATCGCCAGCGAGGGGAAGGCCAAGCAAGAACGCAACGTCCTGAAGCGTCGATGCGACCTCCCCGCACGGCAGGTGGAACGTGTGTGTCTCTGGCCTCCATCGGTCGACCAGGGCTGCTAGAAGAGACCTATCGAAACTCCACCTCCTCGTCTCATCGGCCTCACCAGCTCCAGCCTCAATAAGACGACACAAGGGGAGGAGGCCTGCCTCACGTAACCTGCACATAAAAATTTTATGTTATTAAGAAGCCATGTGTACTTAATTGGGAGAATTGAAAGAGTCAACGGATACATGGAACAGAACCGAGGGTCCACTGAAAGTAGACGTCTGGACGGTCGCGGTCGAAGTACGGGCAGATTGGCGTTCTGCACCGCAATACGGTACGAGCGGTGCTGCAGATCGATCCCTCGATCTAGCAGCTCCGGTGTGTCGTCCGCCATCCCTGCATGACAATATCACAGTTAACACATATGACACATGCAAATAGAAAGTGAAAAAGTATACAACAATAAATTTAAGGTACAACAACAAATGATCGAATTTAAAACATAAAGACTGCACATACAACATGTAACAGAAATATATTCAGATACAAGACTGAGATTATGAACATTACATCCAGAATATAGGTTGAAACAATAAGTTTGTTCACTCCAGTTACAACAAAGCAAAAACCATACATTACATAATCTTAACCAAGCTCTCTACACATCACAACACGATCGAACCACGAGGCACGCGTGCACGCCTTGGCCTGGTGGGCCTAGAAGTTGTCCCTTCTCCTGTTGGCGGGGTACCATCCAATCCGGATCCGGATGGCGGGGCTTCTGCTGTTGTGGCCATGTCTGAGTCCTTGGGGCACTTCTTGTAAGTATGTCCTTCCTTGTCGCATTTGCTGCAACGTGTGTACCTTCCACCTGCTTCGGACTCATCCATGGCGTTTCGAATACGTCTTGTCTTCCGACGCCCAGCCTTGTCTCTGATCTTACTTGGGTCTGGAATATAGGTAGGTTGCAGTACTGTACCTGTAAAATTCCCCGCTATGCCAAAACCATAAATTTCATGTGACCATGTATGCAATATGGCTTCCTTGGTGAAATAGGGAGATACAAAAGTACGATCAAGTATTCCACACTCCGAGCTCGCTGCAATAACATGGGAACATGGTTTGTGGTAGAGTCTTGGCTTGTGGCACGTGCATGCGCAATACCCATCCTCTCTAAGTATGCATTCTTGCACAACTCTTCTTCTATATATTCCACGCTTGGCCTTATCAGCACACAAGATTTCAAATCGGTTCTCTCTAGTACCTTGAGTTATAACTCTATGCTCCTTTGCCTTCTTACATTTTTCCTCCAGATAATTTGTCAGCATTTGTCCGAAGAAAACACCTCGCACTTGCATTGATAGGGCAGCGACTTGGTACCGGTCTCTGAAATATCTGCATGTTCCATGCAGGATGAACTCAACAATGGCAACCAAGGGAAGGTCTCTAACACCACGCATCACCCAGTTATAAACTTCAGCCAAATTAGTTGTCATAATACCAAACCGCGCTCCGCCGACATCATGCAGCAAAGACCACTTCTCCTTAGGCTCATTCTCTATCCAGTGCGAAAAATTTCTCACAGCAGATGCCGATCTCCTTCTGATGTTTGGACCATCTGTGGGCAGCGGTCCTAAGGACTCTGGACCATCCTCACCAACAGGTGCTGATCGGCTTGAGTGTTCTTCCATATGCTTCGTTGTGAGCTCGTCCAACCTCCTCCAAAGCTCGTTGAATTTTTTCTATTGATTCTGTCCGCACAGCCTCTTGAATAGATCCATCAAGCTCTTGCGCTTAAACTGCTTGTAAAAATTAGCACCCATGTGACGCATACACCACCGACTTTGAACATCTGGCCAATCTTTACCATATCCCATCTCTGCATCACCGTGCTTCAGATATTCAATTGCCCGAAGAAGGCCAACGTGACGGTCATGAATTAGGCATACACCAGGCCTCATACCAACAATGCTAACCTTCACCTGCTTGAGAAACCAGTACCAACTATTGGTATTCTCGCTCTCCACAAAAGCGAATGCCAGTGGTAGAACTTGATTATTCCCATCAACGGCAATTGCTGTTAGTATCTGACCTCTGTATTTACCCGTCAGAAATGTCCCGTCAATACAGAGTACTGGACGACAATGCACAAAAGCCCTGATGCAAGCACCTAGTGCAAAGAAAGCTCGTTGCAAGACCAATACTGCACGGTCATTCTCCATGGTTGGGTATGTTATAAGATCTGTATATGTCCCTGGATTTCTGGCGGCTATGCATTGAAGAAGAGATGGTAAATTATCATATAAGGCTTTGAATGTGCCAAATCTCATCTCGATAATCTTCTATTTTGCCCTCCACGCCTTAGCATATGAAATGGTGTATTTGAATTTATCTTCGATATGCCTTATTATTGACCTTGGCTCGTATCTCAGATTATGCACAACAGCTGAATACATCTCTGCAGCAATAAATGCAGATGTCATATTTCTGTGGTACTTCTGTACACCTTCCAAGTGACAGTTGTGCTGGGTGACTATTGACACTTTCCAATAATCCTTCCACTTTCCCTTGAATGCATGCACCCTCCACGGACAACCATCGCTGGATCTCATGCACTTAACTTCGTATACACACTTTGTGGACTTTGCTACCCAGAACTCCCTCTGCAGTGATACAGACCAAAGCTTGACTGCCTCCATCAATTCTTCCTTCTCTGCGTACATCGCTCCCTCGATTACCTCATTCTCCTTATACTCCCATGGAACATGGTATCCCTCTGAAATAGCAAGTCCAGAGAAGTCTTTATTAGACCACTGCCACGGATTCACATTGCATCCTTCCTCATCAGAAGATTCATAACCCTCCACTTCCTCATTCGTCGCATCTTCGTTTTTCATTTCCTGAACAATGGAGTTGATCCTCTCGCCCTCATCTGCCAAGCCTCTCGGCTCACTGGTTTCTTCTTCTCTTTCTGGTTGCTGCACATCATGTCCCTGTTCTTCTCCTTGTTCAGCACGGTCATTTCCCTCTTCTATTTCAGCATCAGTCCTAACCATGCTTGTACCCTCCACATCTTGCAGGGTTGCATTGTCTTTATCGTGCACCTCCATGAAAATGCTGGGTTCCCAGCCCCGCTGCAATGCATTTTCTATGTACCATTTCCATGTTTCGGTGCAATCTACCGATATCAATTCCCAGAAGCATTCTTCGTTGCCACGGTTGACTACTATATTTACTTTTATTGTGTTCACCTCTGGGTTGATATGAAATACCCTCATTAACCAGTTACACACTGACCGAAAATTTCTTTCCGCTGGCCTATCTATCCCCTTTAGTGTTGACCTAAATTCAGACAGATCTATACCATACGGCCCATATCTGACAGTGCCACTACCATGGAACAACCGAAACATCACTTTGGTTGACATATCTATTCAGAGAAAATACGATATTCGTCACATTTCAAATCATGCAATCCATTGTTTAAATCATAAAAGAAACATCATTATTTATAGATCTAATATACATACTACTCACAGATCTACCCAGAGTCAACTAAAAACTAAACAACTCTAGTGCACATTATATTTTACTAATGCATAGCAACAGACCTGTTAATGTATGAGAAACTTACCTAAAAGCCGAGGTCTCAAACTGGCAGGGCTTCGCCGTTACTTCCTTCTCCTCCCTCCTCTCTTCTCCCTTTTTTCTGAAAATTTTAGTGAATATAATGAAAATCTGAAGGGGGGCTGGGTATATATAGCTGGCGGCCAAAAAACGCCCACTGTGTGGGCGTTTTTTGGCGGCCAGGGGACCGCCTGTAAAAGTGCACGGCCGGCCTCGCCTGTTTTGCAGGCGGCCCCCAGGTGGCCAAAAAAACGCCCACACAGTGGGCGTTTTTTGGCTTCCAGGGGGCCGCCTGCAAAAGAGCGCGGCCGGCCTGGCCTGTTTTGCAGGCGGCCCCATGGGGAGGAAAAAACGCCCACTGTGTGGGCGTTTTTTTACTGCTCCGGGCCCGCCCGCAAAACAGGCCGGCCCTTTTGCAGGCGGTCCTCTGGCCGCCAAAAAACGCCCAGGGGGCCGCCCGCAAACGCCGGCACCGGCGCCGGCCGGCCGTTTGCCACGTCACAAAAAACGCCCAGACAGTGGGCGTTTTTTAAAAAACGCCCACTGTAGACGACTAGTTCTGTCATTTTTTCAAACCACCGATTATTTTTCTAAAATTTTTTTTAAAAAAATTAAAAATAAAAAAGTTCTACAGCTCGCTGACTCGCCCGCTAGGCCATCGTAAGCCGCAAGGTGGGGCGGCCCAGCAGGCCCATGGCCCGCAAATGCTCTCGCTTTTCTCGGGGGCACAACACAACCTGAATTGGCCTGGAGGAATGGAAATTTGCAACACAGAAAGCAATGATCAGGCTCACAGAAAGGATTCAACTCAGGCCTTGTTTAGAAACTCAGGCCTTGTTTAGGTACCAAAATTGATATCTAAAATTCACTATGCAGAATTCCAATTTTCCGTCACATCAAAATACCGGCACATATATGGAGTACTAAATATAGATAAAATAAAAAACTAATTACACAGTTTTGTTGTACTTTACGAGACGAATATTTTAAGTCTAATTAATCAATGTTTGGACAATTATTACCAAATAAAAACAAAATTGCTACAGTATGACGGGACACTTACTATGCAAATTTTGCCCATCAAATTTAGTAACTAAACGAGGCCTCAATATTTTTCTCCTAAACGAACTACTAGTACAGTAGTGCGGTTCAATAAAAATGATCACACAGGCAACACCAAGGTTTTGCTGTATCTTGCCCTCGAAGGACCAAAACACAGTTGTGTCAAATTGCCAGTTAGCCAGCAGCTAGAACAATTGCCTCCAGTTCAGGGCAACTGCAATGAACTAGCGTCGTGGAGTCTCCTCTTGCCTTCTGAAGAGCCCTCCTTTCTACCGCAAACCTTCGCAGATCATGTAGATCTCCCTCGAGCTAGGTCGAGTCGCCTTGGGTCTCAACAAGGATACTTTCTTGAACTTCACCTTGCAGAATTTGCCTAACCCTGAGCCACGCAATGGTAGAAAGTTGGGGTCAGTTTTAGCTGGGCCAAATTGCCACTATGTCAGATGAAACGGTGCAATTAATTTAAGCTTTAGCGGAAGAGCACAAGGGCACTTCTTAGATCAGATAATGGCTAGAACTTATAATGACCTGATATATCCTCATTCTCAAGAAACTTCATTACTAGGTTGCCTCCACGACGAAGAACGCCATCATCGTCAGGATCGGGCTCGGTGGAGCTCAGATACTTCTCTAGTGTCTCACTGTAATCAGACTCTCTTAACTTTATCTTCCCTACTGCCAACGAGAGAGCACGCATGCCCAACTCACAAGATATAGCTCCATCTTTGGTTGTGATCCCAGAAACTGGTGGACACATGTCCGATAGTATCACAGAGAATCCTCGCTCCTGTAACGGGGATATAACATTAAAATCCATTAATCAAACTACAGCTAGCACTGATTACAAGATCACAGGACACAGATACTATAACTGAAACCCTTGCTTTGGTCTAACCATATTTCAATTAATGAATCCTCCAAAGATTCGTACTGGAGGGAAGGAAGGACAGAGGGATTGCTTAACTCACAAACAGAGGGCAGAGTGTTGAACAAAATAAGTGGGCTCAGCCCCTCATGAGTGGTAATGCTCTCAATTTAATAACTGAAAATTGTGGTTTTCATTTCACCACTAAAGACTGAATAGATGCATGGTTTCATACAAAATCACAGTTAGCTTTATGTAATAGTCAGTTATTTAGTATTCACACTATCAATTATTCCATCTCTAGTTACTATTTGCCATAATAAATTGCCTCCAAGTCTTTCTGAAAATTCAGGGTGTGCTTGGATTCTTTGCTGAGAGCTATGCTGCCTTGCCAAGCTAGGAACAAGAGTGAGCAAGCTGTTTGGATATACAGCTAGCTTATCTCAATTTTTGTGATGGCTATTTTATTTCTTGCTGGATCCGCTCAGCTGAGCGTCTCGTTGTTCGAGCCGGAGAGACGAGGCGAGGCCATACTGCCAAAGTAGTCTTGCCCAAAACCCCAAGCAGACCCTAAAAATATAGGAATTCTTACCTTTCCATCTATCTATCTAATCTACGGAGTAAGAACTAGCTTCCCAAGTTATACAAACAAAACAAGTAGTTAGGAGATTCAGTCACAAGTTATACAAACAATCCAAGCACAAGTATTCAATCACACCACAAGCAATCAAGGATTAGAACCTGTGGCGACATCGCCCGAGCCTGCTGCTTCATCAGAGTCATGACATCTGCACGGACCGTCCTGACCCGTGAGTCACAGTGCGCGGAGGGGACCTTCACCTTCTGCTCTGCAACAACCGAGTTACTGAATCAGACAAACCACCAATTCAGCAACAATCATCGCACCAACCAATGATAATTCGACTGCCAAGTGCCAACTGACCTTAACATCGACGCCGACAACAACGCCACCCTTCTCGAGGGGGCCCAGGTTCTGACAAGCCACCTGCAAGCGGCAGCCCCACTGAGCAAGTTAATCACAGACAAGCGGAAATGAAGACTGATCGCGTACTCAGAACTCGAGGAGACGAGGACGAGTAACGGACGCTCACCTGGAGCCACGCGCCGGGGGCGCATCCGAGGTCGAGCACGGTGGCGCCCGGCACGATGAGCTTGTGCTGCTTCTGCATCTGGATCAGCTGCAGCGGCGAAACAACCGCTCAGCGTCATGAAAGGGGAACGGATAGCAGCAGGGACTCAGGGTGGACGCGAGAGCTGACCTTAAACGCAGAGCGGGCGACGTAGCCCAGCCGCTGCGACTCGCGGTAGAAGAAGTCGGCGGTGCCCCCCGCGGCCATGACTGCCTCGTCCGACGGCGACGACGACGGCGAGGTGGGTTTTTCTAGGGTTTTAGCCCTCTTTTCCTTTCTTCTCTGATCTGACGATGATGTGGGCAGTTAGCCCATTCTATCGAGAGCGCGGGCCTTACATGAGCTGGGCCGGGCTGAGCTGAGCTGCTCCGGATGGGCCTACTGCGACAAGGGTGACGTGGACGCCTTCCGCGCCGCGCGCGCTTTGGGGGCGCGTCGGATCGGCACGACCTTCTAGACGGTTCTCAAACCCACCTCCGCCGAGGCTATCAACAACGACGACGGAGAGGGAGTGGGTGTGGTGTCCAGCACGAATCGAACGTCGCGAGAAGTCATGGCGGATTCGGCCGCTTCCCGTCCAACCGTCCTCGTCACCGGCGCAGGCGGCCGCACAGGTAGCTCTGCCTTCCCTGCCAGCTCCGGTAGCGCAGCATTTAGGCCCTCTCAGTCGTTGCGCGTGCTGCAGTACTGCTTCATAGTGAAGGGAAGAACGTGAGAGATGATCAGTCGATTCACCTGCTGTTGAAGGCTGCTGGGATGGGGAATTCGGTTGGCTAGACTCTGGAGTGGTTAGGGGACTGTGATCCAAATGGGAACGGTCTTGGATTTTGGTTTTTTTGCTCAATTTGGCTGCCGTTTTGTCGAGTTTAGTGCTGAATTGTAAAGCCTGTGAAGATTGGCAGTGGGTCTGTAGCAATTTCTCCAACTGTGTTCCTCTTTATTTTCGCTGCTCATGCGGAGTTAACTTTATGTTAGGCCAAATTGTGTACAACAAACTGAAAGAGAGGTCCGAGCAGTTCGTGGCAAGAGGGCTAGTCAGGTCAGAGGAGAGCAAGCAGAAGATTGGGGGAGCCAATGATGTTTACATTGCCGACATACTAGACACAGATCGTCTAGCACCTGCTGTACACGGGGTTGATGCGCTCATAATCCTCACCAGTGCTGTCCCAAAAATGAAACCGGGTTTCGACCCTACCAAAGGTGGGCGGCCTGAGTTCTACTTTGAAGATGGAATGTACCCTGAGCAGGTGGGTTGATGAATCTTGTCCAAGCTTGTATGCGCATTAGTAGAATTTACTATTGGACAGTTTAATTTGTGATAATATTGGTTGTGGTTGTCTTAGGTGGATTGGATTGGCCAAAAGAATCAGATTGATACTGGTATGTTCATTCTCCTGAGTGCTTCACTTTCAGTTTTTTTTGGTAAATCATACTTCACAGCATAAATGTTGGTGGGGCATCTATATTGGCAGCTAAAGCTGCTGGAGTGAAGCATATTGTGTTGGTGGGATCTATGGGAGGAACAAATCCTAACCATCCACTGAACAGCCTGGGTAATGGCAATATACTGGTAAGCTAAAATTTGATTCGTCCAATAGGCAACTGCTATTCACAAATTGTAAAAGTGGGATCTTGATTATTATTGCATATGTTTGTAGATATGGAAGCGCAAGGCAGAACAATATTTGGCAAACAGTGGAGTCCCTTATACAATCATAAGGTACATAGTAGTATAGTACACGACATTTAGAACAGATAAAATTACACTGCTGCTTTTTGGTACAGTAGTCTTGATTCAGTAGATTATTACTCTTTGTTTTGTGCATATATAGAAGTAAAGAGGTATTTACCTGGACTCTTAAGGGACAATGTGTTGATCCTTGTCTTTGGACAACTGAAAAAAATACTTTGTGTACAATAATCTAGTACATTTGTAGTGTAAAGCCTGGAAATCGCAGGACGCGAATACAAAAGAAAATATTCGATCTCATTTCCTTCTCTGTTACATAATCTGCTGCTGTTTTCTTCTGTGCCTTAAATTTTAGGCCAGGAGGTCTACAAGACAAGGATGGAGGAGTGAGAGTTAATTGTGGGGAAAGACGATGAACTTCTCCAGACTGACACAAAGTCAATTCCTAGAGCCGATGTGGCTGAGGTTTGTGTCCAGGTATATGTGCTCTGAACCACCATCTATGCAGAACTGTCTGAAAGGACCTGTTTAAATTTGTGTATAGCCATGGGTCCATTGGACAGCATGGTGAGACCGCGATTCTGATTTTATCTTTTTCCTTTTCTGATAATAGGCTCTGCAGTATGAAGAGGCCAAGTTCAAGGCATTTGATTTGGCCTCCAAGCCTGAAGGTGTGGGCACGCCAACAAAGGACTTTCGGGCACTGTTCTCCCAGATTACTGCTCGGTTTTGAGTGAGCTGCTGAGAAGCCTACTGCAAGTTCTAGATTTCATGGTGTCTGGTGATATAACCAGGTAGCTTGAGTATGGACTGCAGTTTGGTGCAATTGCAAAGCTGTATTAAAACTGAAGAAAGAAATTGGTGCACTATTTGCAGTACACTTTCAAATGTAGTTGCCATTGTGTAAACTGATAACAGACAATATGACAAGTAATTAACGACCCCTGTTTGCATAAATTGTTGGGCACAATTTATCCAGGCACGGTTAGTCATCTGCTTGGATTCTTCAGCTGCAACTTCCACCCGTCGTTCCAATGACATATTGTCCCAGTAGTTCCTCTAAAAATTACCGGCAAAAGCAGGCAGACATCCTGCTTGTTATCTGAACAAGGCAGATATAGGAGCTTCATCAGACCCCCATAGCCATGGGAGTGCTGCTGCTCACGACTATCACCTCAATGTTTTTAACTCAATGAAGCGACGATTTGAAAGTTGAAACATTGAAACCATGAAATGATACTTTGCGGAACTACTGCCTACTGCTTCAATGAAACAAAATCAGCGACTGTTACCCTATTACACAAGTCAGGCATATATACCCAGTCATATTGAATGTTAACATCTTCAAACTACTGGCACAGGGTCAAAATTCATCAACATGACATCACAGAAGAAAAATAGGCAAAGCAGTTTACAGATTTGTAAAAGGTATCAGCTGAGCCTCAACATTCTTTACTCAAGAGATGGCAGTAAACAATGAAATGGTACAAAAAATACTAATTGTGCTTGTCTTCTACTTAGTATATCCTACGATACAGGGACAGAGAGAAACCTAACACTATTACGCAAAATTTTCAGGCAGACACAGAAAGAAATCCTTTATTGCAGTCAATTCAAACTTACAAAATTTTGGTTTCTAGGCAAGGGACAGATTCATTAACATAACCATAATATAACAAAATGAAATGGTGAAAATCAAGAAGTTAATGGAAGATGTTAGCTAAGCTCACTACTACTTACAAGTCTAGCTACTCCATGCTGAAAGAGCATATATGACACGACCCTTCCAACCTTGTAGCATCCACTTGTTATCTTCGTCCACGAGGAAATCCCTTGGATAGCTCTTGCTAACCTTGTACCTTGCTCTTTTCATTATCTCTCTGTCCAGAGGTAGCTGCCGGAAGCCTGCCCTGAGGTTTCTCATCTGCCATTGTTTGTAGGTCTCTGGCCTTTCAATCCTCTCTGTACCCTCACAAGCAATCACATTAACAGCTTCCCGTCCAAAGAATTCTCTTTCTATCAGCAGCCTATGTTCATCCATCCGTGAGGCATTTGCTTCAAGCATATCAAAGATTGAAGAGAAAAAAAACATAGCCTCCTTAAACCGTGTCACAAAGAAGGGTGCATTGTAAGTACCGTTGACAACCCCATGAACGAACAATTGGGGATTCAACTTTCTGATTGTGTTCAAAACCCTTGTTCTCGGGCTGTCATCTGTCACCATCTCGTCCATCATATTCCTCATTCGGTAAAGGCAGTTAACAACAATTAACTCATCGCTCTTTATATTGAGATCTTTAACTTGGATAGTATCCCACTTGGCAGCAATGGCTTGATATTCAAATGGAACATTGAACATATGGGCATACTCATGTAACCGTCGCCCTGTCGCCTCAACACGCTCTGCAGGGCGGAATCCTGACAGGGGAAAATCTATACCAGTGATTCGAAGGCTTGGAGGACCACCAGATCTCTTTGAGAACCGCTGCATGAGGACTGGCCACTGGAAACCATACATTATCCCAAAGTCTATAATGTGCAACCTTGTCACATTCTTCGTAGCATTTAAGATGGTCGTATTTGCAACATAGTGCGATATTATCCTAAATGGACATGCTTTAACATATAAATTGAATGCTTTCAGCATATCATCGGTAGAAGTTCTCTTTGCAGCAAGTGAACGGTAGATGCTGCTACCAGTGCCAGCCAGGCGAGCCTCGAGCCCATCAGCAAAGTAATGCGCCAATCTCTGGCCAGCATCTCCAGTAGCAGAAGAATGCTTCCTGATCTGTTTCAGCAGCTCACTTGAGTTTCTGTGGTCATCAATAGCTGCAGCCTGAGCACAATGGATAAGTAAGGTTGTAAGATCTACTGGCTCCTCTGCACCAGCACCAGATTTTCCCTTCCTTCGCCCTCTTTTATTTCCAGATCCTTTCACATATCCCCCGTTGATTTCTGCATCGGCTGGCATTGGTGAGTGGAACTCACAATTCTTATCAGTACACAACAGCACTTTGTCAAACATCTCTCGGACAGTCTCCTCGTCGCACAATGCGGATTGTTTGCTCTTCCTCCCCTCCATCTCCAAATCATCATCACGTGGGTTCTTCTGACCCTTATAAGCAGCACCAACTATGCCTTCTCGAACCATGTCACGAGGCACTTGGGTAGAGTCCAGACGACTAGCGACCACATCATGAAACCTTCCGCTTCCTGTGGAATCGTAGTCATCAGTGATCCAAGATTTTACTTCATAGGCCTGTGCTGTCATGGGCTTAGCAGACTCGAGGATGTCGACGAATGGTTTCTCGATAGCGGCCAGGAGGGCTGAATTCTCCACAGGAGCACTGGTAACAGGATAGGACTCTTCATCCTCGTCGTCAAGAAGGAACTGGTTGATGTAAGCAAGGACTGCATCATCAGCAACAGCCTCAGAGAAATCCTCGGCGTTGTCTGGCTCAGTTGTGGTGGTTGATGCCGGGCTTGGCGTGGTGCAGCCAGGCATGGCAGAGGGTGGAGATGGATGTGAGCTGACAGGAGCATTGCTGTGGCTCTGGTTCTGGTCCTGGTTGTGGTTGTGGAATCCATATGAAGGGAAGAACTGGAGCTGTGGTTCTTGGAGGGAGAAGCTAATCATGTGAGGCGTGGGTTGATTTGGGGTGGGCAATCGAGCACCGAAGTTGAGATTGTCACGAGGACGAGGGTCCATTATCATTCCTTGGAGCTTGTATATCCACAATATTCTTTTGACTTTCGCTCTTCACTGCCACAAATCACTTGCAGGTTACAAATCTCACCTCTACGCTACCTTTCTGTTTTCTTCTCAAGAACACAAGGATTTCGCCTAGACAGAACTACAAATGGGAAGACGACAAGCTGATGATGGGACGATGTATTAGCAGCATATCAAGTACTTCGCCGACAAGCAAAAATATCTCAAAAAAGGAGGAGATATTTACCCTGAAAACCGAAGGACGAGCAAACAAGAACTTGTCTGCACCAAGATCTGCGATCTCTGAATCTCCGACTCCACCCTGCCTTCACAAAGACTGCGAAGACGGCAAGCAACTTCCCTTCCTTGTTCCTTTCTTCCCTAGTCGCGGCGGCTTCAAGAAGACGCAGTACCCTGCATCCCAAGTCTCGGATGCTGATGCGCGGAACCTTGCAGAAACCAGGAAGAAAGCGGCGGCGATTGGGGGGCACCGGGCAGCGGCAGCAAGAGTCCAAGAGCCAAAAGAGTTCTCTCGAGCTGGACCAGGACCGCGGCCGCGGCTCTCTTTGTCAACTGGGGGATCTGTTTAGCGTAAGCTTGCAGGCCCAGCGAATCAGCGACCGGATCAGTGTTTGGTAAGTCGAGCCGGAGCAGGGGGCGCACCTCGGTGACGCGCGGGGAACGGCGCCGGATTCTCTGCGGCCGGACTGCGGTGGAATGCCGTAGCTTGTGCAAGCACGACCGACGGACGAGAGTGAAGAGTCATCTTCACCTCCACGAGCACTTGATTTTTGGTTCTACGATTACGACGTGGTACTCGACTTCGATGTGAGTCGCGTCGCGTCGCGTCGATCACGACAGTTGGGGCCACAGCACAGAGAATCGCGGGGGAACAGCCAAAGCAGCAATCAGTGGTGTGTGGTGTGAACTGTGACGCCGACCCGAGAAGTTGACCACAGAGAACCAGGTGAGCGTGATCCACGGCCGAAGCGCAGAACGGAATGGAACTGGCCTGGTACCGCGTGTTGTTGTAAGCCCAAGCTCGCGACGCTCCGGGCGGCCCGAGGTCCGGTGTTTTGGACCACGAAGCAAAGCGGAGAGAGCCCAGCAGAAGAGGCCCATGGACTCAAGACTTTCTTTTTGGCTTGACTAGTGTGGTGGATAATATTGGTAATATTTCCACTCTAAATAAATTTATTATCAAAATATTTTATGATATTAATTATATAACATAATAGTAATATTTTTTATATATTTAATAAGTTGTGAAGACTCCACGAGAAGCGATAATGACACTTTTTTTTAGATGGAGGGACTACACACGAGGCGCTTGCTTCATCCTAGTAGAAAAGAAGCTGTTAATTCACTACAATACAGGCATAGAGCTTCCAAAAAGACGAGTCACCCGTCAACGAGACCATTCATGACCATAACGCTTGTAGCAACCTAACTCTCTGTACTATCCTTATCTATTACACCAACAACTCCAAGATCGCCGTATAATTGATCCACCGAGTGTAGTAGGATAAATATGTATTCGAGGTATTTATTTATGAAAATGGTGTTCACCTTGTACCACATCGTTGGTAGCACATTGTTGGTTGTTTAGACAGACATCGGGTAACAGGTTATAAATTGCTGTAATACTGAATTCCTAATTACTCAACTCTGAATGCTCTACTGTAGCTTGCAGCGAGCAGCACGAACGGTGCGGCGCCAGCACACCACGCGTCCAACGCCGAAAAAGTCCACCGACCTGACGCGGCGAGCAGGGACGCCGCCTGACACAAATGCGTTGTGCGATGTGTGCGACAGGCAGGCGAGGCGGCGCTTTGCGCCTGTCCGGGCCGTGCCCCGCCGCCCGCCCACGTACCGTCACAGGCTAGCGGCTGACTTGAGCCGCGTGCTGGCTGTGGCAGCTCCTTCTTCCATCTCTTCTCTCATCGGGTCAATGCAATGCGACTATTCACCCTGAGGTCACTTTCTCCGTGCGATACCTGGACTCGTCACGGCGGCGATCCGGCCATCATTGGTCGCGGGTCAATTCCCATGACGCACGCAACACATGATGATGAGGCTTCACCGCTTCAGGTTAGATCAAGCACCCTGGCTTGTCCAAGCCAACAACGAAACGCCTAGCGCCGGTATGTGTAGTACTAGGCACTGCCAGGTACGTACGCCAACTTGCAAGCAGCCAGACGGAGGACTTTGGGACCGAGTACCGGCTACCGAGAGAGCCTGCGCGCTGGACGACGACGATGCCAAGCCTGGCGTCACTGGACCCGGCGAAGGGGGAAACGAGTTTTACCCCGTTCGGCTCATACGGTGCCGGCTGGTTCCGGCTAATTCGTCTCTCTATCTTCACACTGTTCAATCAGCCCGCACCAGCCGGGAGATTGACAGCCGAACTGGAAGCTGTCTCCTGAACCCGGCCAGACAAACACGTCTGAAACTATGACTCCAGAGTAAAGCGCTCAGGTCTGAACTTTTGATCCAACTGCACACCTTTCCGTTTCATGCGTTGCACTTGCATTGTATGAAAGTGGGCTGTTCACGATCGATAAATCCGCACTACACAGGCTGGCAGCCATAAACCTATAGTTCTCAGGAAAATGTTAGCCGTCGATCTCCCCATCTGCTGGCCGCTGCTGAAAAAGAGCGAGCACTGAGGTCAAACCCTTATCAATCTGTCCAGACTACTGTCGTCAGCAGGAGCGGTGATCCACCTTCTTTTTTTAAAAAAAAAAAACTCTGCGTGGCTGATCTGAAAGAAAGAAGAGAAACCGAGCACATGGCCTCCTCTGCGCGAGGTTTCAAAGAGAGATACGTGACATTGCTTGCTAGGGAAGAGCTCACTGACCCAATAAGTCTGAAGCATTATTCGCTATATATCCGGTAGGGTTCCACATGCGGCAAAGTTCTATTTGGCGAAGTTTTCTATTCAAGACATCCAACAGGGGACGCGTGTAGGTAAAACAAAACAAAACCATAAGTGTGGGCGCGTAACAGAACGGGGGCCGCGCGACAGCGAGGAGAGGAATTGCTGCATTCAGATGTGAGATGTCCACGTACTGTACTCGCGGTGTGGAACTCAACTGACACTGACAGTAAGCGAGAGAAACTTGTTAGACCGACGCCGTGTGAACCGCATGAAAACTTGGACACGCCGGGGGCCGCCATCCATGTGCCACCGTTTCGTTCCATCAGTGTGCTGCGCGGCTAACATTGCTGTAGGCTGTAGCAGCAGCGCAACGGATCGGCGTCGTCGGTGCAGTCGCAGCTGTCGACTTCGCTCACATAGGACTAGTGCAAAAGCGTGCTTGAGCTCCACTACAGGGTAGCAGCAAGCGCCACGAAAGTCTCGTAAAGCCGGGTGTTTTTTCAGACAGGCGGTGACCGGGGGAGAGTATTTTCCAGCGGATCGCAAAGGGTTGCAACACTGCGTCCGCCGGCCGAGATTGCAAAGAGACGAGGGCGGGAAAAGGTGAGAGCTGAGCGTACGTTCTCGTGCCCTTCCCTTTGTCCGAAGATCTGTGCTCGCCGTTCTGCTTGGCTCGGCATCGTCCGGCACTCTTCTGCTTTCCCCATTGCTGCTGTGTGTATTCTTGTCGCTGTGAATTTAGGGGGGCAGTACAAATATTCCTCTCTGGCAACGAGCCCAGCCTCAGTTCCGGACGGTACGTGTTGGTGGCTCGGGCTCCGAGGCGCCAAACCAAACCCCGTCCACCTTGGTCTGTCTGTCCAGGCCCCCACTACACCCGGGACACACACGGATCCACCCACCGGCCACTGTCAAACAAGATCGGACGAGCGCCGTGCGCGATCCGCCGCTCAGCAGCGGCTACGCCATTGGGATCGTGCCGCAGCACTAGTAGATCCGTGGCTCTACACCTGGTGTACGGTAGTGGCGGAACTAGCGCACGGTTGTAATAGTACTACTCCGTACGGGCTACAACGCTGGCCGTCAGGTCAAATCATTACAGGTAGCTCGGCGTCGCCGCGTCGGCAGGTCCTCGCGACATGGCGCAAGTGCCGCGAGCTCTGTGACTCTTGTCTGGCGGCTGGGTGCTGCTCGCTATACGCAACGACGAGAACTCACATGGCTATGGGACTAGCTAATTGGACTGTTAGAGGATGCTCATGCTCCTACATGGAGATATGGTCTACTACCCCGTCCCGTTTACCTTTACGAGGCTGCAACAACCCTGGTAACCTACCACTCCGGGGGTCCAGGATAGAGCTGACCAACCTCGCAAACGATTGAAGCCGCAGTGACACTAGCAAAGTGACAGTGCCGATAATCATAGTAGCTCAGAGTTGACCCGACCTCTGTTCTGTTCTGTACCCCGAGTCGCCGGTGAAAGAGTGGAAGCAAGTGTGGACCGAAGTAGTGCAGCCAGCGACCCAGCGTCGTGTCATCGTGTGGCCGGCCTGGATCGCTCGCGGCGAATGAATCGGCGAGAACCAGAGCAGACCAGCGGGGAGACGTGGAATCCAAGACACGAGCGCGCCCCGATGGAGAGGTAACGCGCACGCGGGTGCGTCCAAGGAAACCGTTAGCCACCATGCGAGACGGCAGTGGCAGTGGCACGGGCACTGGACGCGGCCCTCACCTCGCTCACCCACCACCCAGACCCACGTGCATGCGTGGGCATGGCGCGCGGTGGCCGCGGCCGGCAAGCGTACCGCGAGACGAGCTAAAGGCCGCCCCGAGCCGGCCGTCGCCATCGCTTTCACGGGCCCGGGGCACCACCCACCGAAATAGCGAAACCCCACAGCCGAAGCAAACCGAGAGCACAGATCGGTCCGCCGTGCGTTTTCCTCCGGAAAAGCCGGAAGCCTGGCGGCCGGGCGGGTCCGCTCGGGGGCCTGTCGCGTCCCCGCCGAGGCGTTGTGGGCGCTTTCGTTAGACCCGTGATCACGCGCGTAACTAACTGTACGTGGCCGCTCGGCGCGCGCGGGGGGGGCGTCGCAATCGCATTCACGTTCTCTGCGCTGAACGACTCTAACCAGTGTTGAGCTAACAACCGTCGTCCTGCCGTTAAAGATCTTGTACGTCCGCCGTGCCGATCGACCCAACACCAGGCAGCCCCCGGCGGCGTATCCCGATTGAACTTGGCGTACGTCCGGCGTGCACTCGTGCGCGTCACGCGCGAGGGCAGTGAAGTGGGATGGGGAGCTCTGCAGAGCCTGGCTTGGACGCGAGAAGGGATAGGAGCTTTTTCCGGAGCGTGTGGGCCGACCGTAGCACTGCACAGTTGCACCGCCTCGGGCGCGCCATGTGTGCCATCAGTTCGGTGCCCGCGGTTAATTTCGAGGCGACCGGTGGGCGAGTCGTACTAGAGCAATGGTGGCGCGCCGTCGCGGATGTCGCTCGCCACGCACGGATTCATCCGAGCCGCAAGCCACCGAGCACTCCCTTCGGCCGCGATCGAAAATCCATGCGTCTTCTTGTCCATGGTGGCGCTCGTGAACGAACCAAGCTTTTGGAAAACTGGCACCGTCAGAAAACGATACTGCATGCCACGGTCCACACGGCCAAAAACTGTTTTCGTGCGTGGCGTCGAGCTAAACTTCCGTGACGCTAACGAACACACGCGACACTTCACTCCTAGTACCGGCGCAACCACCGTGAGAGCTAAGGCAGTGTCATTTGGTAGGTAGGCGCTTGCTTGATCGGAGCGTGCGTACAGCCAGCAAGCACGACGACGACCCCTGCGCTGCGCATGGCATGCGATATGAAAGTTCGAGGGCCCCAGGCCTCAGTACCACTCTGGCTCTGCATCTACCACGGGCCGTCCATGACCCAACTCGATCTGCATTGCATTTGCGTGCATGGCCACTGATTTAAGTTCACACACCAACCCTGTGTCTGTGTCTACCATGTCTCTGACTCTTTTGTGGGTGGTGGCCTGGTCCACTCTAGCTACGTGGCACGTGTTGAGGCTGCAACTCGCAGACACACGCCCACACTGGTTTCCAAAATCATTGCCGGTGGAGACCTCGGCCGGAGGCATGCGCGGCGTGCGTACCTGTAGCGATGCAAATGCAAATGCCGGTGACAATACGATGCTGTGCGCTCCATATACTGCGCCATGGCTATGCCGAACCGAAGCGTCTGGATTCAGGTGCAGTTTGCAGACACTTGCTCTGCTGCTTTGGGACACGCCGTACGCTTGCTGGCGAGATCGACGGTTCGCGGCGAGGCGGCGGCGAAAGGGCGCGCGCCAGAGCTTTGCTTCCCTTCACATTTGAAGGCGGCGGCTTTTGTTCGAACTCGCATGGCATTGCCGCATTGCCAATGGAGCTCCTTTAACAGCACCGTCCATCGTAGCACCGTCCAAGGCGAAGCAAACGGCCTGGGCGGAGCAAAAGCACTGGCCGCCGACGAAAAGAGAGCCTCCGGCCATCGGTAGGCGGAAGGGCAGACAGACAAGGGACCCTCCAAAACATTGTGGAAAAAGGAACAGGGCCTAGTACCAAAAGCGGACCTGTCGAATTCACTCCCGCCGTCAGAGGAGGATGTCCACCGCCACCGGCCAGCAGGAGCCCAGGAGACGAGAGCAGAGGCTGAAACAGAGCCGCGGTGCTCGCACAACTTGCGATGGACGCAAAGCGCGGCGTGCGGCCAGCCGGCCACCCAACCGACGGTCCGCGGACCACGGATAGCGTTCGTACGGGCGCGCGGATGGCCCATGGAGCCGTGAGCACACTGCGTGCCTCCGCGACGGTGGTGTGCCTAGGCCTCGCCACTGGGCACACTGGCCAGGCCGTCCGCCTGCGTGCAGCCTGCAGCGTGCTTCCTGGTCCGGAGCCCCGAATCATGGTGTCTCCGTTCGGATGATGGAGCCCCCGGCACGGCAAGAGGTAAAAACTGCAAAAGGCAGGACCAAATGATCGTCCAAATCATGGGCTCCGGGCAGCGGCGCAGATGCGCTGTGAGGAGGTCAACACTCAACAGCAGGAAATGGTTTAAAAATGGAATGACTCCCGGATAGTTTAACTGGGTTTTTTTTTTCTGGAACTCGAAATGAACCCTGATATGAAATCGTTGTAAATTAACCAGATTATTATATATCTGTGGGGCCCGTCCCAACGCCCATATTTGACGACGCCAATCCCGTGCATTCATCCACAACGATCCATTCCATTTTCTTCGCCCACCGTAGTAAGATAGAGTTCATAACCGAAGACTTGCCAAAATAGCCATTTATTAGACTTCACTGGCATGATGATCACAGGCTAGAGGCCACTGTACGCGTGACGGTTTCCACTCGACAGCGCCCAATGGCAAACGCCATCGAGTAGTGTGTACGGTGTACCGCTGGCCTGCTACTCTGACGATCTCAACCATGGTCCGATCCAAACACTGCCGTATACGTACAAGAAAAAGAAACAAATACAGTTAAAAATACACCAAAAATAAAAAAAAATCAAAAGTGACAAAAAGGAAAGGTCCCAACTGCCCTCCGTTTGCGTGAGGATGCAGGCAAGGTGAGCAGTGCACAGTTGTACTCTAGCACCGGCACGTACCACGCCATCAGCTTTTTTTTTTAAGGAAAACCGCCCTTTATTAGCTCATAATTGAATTATAAATACCATCGGGTGGTGACAAAAACCAGACATGTCTACCAAGAGACATAAATACAGAGCTCCTAGCTAATTTATAAGCATCCATATTTGAACTTTTTCTTTCATGGACGAACTCCACGTGGGGGAAGGTTGCTCTCCTCATCTTGATCTCCTTCACTATTGGCCCATATAGACCCCATTCTCTCTACATAGATATTCTTCACTGCATTGATACAGTCGTAGGCCACCCTAAAGTTGTGCAATCGCAGGTCCGATGCCAACGCCAAACTCTCCGGACAAGCTATTGTTTTCACTACTTCAGGGCTGGGTATGCCTTCCATCACTAGCACTGATGCTCCCACAAACTTCCCTGCTTCATCTCTCGCCACTGCGGCAGCGGCAGAAAAATCAGAGGTCTTTGCCATTGCTGCATCAACATTTATTTTGGCAAGACCAGGCGGTGGAGGTAGCCATCTTGACGATGACGATGGCAATTCACCTTCGCTGCTCCCCTTAGGCGACTTGGTCACTGGTAGTCCGTCCTTGCTGCTCCCCTCAGCCGACTTGGTCAACATGATCTCTTTTAGATATCTCTCCACAAAGAAGTGCGTGGACAGAGGGCTTTGGAAAACATTCCCATGGATCACCATTCGTCTTGCATGTCAAATTGCCCACAAGCGGACCACGACCCATGTGATTGCCTCATGAGGTAAAGTCTCCCACACTGTCGCTAACCATGCTCTCGCTTCTCCTTCACTGATTATATATATTGCCACCATGATTTCATCTCGCTCCAACGCCCAGACGGCCTTTGCCATATGACACTCCAGGAGGGAGTGTTTCCAGGAATCCAGGCTGCCGCAAACACCGCACCGGCTGTTATCCACCATGTTTCTACGATGCCGAACATCTTGTGTAGGAATAGGCTGTCGTGCTAACCGCCATAGGAAAACCCTAACCTTTGAAGGTACCTGCACCTTCCATAATGCAGCCCATTGGATCCCTAGGCCTTATTTAGATTCCCAAATTCACCCCTAAATTTCACTATGCAAAATTCCTATTTCCCATCATATCAAAATGCCGGCAAATACATGGAGTACTAAATGTAGATGAAATTAAAAACTAATTGCACAATTTTGTTGTACTTTGTAAGACAAACATTTTAAGTCTAATTAATCAATATTTGGACAATTATTAGCAAATAAAAACAAAAGTGCTACAGTGCCGCGCACTGTAGCAAGTGCCGATTCGACCGCCCGAATCGGGCATCTAAACGAGGCCCTAGTATTTGATCTGCTAGCTGTATGCTCTAACCAGTTAGATCTCCTCTCTCTTGTGTGCACCAACATTCTGTAAGCCGATCTCACTATGAACATCCACGAATTCTTGTAGTGCCATGCCCAAAAATCACCTTGCGCCGAAGTATAGAGAGGGATACTTGTGATAACTTCGGCATCTATCGGTAAGAACATTTCATTCACCACCTGCTTGTCCCACCGTTGAAGAGTCTGATCAATCAGCTCGCTAACCTTCTGAGGGGGATCATCTTTAACATAGCATACCGTCCTCATCAGGCCATCTTTAGGTAGCCAATTTGATGACCAAATATCAGTTTGCTCCCCTGTGCCAATCCTTCTGATCAACCCCTGAACATGGATATCTCTTCCCTCGATTATTGACCTCCAAGTGCGTGAAGGGTTCTGGCCGATTGTTGCTTCCAAGAATTCACCTTCTGTGAAGTAGACGGCCTTAAGAATTCGAGGACTGAGAGCCCCTCGGTCCTGCAAAATTCGCCATGCTTGGCGAGCGAGAAGAGCCAAGTTAAATAACTTCATGTATCAAAAGCCAAGACCACCCATATACTTTGGCATAGTCATATCTTCCCAAGCAACCCAACATGTCCGACGCTTCCCATCTTTACTTACCCACCAAAAACTGCGTATCAAGTTGTCCATATGCTTACAAAGGTCCCATGGTAATTTAAAACAAGACATTGAATAGGTAGAAATAGCTTGAGCAACTGACTTAATAAGCACCTCTTTTCCTCCCGCCGATAGACACTTCTCTATCCAACCTTGAATCCTACTCCAAATCCTATCTTTTAGATATTTGAATGCCCATTTGCTGAGATACCCATATTCGTCGGCATCCCAAATACTTCTCTTTTAGCGCTTCAGAGTGTATATCCAGTATCACTTTAATCTTCTCCCTCACCTGGTGTAAGGTCCTAGATGGCTAGAGGGGGGGTGAATAGCCTATTAAAATTCTACAAACCACTAGACAAAACTTGATTAGTATAACAAATGGCGTAACCGCGGTTTTGCCTAGCCTACAAGGTGAGCAAGCCTCCTATTGATAAATCTAGTATAAGTATGATCTCTATGTCACTCAAGGGCTATGTCACTACTTTCTAATCTATAGAGCTAGCAAGAACAACTATTCTAAAACAAGCTACACAAGATAAGTGCTAGAAAGTAATGCAAGGTAGAGAGGTGATTCTTACACCGACGGTGGAGAGAAGATGTTGCCAATCACCAAGATGATATGTAATCAATACAATATGACAACAATCACAATATGAAGACCAATCACCGGGAACAAGAAGATGACACAATTATTTTTGTTCACCCGGTGTTCACTTGTGCACCGACAAGCTACGTCACCGGTTGTGTCGACCAACACCTAGATGGATCCTCGGTGTGACCCTCAAGTCACTTGCCCCGCAAGGCACTCCCCCGCAAGGGAACCGCAAGACACCACTCTCAAGCGTGGTAACTCAATGACACGCGCATTCCACTAGAGTTGCTTTTGGCACTCCGCCGAGGACAAGCACAAGAACCTCTTACAAATCAATCACCGGAGGTGGGCAAGAACAATCACCAACTCTTCCCAACGCCTCCAAACAACCTCCAAACCGGCTAGGAGCGGTACTCTCCAAGAGTAACAAGAAATCACCGGCCAAACGACTCGCAAGTGTGTAACACCTCTGGTGTTATATTAACTAAAACCTGCCATGTCATCATATGCACTGCAAAGCATCCATGTTTAAGTCAACCTTAATGTGCATTAATTAAAACAAGTTTACATTTCATAGGTTGATTGAGTTTCTGTAATGTTTGTCACATGAAATAATAAAACCCTACTTTCGAATGCCATCGCAAATGCTTAATTTATACTCTATGTACTTGAGGTGTAAACTGTGTTTACACTAGTGTCAAGCATAGTGTATAAGTCTAAGTCCAACCCTAAAAATGATTTCCATATTTGAAATTTAATTTGGATTCCAAAGCTTACTTATAAGCCTGGCAATTCAAATTTAAAGTCAAATTGGAAATGCTATAAAAGGTTTTTCAAAAGTCAACTTGGTCAACCAAGGGTGTCATTGGGTCAATGACCAAAAAAAATGTCCTTGGCTGGTGTTTGTGATCACTAATAACCAACCAATTAAGTTAGAAACTAAATTGAGTTTAAACTCTATTTCAAAAACCCTTTATTTCCAACCCTAGTTTTATCCCCTTTTCTCTAATTCAAATTATATAAGGAATTTGGAGATACTCTAAAAACATAGTTTGTAGATCTTGATAAGAGCTACAAAGTTGGTATAGAAAGTTTTTTAAGTTTCCAAAAGGAATTTCAAATTAATTTGAAAATACAGTTTCCAGCAATTATCCCCTTTTGATTTTAAAACCATAATTCAAAAATTTTGCATAATTTGAGAAAACTTTGTACATGAAAAATGTATGGATTGACAAACTCAACATTTCATAGTTTTTAAGATTTTCAAGTTTTATTGAAAAATCAAAAGTAATTTCAAATACTTATTTCTAGGGTTTTATCCCCTTTTCAAATCTGAATTCAAATTTCAAAATCTAGACAGAATTTGAAGATGCCCATTAAATGAAAAATGTAGCTCTTCAAAAGTTATGCAAATGATATTTTTGGATATTTTGAAGTTCTTATATAAATTTGGGAGTAATTTGTATTTTAAACCGAGTGGCAATTCTGTAAATAACTTGAACAGCACCCAACCCTATCGGCGCCCGCCATGGCCGGCTTCACACCGCGCGCCGCCGTCCACCGCCGCGCCTTCTCGGCCGCCCGCGCGCTCACAGACGCGCGAAGGTTCACCGTCGTCGTGTCGCTTGCTCAGTTATCGACTCGATGCTATAAATAGCCGTCGGCCGCCGTCATTCTTCTTCTTTCTTTCTCCCGCCGCCGTCGCCGACGACCTCGCTCCGCCGTCGAAATTCGCCACCGACGCTCAACCTCTGTCCAATTGCCCTCGCTCAAAGCTCCGCCACTTCATCACGGTTCTTTTGGGCCAGTTCAAGCTCGCTTTCCTTGCCCGAGTCACCCACACTCCACCTTCTTTCTCGCGGCCGGTCAGCCGAGCCGCCGCCGCCAATTCCGCCGTTTGCCGTCGCCGGAGGTGAAAATATTTTACCTTCGACCTTGTAATCATGCTCTCCATGTCATCCTGCGTCTGATGCGCACCTTGGTTTGGGCAGCGCATTGCTGGTGACCGCCGTGACGCCGTCGTGCCATCGGAGCGCCGCCGCCGCCATCACCGCCGTCGACTGCCGCTCAACCCAGCCACTCCGGACCTCCATTAACGTGCGCATCAGCGCCGTGGTGAGCCCCTACGTCCATCTGTGTCATTAATTTGGTCAATCCCTTGCCGTAGCCGCCGGCCACCGTGGCTCGTCGCCGGCGCAGTGCTGTCGCTCCGCCGCGCGCGATGCCATCCTGCCCAGAGACCTCGACCGACCTCCATGTAGTAACCAAATCGGTCCGTTTAGGTGCCCTGCGAATTCCAGTGACCTCACCGTCGCCGGAAATCGCTCCGGTGAGCAACTCCGCCGCGCCCGACCTCCGCCGTGCCGCCATCGCTGCCGGCGTGGGTGCCGCCGCCGCTCCTGCGCGCCGTTAGCTAGCTCGTTGGACTCCCCGTGCTGTGCTGAGTCTGATGGACCAACCCATGTCGCCGGAGACCTCACCGACGGCGAGGAATCGGCGGTCAACCGCCGCGCGGCCGTCGGTCAGCGCGGGGTTACTGTGCCGATTTTCTTTTTTCTATTTTTAGAAAATAATTTAAATGCTATTTTCTTTAAAAATTCATAGTAAATCATATATGGCTCCAAAAATTCTGAAAATTTTTGTGAATGTTACTCATGATGACATCTACATAGGAAAAATATGAAATGCCAAAATTGAGTACTTTTTGCATATGTTAAAATTAGCCCTTTTAATTGAAAAATGGACCTTCAGTGATTTTTAATAATTAAAATAATTGGCTTTTAATTCTGAAATTTGTTTTACCATCTAATTAGGCTAAGAGCTTTCTAAAATAAAATTTTGGGCTTAACTTGATAACTTTAATTTTTATGCCTTTATTTAATGCTTTTAAATAATTAAATAACCCCTTTTAGTTAACTTAATCATTATAGGGGTTGTATGACTTTGGGATTGAATGATGACCTTGGGTCATTAACCCTAATGACCTTTGGCACTTTAATTAATTGTTTGCGCTTATATTAATCATGTCATTAGGGCTTAATTAACGTTATTTTATGTGTTTAATTAATTAATTATAAAAATGGCGTAATTAACCCTAATCAGTTATTTAAGCAAAGTCTTGTTAGCTTGCAACTTTATCGTGAAGAAAAGTTATACTCGATCCTTTAATTTGACCATGCATCCATCAAGCATCATGTTTACTATTCCATCATGTAAAGTATATTAATTACCGAATAGTTTCCGTTAACGGAGAGATAACGTATCACTCAGATCTGAAGGACGAGCAGATTCAAGAATCGGGAGTTGATCCAGATTTCGAGACCGTCTACCCCGAACATCAAGGCAAGCCCCGGATACATTTAAACCTTATTCTATTTATAAAAGTTTTACCGCCTCAGCTCTGATATGATGCATTAGTGATAGGAGTTGAGTGAAAACCCACAAATTGCATTACCTGTCTTATTTCCTTAATCCTTGTTACCTACTTGTGAGATGAGTAGTAATGCTTAGCCCTGCTTATTTATTTAATTGTCCAAAGGAAAAAGAATAAAAAAGATGAGATTGGCTTTATTGTTGTAATCTTGATAATAGTAATAAATCGAGTCCGGACGGCGAACTTGCACTAGGAATGGAGTCCCTCTGTAGTGTTCTCGTCTGTTGATGCCCTAGGTCCCGTCCGATGGTGACCTGTCGATAATCGAGAAATTTAGAAATCCACATGCATGAAGTGGTATACGGATGGTTGGAGCCGTGTATGCCATGGAGTGACCTAGCGTGGGGTCAGAGAATCCCATCTGCTGTCATAGTGTGTTTTACTGTGGGGTTTAAGTTCCCATGTATCTCGGTACACTGGGCCGCAGAGCTCACGTGTATCATGTGGTGATATACGGCTGAGGTTGTTATCCCGGTATATCGGTGCACCTGGGGTGCTTCGGAGTTAAAGTCTCCGGTATGCTCAGTCACCTAGGTCCCAGCTGGGTATGAAAATGGATTCGAATCGCCGTTGCTTCTCGGAGAAGAAGACTCGATCACTGATCATCATCGTAGTAACAACTCGAACAAAAAAAATAAGGTCCAATAATGAAGTTGGTTGATAACGGGAGATAGTCCCAGCAACTTCTCTTTTTGTCAAGCTTTTCTGAAAAAAATTGCTTATCTCTTACAAGCCTTACCTTGTCCCTCTAGCCTGCATCTCTTGAGTCTCTACCCTTCTCTTTCGTCAGGTCAGTCTTGTTGAGTACTGTTGTACTCAGGGTTTGTTGAACCCCTGTTGCAGGTGAGCTTCATGGGCAGGAGTGTTATGCATCCTGCTGCATGACAGTCGTCGAGGAAAGCGACGACGAATAAAGATGTTAAGCTCTTGGGCAGAGCTTTTGTGTAATATTGTAATCTACTGCTACTCCACTACTATTATGGTTTGTATAACTTAAACCTATCATTGTAAATATTTTGAAACTCAGAGTTTGTAAATGTATGTTATTGTAAGTCTTCCGCTGTTTTACTCCGTGGTATTTTATTTATATGAAACTGTTGTAATACTGCAATGTCTCTCTACAATGATTGATCCTGCTCGGAGAATCGTGGATGATTCGGGATTTACCCGACAGACTTTTTAAGTCGTATGGAACACAGTCATGGTTATTTGGAGTCTGTTTAGACAATAATCATGCGTATGGGCCATATGATTTAGGAGGTTCTGCCACAAAGTGCCACTAGATGAATCAACTCATGCAATGCACTTCGAATCACTCAATCTCACTCTAGATTAGCATTCAAGCAAGAGAGATGAGTAGGAGGGAGAAGCTTTAGCTCAAAGGATGCACAAGAGTGTTAGAAAAGCCAAGAGACCTCCACAAGGGCCGGCCACCTTCTATTTATAACCCCATCCTTTGAAACTAGCCGTTGCCCCTCGGGCGGCTCGATTACACACGCCGGACGCGTCTGCCGCTAGCGCTGAACATGTCTGGCGCCTCTGCAGCTCAGCCTCCAACGGTCGACTCCCACGACACGTCAGCGTCCGGCGGTACCCCTTGGCGTCCGGCGGCCAGCGTCCGGCGACACCAACTGCTCTGCGACCCTCTCTGAGTAGCGTCCGGACGCACACCCTGGCGTCCGGCGCTTCACACGCGCTGAAACCTCGGCCTTCATTTCTCACGAACGTCGGACGCTGAACAGTGCCGAGCCGACGTCCGGCGCAAGCGTCCGGCGCAGTGTCCGGCGCTCTGTCTCTCAACCGATACTCTCTGTGTAGCGTCCGGACGCTAGGCCAGCGTCCGGCGCTCAGCGTCCGGCGCTCAGAATATGAGCATTCTCAAACCCGCGACGACGCCCTCTTTTCTCCAATGAATTTGCATCCGGCGCAATAGAAAATATCTCTCTCATTTTCCCGAAAGCGCCGAATCCCCCCTCGCAAGCTCGGGGGGAGGATGAGCGGTTACCAAACCCAACTCAACCTTACAATCATATCGCCGCCTTTGCAAATGTGCTAACACCACCAAGTGACATCTCCATGTGCATGTGTGTTAGCATTTTTCCAAAGCATTTTCAAAGGACTTTCATCGCGCACTAGATCCTAAACGCAATCACATGAAATGATGGACCTAGTGGCACTCATGAACCGAATTACCGAAGATCTCCCCATTTCATAGTTCGGCTATCGATCCTAAACCACTCACACCCTCTATGGTGTCTTGAGTGCAAAAAACAAAATGGCCTTACAGGTTATACCTTTGCCTTGAGCCTATTTTGTCGATCCTTCAACCGTCAAGCCTTTACATGATACGTGACACTCCATGTCATCATGCAACGGTCTTGGTCCATCGATCTTGATATTACTTGCTCTTCACCGTTGGTCGGTCCATCGGCGCCAAGTCATGCCCAAGCTTCACCGTCGCATGGTCCTTCGCTTCGAAGCCTCAACTTGCCCTTCACACTTCCAACCGATCCATCGAGCCAAGCCTATCTTGATCTTCACCATGCTTAGGTTGCATAACTTCATGTCATGTCTCAACATTGAGCTCCACTTGGCATGGACTACCTTTCTCTAAATCATCCACTTAGAAACAAGGTTAGTCCTTAGGTTTCATCAATTACCCAAAACCAAACTAGGGACTTTCACCTGGGTAGTACACCCCATCGCGAAGTGGAAAGATGGTTTCTCTCCATATCTACCATTTGCCCGAAAGCTCGATAATAAAGGCGAAGAGCATCCTTCACCTTCTCCGCATTCTCCCTATCTACCCTAAAAAACAGCAGGCTATCATCTACAAATAATAGGTGACTCACCATCAGGACCGACGGTGCCACCTTAATTCCACTTAAGTTCGATGACTGAATTACCACGCCATCAGCTGCTGAATCCAGGCAATCAAGCCGCGCATTCCCCGCTTTCCTCAAAATCTCTCTCCCAGGCCCAAAAACCGCCTCGGCTCCTTTCATTTCACCGCGCTGTGGGCTGGCATTATGGCCTGGTAGACGCGTGCCCCTTCCCTCCTTCAGCCGCAGTCCCATTTATCTGGTCTGCCTCGTGCCTCCATAAATACGCCCCGCCCGCCCTTCGCCATTCCCACTCACTCGCCTCCCACCGCTCCGTTCCCTGGGCTGTGCCGCCGCCGCTGTGGCCACCACCTACGCCTGGGTGCGCTGCACTGACTCTGACACCGTCCGTCCTGTAGCGGCAGGCGAGGAAGGAGGACTCTGGGAGAGTGATGGCAGCAATGCCGGCGCTGCTGCTGGTGGCCGTGGCGATGATGGTCTCCCCCGCCGCCGCCCGCATTCCCGGCGTGTACGGTGGCGGCGCCTGGCAGAGCGCGCACGCCACGTTCTACGGCGGCAGCGACGCCTCGGGCACCATGGGTACGTTCCTTGCATTCTTTCTCCTTGTTGTGCTTGCCGTCTATCTCATCTCCTGAATGAGAAGAAACTGAAAAATGGCTAACGGAAAGAAACGTGTTCCGTTCTCGGGTCTTGCTCTTGCAGGCGGCGCGTGCGGGTACGGCAACCTGTACAGCCAGGGGTACGGCGTGAACAACGCGGCGCTGAGCACGGCGCTGTTCAACGAGGGTCTGAGCTGCGGCGCCTGCTTCGAGCTCAAGTGCGAGAACCAGCCCGGGTGGCGGTGGTGCCGCCCCGGGAGCCCCTCCATCCTGGTGACGGCCACCAACTTCTGCCCGCCCAACTACGCGCTCCCCTCCGACGACGGCGGCTGGTGCAACCCGCCGCGCCCGCACTTCGACCTCGCCATGCCCATGTTCCTCCACATCGCCGAGTACCGCGCCGGCATCGTCCCCGTCTCCTACCGCCGGTACGACGACACCTCCCTCCCTGTCTCTCCTGTGTCTCTTCGGCGTTGCGGTTCTTGGCCTTGCTCGCCGTCGTTGTTGGGGACGGTGCCAGTAGTAATCGTGAGTAAACGACATGCGCCTTGGTTGGAGCACCGGGGTTTTGACGCCTTTGTGCAGGGCAAGAGCAGAGATTCCTCGCTCTGCCCACGCGTCTTTTGAGGCGTAGTGGGGCTCCTCTGCTCCTCGACGCCCGCTGCACTGTAGTAGCGGTGGCCTGTGTGGGTGGGAACAGAAAAAACCCCGTGTCCGTGACGCGTTCCGTCACAGGCTCCACGCAGAACGGCAGCCCACCCAGCACACAATGACACAACCACCATCCACCAACGCCAAACCGTTTCGTCACCTCCGATGGGTCACTGGTTCCGTTTCCTGCCGATGGATCGATCTGGCGGCACGGATCTGCACGGCGTGGCGATTCATTTCGCTTCGCTTCGATCAAGGCGCGCGCGGGCGGGCAATTACTACTTATCCTAATGGCGGGCAATTACTACTTTCCCTAATTTCCCACCGGATACGGGGCGTAAAAGCCGCAACGCAAAATTCTGCGAAGTACGGAATAAATCCAAGGCGATTTGGTACAGAACGAGGAAATTCGTGATTTTCTGCGTCCATGCGAGTCCACCTATTGGCAGTTCTTGGTAGATTTTGGAACGTAGTAGTAGTACATTTGAGCTTACCATTGAGCAGCGTGCACACCATACGCACAACATGGTAGCGAGCCCGTTCCGGCAGATCACATGGGACGGAAGCCCGGACGGATTTCCGGTGCTACTACTAGTAGTATAGTGCAGTAGTACTACTCCTGACGAAAAGAAACGGAAGGCTGCTTTCTTGACATTCTATTTAGGTCTAATCTACAATATGTACAGCTGTGGTTGTTTTTTTTTTTCGTGTTTAGTTTTCGTGAATTTTGAAAGAAAATATCATGTCACCTCAGCGTAGTATTTCGTTTGTATTTGGTAAAAATTATCCAAACTTTGAGTAACTAGACTTAAAATATTTGTTTCATAAAGTACAACAAAACCGTGCAAGATTTTATCTATATTTAGTACTCCATGCATATGCCAGCATTTTGATATGACGGATGATAGGAATTCTGTATAGTAAATTTTGGGATGATTTGTAGGTAGAAAAAAAAACTGCGTGCGCAGTGGTAATGGAGCACTGTTTCGAGAAAGACGAGCACCCGGGTCATCGGCCACAGGGAAAGGCCCAGAGAAGCCTCCAAAAAAACACCTTGGTGGCAGTAGTAGGAACAGTAGACGACACACTGGTACTGGTAGGGGCGGCAGCACAGGCTTTGACCTTTTTCACTTTTGCCGCCGGGGGCACTGCGGCAGTGCGGCTCTCCCCCGTCCACGCCCATCTCCGGACCCCTCACCGGCCTGCCTATCCCCTGAAATGGCCCATTTGCCCTCGTTCCTCCGGGCCGGTCCCCGCGTGACCTGTAAAGCCCAGGGGCCGTTCCGTCCTGCAGCTCCGCCATTACCGCGTGAAGCTGCGGTGGTCCTGCACTGCACTGCACTCCACTCTGCCCGCGCTCGCTGCACCTCCTGGGCGTGGTGCCTATCCTGCCTTTCTTTTTCTACTACAGACGCAAATAATCGCTTGACATTCCCGTTCTGCCCTGTAACGTACTATTACCTGCTGATTTGATGCTGTAAAGGAAACTGTTTACTGGGAGTAATTTGCATTTTTTTGCTAATAATGATGGTTTATTTCTCCCGCTGCAGGGTGCCATGCCGCAAGTCCGGCGGCGTTCGGTTCACCATCAACGGCTTCCGGTACTTCAACTTGGTGCTGATCACGAACGTGGCCGGCGCCGGCGACATCGTGCGCGCGAGCGTGAAGGCGTCCAGCACCGGATGGCTGCCCATGTCCCGGAACTGGGGCCAGAACTGGCAGTCCAACGCCATCCTCGTCGGCCAGGCGCTCTCCTTCCGCGTCACCGGCAGCGACCGCCGCACCTCCACCTCCTGGAACGCCGCCCCGCGCAACTGGCAGTTCGGCCAGACCTTCGAGGGCAAGAACTTCAGGGTCTGATCTCTGATGAGGTCGTACCAAATTCGACCGCTGAGTGAGGAAGAAGAAGCCAAGGTCTTCTTCTGATACATAATTACTGCTATTAGTATACCTAGTCATTAAGTGCGGGTTAGGGTGGGAATGTACGTGAAGGCCCGTTTAAGGCTGCCACGCACGCCTTGATTCCATGCATTTCCAAGTCCTCTCTGAAAAAGGAGGTTTTTCTTCTGAACATGGGGGGCAAAAGGGTCTCGGTTAGGTTATATTGCCGTCTAGCTGGTCCCTAGCACTCGACTACTCCATTAGTGTGTGGTTATGGATCATGTTTGTGGGTTAAGCCTCTGGAGGTGCGATGGATTTATGTCGAAATTGAAGAGCGGCTGAAGTGGCTGCCAAGCTGCAGCTCAAAATTGGGAGGCGGTGAGCGTAGCCCGCAGCTGCTCGTCTTGTCCTTCCGTCCCGTGTGCCGTGTCTGTATCCATGACACACCTTTGTTATCCCCTATTATCATGGACATGATTTTCATTGCCAGTAAGTAAGGTGATTGGACTTGTAACAAAGTTTCTTGCTGCTCTCGCTTCTGTCTTTGTGTGATATATGCTTTGTTGTCTCGCCGTGATGCGTGGTTAAGAAAACCTCGAAAACATATGCGATATCCGCAATCCGCATGATGACGATGGCGATGATTCTTGATTCGCGCCGGTTCCTTTGCGTGATTGCTGGCAAGGGCTCTCCTTCCTCCGGTTGTGCCGAGATGAACTGCGCGAAAGAGAAAAGGCAGAAAGCGAAAGCGAGCCGCGGGCACCGGGCAAATTGCCTTCCGCTTTGGGGTTCCTCGGTCGGTTCGGTCTTATCTGGTTGCTCGAGTTCGGACGCCAGGGTCGCCGTCGTCACGGCGATGGCGCCACCGACCATGCCGTGTTCGGGACATGGCATGGATCGCCGGCATGATGACGATGCTCTGTTGCCGGTGCGTGGTGCCAGGCTTGGTGAGTTCATTGGGAGACGGTGTGTTACGCGTCGACGTCGCCGTGGAGGGAGCCAAATGCGACTCCCACTCCGCCGCGAGAGTCCGTGACAGCCAGGTGAGGTGAGGTTGCTGTCATCAGGCGATGCGATGCGGTGGGGCCGAGATCAGCGGCGTGAAGAGAGGAAGGGAACGGAGATGGCAATGGCCGGCAAGCTCAGCAGCTGGGACTGCCAGTGCCATCCCCATCCACTCCGATGCCCATCGCAACGGCCTTGACGCCGGAGATCTCGATCGGCAAAGCGCCCGCCCGTCAACATCATGTCACGGATACATCACATCGTATCCCGACTGCACAAACAGTCAACAGCACTAAGATATGGGTGCGACACATTGATATGCAGCCAGTAACAAAGATGATGATTCAGGTTAACGACTCTTAACATGAGCTCTCTTCTCTTGATGCCATGGGTTTCGACATACAGATTCAGTCACGGCTGAAACCGAGTACCTCACGATAAAGACGAAAAAACTAGTTGCCAAAAGCCTGATTACCCTCATTATACACAGACCAGAGCATATTCACAAGCTACAGTCTAGCTAATGACCTGACCAAGTTTAATGCTTTTCCTTGCTAACTAACGAGAATGGGCCAATGGTTTTGGATTTGGACCAACAGTCTCCTTTGTGACTCCCAGGCTTCTCCGGCGAGGCTTGCGACTGCTCTTGCTAGCACTCACAGCAGTTCCAGCCTTGGGTTCTTGATGCTTCTCGGCTTCAGCGGAGTCTTGGAGCGCTTGTAGAATAGTGACCACAGCATCCATAGTTGGCCTCATCTTAGCTTCGTAGGATAGGCATTCAAAAGCAAGGGCAGCAATTGTTTGTGCACTGTTGAGATTGTATTGACCTTCCAGCCTGGCATCCAGGATGCGGAATATCTTGCGCTTATGTGTGAGGTAAGGTCGAGCCCACTCCACAAGATTGTGCTCACCCTGGGGGCGGTTCTTGTCGATGGCACGACGGCCTGACAGCATCTCCAGAAGCACTACTCCAAAGCTATAGATGTCGCTCTTTGTAGTTAGGTGACCTGAAAGTGTAGCATTGTTCAAATAAAGAGATCCATATCACATACTGAATGATCAGTTCATACAAGGCTACCGAAATAAAACGGCACTCTTTGCCTACAAGACAGAATCACAACATTTAGCACCAAAGCCAAAACGGCACTCTTTGCCTACAAGACAGAATGACAGCATTTTTGCACCAAAGCCCAAAGTGCAGTAATTTGAATTCATAAAATGACATTTGAGCCATGTCAAGCAACTGTTTAATTATGGTATATTTAGAAGACCATGAAAATAAGCACCAACATCCATGGCCTTCCTTTTCGACCCTACTCAACCAAAACTTCTTTCAAGAATGCAACTTAACAAGTCAGCTCAATAAAGCATATGATACACCAAAATTGGAATTTTCATGCAGGGGGTCAATTATACCATTTTTAGTAGTCAAGGATTTATATCGAATGTGTCATTTAATGTACACCATTAGCTAGGTTTTTCACAAAATGCAGTTTCTAGATCAGGGCAAGCAAATCTACAGAAATTTGGAGGGAAAACACACAGCTGCACTTCAAATGTTACCTGTTGAAAGATACTCAGGAGCTGCATAACCATATGTTCCCATCACTCTTGTGGACACATGGCTCTTCTCACCAACAGGACCATCCTTGGCCAATCCAAAATCAGAAAGCTTCGCAGAATAATCCTGCATATTAATGCAATGTACCTCTTTCAATGGAGCAAACAAATGTTGAAATGAAGTATCCTGCATTACAGATTCACTTTCACTTACTGTGTCAAGGAGGATGTTAGAAGTCTTAAAATCTCGGTAAATAACTTTTGCCTCTGCACTATGAAGGTATGCCAATCCCTTTGCTGCTCCAAGTGCAACCTTCATTCTGAGGTTCCATGACAGAGGTTGGAAGTATGAGCCTCCTACATCAACGATTCATAGAACAACTAATAAGTCAGAAGACATACTACCACAGTTAATATTATAATATGAACAAAAAAAAAAAGAGATCAGTAACACAAGGTCCTGGGTAACTTACTCCTAAACAGATGATTTTCCAAGCTCCCACGGGGCATGAATTCATATACTAGCAGTCGGTGCTCATCCTCTACGCAGTATCCAATCAGCTTGACAAGGTTGGGATGGCAGAACTGGCCTAGGAAGTTAACTTCCGCCTATGAACAGAATACTTATCTATGTTAGGAACCGAAGCCAACACAGAAAGGTCGGATGCAAGAGGAAATTTCAAACACACATGAACAATCATGTATTCACAGGGCAATAGCATAAAATAGAATAGCATCATACTCACCAACCACTCTCGGTGCCCTTGCAAACCCTCATGGTTGAGTTTTTTCACAGCAACAGCGATTCCAGTCCCAGGCCTGCAAGGTGATAATGTGTTCTCATCGATCCATCCTTTATAGACAGATCCAAACCCTCCTTCACCAAGAACACTATCAGGACGGAAATTCCTTGTGGCTGCCTTGAGATTATTTAAGGTGAAGACCTTAACATTGGCAGATTGCAGGATTTCGCTTTCAGTCTTGGCACTCGGTGGCATGGAAGCTGAAGAGGCTCGACTACTACAGCCGCTAAGCCTACTCCCATCCTTACCACCACTCTTCGAGAACATTCCTGCAAATCACGCATTTAGTAAATATTCTACTTAAGGATAAAAGAAAACACCGAACAAAAGCCTCATATTGTTCCAATGGTGAATAAGATTGTGGTGATATATCCAAGGCTCATAAATAACAACCATCACTATCCAGAAGGGACATCGACTTTAACATATATTTTAATAGGAAAATAGCACCATACAAAATAAGGAACTGTATATTGAAAATCATTGCTCGGCCATCTCTGAAGGGCGGCCCTGGTGCAAGCGGTAGAGCTTTACCGCCTGTGACCAAGAGGTCCAGGGTTCAAGCCCCAGCCTCTGCACATTTGTGCAGGGATGGCTGCTGGCTATTTTTCCCTTCCCTAGACCCCGCAGTGCGGGAGCCTACGGCACTGGGTACGCCCTATTGCTCGGCCATCTCTAAAGATTGACAAGAGAACCTACATACAGCTATAGGAAGTAATAATTGTCGTCTTTGGCCAAAAATCTAGCACTAATGGGTTGATTGATGTCGAAGAATCAGCTCCAGAAACCAATTTTCCTAGAGGATCTTAAAATATTTTTAGTGCAAGAGAAACCGATGTAGGTATATGCCTTTTATCAGGAAAAACAATATGAGTCATCATTAACGTATCTGTGACTAACCACTCAATACATTTAATCAATAGGTCATAGAAACCGACTATCGGATGTGAAGTGACTAACATTACTAGCTTTGTTATGACACTATCAAAATACATCAAGTTAGAACTTCGGTGTTTTTCCTAATTTTGTATCAACACTGTACATTAAGCAAATGAAGAAAAAATACAATAACAACAGGAAACAATTAGTCAACTCCTAAAGTACTTTTCCTTTTGTTCGTGCTATACACTTCACAAGAGGGAAAATGTGAATATCTAAAGTCCACACTCAACAGTATAAGCATGACAAATAGTGGTCTTTGGTACACACACAATTACTCTACTACAGTACTGGTCCTGCTTCTATCCTATATAACCTAGGTCAAAAACAGAATCCAGGGTGGTTGAAATTAAACATGCAGGTGGACCATCAACACAAGGCATTTATCCAATAAGGTAGTGACAAGACTTCTTGCAGTAAAGTCAACCTCATGTCACTTACTAATGTCATCTCAGGGACAAGTGCTACCAAGCGGATAACGAAAGAACCACTCCACATGTCCCATCCATTACCATACGAAATAAGGTAATACCTATCATAATAAAGGCTAAGCTCTTTTTGCACAAGTGCAGAACCACCTATAAAAGTACACCGCCTCAGGTTCCAAGCTCGCTTTAGCAAAAACCACTCTAAAGCGATTGCGACGGCTCACTTCTAGCTCCTTGGACACATTGAACTTGGCAAGACACAGCTGAAACATTGGAATCATCTAACAGAACAAGACCCACCGGAATAGCCCAATCAAAATCAGCCTAACCAACTAGCAATAGTACACAGCCACAGTATGCCACTGCCTACTCGATTCGATGAAAGTTCCCCTCCGATGCAAGCAAACTTATCTAATCAAATCGCCTGAAAAGCGCATCACCCAGATGAGTACACGACATTTCGCAAAGTATACATGTGTATGAAATCACCCAAAAGGCGCATCACGCAGATAAGCACATATCGTTTCGCAAAAGACACATGTGTCGCGAGCAACGAACCGGAATTTCCATATCTCAAAACCTCTCCGCCTGATCGGAGAGCGCAACCGGCAAGCACGGATAGCGCAAACCCCTCCTCGAATCGCCCCCCATGAACTCACGGTACCAAGCAAGCCACGGCTAGCTAGGAGAAGGACGGACGAACCTGAGGCGCCAGGGTGAGGGCTCCCATCCTTGATCCGTGCGCCCCAGCAGTTCCCCATTCCCGCGACCTCGCTGCTGCTCCCCCCGCCGCACCGCCGCGGCAGCGACAGCGGGGCCCGACCAAGCAATCGGATCAAACGAGCCGCGTCGCAGGCACCGGAGGCGCCCCGCGATCCGCCGCGGGGCTAGGGTTTTGGGACGGGGAGCTGCGAAGCGGTGGGCGGATGGACGGAAATCAGCGGCAGTAGTGGGTATATAGAGAGGGGGTGGCGTGGTGGAGCGCGTGAGGCTGCCGCTTTGTGGGAGGGAGTGTGAGCGGAACTAGCGAGCGAAGCGAGGGAGGGAGAGGAGCGTGAGGCGGGCAGCGGCAGTTAATGGCGGGCAAGGGAGGCGTGTGTTACCGGGGCAAGGCGCCGCGGGTTCCGCCTGCCCTCCAGGGAAAAAGCCTAGGAAGTTGGTGCGCGCGGCCGTAGAGGCACGGTACCGGGCGGGACGCTGCCGCGTGGGCCCAACCAGGGGACCGCTGATGTTACCGTTTCACCTGCGGGGAATGAGGTTAACGGATGAGGGTTTTACGGTCGAGACTAACTTAAACAGATTGGGCTGGTAGGTCCAGCCCACGGCCGGGGAAATTGGGTGGTGGTTGTGTTGGGCTTCATTCCACTTGTTAAACCTGGGTCCTGTTGAACGACAAATGGCTCGATAGTAGTCCCACGAAGGCTCAGAATGTAGTGTAGCAATTAAAAATTGATGCAGTGTTGGAGAGAGATCTTGTAAGAAAACTACTTAGGGTTAGCTAAAGGTTGAATTTCTTGAGGAGTTTTTTATACAGATACTAAAATGTAGATCTTTGTAGTTCAGTTCTAGTTAAAATTAAAAAAATACCAACATCCGCAGTTATCAAATTGTGTTTAATTAAACATTCAAAGGAAATATATTTTGATGTGGATGTTAAGTGCAAGATGGCGTGACTGACTTGTATGCTGAGATACAAAAGTTAGTGGGTTTATGCTTACGAGAGATCTAGATATAGAGAGATAGATTTTCCAAAAAAAAGATATAGACGTAGATAGATAGACGTAGATATACATTTAACTAATTAATTAATGATCAAATGTTGTGAAGTATGAATTTTTAAATCTTAGAAACACATGACACTAATGGACAACGGGATTACATCATAGATCTTGCACACAAAGAAAAAGAGGCGAATTGATTTTCTATATATGTTTTAGCAGTCGTACTCCATGGTTAAAGAAAGATAAAAGAGACGGTACTCTTATGCATCCCGAAATTCTAAACTTAGGGCGTTTTAAAAAAGTATTAATATTTACAACATATATCATTTATCGCTAAATGCCACAAATGGTCTCCACTACCTCTCAACATGCAAGTCATCAACATCATCTCCCACTAACCATTAACATAATTTTTCACTAAATGTCATGTTGTCCAACTGTTTTTAAACCTCTTAATGCAACATATCCCTCCACTTTACTAGCTTTCAGTATATAAGAAATATACATGATAACAAGACATCCATTTTGCTAGTTGTTCCATCATCGTATGATTCCATGTAGTTATATTTTTGTTAGTTTCTTTCATTGCCTTACCTAATTTTGATAAGAACTGATGCAAGAACATGAAGGGTCTAACTTGTACATGTAATAACTTTATTTGTAAAAAAAATAAGTATTGCAATTGCAAAAAGACGTGGGGGGTGGGGTATCCTTCTAATTAGATGTATGCGCCATGTACAATACATTGGACTATTACAAGAGGGATGTTGTTTTCATAAAAGTTGACAATATGACGGAAGAGAAATCATTTTGACAAAATTCACTTCTAGTGACTTTCACATTCTAAAATATGCATGCCTCGATGGAGGAAAAGAATATTAACAAAGGTTGAACCGGTAACTTTTCTAACTAGAAAGGTTAAAAAAAAATTTCTAACTAGAAACCAAGGATCTCTTACTTTTAAATCCAGAGTTCAAGATCTTGCATTTCATTAGGCGACGTCACTCTTAAAATCTTTGCTAACAGATCAGGCGGTCACCACATCATGTGAGGGGCTTCCGACCACTTGTAGTGAGTTCTAGGTAAGCCACGACTCACCCTATGTCTCACACCTTCATTGTCCTTGATGTCATTTGACGTCTCATGTCCTTTCAACTTCCAGTCAACTATGCAGAAAAAACATGCAATGGCAAGGGGTGGATCCCATAGAAAAAATGTTTGGCCAAATAAAAATAAAAAATCCCGAACCATGGGTGATTTGTTTAAAAGGAGTAGTGATCCTTGGACTCACCTCAACATGGGCATAAGTGACTGACAAAAGGTAGATTAATATTTGTGTTCACAACACATCTTTAGATATGAGTTAGTATTTCTTTTAACACTTCATCAGTGCTCTCACCACGACATGGATCCTAATGTACTATATGCAATGTTAGATCTCACCAAGTTACACTATATATAATCACATTAGCAACCGATTTTCCTCTTTATAGTTTAACTATCTATCGTACGGCACCTCGAGTGAGCCAAAAGAAAAGCATCATGTCAGCTCTACGTATTTTCCAATATTTTCTGCCAAAAGTTTATCGCTGCATTTCGTCATGCGTATCTTAGGTGGGCTGTAAACATGTGTGTTAGCAACGGCAACAAAATTTTTATCGTACTACAATTACATATACATATATATATATACACATATATATATACATATATATATACATATATATATACATATATATACATATACATATATACATACATATATATATATATTGTTAACTTTGAAGTATGTTATTGTGATGCTTCCTAACGGCAGGTCCATATTTGCTACAAAGAGTATGGTATACAAAGCACTAAAAAGTAAAGGGACATATTGGTTGCAATGCATAGTGTAGAAAACACTAAGACTTTAATTAGAATGTAAGACTTTTTACAAAAATAAGAGCATACTCAAGAGCATCTCTATGTCCTTCCTCATTGACAGGAATAAATATTTTATTACAGGTTCTTTAATAACAACTCTAAACATTATCATCCTCTGTTCTAAGCTTCTCACTAGCCAAAGATAAAGAACGGGATTGACTCCATAAATCGTGCACAGTCTATACTATAAAAAGGCTATTGAAAGATAAAAGGATACAAAGTGGTATTTTTATTTAAATCATTATAAGTCTAAAAGAGTTTTTTCGGAAGTTGCTCTAAAATTCAAAAAGAAATGCATGATTATATTAGAAAAAACTACGTGTTCCAAACATGGCTTAGAAAACCCTGCAAGTGCAAATGCCAAATGTGCAACCTGGCCGGCCCGGCAGTCTAACCCTGCCTTCGGCGTGCAGATTTCCCCAACTCCCGGACCAGAAAAAGCCCACGCGAAGAGCATAGCAGTGGGTGGACTCGGCACCGGCCGTCCGAACTCGGGACCGCGACGATGGCCGCCGCCTGGCCTCTCTCCGCCGTCGCCGGCCTCCTCCCGGCCTCCCTCTCGCTGACCCTCCTCCTCGCCACCCTCGTACCGCCCTCCCCTTTGCCCCCCAAACCCTGCTCTTTCGCCCCTGCTCCCTCCTTCTCGCCGCGGCGCTCACGCCATGTCTCCCTCTCGTGCGCAGGTGTCCATCCTGGTGCTGGGCGCGGCGGCCGTCTTCTTCGAGCACATCCGCAAGATCGGATGCATGCACTCGTAAGTCAGCTTCCGTGTTCCCGTCCCACCCTCTTCGTTTCTCCCGCGATCTGCGCGCCGTGTTGACTGCTGCGATGTTCTGGATCTCGGCCGCAGGCTTGAGAGGTCCGCCGTCTCGGACGCCTTCTTCGAGGACCCCAACTCGCTCAAGAAGGTAGTGTATTGATTGCTCGTCTCGTGCTGCGGCATGGTGTGCACGCTAGGTGTTTGTTGATTTGCTTGTCTGAACTGACTGCTATATAGGTTCCCTGCCCGTCGGTTTTGGATCCTCCTGAGAAATACATTTCGTTGATAGTTCCTGCCTACAATGAGGAGTATCGACTCCCCGAGGCTCTTACAGAAACACTCAAGTAAGGCATTTGCTACTCCTGTTGCTCAATTCTATAATTATCTTTGAATGAACTTTGAACTGTGCATTGTAATCTATACTGGTAATTTCCTTAGCAGGTAGTGTTAATCGTTATATTGATCGCTTTGTTGTTTTCTTTCTCTCTTTAATAGCTACTTGAAGCGGCGATCCACTGCTGACAAGTCCTTTACCTACGAGGTATGTGGAAATCTAGCATGTTATTCGCAATTTGCAATCCCCTTTGCAGCTTGCAGGGCGCAGGCAAACTTTGAGCATTTTTTTGTCGAATGCAACTTTCAGCATTTTAGTGCAGAGACTTTTGTTTATTGAAACCTGTATTAACCTTGCTAATTTCGGAATTTAACCGATTCTGTCAAGGTCCTGATTGTTGATGATGGTAGCACGGACCGAACCTCTAAAGTCGCTTTCGGTTTTGTAAAGCAACACAAGATTGATAATGTTAGAGTCCTTCTACTTGGAAGAAATCATGGGAAAGGTGAAGCAGTTCGAAAAGTGAGCGTCGAAATCCCCGGATATCCCTTAGGGCTTAGGTTTCAAATAAAACTAATTGGTGCTTTCCTTTTTTTTTGTGGAAGCATAATAGGGAATGTTACATTCACGTGGTGAACTATTACTCATGCTTGATGCTGATGGTGCAACTAAAGTGACTGATTTAGAAAAGCTTGAAGCTCAGGTCTGTCTCTGTCATAAGCTAAATCGAACATCAAGTTTTGAAATTTAATTTGGTTGGTAATGGATTAGTTTTTTTGGAACGTTTTTTTCTCTTAGGTTCACGCATTGGCTAAGAAAGCTAAGTCTAGCCCAGGAACATCCACTAGTTCATCTCAGAATCTATCTGATGTTGAAATTGCTGTTTTTGGTTCCCGAGCTCATCTAGAGAAGCAGGCTCTTGCAACAGTAATTCTCTTTACTTCTCACTACCCTCAGTCTTTTGGTTTTCACCTTGTATTTTTCTCATACTTATCCTGCTTTATTGCAGAGGAAGTGGTATAGAAACTTTCTAATGAAAGGTTTCCATTTGGTAGTTTTGTTGACTGCTGGTCCTGGGATCAAAGATACACAGGTATTCTGTTTCAACCATATAAGCTCTTCTAATAAACAGGTGTCATTGTCACTTCATGTGTTTGCTTAATGACAATGTTAACGGTCTCATTTGTTTTTACCAATTCCACTATTCCAGTGTGGGTTTAAGATGTTCACACGAGCAGCTGCAAGGAAGCTTTTCACAAATATCAGATTGAAGAGGTATTCTTTTCTGCTCTCTTCATCTTCTTTGAAGTCCAGTGATGCTGTTTACCAAATCTGCTTTCTAGGCACATAGTATGGATGGTGATTACATCTTTCCTTTCTTTGTATGGGCAGGTGGTGTTTTGATGTTGAGCTTGTATACCTGTGCAAGCGCCTCAGGATCCCAATGATAGAAGTATCTGTTAATTGGACTGAGATACCTGGATCCAAAGTGCGCATGACAAGCATCATGCACATGGTATTCGAGCTCCTGCTGATCAAAGTAGGTTATGGACTGGGGATATGGAAAATCTACTCGTAGATCCTGACATCCTATGCTGACTAGTTTCTGCAACCTAGTTTATCATCATGTAGCCTACAGAACTTAGTTCATCGCCGGCAAATCCATTTGGAGGAATACTGTACAATTTTCCGAGGTTTTCAAATCACAAGAGAATCAATTCACATGTATCCTAGTGTGTGATCATAGACGTTTTGACAGATATAGGCCAAATTTGTTACCCCAGCTGATGAACTCTCCCCTTGTACTGATTTGTTACACAAGGGAACTCAAATTGTGTCTGCCTTGATTATCACAGAAGAGGGCTATACTTGTTAGTAGCTTTGGATCCTTTTGGCTTTGGCAGATGCAATGCAGAACTGAATCTGCAATGCTGATTTGTTTCTGATGATGTGACCTGTACAAGCAACAAGCATCCATGACATGATCTTTTTCCATTCTTATAATATCTGTCCAAAAAAAAAAAAAATGTTTCGATCAAACTTTTCAGACATTGGAGTCACTTACGATAGGGGTTAGTTCCACTTGCCAGTTGCCAATGCGCATTGCAGCTGCTATCAGCAATGCAGTTGCACAGCATTCAGAAATGGCGCAGGGCGAATGATCAAAAGTTCAAAACCACGCTGCCCCGCGCCTGGAGGGCATGCGCTCGCCGAAATGCCATCCGCCGTCCTCGTCGCGGGCCGCGGAGCAGCACTGCCTCCGCCTTCTGGAGCGCTCCTCCGCGCCGGCCGACGTCCTGCAGTCCCTCGCCTTCCTCCTCAAGTCAGGCCTCCACGCCAACCCGCTCGTCCTCACCAGGCTCTTCGCGTCCTCCGCCTCGGCGGCGCCCGCGCTGCTCGAGCCCCTCGTCGCCGCGCTCGTCGGGCCCTCCGTCCCCATCGACGCGTTCCTCGTCAACACTCTCATCCGCGCGCACGCCGCCTCCCCGCTCCCTTCGGCCCGCCTCCGCGCCGCCGCCTTCTTCCCGCTCATGCTCCGTAGCGCCGTGTTGCCCAACAAATTCACCTTCCCATTCCTCCTCAAGGCGTGCGCCGCGCTCCCGGGCTCCCCGAGCGTTGGGTTCCAGGCGCACGCCGCCGCTCTCAAGTTCGGGTTCGCCACCGACGAGTACGTTTCCAATACTCTCGTACACATGTACTCCTGCTTCGGCGGCGAGTTCCTGGGGGACGCGCGGAATGTGTTCGACAGAATGACGAAATCGAGCACGATTACTTGGAGCGCGATGATCGGCGGCTATGTGCGTGGGGGGCTGTCGAGTGATGCAGTTGGGCTCTTCAGTGAGATGCAGGCCAGCGGGGTGCGGCCAGATGAGGTGACAGTGATCGGTGTTCTGGCAGCAGCTGCAGATTTGGGAGCACTCGAGCTTGCTCGGTGGGTTGGGAGGTTCGTGGAGAGGGAGGGGATTGGGAAATCTGTGACATTGTGCAATGTGCTGATTGACGCGCTTGCCAAGTGTGGTGATGTGGATGGGGCTGTGGCAGTGTTCCATGGGATGGAGGAGCGGACTGTTGTGTCTTGGACCTCAGTGATTGACGCACTTTCAATGGAGGGTCGTGGGAAGGAGGCTGTGGCGGTGTTCGAGGATATGAAGGCTGCTGGCGTGCGGCCTGATGATGTTGCGTTTCATCGGGGTGCTCACTGCGTGTAGCCATGCTTGAATGGTTGATGAAGGTTATGGCTACTTTGATTCAATGAAGATGGAATACAGCATTGATCCTAAGATCGAACATTATGGCTGCATGATTGACATGTTTGGTCGTGCTGGCATGGTCGAGCGAGCAATGGAGTTTGTTCATACGATGCCCATGAAACCAAACCCAATAATATGGCGGACACTTGTTGCAGCATGTCGTGCCCATGGCAGGCTTGAGCTTGGTGAAAGCATCACCAGGAACCTCCTGAACGGGTACCCGGCTCATGAGGCCAACTATGTTATGCTCTCCAATGTCTATGCGCTGACACAGAGGTGGAAGGAGAAATCAGAGATTAGGAGGGAGATGAGCAAGAGAGGAATCAAGAAGGTGCCAGGTTGCAGCCTTGTTGAGCTTGATGGGGAGGTTCATGAATTCATAGCTGGAGATGAGTCACACCCGCAGTGGAAAGAGATATACATGATGGTCGAGGAGATGGCAAGAGAGCTAAGGGTGTTGGGCACATCTCAGCTACAGCAGAGGTTCTACTTGACCTTGATGAGGAGGATAAGGAGGGTGCACTTCAGTGGCACAGCGAGAAGCTGGCGATTGCATTTGTGCTACTGAGGACTCCTCCTGGTACACAGGTCCGTGTGGTTAAAAATCTCCGGGTATGCTCAGATTGTCATGCAGCAATAAAGAGAATTTCACTGGTTTATAAACGGGAGATCATAGTGCGTGATCGCAGCCGGTTCCATCACTTCAAGAATGGCTCCTGCTCGTGCAATGATTTCTGGTGATGCAATTGTTTTTCACTGGGTTATCCTGTTTCTGACTGTCCATTGAAGACTGCATTGCAGAAGATGATGTTAATGATAATGTATTTCAAAGGAGCTTCTGCAAATCTTTCAAGGTTCGTCCATTGATCTCAAATACGAAAGCTTTCAGTAGCCAATAGTTATGATGCTTGTTCAAAGATATTGGAAGCTGTGTTGAAGTGTTTACTTTTTATTTTTAGATCCTTCCTTCATTTTGCGATACACGTTAATGAAGCTCAAGTAGGAACATATTGTATGTGCAATTGTATGTTTCTCAATTTGCTTTATGATTTTTGTCTTCACTGCTCTAAGCCTTTCCTCAACATCTCATTCTTCATTTCTTCGTTCTTCCTTGCAGATAAATGGACGTTTCTCCAAATTTCTTATCTTTCTTATAAATGGATGTTCCTCCAAATATCTTATCTTTCTTTTCTCATGGTTTTACGGGCTTCTGCCAATTCCCTGGACCTTTCCATACCTCTTGCAGTCTTGCTTGCCATTAGCTCCTCACTGGGGTAGGCATAGGCTGAGGCAACTAATAAGTCCATCTCACCAACCTCATGATTTGAGGTCATATTTGTACCTGTGAGCTGCACTCTCCTTTGTTGTCATACAGTATGCATCAAAGAGAGTTAGAGAGTAACTTCTTCCACTGTATAGTAGCTTTCTTTTTCAGACTCAACTTTAGAGAACACATTTGACATCCAGTGTGCCCTGGGTCTTTTGCTTTAATCTCTTATGGCTCTCCGCCAAAACCTCCCACTCAACCAATCTTATGAACTTTTCTGTATCACATGATAAATCATCTGACCTCTCAGTGTACTGTGCAACTTCTTCACGTCTTTGAGATTGCGAACAGTCAGGGGAAGACCCTGGGCCCTTGCCCATGCTCCTCTCCTGTTAATCTCTTAGGGCCCAGTACATGGCCCATTTGCTGATGATGCTTATCTGGGGCTGGGACCCCGGGAGTGACATACCAGGGGATCACAGTTGCATCGTCCAGCTCCTGCATCTTCGTGGGTCTGCTACTAAGAACAGTACCTTTTAGCGGTGTGGATGCACCTCACCACATCCCACAGCACAATGCTACTGAAGGTCTGAAGCAGAAGGTATCAGATGTGCTGCTTAACTGCTGCCTCCTGCTCTAGATTTATGGGATTCTTCTGTGCAACTAGCCAACTGCTATCATACTGTAGGATCTTGATAATCAGTGCGACCTCCCGGCTTGTCAACTGCTGGTTGTTTGATTAACTTTTTTCATCTCCATAGAGAACAAGCTTCTTATTAGGTATTCAATCCTAAAGCAGAAGTAGAAGCAACATTCTCCGCTAGCGCAGAGTAATCATTCAAAGTTATTAGCAGCCTTCATTTATGTTGGACCTCTATTTATGACTGCAAGAGGTTATATTGCATTTAAAATTTATAAAGCAATTGAGTTGAACTAGAAACATAATGAGAACCTGCAGGATAATTAAGTGGAACATCTCAGTTGGCACAGCATATCATTGGTTTCATTGTTTGTATTATATGTTGCCTGTTGTATAATGAGAACTTGCATATCTCTGCTGAAACATAATGAGAACTTGCATTTAAAAGGATGTTAAAAGTAGATTTATATTTGTCTTATAGACTTGCTGTTGATTGGAAGGCTTTTTTGAGCCGTTTCAACATAGCCGGTCCCAAGCCCGGATAAAGAGGGAGGGTGTGTTAGGTTCGGCTAGCCAACATTTCAAAACCAGCCACTCTCATGGATATGAAACCTACAAGAGATTCGTTGGGGCGTAACCCTCTTAGCGACACGCTACATCGGAACCCGGGTGTAGTGTCAAATAGGCAAGGGCTAGGTCGTCATTCCCTTAGTGGCGTGTCGTATCGTGACCCGGGTACGATGATAAATGAGCAAGGGTCGGGTCGTCGCAACCTTTGTGATGCGCTACATCTGCGCCCGGGTGTAGTGAAAAATAAGCAAGGGTCTTCGCACTTCCCTCGACGGGTGCGAAGGGTAAGGAAGTTAGCCGAGCCAACTAGGATTCGTCTAGGTAGCTGGAATGTAGGGTCCCTAACGGGTAAGTTAAGAGAGCTAGTCGATACAACAATTAGGAGACGTGTAAATATTCTATGCGTTGAGGAGACTAAATGAAAGGCGAGAAGGCGAAGGAGGTGGAGGATACTGGCTACAAACTTTGGTACACGGGGACAACATCGGGTAGGAATGGTGTAGGCATCTTGATCGACAGGAGCCTTAAGGATGTAGTAGTTGATGTGCGGAGGCAAGGCGACCGGATTATCCTAGTTCGGTTGGTAGTTGGAGATTCGGCTCTGAATGTGATCAGTGTCTATGCCCCACAGGTAGGTCTTTGCGAGAGCACCAAGAGGCAGTTTTGGGAAGATCTCGATTGCATGGTTAGTACTGTGCCTATCAGCGAGAAACTCTTCATAGGTGGAGACTGTGGGAGTATAGACCCCATATACCCTTGCGGCTAGACTTTGGACTGCTCGATACAAGACGGCCCAGACCACAAGACGAAGGCTGGTCCATCATCATCCTGATCGGTGGGCCGGACGACAAGACGAAGCCCAGTGGTCCGCTACCGACCAGGTCGGTGAGCCGCATGGGTGCTGAAGACTACTTGGCATACAAGGAGTCTTAGTCGGTTAGATCTGTTCGTGTACTCCAAGGATACGGCGCAATGTAACCGACCATAGGGGAAACCCTAGATATGTAACCTTGCCCCCCACTATATAAGGCGGGCAAGGACCTCCCTAGAACAGGACCCTTCTTTTTCATCGGATCTGATCTCATCTGGTCGGATCTCTTGTACTCCGATACTCATCAATCCAGCAGCAGAGACACAGGACGTAGGGTATTACGCTTCTGAGCGGCCTGAACCTGGATAAACCTTGGTGTTCGTCTTGTGTCTCACATCTAGATCGTAGGTCTTAGCGCGCTCTCACCGCACTCTACTACCTCGGGGTATCCTGTGGTAGACTGCGGACGAGGTTTCATCGACAGTGGCGCGCCAGGTAGGGGGTGCGCGGTCTGATCAGCAGGCGATCCAGATGGTTTTGTTCCTGGCTTCCATGGACTTCGAGGCGGGCCTCTCCCTCACCATCGGTCCGCTCACGTGGACCACCGGCGTGACGACGTCCCTCACGTTCGCGGGAGCAGCGCAGCCGGTCCCAGCTCCGGCTGTGACACAGTCGGCCCTAGCACCGACCGCGCCAACCACCTCTCCAACAACGCAGATCTCGGGGCCGCCCCCGGGGTCGTTCGAGCCACCCATGACAAGGGCGAAGATGATGGCCACGCCAGCGGCGAACTGGCGGCTTTCTCGCTACCAGGGGAGGCACATCGACAACTCCGATCTGATCGACGTGATCGACTGGCACGGGGCAGGTCTGGCTGAGCTCCTTGAGTATGTGGAGTCCGCTCCTGCGTGGCTCCGTGAAGAGTACTTGGGCTTCACCCCTGTCTGACCACACCGGCGCGACCGTGCCAACCAGCCACGTCGCGCAGATCCGAATCTGCCCGAGGTCCGTGGGCAGCCACCTGTTCGTTAGGATGGCAATGCTCGGCACCAGCAAGGACGTACGGGCCAAGCTGGTGGCCCACGCCGACCAGATCCAAATCTAGCTCTGGCCCGAGCACCACATGTCGACCACCGAGGGGGCCACCGGCCACCCGCTGGGGCAGGCCCCCTACTATGGTGGAGCGCTGTCAACGACAACCCACGCCCAACCAGGGGCGCCGTTAGCAACGCCCGCGCGCAATCGGTCTCATCACCGCGTCGATCAGATCCAACTCTGGCCGTCGCTCGGGCTCCGCCTCCAGTTAGGTTGGACAAGTTCATCGACATGCATAAGCACCGGCAAGCGCTTAGTCGCGCCGCTCGACGGGCCTGAGCAGAGCGGAGGCAGCAGTGCCGGGAGCAGCAGACGCAACCCGCCCCAGGACAGACAGATCCCATCGCCCCCGACTAGAGCCGTGCACCCGTCTTCCCGCACGGGTTGAGCAACGCAGCCGCGTCCTACGCGAGGAACCTGCATGATGCTCCTCGGCGACATGATGGCCATCTACTGGACCTAGATCCCAGTTTGGTTCTGGTCCCAGAAGATCCAAGGCCCATGGTTGACGGTGTCTTTGCAGCAGAATCCTTCCGGATCGGGCGCGACGGTCCCCGAAGACAGCGCCATGTCCGACTCGCTCTCTTGGCTCATCGGGACGCCTTCCGTTTCCTTCGACCTTACCGAGTACCTCCTCTCTGATGAAGACGGTCCTGAGGTCCGGAGTCAGGAAAACGTCGAGGAGGAGAACGCGACCACGCTGGACCACCGAACCCGTTCTGCCAATGCGGCGCCAGGCACCCCGAGGACTCCGCCTGGCTTCAACGGTGCCGTATTTGCGGTCAACATGGACGAGCCTCCCGTTCCAAACGAAGCAGAGCAGGAGAGACAAGCAAGAGAAGGCCGCAACACCGATCGAGAGTGTCGACGCCTCCTAGAGGCACAAGACGCGAACGCCGCCAACGACGGAGGCAACAGGGGCAACGGTGCAGGCCCTCAGCCGCGCCGCCTTTAACGCAACCTCGATGGCGAGTTCAACATGGTCAGGAACCAGATCGTCCACGAGACTCCCACGGCCAACATCGCCGTGGCCAACACCCGGGGTCGAAGCAATTCGTGACTTTCTGATCGCCGCCAAAGCACAGGTGGTCCAGCTCCGCTCTGCCGGATCGCTGACCACGTCGCATCGGTCGTGGCGGTCTCGACGCAGTCATCGCCGCCAACCCACAGAAAGTGGCACCGACAACGAGTCTAATCACGGGGGGCCTTCGCTCGAACAACCCCGGCAGGCCAATGCCGATGATGCTCCACGAGAAGTGCCGCGCAATGGTTAGCGCCAACGCGGCAATCGCCAACACGCTAACAGGCAGCGGGCCAACCACCATGTCGAGCGCAACCAGGAAGTCGAGCAGCCCCAAGACCGCGACCTTCGTGGTCACCTTGACGAACGGTATCATGCTCGGCGACACTTGAGCGGACCAGCCCCGTTCTCAGAGGAACTTAAGGCCGTCCTTTGGCCAAAGAACTTCTGGATCGGGGACGTCAAGATGTACGATGGGCAGGACGACGCTGAGCACTGGATCATGCTGTATAAAGTGGCAGTCCGAGCAGCAGGAGGCGACCAGTTCGTCATGGAAAGTTACCTCCCGGTAGTCCTGAGCAACGTCGCTACCTCCTGGCCGCTCCGTCAGCGTGCCGACAGCATCCACGGCTGGCCCCAGCTTAGGCAGATGTTCATCGACAACTTCAAGCCCACCTGTGTGCAGCCGAACACCAAGTACACTCTAGCGCAAGTCCGGCATCGTCCAAGGGAATCGCTGCGACAGTACATCCGGCGTTTCTCCGATGCGTGGAACCATGTGATCGATGTCACCCCGGCGAAAGGGATCGACCGTTTCGTTGCCGGCTTGGTTCAACCACGCGACTTAGACCTTAAGAAAGAGTTGCTCCTCGAGCGACCGAGAACCATGGAAGATCTCCTCTCCACCGTCCACAGGTTCGCTCATCTCGACGACGGGCTGAACGAGGGGGACCCTACTCCCCCCAACCGCAACTACCGCCGCGATGATGACCACGTCCGCGACAGCAATCAAGACCGCCGGCCAGATCGTCGGAACGATCACCACAACCGTCGGGACAATCATGAACCCGACCATCGTGGTGACGATCGTTCGTTCAAGTGACGTGGTTGGGACGTCTACAACGGTGGACGACGTAACCGCAATGAATCCTCTGTCAACGCGGTAAAGGGACAGAAGAGGACAAATGATGAAGAACTCGACAATGTCCTTAGTTAGGATTGCCCCCGTCATCCTGGCAAGGTTCACATGCTGGGCGAGTGCGGGGTCCTGAAGGAGGCGCTGGATAGGACAACCATCAAGAAGCCGCGTCCGGCCCCCAAAGCCAAGGGCAAGAACCCCGTCCAGCAAGAGGATGCCGACAAAGAAGAAGCTCAAGATACCAACCCACGGCACGCCTACAGGGATCCCGTGAAGAACGTGACTGTCGTCATCTTTGGTGGCAAAGTCGGACTGGAGAACGCCCGCGACAAGAAGCTTCTGACACGAGCCATCGTGGCTATCCAGGAGGCTGACGGCTTCATCGCAGATGTCAAGGTGCCCGTCTGGTCCAAGCAGCCCATATCGTTCAGCCGCAACAATATGTGGGCCAAAATCCCCGACGCCAGTTGTTTCCCGTTGGTCCTTGACCCGGTGATAGACGGCGTCCGGTTCGAGAAAGTTTTCGTCGATGGCGGCAGCGCCCTGAACATTCTTTTCTACCCAGCCTTCAAGGAGCTAGGGCTGAAGCAGGAAGACCTCAAGCCATACGACTCTCCGTTCTGGGGCATCATGCCGGGCAAACCTTCATACCCCCTCGGGCAGATCACGCTACCCGTCCAGTTTGGGACAAAGCAACACTTCCGCATCGACCACATCACTTTCATTGTGGCCGATTTCGAAGGCATCTGCCACACCATCCTTGGCCGACCAGGGATCGCTAGGTTTATGGCGGTTCCTCACTAGGGTACCTCGTGCTGAAGCTCCCAACCAAACAGGGCGTCCTATCCCTACGCGGCAACGTCTTCACGGCGCGTGTGTGCGAATCCGACGCCTATGCAGCTGCGGAGGTTGAGGAGTTGAAGCACGCCATGGAGCATATTGGCCTGGGTGTCAAGGAGGCGCCCCCTGCGGAGCTTGAGGTTCCAGTCGGGTCTGCGCGGCGGCCTTCCAACAAGGCCAAGCAGCACAAGCTGATCCAGCTCGATCCGAATGACCCCTCAAAGACCACCAAGATCGGGGCTACCCTTCCCCCCAAGTAGGAAGACGCGCTCATCCAGTTCCTTCGGGAGCACATCAGCGTGTTCGCGTGGAAACCGACGGACATGCCAGGTGTCTAGAGGGAGAAGGCCAGCACTACCTTGACGTCTCGAAGACTGCTAAACCTGTCAAGCAGAAGATGTGTCGATTTGCTCGTGACCGCAAGGAAGTTATTAGGGTAGAAGTGGCCAAGCTTCTAGCAGCTGGCTTCATCAAAGAGGTGTATCACCCGGAGTGGTTAGCCAACCCGGTTATTGTACTAAAAAAGAACAATGAATGGAGAATGTGCGTTGATTACACCGACCTTAATCTCCCTCGGATCGACGAGGTCATAGACTCTACTGCACGTTGCGAGCTGCTGTCCTTCTTAGATTGCTATTCGGGCTACCATCAGATAGCCCTAAAAAGGGAGGACCAGGAGAAGACCGCCTTCATCACCCCTTCGGTGCTTTCTGCTACACGACCATGTCGTTTGGCCTTAAGAACGCCGGAGCTACTTACCAGCGGGCCATCTAGGCCAGCCTCGAGCATGAAATTGCTGCCGACCTCGTCGAGGCATATGTCGATGATGTGGTGGTGAAGACCAGAGAGTCCCATACGCTAGTTGCCAACCTCCAGCGGACTTTCGCGGCCCTCAACAATTTTTGGTGGAAACTGAACCCCAACAAGTGCATCTTTGGCGTCACTTCCGGGATCCTCCTCGGCAACGTCGTCAGCCAGGACGGCATACGCCCAAATCCAGTTTAGATTGTGCTGGACTTGCAACCACCACGAAACGTCAAAGATATCTAGAAACTCACCGGCTGCATGGCGGCCCTGAGCCGCTACATCTCCCGCATGGGTGAAAAAGGGCTCCCCTTCTTCAAGCTGCTCAAAGCTAAGGAGAAATTCGAGTGGACGGAGGAGGCCGATGAGGCTTTCAGACAGCTCAAAGAGGACCTGGCAACTCCCCCAGTGCTCACGGTGCCGCAAGAAGGCGAGGAGCTTCTCCTCTACATTGCCGCCACAACTAACGTGGTCGGTACCGTGATGGTGGTCGAGCGCCAGGATCCCGGGCACGTCTACGGGGTGCAGCACCCAATTTACTACGTTAGCGAGGTTCTTAATGAAACAAAGCAGCGATACAACCATGTGCAGAAGCTATTATACGTACTCTTGATCACCAAACGAAAGCTCCTACATTACTTCCAAGCCTACAAGATCATTGTGGTCACAGAAGCTGCACTTGGCGATATTCTCCGCAACAGAGACGCTAGTGGCTGTATCGTCAAATACGTGTTAGAGCTCTCCGAGTTCATGCTGAACTTTCGCAGTCGCAATACTGTGAAGTCTTAGGCCCTAGTCGATTTCATTGTGGAGTGGTCAGACCTTAGCTTGTCCCTGGCCGACATGTCTCCAGACCACTAGAAGATGTATTTTGATGGTTCCTTAAACATCGATGGCGCCGGGGCAGGAGTATATTTCATCTCTCCGTCCAAGTACACGCTCCGCTACATCTTGCGTATACATTTCAAGGCGTCCAATAATGTGGCCGAGTACGAAGCGGCCCTGCACGGCCTCCGTATCGCAGTCGAGCTAGGCATTAAACGGCTCCTGGTGTACGGAGATTCTGCTCTGGTCATCCGTCAGGTCAACAAAGACTGGGATGTGGTCAACGAAAAGATGGATGCCTACGTTGCCGAAATTCGCAAGCTGGAGAATAAGTTCTATGGACTGGAGTTCACCGACATTCCACGTGCCGAGAACACAGGTGCTGACGCACTGTCTAAACTCGGATCATCCCGGCCGAGAGACCTCCTGGTGTTTTTATTGAAGACTTGCTTAAGCCTTCGATCCCCGATCAGGCTTATGAAGCACCCGCGCCTAGCACCGCTACCGACCAGCTCGTAGCAGCGCTCAGCGGCAAAGCAAGAGAGGTAGAAGATAGCTACCCCGGCCAGCAGGGATATGACGACGGTAGTGAGCAGCCGCCTGTTGACGAACCAACCGTGGAGGCAGCGCCTCCCTAGCTCGACTGGAGAGAGCCTTTTGTTAGATACCTGAATGACCACCTTGTTTCGGAGGATAGGGTCGAAGCCCAACCGCTGGTCCGCAGAGCCCGTGCCTATCTCATGGTTAACGGCGAGCTGATGCGCAAGGCCCCAAGGTCCGTGATTTACCAGAAATGCATCACCCAAGCAGAGGGTTGGAAGCTTTTGAAGGATATTCAGTAGGCACTTGTGGAAACCATGCGGCATCCCGGACGCTGGTCGGCAAAGCTTACCGAGCAGGGTTCTACTGGCCAACAGCCGTCTCTGCCGCAGAAGATTATGTGCGCCGGTGCAAAAATCGCCAGATGTTCGCCAAGCAGATTCATGTCCCCGCACATGAACTCCAGACCATCCCAGTAGCTTGGCCATTCTCAAGCTGGGGACTTGACATGATCGGTCCTTTCAAGAAGGCTCCTGGCGGACACACTTGTGTCTTCGTGCTCATCGACAAATTTTCCAAATGGATTGAGTACAAAGCCGTCAAGAAAGCCTCGTCCGAGAAAGCAGTACAGTTCCTTGATGATGTTATCCACCGGTTTGGCATACCCATTACCATCATCACCGATTTAGGCTCTCAATTCACCAGCGACGGATTTTTTGACTTTTGTGATGATAATGGCATCAAAGTCAAATATGTGTCCATCGCTCATCCCCGAGCAAATGGACAGGTGGAGCGAGCTAACGGTATGATCCTCGATGCCCTGCGTAAATGGGTATACCGGGACGACAAAGATCTTAAACCTGGTCGGTGGCTCAAGGAATTACCTGCCGTGGTCTGGGGACTTCGTACCCAGCCCAGTTGCAACACTGAAGTTTCCCCCTACTTCATGGTGTTTGGATCCAAGGCTGTCCTACCAGCCGAGGTTGCACTTCTTTCACCACGTGTCCAGCATTACGATGAAGAAGCCTCCATGAAGCTAGGGAAATCGACATCATCGCCAAAGAAGAGATAACGCTCAAGTCCTGTGCTCGGATGGCTAAATACCTAGCTTCAGTGCGTCGTTACTATAACCGCAACGTCAAAGGTAGGCTGTTCGTGGTCGGTGACATGGTGTTACGATGAATCCAGAAACAGATAGTCTGCACAAGTTGTCATCCAGATGGGAAGGGCCGTTTAGGATCAAGGCTGTCACACGCCCGACGTCCTATCGGTTGTAGACGATGGAGGGTGTCGAGGATTCCAACTCCTGGCACATCGACCACCTCATACGCTTCTATCCATAAAATAAGATATGTACTTAGATCTTTGTCATTCAAATATTTAATAAAGTTTTCTTTGCTGTTCTCTTTCCCTATCATAATTCTATATTCGTGCACACATCTGTCACACAGGCGCCCTGCATAAGTCTCAGTTAAACTTTGTTTTCTGCCCGCTGAGAACGGCTTGACAAGGCACTGTCTCGAAGCCTCTTACAATGTGTTATAGCTCCGCGCTACATGGCACTAGGAGATTCAGCAGTCACTCTCTAACGGTACTAGGTACCTACTGATCCTAGCGGTCCTACGCTGTTCACTAGTGCATCCCTAGTCACCCGACATAGTTAGCTCGCTTCGAGGGTGGAGGCAAAACTTAACTGGCGACATTTTTTGGAAAACGAACTATGCATAATTATGCATCTAAAAAAGAAAAATGGCAAAATTTTTATCACCCGCTTAAGCATGCCTACTTGTCTGCATCAATAGGCTTAAAAGTTTACGAGCACCCAGTGCTCGGCACAACTTACAAATAGTGTTTTTACATAAATACATTGTTTATCGCCTACTGACCACCACCAGCTTTTGCAGGATCATCGATCAGCGTCATATCTTCAACGATGGCGGCAGCAGTCGGGCCAGACGAGGCCTAGAGCTCTTCAGCTTCTTCATCAGGAACCTCTGGAGGAATCCCGCGCTCGATGGTCGCCAGCTCCACGTTTCAGTAGTTGGCACGGACCACGGCGAGCACGGTCGCTGCCACATAGCGCCCAACGCCCAGCGCCCGCGATGAACTCCTGCAGCGCCGACCACAGCCTCCGGCACTGGTCGGCGATAGCAATTTCTTTGCCCACGGGGTCAGCAGGGTGCTCCTCTCCTGGAAAGATGGCCCTTAATACGGGCTTGATGTGGCCAGTCATGGCTCGCATCTTTCCTTGGAGGACGGCGATGGAGTCCTCCAGCACCTGGAACTGGGCCAAGTAGCATTCCCGCAGGCCTATAACGACAAAGCAATGGTGGTGAGCATATCCTGGTCCGTCCAGTATGCGACAGATTAGACACAACAATTCTACATGGTTCTATTCACCAGTCAGCTCGGCGATCTGCGCCTGGTCCGCCTCGGCCTGCTTCTTAGCAGCCTCCTTCTGTTCCAGCAGACCGGCCAGCTCTCGAGTCATGGCTACAAAAAGCACCCATAAATGTGCAGCACAGATCAACATGGAGTGCGTAAGAGAGGTCTACTTACTCTCGTTGGCCTGCTCCAGGGTTTCCACCTTGCGGCGTAGCTCGGCAAGTTCTTCCTCCCGCTAGACCTCACGCTCACGGTAGACCCGGGCCTGTGCCTCCAGATCGGCGCTGGCTGCCCGGAGGGTTTACACTCCTCCCAGGTCGCCGCAAACCGTCCTATGGTCCTGCCTCGCTGAGCATTGGTCTCCTGCAGCGACTGTTACACCATGGATTGATTAACAAGTTTGTGGCTAAATACCGAGCTCAAACACGGGCAAGCAAATCATGGTCGGGATTTTACCTTGATCCTGTCGTACATCACCTCCGACACATCCTGGATGCTCGTGTCAATATCATCATCCAAAAGCTCTTCATATGACACGAAGCTATCCTCCCCCAGCTTGCGCGAAGTAAAGATGCGCTGCGTGGGTAAGTCGGGGCACGACATCTTTGGCACTCGCGGCACCTCCTCGACCTCTTCAGGTGGCGCCAGCGTGCTCGGCCCCGCCTTGACAGACGACCTGTTTCGGTGGTGACTGGCCGGACCGACACCACCTGCCTCTCTGGGGTCGGTGTCGGAGTCGGCCGGGCGGATGCTGCGGCGCTGCTTGTCGCCTCCCCTTGCTCCGTGAAGCGCGTCGCGCTACCGCCCGGTGCCTGCTCGGCGGTCGACGCTGAGGTCTGACTGGGGGGTGGAGTTGGTGTTGTCGACGGCGGAGCACGACTGTAAAGTCACAGACATGTTTTCTTCGCAATAAGCACAAAATCAAAACATGCAAGATACGCGAACTCATTTGCGTGGCTGACCGGCGGAGCCCTCCTCTGAACCATGGGGCTTCTCCCCCGCTTGAAGCGCCTGGGGTCCTGCCTAACACCCCGCTACCGTGCCCGGGGACTCGGCCCGATGTCTTGCCCGTTCCGCTCGTCCCGGTGGGGCGCACCGGAGAAGTCGGCTCCCTCGCCGCCTCTTGGTGCCCCGGTGACGAAGCGGTTCCGGCTGGAGGCGTCGCCACCCTGTGCGGTGCAGCCGACGTGGAGGGTGTTAGTGGTGTTGACCTCCTGGCCTGCTCTGGCCGAGTGGTCGAAGCAGCGTTCCCCCGCCGAGGGGGAGGAGTGGCTGGCGGCACGCTCCGCGCAAGCCTCCCCGACGTCGTTAAGGTCGGGGGCGTCGGCGTGCTCCCCATCCGAGGAGTCGAGGCTTGACGTTTCTGCTGGCGCTGGTTCAGTGTCAGCAGATCGTCGTCCGACGACTCCGGGGTGGCTGGCGCTTTCCTTGTCAGGCCCCCCTGTGCCCTGCTGTCCAGGTTTAACTTACCCCCGGACAGCAGAGTAGAGGGCCTCTTCTTCTTGGCGGCCTCCGCCATGGGCCGCTTACCCGCTGCTCGGCGCCGTGCCCGAGCAGCAGGGGCTTCATCGTCATCTGGGCTGGAGACGCTTGTCATCTCCTGCACTGCTTCGGTCTCGCCCCGGCAGTGGATCTCCTCTGTCCTATGCTAGTAGGCCTGCGCCTGACCCTGAGGCCATGGCTCCACCAGCATAGCAGAAAAGAACACCTTCCGGTCATGTCCAAGCAAAGTCTGACAGTCAGAGAATTCACGTTATACAGACATCTTCACATACCAGCATACACTAATCAAATCAAAATGTGGAACTGGTCGGCTTACTTCTGGTGGTGGTCGGATAATGTCGTAGGGCCGAGCACGCTGCTTCGGGAAGCTGGTGCTCGGGTCAAACTTCTCAAACAGAGAAGCCATCCGCCGGTTCAACGCCTCCGACGACAGCTTCTCCTGGGTTTCCCGGGAGGGGTCGGCCCGCCCAGAGTACTCAAACAGGCGGTTCACCCATTCTTTGCACGGCTGGACCCGACGGACTGACCAGGTCCTGACGACAAGCACGCCATTGACAATCTTGTTGTCAATCAAGGTCAGCAGCTCATTCACCTGGTACATCTCATCTGACGTTGGCTGCTCCGACCACCTTGGATTGCACTCTGGCACCTGCGTGATGTCACAGGGCACCCTTCTCCCTTCCACATCCTGGCTCATATAGAACCAGTGCGTGTTCCATCCCTTGGCGGCAGTCTGGTGCCGGCTTCCTAGCCAGTGCGTCTTCATTTCGTCCCGAAGACGCACATAGCACCCTCTGGCGATTTGGGACCCCCCAGATTCAGCCCCTTTCTTCCTCAGCAGGAAGAAGTGGCGGAACAAATTGAAATGGGGGTCGATTCCCAGGAACATTTCACAAAAAGCGATGAAGATGGAGATGGCCAAGATGGAATTGGGGTCCAGATTTCAAATGGAAATCATCTAGTAAGTGCAGAGGTCTCGGAGAAACCCATTCACGGGCGCACCGAGTCCCCGTGGCACCATATCCTCAAAGACTACAAATTCCCCATCTCGGGGACGAGGAGAGTCCTCACCTCGTGGCTCGTGCCACACCTCCATCTCCCGTGGGGGAGAAACCGTCTCAACGAGCGCTTGTAGCGACTCCCTCATGGAGGTTGACTGCTGCCATTGTGCCTCCGGTGCGCCAGATCCGGACGACTTCTCCGCTTTCTTGGTTCCCTTCTTTGTCATCTCCGATGAGGGCGGTGGCTGGGTGGTTGAGCAGAATGTGATGGTGAAGCGGATGCGCTAGTTCTGCTCGATTACTTCGCAGCGGTGCGTGGATTTGCAATGGCGGATCGGGAGTGGCGGCAGTTGATCGAGATGAAGCAGCTGAGCGCTCGAACAGTGCGGGAGTGAGCAATGGAGAATGATTGCGATTCGGGTACCGTCTCCTCTTGGCGGTGCCTGCTATCTATACCATTTGGGTGACGCCCTTTTGACTTCTAGGGTTGGGCCCACTTGACTCGTGTGGATGCGGCTTGTTGGGCCTTCATGGTCCCGAATCCGCGCGTGGGCCAGAATATTTTTCCCTGCGTATGAGTTTGCGTATCCAATCTGAGTTATTGAGCACATACCCAGAAATCTTGGGATCTAATCCCAGATTTGTTTTCAACCATATATTTCGTTCCAAATTAGTTCTAGATTTTTATTCCTTAAAATCTGGGGACTGATTTTTTGGATCAAATATTTTTATTCCGCACACTTGGGGACTGTATGGCAGTTTTCCACCCAGTGGTGCTTACAGACTACAGGTTCTCGGTGTCTTCGATTGCTATAGCAACACGTCTCCAAAGACAAGCTAAGTTTATTTAGTTGATAAAGTTTTTCGTTGTCCTTTTTTCCTACATAGTTTTGTGATTTTTGCACTATCTGTCCTACATGCTCCCTGCATAAGTCACACTTAAACTTTGTTTCTCGCCCGCCGAGAACGTCTTGACAAGGCACTGCTTCGATCCTCTTACGATGTGTCACAGCTTCGCGCTACATGGCACTAGGAGATTCAGCAGTCGCTCTCTAACGGTACTAGGTACCTAGTGATCCCGGCGGTCCTACGCTGTTCACTAGCGTATCCCTAGTCACCCAACAGAGTTAGTTCGCTTCGAGGGTGGGGGAAAAACTTAATTGTCGACATCATTTTTTCTACATATCAGACATTTAAAACGACATAAATGTTATTGCCTAGGTCAATTATTTATACAACATTTACTACCGCTCTTCATGTTTATTTGTCAGGGACAAGGTTCGGTTGTCGAGCACACTCCGTACGATTGGGGACTAGATCAAGGATCATCGTCCAGGTGGTCATGCCACCTGGCACTCGAACTTAACATCCAACATTGGTCAAACTGCTCGTCGCCATGGCTCGATGTCGCGCACTGCACCACCTCATCTCCGACCACGCTGCTCGAGGACTCATCATCGTCGCCTCGGTTCGGTGCCGCGCACTGCACAGCCTCGTCTTCGACCTCGTGTTGCTCGGGGGCTCATCATCGTCGCCTCGGCTTGGTGCTACGCATCGCACAACCTCGTCTCCAACCTTGCGCTGCTCGAGGACTCGTCATCGTCGCTTCGGCTCGATGTCACACACCACACAACCTCAGCTCGGTGCCATGCGCCACATAGCATGTGCTTCGTCCAGGACTTACCTGGGGACTACGCATTTGACTTGCCACCTAGAGGTGTCTATGGAACAGTGGTTCTTGGTGTCCCTCGACCCGATTGAGCCTGAGCTCTGTTTCCTAAGCAAAAGGCCGTAGGTTCATACCTGGGATTTTGCATCAACTCGTCATTTGGCACTGACTACGGGCCAGTTAGTGCTGTGTTGGGTTTTTTCTTAAAAAGCTCAATACAATATATTCTATCTTCTATCGAGCTTGGGGACTACGTGGGCCCACGTCACCTCGCGGTGACTGGGGCCTATTTTCTATTCCTGGTTTGGTACCCTTGCCTCTACGAATCATCTATGTTAACATTCCAGTGATACTTCGTGTCACGTGTTAACAAGGGCCCACGTCTCAGGACGTGGAAATATTTTTTCTTTTTCTTGGAACACCATGCATCTTTCGACATGTCACCTTCCTTGACGGGAGCAATGGTCAGGAGCAGACTTACGAACTGCTCGGGTGAAGTTGGTCGGCACTACGTGGTCGGCATCTTCACTGGTCGGCACTACATGGTCAGCATCTTCACTGGTCGGTACTACATGGTCAGCATCTTCTGGTCGGTGCTACGTGGTCTGCATCTTCACTGCTTGGCACAGGTCAAGACGGCGACTCCCTCAAGATACATGGTGCTCAGGGACTAGCTGTGGGAGTATAGACCCCATATACCCTTGCGGCTAGAGTTTGGGCTGCTCGATACAAGACGGCCCAGACCACAAGACGAAGGCTGGTCCATCATCATCCTGATCGGTGGGCTGGACGACAAGACGGAGCTCGTGGTCCGCTACCAACCAGGTCGGTGGGCCGCATGAGTGCTGAAGACTACTTGGCATACAAGGAGTCTTAGTCGGTTAGATCTGTTTGTGTACTCCAAGGATACAACACAATGTAACTGACCATAGAGGAAACCCTAGATATGTAACCTTGCCCCCCCACTATATAAGGCGGGCAAGGACCTCCCTAGAATAGGACCCTTCTTTTTCATCGGATCTGATCTCATCTGGTCGGATCTCTTGTACTCCGGTACTCATCAATCTAGCAGCAGAGACACAGGACGTAGGGTATTACGCTTCCGAGCGGTCTGAACCTAGATAAACCTTGGTGTTCGTCTTGTGTCTCACATCTAGATTGTAGGTCTTAGCGCGCTCTCACTGCACTCTACTACCTCAGGGTATCCCGTGGTAGACTGCTGACGAGGTTTCATCGACAGAGACCTCAACGGCCATATGGGTGCGACTAATGTAGGTTTCGAGCGGGTGCATGGGGGTTTCGGGTATGGTAGTAGAAATCAAGAGGGGGGATGTTTTGGACTTCGCGTTGGTCTACGATTTGTTGATAGCGAACACCGTCTTTAAGAAGAGGGAATCCCATCTAGTGACCTTTCGTAGCGGACAACACCTAAGCCAGATCGACTTTATCCTTGCAAGGAGGGGAGATAGACGTGCTTGCTTAGATGGTAAGGTGTTACCTGGGGAGTGTGTTGTCCCTCAACACAAGCTTGTGGTGGTGGATTTTCGCTTACGAGTACGTGTCCACCGGGACAATCGGCCTAAGATTGCGAGAACAAAATGGTGAAAGCTTAGAGGGAAAGCAGCACAAATATTTAAGGAGAGGATGCTAGATGAGGGGCCGTGGGAAGAAGAGAAGATGCAGAGGACATGTGGCTAAAGATGGCCACATGTGTTCGGAAGGTGGCTTCGGATGTGTTTGGCGTGAGTAGGGGAGGTAAACGGGAAGCGAAAGACACCTGCTGGTGGAATGACGAGGTGCAAAGGGCTATTAGGGAGAAGAAGGAGTGGTTCAAGCGCCTCCATCATGACAAGAGTGCAGCCAACATCGAGGGCTCTAAAATAGCGAAGAGGGCTGCAAAACAAACAGTGAGTGTAGCAAAAGGTCAGGCGTATGATGACCTTTATCAGCGGCTAGGCACGAAGGAAGGGAAAAAAGACATTTATAGGATGGCCAGGATCCGCGAGAGGAAGACAAGGGACATCAACCAAATCAAATGCATCAAGGATGAGACAGATCGACTTTTGATGAGGGATGAGGAGATCAAGGACAGGTGGAGAGAGTACTTTGATAAGTTGTTTAATGGGGAGAATGAGGATCCTACCTTAGAGTTGGATGACTCATTTGACGATACCAAGAGATGCTTCGTGAGGAGAATTCAGGAGCCAGAGATTGGGGAGGCTTTGAAGAGAATGAAGGGAGGTAAAGCGATGGGCCCTGATGGTATCCCCATTGAGGTGTGTAGATGCCTAGGTGCCGGAGCGATAGTATGGTTAACTAAGCTTTTTAACCTTATTTTTTGGTCAAACAAGATGCCTGAAGAATGGAGGAGAAGTATATTAGTACCGATCTTCAAGAACAAGGGAAATGTTCAAAGTTATACTAATTACCATGGGATTAAGTTGATGAGCCATACGATGAAGCTCTGGGAGAAGGTTATCGAGCATCGTCTAAGAAGAGTGACAAGTGTGACCCAAAACCAATTTGGTTTATGCTTGGTAGGTCGACCATGGAGGCAATTTTCTTATTACGACAGTTGATGGAGAGATATAGAGACCAGAAGAAGGACTTGCACATGGTCTTTATTGACCTCGAGAAGGCATATGACAAAGTACCGAGAAATTTCATGTGGTGGGCCTTGAAAAAGCACAAAGTCCCAACTAAGTACATCACCCTCATCAAGGATATGTACAGGGATGTGGTGACGTGTGTCCGAACATGTGATGGTGACACCAGTGACTTTTCAATTAAAATAGGACTACATCAAGGGTCAGCATTGAGCCCTTATTTATTTACTTTGGTGATGGATGAGGTCACAAGGGACATACAAGGTGATATCCCTTGGTGTATGCTCTTTGCTGATGATGTGGTGCTAGTGGATGAGACTAGGGCAGGGGTTAATAGGAAGTTAGAACTATGGAGGCACATGTTAGAGTCGAAAGGATTTAAACTTAGTAGGACCAAGACCGAGTACATGAGGTGCGATTTCAGCGCGACTAGGAATGAGAAGGGAGACGTTAGCCTCGATGGGCAAGTGGTGGCCAAGAAGGATACTTTTTGGTATTTAGGATCGATGCTACAAAAGGATGGCGACATTGATGAAGATATTAGGCATAGAATTTCAGCCGGTTGGTTGAAATGGCATCAGGCTTCAGGCGTCCTCTGTGACAAAAGGGTACCTCAGAAGTTAAAAGGTAAGTTTTATAGAACAATGATTCATCCGGTGATGTTATACGGTGCTGAATGTTGGTCTACAAAAAGATGACATATCCAGCAATTGAGTGTAGCAGAGATGCGTATGTTACGATGGTGTTGTGGGCACACAAGAAGGGATAGAGTCCGAAACTACGATATTCGGGATAGGGTTGGGGTGGCACCAATTGAGGAGAAATTGATTCAATATCAGTTGAGATGGTTTGACCATATCCAACGGAGGCCTCTTGAGACGCCGGTGCGTAGTGGGGTTCTAAAGCGGGTCGATAATGTGAAGCGCGGTAGACCTAAACTGACTTGGAACGAATCATTTAAGAGAGACCTTAAGGAGTGGAATATCCCTAAGGATTTAGCTATGGATAGGAGCGTTTGGAGACTAGCAATTAACATGCCTGAACCGTAATCTTTTTTCTTGTACACTTTATGTTTTTTTGTTTTCATGTCTCTTTTGGGTTTCATCTCTAGCCTATCCAACTTGCTTGGAAGAAAAGGCTATGTTGTTGTTGTTGTTACAGACTTGCTGTTGGTATGCCTAGAGTTTAGAGTGGTCTGTTGTAGTCAGGAGATTTAACCTTTTGTCGTACATAGGTAGATCAAATATTCCTAAGCTATTGCTGCATCGCCTTTTCCCAATGCCAAGCAACAGAGTCCCATTTGAAGCATTGAACTTCAGTACTAGAGAACAGAATGTGTAAGGGGGGCACTTACACAACCTTCTTGACCGTTGTGCAGGAATGGTGTCAGCCTGTCAGCTACATCACTTGAAGGATGTTTCCTACAGAATATATTTATGGTGATGCACCTGCACTTCAGCATGGTGCCAACATGTGCTTGGGGAAAAGGGACCTAGAAATGAAATGGTAGGAGAATTACACTTCTGTCAGATATATTTTGTAAAACAGGGGAGCCACATCGTTGTGGATTGAACTTAATGGTACATATGAGCTCACTTCAATGGAAGATAGACAGACTTTGGTGGCAACAAGTTCCTGCCTAGAGCTTACTGCACATTGGTTTGGCTTCATATGGGAAATGACCAAAGTTACCTAGGCAGACGAAATTAAATTAAACCTGCAAAGCACATCTTATCCAATATTTTAGATTTGGCTTTGACAGCGCCAAGGACGCTGTTGCCTTGTTGCTTCGCTACTGGCCCGGACGTATTTGCAAGATGTGTGTGTCAGCTAATATTTGCAGGTCACTACACATTTATCGTCAATTTACACTGATCCATTTATGGTGAAGGTGCCAGGGGTTATCCTGCATCGGAAGCTTTGTTCCCAGAGCACTTCCATGGTAACTTAGGTGTTGATTCAGTGGAGCCATGGAAGGCGACATGGGAGGAGATGAGATTGATCCGAGAAGATGCTTTATAGAAGCAGAAGCTCGAGTTTTGGGACAAGCTGGATACCCAGCGGAAGGAATGTCAGGACCATTGTGTTTTACCAAGAGAAGACTTGAGAAGGACCGGAGAAGACAACCAAGTTGAAACGACTACTGTTTGATGAGCTCTAGTGCATAGGTCCACCAAAACGGCTCATCCAGCACCAAGCGTTCCACCGCGCGCGCGAAACTGTAAAGTTCACCGTGTTCTTCTAGAGCACCACCGCCGGTCTGCTCCTGGATGGCGTCTGAGCAGGAACGCAGAGGTTGGATCACGGCGCTGCCTCTCTCCACGGCTTCCCAGAGGAGGGACGCCCATTCCGTCAACCACTCCAAGCCTCCCATGTCTCTGCCGTTCTTCGCCTTGATGTAGCTAACCATGCGCCGCAGCCTCCGGTCAAGCTTCATTGCGAGCATCCTGGCTTCCCGCTGCTCTGGATCCATCGGAGTTACCCTGTGGTTGCTCTGAACCGTATAGAAAAGAGCTGGAGGTGGTTCCTTCGACGACACGGCCTCCGTCGACTCCTTTATTTTTACGCTTCGCTCAGCCGGTACCGACGCCGGTGCGCTCCTCTTCGCGGCTTGCTGTCCTAGCGCCGCAGAGACCTCGAGCTGCAGCGCCATCAGGAACTGTGTGATGTCTGGAGAGAGCCGCTCCATCTTCTCCAGCGCGCCGTCCAGCTTCTTCATGTCCTCATCTGTCGAGAAGAGCCTCATCGTGACGTCGCGCACCTGCTGCGCCATGCCAAACAGAGCGCTCCTCGTGAAATACAAAGTGCTGGTGGAGGCGATGCTGGCGGCGGCGGCGGCGGCGGCGGGTTGCTGTTGCTGCTGGCCTGGCGGGCGCGTTGACGCCGCGTCCCCGTATTCCTCCTCCCTGTCTCGGCGTTGGAAGTCGAGGACGACCGCTCGGCCCTCCGTGGTGGCCCACTGGCCTCCCTCAGCCTCTCGCGCCACTCGAGCAGCGAAATGCTTCCAATGGCGTGCTTCTCGGACACCTCGACAGCGCAGCGGAGCTTGAGCACGAGCGCCTCCAGCCGCTGCAGCTTGTCGTCCGTGGCCGCCGGACCGAAGCTTCCGCATCACCCTCGTGATTGCCATATCGGTGACCTCGCCAATCACCGCGGACGCCACGGCACTGGCCGCTTGCTCTGCCATCGATCAGCTCGGACGTGCGTGCTTGAATGAGCATTGACCAGAGCTTATCTGGAACGAAGATGGCATTTGAAAGAGGACTCACATTGCTTCTTTTTTTGTATTGTATCATGCGATTCAAATTTTTCATAATTTCAATGAGGAATGATGCCATGCCGCGTAGCAGTTTCTAATGCTCCTTTCCGGCAATCAGGTGCAGCTTGGTGCGAAGGCTGGCTTCGATACAGCAATCGGCAAGCTGAAACTGATGTTATGCATTGCATGCAGTTTCACGAAGTGGGCGATTGAACAGAGCAATCTGCAAGCTTGGAAGACATACTGTATTTAGGACATCTACAAATATATATACTAAGGTAGAAGTATATAAGTTAACTGCTTATAGTACAATTAATGACACTCCAGCATTAGGTATCGTGGAGCCCATGCGATAGCATCCGTATGCCACAGCCACATCAGCGGCCCCATATATATCAGCAACTAATGGTAAGTGGTAACTATAACGTCCTCTACAACCTTAATCCTTCATCGTCTAGGATTGCACGATGTTACACAGAAATTGCAAACTAAGTTCCTAGAATTTGTTTCCTGGGAGCTTCTGAAATTCTTTGAAGGTTTGTCCGTCGTCTTCCAATACGAAAGATTGTAGTAGCTGCATTCAATATAAAGGGCAACTGTAACACCCTACATTTTTTTAAATTTTTAAAATGGTAAAAATGAATTTATGGTGATTAAATAATTAGGCAAAATAAATGTTTTTATGAAATTGAAGTTGAATCATAGTAGAAACATGTTTGAGCATTCATGCTGGTGCATATTTTTTTTATGTGGTGTTTGAATTTAAATTAGAATTCAAAATATATTTAAATTTGCATTGAAAGGTATTCAAATAAAAGAAAAATCATTTCTTTCTCTTCCTGGCTTTTGGCCCGCAACCGGCCGCCCGGCCTGCCTCTGGCCCGCTCTCCCCGCCTTCGCTCAGCCCGTCATTTTCAGCCCAGCAAGGGCATCAGCAGCGGAGCCCGAAGCCGCGCGCTGCCCGCTCTTCATGTTGGGCTGCGGGTCGAAGCCCATCAAGCGCGTCGGTCGACCGCGTCCGCCGTCCGCGTCCGTCTTTTCCTTCCTCTCTGGCTGACAGGTGGACCCCGCACTGTTTTCTTCTTCCTCCGACTCGAGACCGACTCGGCCACGAGCACGAGCCCGACCCCTACCCGACGTCCACGCCAGTCGTATCTCCGCCCTCGGACTATATAAAGAGTTAATCGCGCGTCCGCGACTCCACCCGAACCCTATCCGCCGCCTTTTCTTCGCCTCGGGTCGCAGCAACGCTGAAACCCTAGCCGCCGCCAAATTCCGCCGGAGCAAGAAATTGGCCGCAATCCTCGGGTCTTCTACGTCGTTGACTGGCCGGCAAGCTCCGTCTCGATCTCCTGCGCACGTTGGTGCCATCCTTCTGGTGCAATTTCATCTAACCCGTGCCCTCACCATATGCAGTTGGCCACCGTCCGCCTCTCCAAGCCGCTCGCCGACCCTGACACCTCTCAGTCTCCATCTTCTCCACAGGTGAGCGCGGCGTGAGCTCCCCGTTTGAATGGTACCGGTCTCTCGATGCTAATGGTGGCCGGAATCGCGGTCTGTGTGAACGCCGGCGAGCTTTTCCCGTCGCCGGCGATGTCCGCCGCCGTGTCGGCCGTCGTCTCCGGTGAGGCCGCTCGCCTCGATCAATCTGCGCCGTCAGTTTTGGATCGGACGGCCAGAATCAGCCCGTTCGCGTGGCGGTTTTGTGGAAAACCCCTCGGAGTTCAGTGTAATCTATTAAGAACCCTTGGCGGTTTCGACAGAATACGTTTTCTCTATTGGAAAACATAATTTCTGTTTAACAGATCCATAATACGCTTTGTCCACTGAAAAGCGTATTTTTCTTGTAACAGCTTCCATAATACGTTTTCTTCTCTGGAAAACGTATTTCCTCTTTTTAGTTTCAGAATACGCTTTTATCTATTTACAATTTTGCCACTATGTTCAAAGGCTTATATCTTTCACGTTTTAACTCCGATTTGGTCCGTTCAAATTCCGTTAGATTCATAATTTCATAATCTACGCAGTGGTGCTACTGTTGAAGATTTTGGAAACTTTATATTTTTAGTCTATATTTAAAATATTTATTTATCTATAGGAAATTTTTGAAAATTCATATCTTCGTCGTTATAACTCCGTTTTCGATGAACTTGACGTCTGTGTGATCGTAGAAGCGAGTAGAATAGTTTTATAAACATTTTATTCTGTTTTGATGAGATTGATATACTGTTCCTCTAATAGCTCTTTATTTGCTTCGTGTATGTATGCTCGATTGGATTGTCTGGTGTTGATTGTTAATGTCGAGTTCAGACGGTGAGGTTTTTGCTGAGCAAGGCTACTTTGAGGATCAGCAGGATCAACAGGACTTTCTGAATCAAGGCAAGTATAGCATGGATCATCCTTGTTACCTATTCACTATAAATAACAATTCATATGCATGTGTCCGTTTGATGACCTAGAAACTATAACTAGCTTTGATATCCTGATTCTTTGAACCTTTTGGGTTGCATTGGGTAGTTATGATGCTAGTGCTCTAATAATCATGATCTTATAACTTGATGTGTGTTATGCTATCAACGAAAACGATGATTTTTAACAAACATAGACTCTTGTCTGCAAGTGATTTATCTTGGAGAATCCGTACAGCTGTGAGGGCTATATGGCTCTGGCTCTAGTCACTTGTAGGCCCTTTTCTAGCTGGTTAGTGGTCTGAAAGTTGGGGTATAGGATTGCCTCTGTCCTTATGAGTATAGCCGGGAAGGATTGTGCCATATTGGAAGGGGGTTTCTACACACAACGTATTTCCGCATCTCTGATGGATTAGGAGAACCTATAGGAGGCTTTATATGTTTTGTGGTGGTTTGAAAGTTATAAGCTCACTCAGTTACAAAACATGACTCACAGTGAAAGTGTACACCTCTGATCATAGTTTAAATCAATATGTTGTCCGTGCCCTTCGGTTAGGGCAGTCTTGACACATTTACAAAAGATAATGGTTCTCAAATTGTTAATGTGTGCATCTTAATATCGTTATTGCTACACACTGGTTAATGTTATTTTGATCATGAGAATATAGGAATTATTACTACCTTGATGCTATGCTTCAATATGATTAAGTTATAAAAGCTAAATGCAGTCAAACCGTGTCAGCTTATTTAAGCCTCATTAACCCATGTTATGCTTGTTGAGTACGGTTGTGTACTTACACTTGCTTTACTTTCAATTTTGGAAAATCCCGGATGGGTAACAGATGAAAGTTGGAATGAAAGCTATCGTGATGAGTACTAGACTTGGTGTTCACCAGTTGACGTGTCCCTGTGTGAAGCTTTCGTAATAAAGATATCTTAGTTATTTATTGTTTATACGCAATACTCTGTAATAAATATTGGTTCGCTATGTAATAAACAGGATGATGATACTCTTTATAATTTGTCATCCTATATGTACGACTGTTCCTGGGACGCATATAAGGCTATTTATGCATTCTACTTTTATCCTTAAAAGTGGAGTGTGACAGCAACTCAGAGTCTCATACCATCGCGGGACCTATCTGGACTGCTGAAGACTGAAATACATCATTAACCATTGGCTCAGCAATTCCCGGCCTGTGTAAGAGCTTGCTTTTACTGAGTTCAATTGTTCATGAAACTGTAACTGTTCAGGAACCACTGAGTGCACTCGCACTGCTATTTAAACCTGAGTGACTGCAGAGATCAGCTTGTGATCCTACTTAGTAATCAACACATGAATGATGTAAACTCACAATACGTTGTGACATATAGAAACAACCAGCTTATAAATAAAGATCATGCCAATTATCTATCATGCACATGCTTAAAATCACAAGACTATACAAACTGGTCATAAACAAGCTTGAGACATAGATTTACAACAATTGGCTCCCTTATTTGATGGGCTTATTTCTAGCAGAGGCATGCTCTCTATATACCTAAGATCAATTTCCTTGACATTATGCAGCCAAATGAAGCCAGTATAAAAAGAGACTTATTCTCTCAATCTATACTATAGGAGAAAAATAGTCAAATAACAACAAATCCATACCCTCTCATATGAAATCGTCTCCCTTACAACTTGCCATTTATTTTCTGCTGTTAGGATCTCATTGCCTTACCAGCGAAACAGACAACCATCTTTGGTACATTGGCAGAGGTCCATCCCTCCATGGCACCCAAAACACATTAAATAGAAATCAAGAATATTTTGTTGGCCCACAACATTGAAATTACACAATGTTTCATAGAGAATTTCTTCTCAGTAGTGACTTCGGCTGCTATCTGAAACTACTAGTTTAGATTCAGTCTCAAACAATGTTAGCATCAGTAGAAAAAAAATCCATTCAATTAGTGAGGCCAACATAAAAATCAGTTGGAATAAAACATAATGACATACTGATAAAAATGGTTGGACAAAATGAAAAGCTAATACTTCAAAATTCCAATTAGGTTAATAAGTCCAACAGCAAGGACTAATTCATTCAGAGAAGAAAAATGAAGTTAAGGATAATCTTTGGCCATGTGCTAGGCAGAAGAAGAAACTAATAAAACATGCACGTTAAGGATCAGAGTCAAACACAGCCCCTTCACAAATAATCCTAGCTTAAACTTAAATTATGTATGAGGAGTCAGATATGACTAGTGGCTCCCTTGCAAATCGAAAAAGCCTGCACAGCTGCTAATTACCATGCGTTACAGTTCCATCATCTGCCTAAAACACAAAAGGAGATGCTAAAATTACACTCTAGAGAGCATAATACCAGCACGAGCTGCAGCATAAGCACTGCAAGGCCAGGAACAGAGTCCTTGTGAGCGTCGATGAGCTTCAATTTGAAAGTCTCCTCTCCTAGTTTAATTAAACTGACAAAGTTTGTAGTACTACTCAGCAATCCCTTTTCCTGCAGGACTTTCATGACATAATGCCGGGGCACAAGCCGCTTCTCCAGGCTTAATGTGAGCAGAACAGGCCTTTCAATAATATACTGTGGCTCCATCGGAGCCTCATCGATCGATGAGGAACTCAATCTTGCGAAGAAGAGTCGCATTAGGCCTTGTTTAGATTACAAAAAATTTCAAACTGATGAATAGTAACTCTTTTGTCATATTTGATAAATATTATCCAATCGTGGATCAACTAGGTTTAAAAGATTCATCTCGTGATTTTAAGTAATTAATTATTTTTTTATCTATATTTAATGCTCTATGCATGAGTTTAAAAATTGATGTGATAGAGAGAGTGAAAAAACTTAGAATTTAGAGGCAATCTAAACAAGGCGCTAGTATTTGTGGCATCTTGGACACTGCAACCGAAACCTCAGCTTCACAACAACCAAGAGTCCTCTTAAAGAACTCAAATTTGGCAGCAACCTTCTCACGGGAGAGACTGGAGACGGTTAGCACTGCTTGCCTGAACATCGGCGATGCGGCAGGCACCCCAAGTTCTTCTGCCCGCAGCAAAATTTCCTTCACAAGTTCGTGTCTGAAGGTAAACACCCTTGGGCAGAGTAAACACACCTTTGCAATGTCTGGAACACCGCATTGACGAAACAAAGCTATGTTGGGCTTGATTATCTTCTCAAGTCTCGCCTTGAAGAGGCTCTCGCTCCCCTTTGCAACTACCAGGACCTTCTCAAAGGAGCCGAAGAAGGAGATGAAGAACTCAACTTTGGGAGCAACGTCGCAGCAGCGGAGAGCGCGTGAGCCGACGACGAGGAAACGAGCGATCTGGGGAGCAGACAGACCGGCGCGGTCGCGGAGAGCGACAAGGCGGGGGGCGATGTTATTCACGTAAGCGCGGAGGAGCAGCGGGTCCTTGGAGACGACGGCGGCTATATCGGCGCGGGAGAGGCCAGCACTGGAGAGCAGGGCGAGGATAGCATCGGGGTTGGAGGCGGAATTGAGGCGGGAGAAGGAGAGCTCATCCAGTGATCTCCTGGATCCACACGATTGTAACTCGCGGGAAGCCTTCTTGGACACCTCGCGGGCCTGGGCTGGGGCGAGGCCGCATGACGCGACGAGGTAGTCCTCGAGGGAGAATGGCGCGGGTAAGCTGGTGGAGGTGGAGAGCAGGAGGTGGCACGCGCGGTAGTGGCTTGGGGTGGGTAGCGAGGAGGCGGCGCGGAGCAGAGGGAGGAGGCGATTTCGGAGGCGCAGCATGGCGGCGGCGAAGGGGAGGGGAGGGGAGGTGATTAGGCCGTCGGCCACGAAAGCGAGCGTGAGGGGAAGAGGGGTGTGCCTGCTGCTTAGCTTCTGCGCGGCGAGCCAGGGCACAGAGGCGGCGAACAACGGGAGTGGCTGTTGCCGTGCACCCGCCTGCCCTGCGGCCGGCGTGGTTGCTGGTGGTTGCGCCGCCACTCGCCTCAATTCGGGGCGGGACTGAGTCGAGACGAGAGACGGCCGTGTTGTCTTGTTGGAATGCTGGGCCGCCAAAACGTGCACGTGCCCTGGGTTGGCTCTCAAATTGGACCGGGCCTTTTAGAAAACGGGCCATCAAATCTTAGAGCCGCCTCGTGGCGTCCCGCACCGCTGCGCCATGCCCCTGGCTCGGCGGCTCGGCGGCTCGGCGCTGGAAGTCGAGGACGACCGCTCCGCCCTCCGCGGCGGCCTCCCTCAGCCTGTCGCGCCATTCCAGCAGCGAATCACTCCCGGTGGCGTGCTTTCCGGACACCTCGACCGTACTGCGGAGCTTGAGCACGAGCGTCTCCAGCCGCCGGACCGCAGCCTCCGCATCGCGGTGCTAAGTGGTAAGTGCCCTATCAGTGATCTCGCCGATCACCGCGGACGCCACGGCACTGGCCGCTTGCTCTGCCATCGCTCAGCTCGAACGTGCGTGCCTACGTTCACGTTGGATGAACATCTGGAACGAAGGTGGACGAAGCTGGCCGGGAATTGACACCCAGGCAAATGACACAAGACACCGCAGTTTTTAGAAAGAAAATAATTTGAAAGACGCCGCATTTTGTACACAAGACGCACGCCAGGTTTTGTCTGAGCACTAATAACAGAGAAATTACTAAATTGCCAAACAGGCCCTAGTAAAGTACTGTATATCAGAATGAAGTCACCAGCCGGTTGAAAACTTCCAAGTCGCCACCAGCTATGCTCTCCATGGTGTACACAAAGCTGCGAAGTTCGTCCTCGTCAGGGCCATATTCTGAGGTCCCTTGTGACCTTAAGGCGTGGAGGACGGCGCTTGCTTGTTGCGCTGCTTCTCTCAGGAAGACGACCCAGTGTGCAAGCCATTCCAGTTCCATCTCTTCAACGTTTCGCATTCTTGCCGTGCTAACTGCGGCGCGGATCTTGATCACTGCTTCCTGGAGCCGTGCCTCCAGCACTTCGAGCTCCCGATCACCTCGTCTATCAACTTGTAAGAAAGAAAAGGCTGGGAGGAAAGAAAAGGCTGCCCGTATCGTTCTTCTTTGTCGTCTTTCGAATGGATCACTGACAGACCTCCGCCGCTTCAGTCTCGGCGAGGCCTCAAGCTGGAGCAACGCTATGAAGTCCCCCAAGTTCTCCGACGCCTTCTCTAGCGCTTCCACCGCGGCGTCCAGCTTCTTGGCATCCTCGCAGTCGTTGCTCGTGAAGAGTGCCGTGGTAGCGCCGCTGATGCGCCGTGCCATTCTCGACAGAACCATCCTCGTGAAAGACAGGGCAGTAGTATCGCCGGTGGTGCTCGTACCTTTGACGACGTCGTCCGTCGCCATCATCGTCGCCATCATCGCCTGCCGCCGGAACGTGAGAAGTACCTCGTCGCCCTGGGCGACCGCCCGCTTGAGGTCGTCCCGCCACTGGAGCAGCGAGGCGCTCTCGATGTCGTGCTTCTCGGACACCTCCACCGTGCTGCGGACCCTCATGCACAGCCGCTCCAGCCGCTGCAGCTTGTCGGCCACGGGCGTCTGCTGGCGGCTGAGGCTGTCGACGATCTTGGACACCGCTTTGGCGGCCACCGAGCCGGTCACCGCCGACGCGAAGCAACCGGCCACTTCTTCTGCCATGGTTAAGGAAATCAGGATCACACTCTCTGGATACTGATGAGTAGTGTGTGTACACTAATCTCTGCATACATATAGAGTTGTCGCACAAAGATTACAGCAGGTTAGAAAACCTTAGAAATTGCAGAGTCATTCATTTAGACCAACTCCAAGAGTATCTTTGTATCTCCTTCCGTACTGGCAGGAATAAGATTTTGATGAAAAAAAGAGTAAAATACTTTGTATGTCCATTAATTTATAACGTTATCTCAAATAGGTCTGTCAACTATAAAACTAGATATCTGACCCAGTAAATTTTCGTACTGGTTCTAGTTCACTTTAGGTTTAAAAGGCAAAACTAGTCTGATTTTGCAGCGCTATTTATCAAAAACGCTCCTCCCTGTCTCCATCACACCGCTAAGCCCCTCCTGGCCCCTCCCGACCTTCACCGCCAGTGCACCTCGCCCCCGCAGCACCCGTCCCCTTCCACGCCGCACGCCTTGAGGACGGACGCGAGTGTCCACCCGTGGGGCGCCGATCCCAAGGGGTCGCCGACGCCCGCGGAGCGGAGTCGCGGCCTACGCGCGCGGAGGCACGAACGACGAGGGCGCGCGGCCGTGGCCTAGGCGACCATCACGCGAGCGGGGACGACAAGGCAGCGGTAGCGGGGAGCTCCGCCTGACCATTGCGGAGGCGCGTGCGGGAGCTCCGCCTGGCCGCCGTGGACGCGTGCGCGCGGGGAGCTCTGCCCGGCCGCTGCGGACGCGCGCGCGGGGGAGCTCCACACGGCCGCATGGCACGCGCGCGCGGGAGCTCCGCCCGGCCGCCGCGGACGAGAGCACGGGGGAGCTCCGCCGGCCTGCGGACGCCAGCGGCAGCTAGAAGAGCTGCGCGAGTGTGCGCACCGTGAAGTCCGCTGCCACCGCCTCGTCCTGTCCCAGCGCGCGTCAGCAGGAGCGCGGGTTCGGCGAGGATGACGACGGACCACTCTACTGCTGTGGCAGAGCCTTGCGCCGCCACGGCATCCCCAGCGCCATGGACGTGCGCAGGCAGACGCAGAGCCAGCCGCAGCGCCATGGACGTAGAAGCACGCAAGGACGCGTCGCCCACACGACACCACAATCCACCGCTTCCTCGTGGTTCGGCAGCGCCTAATGGCGGCGTCCGTGAACGCCGTGGTGCTGCTGACGGTGGGCACCGTTGTGTTGGGCTTGCACGTCTCGTCAGACCGACCCCCTTGCATGACCAGGGGCCAGTAGTGGCTGGGCTTCACCCTAACGCTTGGCGCCGCGACGCTCTACAGCCTCGTCGTGTCGCTGGTGGAGCTCACGTATAGGTGCCCCGAGGGCGGGGGACGCGCCATGACGTACACGCTAGTGGTGAAGATGCAGCCGGTGATGTGCGGGGGCCTCCCGATGATGCGCCGCCACTCCGCCAGCACCGTTCTCGACAACACGCTCGCTGTCTGTGGAGGAGACGATCAATATGGCGGCAACGACAAGTAGAACGGCCGGGAGGGGCTTAGGGGTGAGATAGGAGATGATCGAGGGGCGTTTTTGACAAGTAGTGCTGCAAAATCATGTTGGTTTTGCCCTTTGAACCTGAAGTGAACCGGTATAAAAGTTTACTGGACCAGATATCTGGTTTTGTAGTTGACAGACCTATTTTAAGACAACGCTACAAGTTAATGGGCCTACAATGCATTTTACTTAAAACAAAATTCTTCTTAAACAACCTTTTCAACTGTATCCTCTACTTCTCGCTCTTCAAAGACAGAGCGGAGCTACCTCTACAAAGCGCCAAACAGTCAAACACGATATAGACAGGTTATTAAAGGATGGAACGATACACATAGGAATTTTTATTAGAATATCTTTCCAAATGAGCATCTCTATATAGAAGTTGTCATCATGTCTGGCGCAAACGGATTTTTATCGGGGTATCCAGAGTGTGAAGCCATTGGTCGGCCTGCATAAGGGACAAGGTATATGAGAACGAAGCAATGGAATTGCCTTGTTCTTGAGGAGCTTTGGCATCAACGAAGATCCCAGCTATGTAGCAGCTTCATTGCAAATATATGGGCATGGTTTTCATCGTCCTCCAGGCTTCATGTCACACTCCACTTTTAAGGATAAAAGTAGAATACATAAATAGCCTTATATGTGCCCCAGGAACAGTCGCACATATAGGATGACAAATTACAAAGAGTATCATCACCCTGTTTATTACATAGCGAACCAATATTTATTACAGAGTATTGCGCATAAACAATAAATAACTAAGATATCTTTATAGCGGAAGCTCCACACAGGGACACGTCAACTGGTGAACATCAAGCCTAGTACTCATCGCGATAGCTCTCATTCCAACCTTCATCTGTTACCCATCCAGGATTTTCCAAAATTAAAAGTAAAGCAAGCGTAAGTACACAACCGTACTCAACAAGCATAACATGGGTTAATGAGGCTCAAATAGCTGACACGGTTTGACTGCATTTAGCTTTTATAACTTAATCATATTACAGCATAGCATCAAGGTAGTGATAATTCCTATATTCTCATGATCAAATAACATTAACCAGTGTGTAGCAAGAATGACATTAAGATGCACACATTAACAATTTGAGAACCATTATCTTTTGTAAATGTGTCAAGGCCGCCCTAACCGAAGGGCACGGATAATATATTGATTTAAACTCTGATCAGAGGTGTACACTTTCACTGTGAGTCATGTTTTGCAACTGAGTGGACTTATAACTTTCAAACCACCATAAAACATATAAAGCCTCCTATAGGTTCTCCTAACCAATCAGAGATACGAAAATACCGTTGTGTTAGGAACTCCCCTTCCAATATGGCACACACCTACCCGGCTATACTCATAAGGACAGAGGCAGTCCTAAACCCCAACTTTCAGACCACCAACCAGCTAGAAAAGGGCCTACAAGTGACTAGAGCCAGAGCCATATAGCCCTCACAGCTGTACGTATTCTCCATGATAAATCACTTACAGACAAAAGTCCATGTTCATTAAAAGTCATCCTTTTCGTTGATAGCATAACACACATCAAGTTATAAGATCATGACCATTAGAGCACTAGCATCATAACTACCCAATGCAACCCAAAAGATTCAAGGAATCAGGATATCAAAGCTAGTTATAGTTTCTAGGTCATCAAACGGACACATGCATATGAGTTGTTATTTATAGTGAATAGGTAACAAGGATGGTCCATGCTATACTTGCCTTGGTTCACGAAGTCCTGCTGATCCTCAAAGTAGCTTTGCTCAGCAAAAACCTCATCGTCTAAACTCGACATTAACAATCAACACCAGACAATCCAATCGAGCATACATACACGAAGCAAACAAAGAGCTATTAGAGGAACAGTACATCAATCTCATCAAAACAGAATAAAAAGGTTATAAAACTATTCTACTCATTTCTACGATCACACAGACGTCAAGTTCACCGAAATCGGACTTATAATGGCGAAGATAGGAATTTTCAAAGATTTCCTGTATATAAATAAATAATTTAAATATAAACTAAAAATATAAACTTTCCAAAATACTCCAAGAATAATACCACTGCGTAGATTATGAAATTATGAATCTAACGCAATTTGAACGGACCAAATCGGAGCTAAAACGTGAAAGATATAAGCCTTTAAAGTTAAGGGCAAAACTGTAATTAAGTGAAAACGTTTTCTGAAACTAAAACGGGAAAATACGTTTTCCAGAGAAGAAAACGTATTATGGAAGCAGTTATAAAGGAAATACGCTTTCCAGTGGACAAAGCGTATTATGGATCTGTTAAGAAGAACTTACGCTTTCTCGTGGAGAAAACGGATTATGACCACGGCGCCAGGGACTCTTAACAGAATACATCAAAACCCAAGGGGTTTTTAGCAAATCTGCCACGCGAAGGGTTACGGTGTAATTCTGGCCGTCCGAATCAAAACGGACGACGCAGATTCAAGATGCCCAAAACGGACAACCGATCGGACAACGTACGATCGCGGCGGCGGACCTCACCGGCAGCGTACGGAACTCACCGGAGTTCATGGAACTCGCGACTCCGATCACCATTAACCACAATACCGGTACCGAACGAACGGGGAGCTTACACCGCGCTCACCTATGAAGTCAATGGAAGCCGAGGCGATGCGAGGACTGCGTGCCGCTCGGAGCGGCTGCCGGCGGCGAGCTGCACACGATAGGAGCTCGAGTTAGTCAAAAATTCGACCAAAAGAACCTCACCAACGTGCTCTGGGGACCAAGGAAAGACTTGTCGACTGGTTAATGGCAAAGATGAACCGTCGGTGGCGGGGAATTTGGAGTTTTGGCGGCCGGCGGAAGAATCGACGGCGGCTAGGGTTCCAGCGTCGGCGCTCGGTCGAAGCGAGTCGAGGCGGCTGGCTAGGGTTGCGGGCGAGTTACGGCGCGCGATGAAGGCTTAAATAGCCTAGGGCATGAGGCGCTGGACCGGGCGTGGCGTGGCGGCGCGAGTCGCGCGGGGTCGGTTTTGGAGTCCGGGTCGCGGCCGAGTCGGAGGAGGACGAAGGCGATGCGGGGCCCACCTGTCGGCGGCAGTGCGCGAGGGAGGCGGACGCGGACAACGCGATCGTCGTCTTGATGGGCTGCGGCCCGACGGCCCAAGAAGGAGCGGCCGACGCGCTGCGCTGCTGTGGCTGGGCCAGGCAAGGGGAGCGGGCCGTGCGCGGGAGGAAAGCAGGCCGAGCGGAGCAGGCCGGCCGATTGCTGCGCGGGCCAGATTGCTAGGAGGGAGAGGAGAGGGAAAGAAATAGAATTTTCTTTTATTTAAACCCCTTTTTAAATATACTTCCAATTTGATTTTGAAAACAAATTCAAATTCAAATTTCACCACAACAAAATATGCACCAGCATGAATGCACAAGAATATTTCTATCATGTTGCAACTTCATTTTCATAAAAAAAATATTTATTTTGCCATTTATTTATCCACCCAAAATCATTTTGACTATTTATATATATATATTTTTAGAAATTGAAAACTAGGGTGTTACACTTCAGTACCTTAATCATCTCCTCATTTATGATTACATGATGTTACGCAGAAACTGCAACTAAGCTCCTAGAGTTTGCTTCCTGGGAGCTTCCGCAATTCTGTTAAGGTTTGTCAGATGTTTCTCAACACGAAAGATCTCAGTAGTCGATAACTATAATGCTTACTCAGGGATTTGAGGAACTGTATTGAACACAAAGTATAAATCAAGAGTTTCAGACAATTTCGTGAGTTTCAGGACAACTACTGAATGCACGGTTATCTAAACCTGATGCCAGGTGGCTGCCGGGTACTGCCACATTGCCTGAAAAAATCGGCTTGTGATCCGGCTCAGCCATAAACACCACTTCCAGCCAAACCGACAACTATCTTTGTTCACTCGCAGAGGTCCATGGCAATCAATACAATAAATAGCAATCAAGAAAATTTTGTTGGCCCTTACAACAATGAATTACCCAACTGTTTCATATAGAGTTTCCTGTCAGTAGTGATTTCAGCTGCTACCTGAAACTACTAGTTCATTGTCATACAGTGTTAGCACCAATGATATAGTACAATTTATACCATGTAACTGAAATGATAACTTAAAGGAACAAAGATGAGCAACCAAGGTCAGTGCATCTGTAAAGATAAGAGGAAAACGTGAACTCTTGGTTACCAGCATGGTTAATTCAGATATTACGTTGATGTTGTATACCTTTCCTGGTCACTTAGGCATAACATGTAGGATTAAATAATGGTTAACATATAAAAGCCCCAGCCTCTGCACATTTATACAGGGATGACTGCTGGCTATTTTTCCTTCTCCAGACCCCGCAGTGCGGGAGCCTATGGCACTGGGTACGCCCTTTTATAAAAGTATCGTATTATGTTTAGTCCCTATATGCCATTGCCATGGCATAGCAAATATTTTGTGTAGCTTGTAAGTGAAAAAACAATCCAATCAACAAGTGAGACCCACATAAAACATCAATTGGAATAAAACATAATGTCATACTGATAAAAATTGATTGGACGAAATGAAAAAGCTAATACTGTCAAATTCCAATTAGCTTAATAAGTTCTACGGCAAGGACTAATTCATTCAGAGAAGAAAAATGAAACTAAGGATAATCTTCAGCCATG
>CM041628.1:7392249-7408011 GCA_023333625.1 Bothriochloa decipiens | reverse complement strand
TCTTCTGCTTCATTGTCATTATTTGCAGTACCGAGAGGAGCACTAGAGTCCTTTGTAAAGTTTCCAGTTGCCATGGTATTCCTAAATATTGTCTGCATTTCAGCATAGTGCTCAAGTGGCTTGTTCAAGAACTCAGCATCAGATTTATGATCCTACAATGGAGCAGCAATCAGAACATGGTTATACCTGAAACAAGACAAATAGTGCTATAATGTAAACATGCAATGATTATACCTGAACATGGTTATTGTAATGCTCATCATCAAGTGTAATAATGAAGTTATCTTCATCCCACCCAGAAGCACTCAACTTCCTAAGCTTATTTATCTTTGCAAATTTTTTTGCCATGTCTTCAAATGATTCTTAATCTGCTCACCAGTGCGCATCATTTTGAACCGCTCGTTGATAACTCTAGCACATTCATTGAAATGGACCTTCTTGAATCCCTTTGATGTTTTTGCGCCACTAGCCACCACATTAGCAAGGTTAGAGAGCATCAAAGCGGTCTAGGCTGTTGTCCATGTAGCATGCCCAGTAGTTCCCCCATGACCCTCGGCTGGCTGCTCCATCAGCTGCCATTTAAAAACAGCAAGCCACACATAAAATTTGATTTTAACAAAATAAAAAAAGCATAAGCATTGTATACCTCTTTCGAAGCCATGTGGCCACCCAACATATAAATTTCATTAAGAATTCCATATATTAAGAAAGGAAACATGCATTTTCAGCAAGCCACACATGAATTACATTTATAAATACGTCCATACAACTGCATAACAACAGCCAATGTCTCCATGGAATTTAATTACAACAACAAAAAATAAGATACGACAATTAATAAGGCCTACAGATGGACTTGGACAACACTTAGTTGACATTGTTGCTTTGGCAGTCTTGCCACATCTGATCAGCAATTTGCTGTCTAAAACTAACCATGGCTGCATGTTCATTTGCTTGACCAGCCAATGTTGTAGCATGATTATGACTTGGCCAACTAGGATCATCTAGAAAAAACTCATCACTCCCATCTTGTATAACCCAATTGTGAATGATGCAACAAGCAACAACAATATCTACTTGAGTTGAGAAAGGAAAAAATGGAGTTGCGTCATCCAGAATTTTAAATCTTCTCTTTAGTTCCCCAAATGCACGCTCTATTGTGATACGAAGAGACGAGTGTCTAAGGTTGAATAGCTCTTTCTCATTTTGCACTGGGTTACCTCCCCACTCATTCAAGTGATACCGGACACCGCAAAATAGAGGCAGGAATCCAGTTTTGGCGCCATACCCACCATCCACTAAGTAGAATTTGCCTAACATAGGGGAATCAATTCGCAAAATGGTCACAAGGCTATATAAGAACCAATTATATGAACAAATTGGAAGGCTACTCATTTATTACCTTGTGGAACTCGAAGGCCATTGACACGTTCTAAAGCATCTCGTAATACTAGAGCATCATGTGCCGTCCCCTCCCAACCGGCCAAGACATAGGTGAATCGAAGATCAAAGTCTACCGCTGCCATGACATTTTGAGTGGCATATGACTTTCTACCACGAAACGCATGCTCAATATCCTTAGGAACAGACGCTCTCGCTCCAATACAGTCCTATTGTGTATTCAATAAATCATATATAAATTAGGTACAATATAACATTGTAGGGATTCATAGTTCAAAAGAAAATAGTGATAAGGTTCACACCTTGAAATAAGGATCCCATCTATGGTTTCCTGCTATTTTGCTTGGAGTCTCCAATGATGGCGGCTTAATAATTCTCCTCGTAGTTCACCAATAGCATGAAGTACCTTGTTAAAACAACGGCTAATGGTTTCTCCCGATCTATCAAAATTTGTGGCAATTAACCTATTCCTAAGGTTGTGCCCCACTGTATTTAAAAACATAGCTACTTGTTGTTCAACACACATGTGTATGGTATCTTCGAGCAAACTCTGATCCCGAAACAACTTGCAAAACCGAAAAAAAATTTCTCTGTTAATTCTTAGCATGTTCACACAAGTTGTATCATCCTTCCAAATTTTGTTGTCCAAATATTCAAGTCTCGACCTATCCCTTTCTTCCAAAGGCCCATAGGTAATGCCTACTCTTCTTGCATGTCGTTTACGTTTTCTACTATAAATAATCGTTGCCATCATAGACAATAACATGTGAGCAGCTGCAGCACAAACTACAACCTTCATCCTGTTATCCATCTACAATAAAATGGTGAAAAAATAAATGCCACATCTCGATTCTGGACAGAGAAGAACCAAAACATGTGCGCCAACATAAAAATGCATCTTCTATTAATTGGAGTAGCCAAGATCGATGTAACAATACTTGCTAGGGATCTCACGTAATCAAACCAGCAAGATCTATTGTAACCATAGTAGTTAGGGTTTACCTTGACAAAGGAAGAGCTATTGCAGGGAGGTTCTCTGCAGGGAGCCGATTGGAGAAGGAGGAGGAGGCAGCGAGCAGGAAGGAGACGATGCCTGGTGGGAGAGGCAGCCGCGCCGTATGTCGTGCCGGTGAAGGAGGCCGCCGCGCCGCCGGGGAAGGAGGCCGCCGCGCCGCCGGGGAAGAAGGCCGCCGCGCCGCGCCGCCAGAGAAGGACGCCGCGTCGCGCCGAGGGGTCCGCGCCGCGCCGACGCGTCGAGGATGCCGCGAGGGGTGGCCCGTGACCGCCGGCTCGTCTGGGTCGGTCTGATCCTCTCGATTTGGTGAAATATGGACAACCCGCATGCATAGAGGGTATTTCAATCTGGGTTGGACCCAATTTTATTAACCCGCAAAGCAAACACATGTGCTATCTGGGTTCAACCCGGGATGATCCGGAATATCCCCCAAATCAAACACACGGTAGGAATGCTGGGCCGCCAAAACGTGCACGTGCCTTGGGGCCGGATCTCAAATGCTGGGCCGCCGATGCGGCATATTTCAGGAATTTTTTTTATTAATAAATTTATTTTTTAAAAAAATTACAAAATTAGTCTCCGTTTTTAAAAAATTGCAGGAATAGGCCACCAGTCGCCCGTTGGAAGGGCGAAGATGGGCCTTGTCACCCGACTGGCGGGCTATCTGGGCCATGTCGCCCGACCAACAAGCGACGTGGCCGTGCACGTGGCATGGCGGGCCCATGTCGCCCCGCCGATGGGCGACGTGGCCCATGTCGCCCGACCAGTGGGCGACTTGGCCGTAAACGTGGCATGGCGGGCCCCACGTCGCCCGGCCGATGGGCGACGTGGCCCATGTCGCCCGACTAGTGGGCGACGTGGCCCATGTCGCCCGACCAGTGGGCGACTTGGCCCATGTCGCCCGACCAGTGGGCAACTTGGCCCATGTCGCCCGAACACGGGGCGACGTGGCGCGCCTATATATAACGCAGCTGGCCGCTGCCGCCCGGCGCGGAAGGTGAGAACAGAAGAGAAGGAGGGGAGAAGAGAAGAGAAGAGAAGAGAAGAGAAGAGAAGAGGAGGAAGAAGGAGAAGAGAGGAAGAGGAAAATTTTGGTAAGTAAAAAAATAATTTTATATATAATTATTTAATGTGTGTTATATTAATTGTTAGATAATGTAATGAGCAGTTGAGCGATTAATATTATATTTCGGTAGTATTACTCATATTTTTATTTTATATATATTGTTAAATTAAATAGTTATAGTTGAAATTTTGGTAGTTATTTCGGTAGTATTTCGGCAGTTGAGCGATTAATAGTATATTTCGGTAGTTATATTTTGGTAGTATTTTATATATTCTTATATTCTTATTACTTATATTGTTATTAGTAATATATTACTGAAAAGGTATTTTAGTTGAAATTTTTAGATTACACAGATGTCGGAGAAGTTAGGATTTCAAATTTATTATGGAGAAGGAGAAATTATTCAAGGTGTACACGGGGTTGATCTGTCAGGATTTGCCTCAGTAAGTAGATGGGTGTCTAGGGCAAATGAGAGAACAATTAGTGGTGTGCAGAATTGGTTGATGCGAATATTTGGGCTTGACAGCAACCAACATGACGTTAAGGTCATGGGTATCGTTAGTCGTGCTCGGGAGGGCACTTTTTGGGAGTTAATACCGCTTAATGCAACATCAACATGGAGAAAATACGTTAACAAAGCTGTAGAACGTGGGTGGCCTCTAGTCCTTCTTGCTCAGGCATATACGAAGGAGATTCATGAGGTACACGGTGTAGAAGAAGAAGGAGGTCCGAGCCATGACAATCACAATGATAATGAGGAAGATAATGAAGAGGGTGATCATCACCTGTCATCTATGGTACCGACGGGTAAAGCGGACGAAGGAGAGCGCATAGAGCATATAGTTGAAGAGATGGCGATGGAAGATATGGAGAATGAGAATATATCTGAAACTGAGTCATCTGAAGATGAGAATGAAATTCCTGTCCCACTGGAGTGGAAGAGTAACAGTTCGAAGAATTTGATGATCAAAGAAGGAAATTCTGTGCCGTGGGAATATCATGAGAATGAACTAGTAGAGGGAGCTATGTACAAAGGCAAAGATGAAGTGATGAGTGCCGTGAAGTACTGGTCTCTATCAATGAAGCGGTCTTTTGTAGTTGTTAAGTCCAACAAGAAAGTATATGATATTAAATGTGTGTTTTCGGACTGTCCATTTAGGATACATGCTTATGAGCAAAAATAGAGTACAATTTGGAAGTGCTCTATAGTAACAGAACATACATGTGAGTTACAAGAATTAGAGAAGTCCAATACTGCTCTTACATCGAGCTTCATTGCAGAGTACATGTATAATCGAATTGTTGATAATTTAAGGTATGAGCCGAAATCTATAGTGACTACTATAGAGGAAGATTTTAAATACACCATCAGCTATTCGAAGGCGTGGCGAGCGAAACAGAAGGTCATTGAGAAGAGATTCGGTTCGTACGAAGCATCTTATGAGAACCTACCAAGATTGTTAGAAACCATCAGACAAAGAAATATTGGTACATATTATGATATCATGGATGTGTCTGATCCAAAAGAGGCCGGAAAGTTAATACTTCGTCGAGCCTTTTTTGCACTAGGTCAATGTATAATGGCATTTCGTCATTGCAGACCTGTTTTATGCATGGATGGTACATTTGTAACAGGAAAGTATAAAGGTCAGATTCTAACTGCTATTGGTGTTGATGGGAATAATCAAGTACTACCAGTTGCTTTTGCTTTTGTGGAAAGTGAGAACACAGATAGTTGGTATTGGTTTCTGGAGCGTGTGAAGTTAGCAGTGGTGCAAGGGCGACCTAATGTTTGTGTCATACATGACCGACATGCCGATTTATTGAAGGCGATAACGGATATGCAATATGGTTCAGTGGAGCGTGATCTTCCTCCTCGATGGTCGGACATACAATCAAGATGGTGCATGAGGCACTTGGGTGCAAATTTTTTCAGCCATTTCAAAAATAAACACCTTATGAATATGTTTAAGAGGTTGTGCAATCAGAACCAACAAAGAAAATTCAATGCAATGTGGACACGTCTTGATGAATTAACAACAAAGCAAACAGAAGAGTTAGCGACTCGTACGAATCAAGACCCGAATGATATGTCTGTTCCTCTTTCAGGCCTTCCAACGGATGCCTTGAGGAACGTGGTTCGGAGGTCGGGGTCATCAATCAGGTGCTTCTCAGATTGGATTGAGTACGAGCCAAAGGAGAAGTGGTCATTATTATATGACATAGATGGGGCGAGGTTTGGAATAATAACAACAAATTTGGCGAAGGTGTACAATTGGGTCATTCGAGGCATGAGAGGATTACCTCTTGTAGCAATCGTAGAGGTTATTTTGCATGGAACATGCAAGTACTTTCGTGAAAGATATATGGTTACTTTTAATACGATGTCAGATAATACATTGATTTTTTTCAACATTCATGACAAATTACATGAAAAAAAAGGTGGAGAAGGTAAGCTTGCATCGTGCACGTCCTATGAGCACAGCAGAGAATCGCTTTGAAGTTCTGTGTAGGGATCGGGGCCGTCGTGGTGGCAATCGAGAGAGAATTGCACAAGAGTGTGTTATTCGTTATAACTCATGCAGCTGTTCGTGTATGAAACCGAAACTTCTACACAGGCCGTGCTCACATGTTATAGCAGCTTGTTCACTTACTAATTTGTCCCGAAGCCGTATGTCTCACATTATTTTACGAAGGAGGTAGTCATGACAACCTGGAATGCAGAGATTTATGGTTTCGCAATATTTGGTAGTTTTACAAATAATCCTGGAAGTAACTACCTGCGGGGGCCCGATAAGGACAAATTAAGACAGAAGCCTGGTCGTCGTAAGACACGGCACATTAGAAATGATATGGATGACTCAGAAGTGGGAAGACTGGAGCATCGGTGCACCAAGTGCAATGGCACAGGACATACTTACAAAAAGTGCACGCGTGCAACCACCACAGAGGGAGCTGCAGAAGCAGGACCTTCATAGAATCCGCAAGACGGCCGGTGCCCTCATGCACGTCGTAGATTCCGAATCAAGGCGAAAATGCTCTTTAAAAATAATAGTATGTCTGCTTTTTTCGATTTAGTGTTTCATAGTATTAATTATATTTGTGCATTATTTTTTTACATTATTAAGATATTTTAGGTATGGCGATGGATGAGAGACACTTGGAGTTGTTGGACGCACAGTTGGACCAGCACCACCAGTCCTACTTGAGTGCTGTGACAGCTGCTGAGCTACCTGTTCTACGGCCTAGGGTACCTCAGGAGTTGTGGCGACTGGACGAGCGATGGATACCGAGGTATGTACAATAACACGTTCACTTATTTGTTTTACTCATACAGACGATTTGGTAATATATATTTATATATAAATGTTGTATTTGCTATAGGCTACGAGCAGCTGGTCTACTGCCTCTGTGTAGGCTTGTGCAGGCTAGTGCTGTTGAGGCCCCGGCCGATGCGGTGACACGGTTTAACTTTGACCGTTCCTTACTTGCGGCATTGGTGGACCGCTGGAGGCCTGAGATGCACACGTTCCACTTTCCTTGCGGGGAGATGACTCCCACACTCGAGGACGTCTCCTACTTACTTGGTGTCACCACTGCTGGGCAGGCCGTCAGCCGTCCAGACGTGGAGGCCACTTGGTGTGAGGACCTTCTAGTCCGTTTCGAGGGTGTTGTGCGTCGACCAGACGCTCCAGAATATCAAACTCTTGCTGAAAATCAGCATCACGGGCCTACGAAGACCTGGCTCTTGCAGTTTCAGGTAAATAGATAACATTGTGATATAGTTCATTAACATCAAATATTCATGTGTATGTTAAATGAAATTTGAACTTCTGTTTTCTAATTCAGGCCGAGTATATCCACCCTGCGGCGGATGAGGCCACTGTGTCGAGGCACTTGGAAGTCTATCTGTTGTGGTTGTTTGGTTGGATAATGTTCACATCGTCGCATGGGAACTCTGTCGCGAAGCACTTGATTCACTTCGCGCACGAGATAGCGGACGCACCGCTCGACGCCGTGCCACAGTACAGTTGGGCATCCGCTATCTTGGCAGCCACGTACCGAGGTCTTTGTGATGCGTGCACAAAGACCGACCCGTCAGCTATCCTCTCTGGTTGTCCACTATTACTTCAACTCTGGTCGTACGAGCGGTTTAGTATTGGACGATCAGTCATGGATTTCTCGACTTACGGAGCAGATTTGTACGGGGAGACGGAGGAGGACGGCCCTACGATGGGTTCGTTGTGGGTCCGGCGGCGGGTAAGTCTTCTATATCACAGTTGAACCTGTTTCTATTTATTTTCGAATAAATTACACCTTACTATTATTTTCTATACAGCCTACTTGGGCAAACATTCGGGTTCACAGAGCCTATCCTGAGTACATGGCGGCGTTCGACCGGATTAGGGCAGACGACGTCCGCTGGACACCTTACAGCATGGAGGAGATTGTCGTACGAGCGCCTAATGGGTTGTCGTCGTTCTGCACGAGGGATCAGGAGTACTGGATGACACGTAAGGCTGTCGTTTTCGACATCTTTGTCGAGGACTACGCTCCTCACAGAGTGATGCGGCAGTTTGGTCGTAACCAGACGTTCCCACTCCCGGTTGCCCATATTGTTCCTCTTTCCATGCACGGGTAAGTATAAGATAATTAATTCGTTCTAATTGAGTATTTAATATATATAGAAAGATAATTAATACGTTTTAAAATCCATAGTTACGTGCGGAGGGGTCTACCGGCAGGCGTTACTTGGTCCTCCCGTATACAGCCGTGGGTCGACGAGTGGGCCAACGCACTACATGATGTGACCTACGAGCCCAGACCGTTTTTCTTGCAGGCTTACGGGGACTACTTACGTTGGTATATCCTCGCACATGGATCAGAGTCACGTATACACCAGCGGAGCCACGGACCCACGTCCCCAGATTGACGGACACGTACCCTGTGCACAGAGATCAGGCGATGTCGTTGGCGGTACGATCTTTATGAACTTCAACCCACTTCGTTTAATATTTTTGTTATCGTAATTACTTCAATGTTCTCGTTTTGTTAATAGACCGACATGGCTCACCGTATCACTGTGGATGGTGGATCGCTCTTGCACCGGTTGAGGGAGGGCATTCAGATGACCAGCCACGAGCTTACCGCTGCGGTCCAGAGGATGTACGACTCTGCTGCAAACATTGTCAAGTTGACGTCGTGCCGGCCCTGCGGGCGACAGCCGGATGTCGTCCCTCGACCTTCACACGTGACACACAGGCCTGACGGACCGACGGCGCCACTACCTCCGCGGCCTACGTACCAAACAGGTGAGTAACTTATATTTTCTTCGTATGTAGTAATGGTAACTTGTTCGTTACTTATAAGTTTCATTATTCAGGTCCACCTACGTACTCTGCCGGTTGGCGTCCGGAGTTCGATATCATTGGATCATCTTCGCAGCCTGCTCACATGCCTACAGGTACGATATAGTTGTGAAATTTAATTATATTATCTAATACTTCTTTATTCGTAACATTACATTCACTCTGCATGGTCAGGTATGCACTTTGACGGTTCGCGGCATCAGTTCGATTTCGGAGGTTCCTCTTCACACGCTGTACCCATGGTTCCAGGTATGACCTACTTTTAAGAGTTCGACACGTTATATCTTAGTTTTACCATCAGCGTTATCATAACGTTGGTCTTATATGTTTAGGGACGACCCGTTACGACTACGAGGGATCGGACATCTCTGAGCACGCTGACACTTTTCGTCAGCGATCCCCGTCACCCTTCGACCTTGACAGTTACCTGCAGCAGGAGCCGGCGGACGTACTTGCGTCATCGCAGTTACGTGAAGCACCACCACAGACACAGCCCTCACAGGACGAGTACGCGACACCACCTGCTGCTGGAGGCCGTCCTGCACGTGTTACAGTTCCTCCTTCACCGCTTACTTACTCAGCCGGCCATGTGCGAGCGGGCCGCAAAGCACCAAAGCCTGGCACGATTAGGGGTGTTGCACCTAAGCGCGGACGATATTAGTTTTGTATGATTTGCCGCCGATGTTGTTTTCTATGATATTGTACTGATACTATTTTAGTTTTTAGAACTTAATTAATGTTTCACTGTTGTATTTTTTCATCTATTAAGCTTGGGCGAGCACACGACAACGGCGTTTTCGCACGCCCATTGCATGACTGCGTATTATTTTTGCTATTTCTCCGACTTCGATATTTTTTCTGAAATTTCCGAATAAATAAATATTATTTAAAAAAACCGAATTTTTTCCTGAAATTTCCAAATAAATAAATATTATTTTAAAAAAAACCCAAAAAACCAGGTCGCCCCTCGGCTGGGCGACCAGGCAATGGGCGCCCTTTGGCCGGGCGACCTCGGCCTGGTCGCCCTTTGAACGGGCGATTCTCTCACGTCGCCCTTCCAACGGGCGACTGGTGGCCTATTCCTGTAATTTTTTAAAAACGGAGACTAGTTTTGTTATTTTTTTTAAAAATAAATTTATTAATAAAAAAAATTCCATATTTCAGCCTCTGGTAGACTGCCGTCTGTAAAACCAACTGTGCTTGCACTCTGAATTTTCAGAAGCTATGGTGCTTGTTTTCTTATATTGTATCATGCGATTCAGTTTTTCATATTTTCAATGCAGAGTGAATGAATGATGCCATGATGACTGTACCACAGCGTCGATGCTTTGTTTCCAACAAGCAGGTGCAGATTAGTGCAAAGGCTTCAACATTGCAATCGGCAAGCTGAAACTGATTTTGTGCATTGCAGTTTGATGAAGTGGTGATTGAACAGACACATTTACAAATACATTAGGAAACAAGTATATTATATATGATATAAGTTAAATGCTTATAGAGTAATACAATTAACACTCCAGCAGCTGGATACAATTAACACGATAACATCAATATGAGGGGTTTACTGAAACTACTGAATGCCATATGCATTTAGTGGTAAGTGGTAACTATATCTGAGCATCAAAAACTATCGTTCACTTGAGGCTGGCACAAAAACAAAATTTCCATTGCCCTGCAAAATGCAACAGACCGACGAGCAGTCACCATTGGAATGACCGTATGAAAAAGCAGCTGGAGTTGCCTTGTTCTCTAGGAGCTTGGCATCAACGAGCGAAGACCCCTCAGAATTCAAGCTGTATTCAGATTCTGGTGGCCAACGATTTGGCCCCCATTTCAGAGTAATGGAATAGTGGAATATCCATCCTTCAAAAAAGAAAAAGACCCCCTCTGTTGTAGCAGCTCAACACAAATACATAGACATGGTTTTTTGAGGATTGCACGATGCTACGCAGAAACTGGTAACCAAGTTCCTGGAATTTGTTATCTGAGCTTCTGCAATTCTTTTAAGGTTTGATTTCAGCATCATATAATTATAAATTTATAATGCTCACTCACGGATTTTAGGAGCTGCATTGAACATAAAGGATAACTCAGTCTCAGACAATTTGTGGTAGTGGGTCCTGTCTGGACTACTGAGTTAAATTGTTCATGAATCTGAAATTAACCTAGGACATGGCTGTTCAGGAGAACCACTGAATGCGCCGCTATTTAGACCTGATGATAAAGGCAGCTGCCAGGTATTCTAATATTGCCTGCAGAGATCGGCTTGTGATCCTGATCAGTGGCAAACACTTATAAATGATGCTAACTCATAATGCAGTGTGACAAACAGGAAAAACCACCTTATAGATGTTGACTCATGCCATCTATCTATCAAGCACATGTCAAAATCACAAAACTAAACAAAGTGGTAATTGACAAGTTTGAGACTTAGATTTAAAAACAACTGGCTCCACTATTTGATGGGATAATTTAATTATGGGAGGTAGTTTCTCTATTTACCATTCCTTTAACCTTATCCAGCCAAGTCAAGAAGCCAGTATAAAAAGGCGCATATTCTCTCAATCTACATTCTATGTGAAAAATAGTCAAAGAAAAACGTATTTGTAGTCTCACATATGAAATTATCTCCCTTACAACTTGCCATTTATTTTTTTCTGCTGTTAGGATCTCATTCACAGCCAAACAGAAAACCATCTTTGGTCCATTGGCAGAAGTCCGTGGCACCTAAAACATAAAATAGAAATCAAGAATATTCTGTTGGCCCTTACAACATTGACCACCCTTTGTTTCATAGACTTTCTTCTCAGTAATGTTTTCTGCCACTACCTGAAACTACTAGTTCAGCCCCATACAATGTCAGCATCAGTAGAAACAAAAAACAATCCATTCAGCTATTGAGACCTAGTTGGAACAAAACATAATGTCATACCAATAAAAATGGCTGGACAAAAGGAAAAGCCAAACTGTAAAATTATAATAGCTAATTCAGAGAAGAAAAATGAAGTTAAAGATAATCTCCGGCCATGTGCTAGGCAGAAGAAGAAACTAACATACATGCATGTTAAGGATCAAAGTCAAACATAGCCCCTTCACAAACAACCCTAGCTTAAATTGAGCAATCAGAGATCACTAGAAGTTATTTGCAAATTGAAAAAAGCATGCCCAGTTGCTAATGAGCATGAATTACAGTTCCACCACCAACCTAAAACACAAAAGAAGATGCTAAAATTAGACACTAGAGGGCACAATACCAGCACGAGCTGCAGCGTAAACATCTGCAAGACCAGGAACAGAGTCCTTGTGACAGTCAACGAACTTCGACTTGAAAGGCTCCTCTCCTAATTTAGATAATGTGAAAAGGCTCGTATTTCTAGTCAGCAATCCCTTTTGCTGCAGGATCTTCATGACATAATGCCGGGGCACTAGTCGCTTCTCCAGGCTGTATGCAAGCAGGACAGGCCTTTCCACAATGTACCGTGGCTCCATCGCAGCCTCATTGACTAGGAACTCAATCTTGCGCAGAAGAACATCGTTAGACAATCCTAATATAGCTGGTATCTTGGACACTGCAGTGGAAACCTGAGACTCAGAACAACCAAGAGTTCTCTTAAAGAACTCAAGCTTGGCAGCAACCTTCTCTTTGGAAGTACAGGCAACAGCGGACACGGCATACTTGAACATCCGCGAAGTAGGAGGCACCCCAATGTCTTCTGCCCGCACCAAAAACTCCTTCACGCGTTCTGGGTTGAAGGTAAGCACCCACGGGCTGTTTGAACATAACTGAACAATATCTGGAACACCCCACTGACGCAACAAAGCAATGTTAGGCTCAATTAACCTCTCAAGGCTCGCTTTGAGGAGGCCCAGATTCCTGCTTGCGGCCACCAGGACCTGGTCAAACGAGCCGTAGAAGGAGATGAAGAACTCGAGCCTGTCAACGACGTCGCCTTTGCGGAGAGGACGTGAGCGAAGAGGGCGTGAGGCGACCATGAGGAGGCGAGCGATCTGAGGAGCGGAAAGACCGACGCGGTCGCGGAGAGCGACAAGGCGGGGGGCGATATTGTCCACCTTAGCACGGAGGAGCAGCGGGTCCGCTGAGATGACAGCGGCGATGTCGGCGCGGGTGAGGCCGGCGTCGGAGAGCAGAGCGATGATGTCATCGGGATTGGAGGCAGAGATGGGTCGGGAGCGTGAGACCTCCTCCTTGCCCGATGCTCTGGATAACTCGCGGAACGCCTTCTTGGACACCTCGCTTGCTTGGGCTGGGGTGAGGCCGCAGGACGCGACGAGGTAGTCCTCGAGGGAGAAGAGTACGGGGGAGGCGGTGGCCGTGGAGGTGGAGAGGGGACGGTACGCCCGGGGGTTGATGGGGGAGGGTAGCGGGGATCCGGCGCGCAGCAGAGGAACGAGGCAATTTCGGAGGCGCAGCATTGCCACGGCTGAGGGGCGGCGCCGGCGCCGGCGCCGACGCGGGCACCAGGTGAGAGTCAGAGGAGAAGCGGCAGAAAGGGCTCGCCGAGTGTGGAGAAAGGGCTGGAATGGGAATTGACACCCGGGCCAGCTAGCCAACTCGATGGACGAGGCCCATAACTCGATGGAATAGGCTAGCAAGCACCCGGGCCGAGGCCTAGTTTCCAAATAGGAAATTCTGCTAAAAGCCCATCTGCCCTTACTCAAAAAAGACATGCACTCCGCCCAGCGAGCGACCCACGTTGGTCGCAAGCAGCGCCAGTTCGTCCAGCGCTCGTGCATCAGCCACTGTCGTGGCCTTGAGCATTCACGAGTGAAGTGTATTTGCAGCAAAGTACCTCTGCAACGGGTCATTACATGCTCACAGGTGGTAGTCGTGCACGACAGGTCTCTCCTATAGTCTGCATTTATTTCTTGGGTTTTTCTTTTTTCCCTAGGTAAAATTGGAGAATCTAGGATTAGTTTTTTTCTAAGAGACGGTAACTATTTGTCTATGTAGACACAGTATATATTTAAATATCTAAAGATCTTATAATTTGGATTTAAAATTGGGGAAGGAAACTAAAATTTTCTCTAGCGATTGGCTGTTTTTCTCGGGATTGGCTATTTTTGTTATACTAGTTGAGTGCCACAAAAAGTATACCACGATAACTCAAGTTTGAACGTGTTGCACTTTTACAAAAAATTGCAGAGAAAACTGTCTCATCTTATCTTTCAATTTAACAACACATACATAAGGTTGCAAGTTTCCTCATCAGAGTAATAACTTTATTGATGTTCAAATAACACAAACATATACGCACACCGTCCGTTCCAAAATAAATGACACTTTTGACTTTTAGATATCATATTTGACCATTGTCTTATTTAGTTTTTTGTACGCAAATAATAAAATAAATAAGTCATTATTAACGCATATCAAATGACAAAATACGTTATAACAAAATAAATAATATTTATTTAAAATTATTGAATAAGACAAAGAGTCAAAAAAAGATGTCTAAAAGTAAAAAAAAACATCATGTATTTTGGGACTAAGGGTGTACATCATAGCTCTGATCTCTTTTCTTTAGTGATCTCGCTCAATGATCTTTCATCTAACAACTCTTGCAGGGACAACCTGAAAATTATAGCAGGTACATGGGATAATGAAGGAATTCTAGAGCAGCTTAATGTTCTACTCCTAGTCTAGCCTAGGAAATTAAAACACTGCCAACCTTAGCATGTTAAAATACTTCCCTAACTGTTTCAAGAGTATACAAGACATCTTTTTGTCATATAGTCACCACACATAAAATTCAATGCATAATCATCAATCTATAAAGGGCGAGCCAAACAAATCGAACATTTAGTGACAGGTGAACTACAAGAACTGCAAAAAAGTGATTTGCAGAGCATTTTAAAAGGAGATTAATATCCTTGTACTGTACAGACTGCTGAAGTATCAGCACTGTCTCGGTTACACAAGTTTAACCATTGGCTATTAAAATGTGGAACAATCAGTTCCTTTTTGTTTCTTGCACAATATGGTTATTTTGGACAAGAGAAAAGCTATTTCAGTAAAGAACTACTATTGTATTCCAAGTATGAAAGCTGTCTACAAACCAAATAGTGACACTTGGTTTGTAACATCTGAATATCCAGCAGATAAGCCTCGAACAATTTGTAAGCATATAAAAGTAGCAGCACAAGAATAGCATGCATGGCTTGTAAAAAGTAAATCTTATCAGAGATGACACTGGCATTGGATAGACCAACATTTTGATGAGTGGATAGGGAGTATTGACCTGTAGAAAATGATGCAGAAGATCTTCCAGATAGTGGCGGCGATCTTGGAGACATTTTGATTCTTTCCATCCAAATGGTCCAAGCATCTTTTGCGGGAATCACAAGGTTTCTTGATCTGGGAAGCACCACTCCCAACCATGGCAACTGAATTTTGCATTTGAAATGATAATTCAGATGCAAACCTTCAATAAGGAAAAGGTAACTCTGTTGTAGTGTACTAGTGTACAGCAAGCAAAACAAAATATCATAAAATAGGAAGTTTGGCTCCCTAATGATGAGTTTCTTGTTAATTAATCATTTCTTCTTTTAAATCATTATGTGAGCTAGTGAGAGATAGTGTGCTACTTCAGTTTACTGAACCTACAATTCTACAGTGCTAGCATTCTTGCTTATGCTTCATTGAAGTTCAAGAAAACATTTGAAAAAATGCATTGGCTTAACATGCTGCAATATAGAACCCTAATATAAAATGAAATGCAAGCTACAAAAAAATTCCCTCGCCAAAACCAAAAAGGAAAAGAAAAACAATGTTCGGTACAGGCCCATAAGAGCCATATGTACATAGTACACACTAACATTAAAGGGGGAAAATAGAAGAATAGAAATAGAGTCAAACAATCTTATCTGAAATGTTTGGCATTAAGATCTTG
>CM041628.1:7358573-7392149 GCA_023333625.1 Bothriochloa decipiens | reverse complement strand
AAAAAAAGAACAGTTTGTTCTCCTACATCGTACTAATCATGTAACCATCTATTGCTCCTATGTGGCTAGACATACCAGCTCTGCAGTAACAAAGAAACCACTCACAGAAGTAGATCGACCAGGAGAAGAAACAAAACACATAAGGAAAAACCAAAGATAGAAGATAGATTTACAGCAAGCTGAAACAGAGGCGCCCATAGTGGATTTGGGATAGCAATAAATACATCATTGGCGATGGGGTGTGCTCAGAATAACAACAAATCATGTGACGCAAAGACATCATTGACAATGGACTTATGCTCAGTAACAAATTTAAAAACAAGAGAAAGCCTGGAGCAAACAGTCTCAGAGATACGGCACGGTAGCAACATTGTCATCATGAAACTAATACAGATAGCAAGATCATAGAAGAATGAAATAAGTAATCATCATTGCACAATTCCGTTGTCTCAATCTAAAAAAACACACCATTGCACAATCCCAAAACCTCAGTAGATAACAAGAATGAAGCAATTAATCATCACTGTACAATGAGGATATCAGTTCTGCATATGATCCGCACATTTTAGAACAAGACAACCGCAGGAGCCGACAGACGCTGGCGAGCTAGCTCGCTGCAGCAAAGAGGGAGGGGGGGGGAGCCAAAAGGTGGCCGAGGGAAGTGGAGAGAGAGAGAGAGAGAGAGAGCACGCACCTCCACCATGCACCAGGGGCCAGATGTGCCAGTGTGGGGCTCCTCTAGCGATGAAGCTGGCGAGCCAAATCCACACACGTACTCGGCCCCGGCACTGGCAAGGAGAGCATGCACTAGAGGAATCAGAAATGACTAGTGGTTCTCTTGCTGAAATCAAAATCGAAAATGCCTGCACAGTGGACAGCTGCTAATGAACAAGAGTTACAGTGCCTTCTTGGACACTGCAAGGAAACCTCAGACTCAGAACAACCAAGAGTCCTCCTAAAAAACTCAAGCTTGGCAGCAACCTTCTCTTTGGAAACACTGGTGGCAACAGCCACTGTGTGCCTGAATATTCGCAAAGTAGGAGGCACCCCATGAAAGTGAAGAGACATGGATAACATAAAAATAAATACATCATTGGCAATGGGTTGTGTGCTCAGTAATAGAACAACAGATCATATGACACAAAAACATCATTGACAATGAACTTACGCTCAGTAACAAATTTAAAAACAAGAGAAAGATTGGAGCAAACAATCTCAGAGATAGGCCACGGTAGCAACATTGCCATCATGAAACTAATGCAGATACCAAGAATCATAGAAGAATGAAATAAGTAATCATCATTGCACAATTCCATTGTCTCAGTCTAAAAAAATACATCATTGCACAATCCCAAAACCTCAGTAGATAACAAGAACGAAGCAATTAATCATCACTGGACAATGAAGGATATCAGTTCTGCATATGATCTGCACATTTTAGAACAAGACAACCGCAGGGCCCGACAGATGGTAGCGAGCTAGCTCGCTGCAGCAAAGAAGGGGAGGAGGGGGGCGGTAGCCAGAGGGAGCCGAGGGAAGGGGAGGGGGGAAGAGAGAGAGCACACCTCCACCATGCACCAGGGGCCGGATGTGCCGGTGTGGGGCTCCTCCAGCGATGAAACTGGCGAGCCAGATCCACACACGTACTCGGCCCCAGCACTGGCAAGGAGAGCACACAATAGAGGAATCAGATATGACTAGTGGTTCTCTTGCTCAAATCAAAATCGAAAATGCCTGAAGTGGACAGCTTCTAATGAGCAAGAATTACAGTTCCACCACCTGCCTAAAACACAAAAGGAGATGCTAAAATTAGAGGCTCAATACCAGCACGAGCTGCAGCATAAGCATCTGCAAGGGCAAGAACAGAGTCCTCCTCTCCATATGAAGCTTATGTGTAAAAGCTCATAATGCTATTCAGCAATCCATTTTGCTGCAGGATTTTCATGACATAATGCCGGGGCACAAGCCGCTTCCACAATGTACCGTAGATCCATCATAGCCTCATCTCATAGACTAGGAACTCAATCTTGCGTAGAAGAATCTCGTCAAATAATCCTTCAAATTTATCAAATTACTCTCAAATTCATATAAGAACTTCAAAATCTCTAAAAATAAAATTTACATAACTTTTCAAGAGCTACATTTTTATTTAATAAATATTTTTAAATTCTACTTATTTTTTAAATATAAATTTAAATTTAAAAAAACAAAACTCTAAAAACAAATATTTAAAATTACTTTTGATTTTTCAATCGGGGGGCGGGGCGGGCGGGGGTGGTGAGTGGTTTGTCCGCCTTGGCGCGGAGGAGCAGCGACGACACCTGCGATGTCGGCTCCGGACCAGTCCGGAGAGCAGATCAAAGATGGAGTCGGCATTGGAGGGGGAGGGCTGGGGCGAGGCCGCAGGACACGACGAGGTAGTCCTCGAGGGAGAAGGGCACGGGGGAGGCGGAGGTGGAAGTGGAGAGGAGGCCGTACGAGCGGGGGTTGATGGGGGAGGGTAGCGAGGATCCGGCGCGCAGCAGAGGGAGGAGGCAATTTCGGAGGCGCAGCTTGGCCGCGGCTGAGGGGCGGCGCCAGCGCCGGCGCGCTGGGTGAGAGGAGGAGCGGCAGAAAGGGCCTCGCCGGGAAAGGAGTAAACCGTGACCGAGCTCGATGAACAGAACAAGGGCCGAAACCCCTCCACCCGCCCATTGTCCCAGCCCATTTGATGCGAAAAGAAATTCTGAACAAAGCCCAGTTGGCAACAAACACCCGCTCGCCACGGCCGTGGCCTGGCATTGCGTATCCGTAATTCCATTCAGGCCGAGTTTCATCCATAAAAGAAAACATATAGACCGCACATGAGTGAGTTTATTTCCAACAGAATGTATCTTTGAAACACATTAGATATAAGATAAGAAGATGTCATAAGAAGAATAAAGAGTGGACATTTGCATTCGAGATCTCCAATTTCTATGGACCAGCTGTTGTTCTTTGATAGCATGCCTAAGACAAGCTGACATGATAAATGATACTAACTCCTTCACAAAAATAATACAATTATGTGTTGCGTGCCATTTGAAATAGTCCATGTTTGATCAACTTTCTAAGCTCAAAAATACTTTATTATGAAAATACTTTCATAATTAATCTAATAATATTTATATGGTATCATAATTATTGCTATTTTTAAATTTCTTTATTTCAAACTATAAGTCACATTGATATTTTTGGTACATCTATTTTGTTATGCATCTAAACATAATAATAGATATCTAGCAAAATAAATAAACAAAAAATTCAAAGTGACTTATAATTTAGAACAAAGGGAGTATCTATTAATAATAGAATTCTAAAATGTAACTCCATCTAGAATTGTATTCTTTCTAAAACAAAGGTATGATATGGTATTCTACAAGCCATGCTTACAAGAAAGAAAGTGCGTCATTTTATAACAACATACTCCCACGGGCTTTTTAAGTGTCACTAAAATGCCCATGCCAATCAATTTTTTTTAAATTTAACTAGATTTATGGAATATCAATAACATTTGTAATCTCGAATAAATGTATTGAAAAATATATGTAACTAATCTATGATACTTGTTACATACCATAAATACTAATAGTTTCTTGTATAAATAATTTGATTAAGTTGATTACATTTGACATCTCGATATACAAGAACGATTGTTAAAAAGGAGACGCCAGCAAGTAAATTGGCCGACACTTACATTAAGAAAACATAGAACATGGTAAATTCAAATTAGAATATACTGTAATTAAATCACCCTGAAGGTCTGAAGGCCGGCATTGAGATAAAGTAGCGGGAAAACTTAGAAGTAGTGCAGGGTTCTTAATTATTTTGATTCAAAGGCATCCTACACTATTGTCAAGAAGAAAGGTAGGGTTCTTGTTTCAAAATGCCTCTGAGTGTTAGAGATCCTCCCTCACTTTTGTTTATAGCCATCATTTCTTTTTGCGAATAGTTTTTTTATTGCACTAACTTTCATCTACGAAGAACATGCTTAAACCCAGCTTTACTAGAGATGATATTTATGAGTAAAGAGTAAGACTTTATCTGAAAGGTGAAAGGATGCTCTCTTTGTAGGTGCACGAGGCCATAACAGTTCGCAATTTACCATGCAGTATGCACATTTGGTATTGCCAACGTAGGCTCTCCTCTAAGGTGTTAAAAGTTTTTTTTTTCTGCACCAATAAATCAGTATTCAGTAGCCGTCAAATTATTCAAATTAGATCCCGCCTTCCTCCATGCAGCAATTGATCAGTTTTTTACTAGCTGTGTGATCTTGCTTTCTTTCTCGGTTGAAGTCTGGGGATAGTTTTGCAACAGTTTTCTCGAGAACCACATCTCATGGCTTATTATGCAAATAGTTAGCTAGTTCCTGAAAATGGTAAAGAATTGCTGGTTTGGATCCTGAACGTTGTAAGCCAGCAGTGTTCTTGAGAAGTTGCAAAGGGATTTATTTTCTATCATGAACTTTTGACTTACATGGATACTAAAGTAACATGCTAAGTTTATTTTCATTATTCTCAAGTTCTTACCCGGTGAGAACTTTTGATCTATGTACAGGATATATTTATGTTCATTTCCGAAATAGTATTATATATGGTCATTTCCGAAATAGCTTTGTGCAGTACATAGATCTATTTCTCAGTTTCTAGTTGTACTGCATACATCATGTACATTTGGGTGACATGCCTTGTTTGCACTTGCATTCAATAAGCAGTGGTTCTCCCATCAGTCTTTGGAGCCTGAATATTTCTGGTGGTCGACACTCATACACAGGCTATAAGAGTAGAAATGTTTGGAGAGGATCGCATGGTACGACATATTGGAAGGAAAGCATTGTAAATAGCACCAGGACTCATGCAAGACTAGAAATACTCCGAGAGGAACTCCTACGAGTACTTCTTAACAAAACTAAACAGAAGGGTAACAAAACAAATTTGAGATTTCAATTGAAGAACAAATGGATCCCATACTTATTGGTCTTATTTTCAGAAGAGGCATACACGAGATGAAAAAAAAAAACTGATAGATGAATATAAGAGCTCCGCATCTTAATACTGATAGATGAAAAAAATCAAATACAAAGCGATCGCCAGCCCCAGCTATTTACAAAAGAAGAGAACAACTACGACAATCTAGACACCTACCACACCAACTCATTCGGAACCTCACACCAGCCATATATCTGCCATAGGCAGGACGCATCTTGAATATCTCGCAGGACCATAATGACACAAGTCTAAAACCCATCAAAGACACAATGGTTGTGGTGCTTCCAAATTGCCTAGGTAACCTAAAACAGAGAAATGCTGACGCCGTAACACGTCAGCTTCTGGAACTGCTTGGCTGCAAGGCACCACCAGTCCTAGCAGCCTAGCAGAAGACAGTCCTGGGAACCTGGCACAATGTGAGCGGATCTGTTGCAGCACCAATGCCCAGACTTGAAGAGAGAAGCTGAGGCAGGCAAGTCGAGATAGAAGGAATATATTCTCTCTTTGTATATTATGTTCAGAAGAAATGAAAGAACAACAGATTGGTACTCTCATATAGTCATATGCAGTCAGTCTCACAACTTACCATTTATTTTCATACCAATCTCATTCCTTTGCAGGCCAAGCAGACAACCATCTTTGGTACATGACAGTAGTCCACGGCATTACAAATTATTCTTAGAACTCAAGAATATTTTGTTGTTCTTGCAACACTAGCATTGCCAAATTGCTCAATGGAGAGTTTCTTCTTAGTAGCGGTTTCAGCCACTACTTGAAAGTACTAGTTCAGTTTCATACAGTGCAAGCATCAGTAAACCCATTCAGCTAGTGAGAGCTACGTAAAACATCAGTTGTAATAAAACATACATACTGATAAAAATGGTTAGGTATACAAGGGAAAGTACAACTCTCATATTCCAATTAGCTTAATAAGTTCTACAACAAAGAATTATTCAGAGAAGGGAAATTAAGTTAAGCATAACCTTCAGCAATGTCCTAACTCCTAAGCAGAAGAATATGCTGGACATAATCTGCTGCTACCCCCGGTTTTCTCTCCCGTAATCCACTCGAGGGGAAGGCATGGGAAGGACAGAGCCTGCTGCCCCAGTCCACTCGAGGGCGTGGTGCGGCAGGGCATGGCTCACCAGTGCTGTAGCAGCATGGTGGGGAGTAGGTAAAGGTACATCGGTCATTCTGACTGATGTGTGAATAATATTAGGAGTAGTTGGGGAAGTGAAGACCCATACCCCTTGTACCTTATAGTAGGTAGGAACCTGTATAAATATGCTATGCAAAGCAATGAAAAACTCAGCTCTTGTCATCATATTTGTGTCCAGACATTTGGCCAACGCTGGTGCTTGTGTGTGCTGTGTGAGTGCGGGAAGAGAGCTCAGCTCGTCTTCTACCTTGGTTAAGGGGAGAGGTCGAGGGGGGTCGACCGGTTCCTGTCGAGGGGTCGAGCAGGAGCTGTTGGCCTCGGTGGTGCTAGGTCCTAGCGCCAACAGAATAAACTAACAAGGTTGCGCATTAAGGCTGTAGAATAAGTCACACCCAGCTCCTTCATAAATTACTTATAACCTGAATTTGAAATATACATGAGGAATCAGAAATCACTAGTGGTCCTCTTGACGAAATCAGAATAAAAAGAATGAAAGAACAACAAATTTGTACTGTCATATGAAAGTCGTCTCCCTTACAACATGCCATTTATTTTCATATTAATATTTCAATACTTTTAGGGCCATCTTTCGGACACGCGCTGGAGAGGCCGCAACAGTGGCGATGTTGTCGTCGGCGGCGCTCAAGGCCCAGTCTTTGATGACGGTGATGTCGCCCCAGAAGACGACGCGGTCGTCACTGAGACACTCGGACTCCCGGAGTACTACAGGTCCTCCCAGCGGATGAAGTTCGGGAAGAAGTGCTTGCGCACAGACTCGCTGTCGAACCAGCACTCCTCCGCTGAGCGGTTGTACGCCGGCACGGGGTCGCCGCCGGCCGGGTCCAGCAGGCTGAAGCTGAAGTGGAGCCGGTATGTGCGCTGCTGGCCATGGCATGCGAAGCAGATAGCTAGTAGATCGATCTGGGAGACCAGGAGGAGGACGTCGCTCTATATATGTTCATTTTCTTTTTTATTTACGGCAAAAAACGAGAGAGAGAGGAGAGAAGAAAAGAGGAGAGGGAGAGAAAGAGAGAGGAGAGGAGAGGGCTGAGAAGCGGACCCCACCGCGTACCATGTGGCGTCCACATCAGTGAAACCACTCATCAATACTGGCCGATGGTTAAATATAAATGGTTTTAAGAGTTGGATGACTAAAAATTTAGTTTTGAAGTTCAATGATCATTATCAGATTTTGTTAAAAGTTGGAGGGTCAAGAATAGACTTTTTTTAAAAAAAATAATGCATTGAATGATTTGATTAATATGTCAATTTTCTTAATTGCCGATGCTAGTGGCTAAGGTTGTTTGTCTCCGAATGAATCTAGCTGAGTTATTTTTTTTAGAGTCTTAGGGCGATCGCCCCGGTCTTCTAATTATATTAAAAGACCAAATCTTTTACAGCACAGTTTGATAAGCCAAAACCCATCCTGGGAAGTTGAACAACACTCAAGTCCAGTAGAGCTCTAAACACTAGTGAGATAAAACTAAGTACAGAACCAAACTTGGCCAGCACGACCAACCGCGACACAGGAACTAAACAGCAAAAACTTCAAGATCGAAGATCAAGCCACATTCCTGTTATCCTCCAGTTCACGCCAACAAGGACGTCCTCCTGTCTTCATCAGCGACTTCTCTCCCGGCTGATCTGAGTAGAGTGTAACTTTTGCTTCACCTTCGCTTCTTTGGAATTTTAGATTGTGGGGAAACTCCCAAAAGGAATCCACAGCACTTGGCTTGCTGTAGTCTTGAGCCTGCTGATACAATCTTCCAGAGCTTCTTTCCTGTCTGGTGGGCAAAGGATTGCCCAGTTTGTAAGCACACCAGCTATTTGGAACGGGAGTATATCCATACTCTTTCAGTTTACTCTCTGAAAGCAAAGATCATTTCTCAGTTTTCATACTGACCAAATAACAGCAGATGAAATCATATTCAGCACACAATATCTTTGATTACTCAGCCAAAACTGACCAATATTTGCAATGTCAGTGCCTACTTGTACACCTAAAATCCCTGAGATAATAGCCCGGCATCTCTTAATTACTGCACAATCAAAAAACAAGTGCTGAATGGTTTCATGCTCTTCACAAATCAAACAAGTTGGGTCTTTGACTTTCCTCCGTTTTGCTAAATTATCTCTAGTTAAAGCTCTATTGTGCATAACTAGCCACAGAAAAACAATGAACTTTTGGAGGAATTTTTAGACTCCAAACTGCAGAAACATGCACATATTTAATGCCTCTAAAGTTAATAATCTTGTATAGGGTCTGCGAAGAATAGACCCCAGAGGTGGTGAATTGCCACACCATCTCATCATCTTCCCCTGTAAACTGAATAGTAGAAGCTAACTCTACAATGTCTAGCCAATCCTGGTAAAGCTCCTGAGAAACAGTCCTTCTAAAAGTGCATTTTAAGTCTACACCATCCCACAACTCTGCTATTGTTTTGCCTTTTTCATGCACTATTTTGTACAGAGGATAAAACTGAATGGCCAAGCTAGAGGACCCTATCCAATTGTCTTCCCAAAATCTAATTCTCCTGCCATTCCCTATCTTCCACCTATAGCCCATCCTTGCAGCTTTTGCTGCCATCATGAAACCTTTAAAGAAGCTAGAAGCTCCCAAAGTGGGAGATTGAAACACATTTGGTTTCTCAGTTTCATATTTGTGATTTAAGAGCTCTTTCCAGAGCTTCCCCTCATCATTCTTATATCTCTTAATCCAAGAGGCTAAAAGACTGATATTAAGGTCTCTTAGGTTGGGAATCCCTAGACCTCCATATTCTTTCCTCATAGACACTAATTCCCAGTTTGCTAAATGATATTTATGGTTTTCCACGGTGTCATTCCAAAGGCAATTTCCCATATGAGTATTAAGAATCTTCAGAGCCCACTTTGGAAACCAGATAAAGGAAAGCAAGTAAACAGGAATACTAGCTAAACAAGTTTTCAGCAGTAAGGCTCTAGCAGCCAAAGAAAGGAGCCTAACCCTCCAGCCAGCAATCTTTTTTAGGATCTTATCTACCAGAGGCTGGATGTCTTCTCTGGTTAGATTATCAAAATGTAACGGTATCCCTACGTACTTCAAAGGAAAGGAGCCCAGAGGACAAGCAAAGATGTGAGCTAACTCATGTGTTTCTTCCTCATCTAGGTTGAGGAACTATTTCACTTTTGTGGAAGTTGACTCTCATGCCTGAGAGTTGTTCAAACCACATCAACGCACATTTTAAGTTTTGAATCACAGGGAGACTAGCTTTAGCAAAGAGGATTGTATCATCTGCATATTGCAGAGATACAATGCCTCCAGGTCTAAAACCCTCTAAAAGACCATATATCAAATCTCTGTCTACAGCTTTAGTTAGCATTTTGGTGAAAGCATCTCCTACTAAATTGAAGAGTAATGGAGACAAAGGGTCCCCTTGTCTTAAACCTTTCCTAGTTCTAAAGAAGGCGCTGTCTTCCCCATTCAAAGTGAATCAACTGAGTTATTGTCTCACATCATTCCCTGAGTTCCATTAATCAAGCAAAGAACTTGACATGGAGTTTCGTCAAATAACTTCGTCATTTGAAAAATACTTTCAGGTGCTCTAACCTGAGCGTATACGTGAATAGAACCAATAACCGAGTTTTAACAACTGTATGAGTTTCTGAACACAGCAAATCACTTCATTTCTATGCTGTCCATAGAAGTTGCAAAGTAATTCACGTTCTATCATGATGAGATGTTCAGTAAGTTTATTTTCTTTTTCCTACTTAACTTCCTGTCCATCATATTGTAATTTTGGCATGTCATGGCTGGGTGTTTGGCCTGAGCTGTCATAACCACTTGTCATCGGGCTGCTATCTAGTACTTATGTACCCCAGATGTATGTTTTTACAACCTTAGAAGCAAGGCTATTAGGTAACTGTCAGCGATACCAAATAATGTACCATATAAGTCTGTTTTTACAACACCTTACAAGCATTGCTACTTATGTTTTTACCAGGCGCCAGATGCATAATACCAGATACCAAGAATAGGCATAAAACAGCCAGACTAATGGGCCCGCGCGTGTAGGAATTAACTATCTCAAGCATGCAGAGGTCTGTTGCCTACATGTTGCAGCGTATTTTGACTCCTAAACCGAATTGCCAACACATGCAGCCAACCCTTTGTTCCCAACGCATGCAGGCTAATTAAATGAATCCTCTTGGTGGATTTGAAAAACGGGGGTGCGCCTGGTAAATCGGGTCGGAGGGAGTAACTGTTAACAACACAAAATAATGTATCATAGTGTATTGGTGCATGGCTATATGCCTGAACAGGCTATCAAGGTAGAAATAATGCAATAACAGAGCCAAACAACATGGTAACCTTATTTGACTTTTTTGGGGGTGAGTGGGTAGAACAACAAATTAGTACTCACTCATGTAAGTCATCCCCCTTACAAGTTGCCATCTATTTTCAGTTGTTAGTCTATCATTCCCAAACAAGCCAAACAGACAACCATCTTTGGTACATTGGCAAAGTTCCACAGCACCAAAGTATTTCTTAGAAATCAAGAATATTTGGTGACTCTTAAGACACCGGCTGTACAAAGTTACAAAATTGTTTCATAGAGTTTTCATCTCTGAAACTAGTAGTTTAGCCTTAGTGAAGTACAACGTAAACATCAGTAGAAAAAAGAATCATTTCAGCAAGAGTGAGCTAAGTAATAAAACATCAGTTGGAATAAAACATACCAATAAATATAACTGGTTAGGTAAAATGCAAAGCTAATTGGAATTTTATAGTATTAGCTTAATAAGTTCTGCCCTCCAGGAGGTCGACAACAAAGACCTACTCAGAGTACAAAACAGAGCTAATGGTAATCTTCAGCCACGTCCTAGGAAGAAGAAGAAACTAACAAACATAGTGCATTAAGGTCACAAATGAGACCAAGCTCCTTGATAAATAGTAAGCTTAACTTAAACTTAGGCTACGAGCAGTCACAGTCATTTAGTGGTCCTACTGCACAAACAAAATGGAGAAAGCCTGCGCATTGGATAGCTGTAAGTTGCAGTCCCACCGTTTGCCAAGTGCCTACAACAGAAAATGAGATGCTAAACTTCAACTCTAGAGGGCACAATACCAGCACGAGCAGCAGCATAAGCATCGGCAAGGCCAGGAACAGAATCCTTGTGACGGTTGATGAACTTCGATTTGAAAGTCTCCTCTCCAATTATCGCTAATGTGAAAATGCTCATATTGCTATTCAGCAATCCATTTTCCTGCAGGATCTTCATGACATAATGCCGGGGCACTAGTCGCTTCTCGAGGCTGTATGCCGGTGGAACTCAATCTTGCGCAGAAGAATCTCGTCAGAGAATCCTAATATACATGGCATCTTGCACACTGCAGTGGAAACCTCAGACTCAGAACAACCAAGGGTCCTCTTAAAGAACTCAAGCTTGGCAGCAACCTTCTCTTTCGAATAACCTACAACGGCGGCCACTGCGTGCCTGAACATCCGCGAAGTAAGAGGCACCCCAATTTCTTCCGCCCGCAGCAAACACTCCTTCAAGCTTTCTAGGTTGAAGGTAAGAACCCACGGGTTGTTTGAACACAGGTGAGCAATATCTTGAACACCCCACCGACGCAACAACGCAATGTTAGGCTTGACTGAGCTCTCAAGGCTCAGGCTGAGGAGGCGGCTATTCCTCTTTAGGGCCAACAGGGCCTTCTCAAACGAGCCGTAGAAGGAGATGAAGAACTCGAGCTTGGTAACGACGTCGCAGCATCGGAGAGCATGTAGGCCGGCCAGGAGGAAGCGAGCGATTTGGGGAGTAGAAAGGCCGACGCGGTCACGAAGACCAAGAAGGCGGGGCGCGATCTTCTTCACGCAAGCGCGGAGGAGCAGCGGGTCCGCGGAGATGAGGGCAGCGATGTCGGCGCGGGAGAGGCCGACGCCGGCGAGCAGGGCGATGATGGCATCGGGGTTGGAGGCGGAGTTGAGGTGGGAATGGGAGAGCTCATCCAATGATCTCTTGGATCCATTGCATCACAACTCGCGGGACAACTTCTTCGACACCTCGCTGGCCTGTGCTGGGGCGAGGCCGCAGGAGGCGACGAGGTAATCCTCGAAGGAGAAGGGCGCGGGGGAGGTGGAGATGGAGAGGAGGCAGCACGGGCGGGGGTGGATGGGGGCGGGCAGCGGTAATGCGGCGCGGAGCAGGGGAGCAGGCGATTTCGGAGGTGCAACATCGCCGCGGCGGAGAAGCGGCGGCGGCGCTGGCGGTGACAGGACTCGCCGCCGCGTGTGGAACTTGGAAGACCCGCACCTGCAGCGGCCAGTGGAGGATTCCACGGCCAGCCAGCTCTAGGGATGCTGCATACCAGGCCGGAAGGCGGAAACACCCGGGCCTTGGCCCAGTTTGCCGAACTGGTAGTTCTGAAGAAAGCCCCGCCCCGCTTCAGAAAAGGCCGGGCAGCCATGCAGATACAGACACTGCCGCTTCCGCCGTGGTCCGTGCGTCCGTGCCCAAACATGTCGCCCGTCGGCGATGAGCCGATCCGATCGGTCATCGGTGTGCAGGTCAACGGACACGTCCACACGACGCCTGGCGGGCGATCGAGCCGGAGGGGGAGACAAGCCACGGAGGTTGAACGTCTGACCCGCCTCAATCGCCGGCACCCGGGGATTTCAATCCGGCAACTCAGGTTTGTCAAACGGGTGTACAATCTTGGCCACGGACAGCGACGGGACTCGGGGCGACGCCGAAGCCGACGCTCCCCTGCCGTTTCTGACGGACGCTACGACCGTTGCGTCGTGACTCGTGATCGTGAGCATAGCAAAACATCCATCCCGGCAACACGAGTGACGAGTGTGTGCCTGTTTTCCCTGCTTCTCCATGTGCTCGACAGGGAACGAAGTGGGGTCGCGAACAGGACAATGCTGCCTGCCACCAGCATATTACGCGCGTGCGAATTCAAATGGCACAGACTGCCTGCTACCGTAGGGAACTCCTACAAAATGATCTTTTTTAGGCGAACAAACGAGGCAACAGTCAAAGAACAAGAAGACTCGCCTGCCTCTGCCCGATGTGTGTGTGTGTGTTTTTTTTTTTTTTTTTGAGAAGACCTCTGCCCGATGTTGGCATCAGTTGGAGGGAATTGTTTGGTAACCTTAACCGGCAAGCAAAAAAACGACGCATCCGCCGGTCAAACGGACACGACGAAAAACGGGCAGATTTAGCAGGGCGTATGAGAGCTTCCCCGGTTGACCTTTGTGAGCACGAGTGATCTGACTCTGACTGGCTGGCTGCTCCTAATTCACCTCGCTGCTGGCTTCTACTACCACTACCAGCTGGTGCTGACATGAAAGCTTTTTACACGCACGCATTGACGGACCCAACACTGACCAGCATGCTGATGCCCTGCTTTGTGTTGCGGTTGCGGGGCAGCTTTGCCTGCTTTGCTTCTTCTGGAACGGAAGGTACAGGTTGACATTTTGGCGAGTGAGTGGTATACCTGGTGGTGGTCGGTCGATGCTTCAAGGAACGGGCGAGAGATAGAAGTCAAAATGTACTTTGGGGCCGCCGGCCGCTCGAATTACGTAACCAGTGTAGTGTGTGGTGCAACCTCCGTTGGGTCCATCCATCCATCCATCCATCGGCTTATCGTCTTTGAATTTGAACAGAGTTTGGTCAAACAATTCACTCTCTCATTATAGCCTTTGTTTAGCCAATCAACCAAAAATGGTTTATAGCTTTCTCGAAAATACACGTGCATGGAGAGTGGACATTGCTTTCTGTGATCGGCTCCACGACGTTTTCTAGAAAGTACTCTTTAAACATGCATGATAACCTTTACCTGTATGTATGTAGTTGCTTGCATTTGACGTAGTATCTTGTGATTTTATTACCTCTGATTTCATTTACCTTTATCATCACCAAGTTCTAGAGCTTGATGCTAAGCTCTGACAACTAACGAAAAAGAAAGGCAGAAAGTTCGTCATAGTCTCTCTTAAGCAATTGCACAGCTATATAAACTGTGTGGATTTGGTTAAGATTTTAGCTATGCTCACTTGAAGTAGAGGAGCTTGAACGGGTTTGGAACACGAGTCTTGCGGGTCTTGAAAAACAACAGAGTGGCAAAGTAGGCTTAGCCATTATCAGAAGAGCTATTACAGACTTTACCTATGAAGGTTAACCTTGGGTTTATACGCCGCATAGGAGTGGAGGGATTTAAATATAGAAGTTAGTTCAAATTATGCATAACTTATGCGAACAAAGTTCAAATTATGCATAACTTATGCGAACAAACACCGATGACCTTACCCTTAAACTAATCGCTCAAGTTTTCACCCAGTGCAAAGAAAATAGAAGCTATTTGCCAACCATGTACTAATGATGTTGTCTAGCTAGACCCAATAGATGCAAAGAGAAGGATTACTTTATTTGATTGCTTATATGTCGAAACATTTTCTCTCAACTAGCTTCAAGTTGATTTGTTCACTTGTTGGGAAGGAGTTATGAAACAGACTGCTCTTAGAACCATGGAAGGTTGGGGTGGAGGTGGAGCCACTGAGGGAGCCCCCCCCCCCCCCCCAACCCAATAGTGTTGGTGCTTATATGGTAGAGCATTTTCTTCCTTGTTCGCTTGCCGAGAAGGAGTTGTGCACAGACTGGGCAACCATGAAAGGTTGGGATAGAGGTGGAGGCGCTAAGATACCTGCGGTCGATGGAGAAGTTGTGAGCTGAAACGGAGTAGTGCCTAAGAGGACAGACACTGCGCCACTATGGATACAGCTGGTCTATTAGATACAAATTCCATGCAGACCCTATGGATCGAGGAAATTATAGCGGTTTCAGGACCGAAAAATCAATGCCACAACGTGCGGCAACCGAGCTTATTTGCAGCTGCACATCACATACCCATAAAGGTGGAGGCGTTGGGGGCACATAAGCCCCCTCCACCCCTCTCAGTGCATTGTTTACGTACATTTCTCGTTATGTAAACTAAAATTTTTGTTTTTAAATACAAGCTCTCGTGTTTTTAATATACATGGTCGCAACATATCTACAATAACCAGAGAGTGCTCTATTTGTACTTTATATTCTAGGCCGCTGTATTTTTTTTCTTTGCATAAAAAATGCTGAATTACTTAACATATTGAGTTAAATTGAAACATGTTTATGTTCGTCCCTGGTTCCAAACATGCTTATGTTCGTCCCTGGTTTCAAACATGCTTATGTTCGTCTCTATATTAATTTCGCACTATGCTGGAGTAGGAACGGGTTGATCAGTTTCTAGTTCAACGTACAATGTACAAACTACAAGATTTATAAAATCGTTTCCCATGCATAAGCCTCTGACCACAACCTCAGTATAAAAATGCAGTGGTACATATTAATATGGAGTCGGTACAAAGCATGCATATGCAGACTTTACATATAATATAAATAAGAAACGTATCCTGTTTGAAAAAAAAAATGATTTCTTCAGGATTTGATTTTGCACGCGTGCGTGAGGATCAACCTAATCCATGTTAGCATGATGTATAGTGGGTGCGTGCCAGCACTCAGTTAATTCTTGTTTAATCATCGGTCCAAAGACCACTACATTTCCTGCCTTGGTTTATTTTGGACACAGTAGTCTGGCGTCAGCTGGCCATATTTTAGGAGGGCAGCACATTATGCCCTTGACTTGTGCTCCACAACCCTGCAGTGGCTTTGATTTAGCCGTACTCCAAATAACATTATTTGTCCTTTTTTTTTTTTGCAATGGCTACTAGTACTAGTAGCTTGAAATGTGGGAGGTGGGATATAAATTTAGGAGTTGGTGAGCATATTCAAATTGATTGCAAAGCTGACGACGTTTATTGTACATCATTTAAATGTATATATAATATGAGACAGAAAGTCAAAACGATGTCATGACAATGTTTAATGTGGCATATCCTACCTTTTCCATTAAGGTCCAAACCAAATACGGGTACATCTGCTCTGTATTGAATACACACACCACCTCAATAGAGTGACGCAACGTCTCATATACATTTCTTTCCCCGCCCCATTAGGTACTAGGTTTTGTTTAGAAATATGGATTTGACAAATAAAGGAAACTCTAGAATTTTATATGTTGTGTGGAATGGTTTTTGGGTCCACACGGCGCCTGAGATTGAGAAACCTAGCCTGGACTAAAGTGTCTGTCATCCTGTCAACCGAGCTACGGGTCTGGAAGAGTTGGGCTTGGGGCTTGCCGCGTGCATAACGCAAAGGTTTGCGCAATGCAGCAATGGTGCATTGCTTGGTTGGCCACTTTGGCTCTTGGCTCCCAAAGCAGGGCAAAAGCAAAGCGAGGAACAGTCCACTCCACCTCCACTGACCACTGTGCACTGCACAGAGCATGAAAAGAGGTTCATCGAGTGAGTAAGTAACCTTCTGCTTAAAATCACATGGGACTCACTTAACTGCTGCCTGCGGTGAGCCAGCCGGTGATGCCATCACGTGTTAGGTTGAGTTGGCTGCACTGTAAAGTGCCCTCTGTTTTATTATTCCATTTCCATGACAAAATGGCAAACATTACACTCTGCTGTGTGCTGACCGCTGACACTGCCTCTGTGGTAGTGTAGTCTGTGTACAAAATTTCCTACGAGCTCAGAGAGTAAGTACAGTAACCTTCCGCATGCTGTCCCTGTCAGCAGTAGTGCCGCGGTAAAGTTGCACAACGGATCGACCGACCGAACGTGCCATTGACTCTTCTTCTCAGTCTTTTCAGCGGGTCGAGTAGATTAATTATTAATTAATTATATACTAACGAATGTTGTAGGGACACTGAAGAACTCAAACGACACCATCCTTCTTCCCTCCCCCTCGCAGCTCTAGCGGCAGCCATGTTTTCCTTGCATTGCATTGATCCCGCTCCTCCAGCACGAGCAGTAGCACGAACAGGGAGTTGGTTGTTGATCGTTGGGCTCCGCTCGCAATTCGAAACCTCCGTCGAGGCATCGATCGAAACCTCCGTCGAAACGACCCGGCCGGGCGATGATGCCGGTTGCCGGGTGGGAATCGGATTCTGCCAGCCCGCCTCAGGTCCGCGTCAGCTGTCAGCTGTCAGCTGCATGATTTCTCAAGGTCCAAACCGACGAGTTCTAGCTTCTTCTTGCTTAACGATCGACTGAAGACATTACTTTTGTCCCTCCTTCAAGTGTCACATACTACGGCTTCTCAGTGCAGCTCTAGTGTGATTAAAAACGAAACTATGGGCCGCTCTAATGGAACCATCAACGCTACACCATCTGAATCGTTGTTCTCAGAGTCAAAATCGGCAAAATACTGATTTTCGTCTCTAAAAAAAATTACAAGCTCACCTAGTTTCAACCGTGCACAAGGAAGCGGCGGCAGATACACTGAAAGCCAGCAGCAGCGTCTGACCAGACGAGTCGTAAATAAACGGTAAAAAAAAAAATAATAAAAAAACAGGCCCAGCCGATCCGTGTGGAGACAGAAACAAGGACCAGCAGCCTCACAAGCGGCCACACGGACGCGGACGCAGAACGCTGCATCAGGTTTCCGCACCGAGGCGCGGGCGGGCCCCGCACCCCACGACGACGCAGCGGACCCGGGCGGGCGGCGGGCTCCACCGCGGCAGCCTGGCGGGCTCGGACGCCCGCACGAGTCAACGCCTAGAGGTGGAAACCAGCTTAAATTATTCGGGCATTTCAACCCCACCCACCCTCCTCCCCCTCGTCCCTTCTCCCACAAGTCAACTCTCCTCCGCGGCTAGAGGGTAGCTAATGCTCCCCCCATTATAACCACCCAACCCCTTCCCCCACCCTCAGCTCTCCGCTCCGCTCCCCCTCCCCCCGGCTCCCCGTCCCGGTGTCCCGCCATGGGGAACTCCCTCGCATGCTTCTGCTGCGCGGGCGGCGCCGCTGGCCGCCGCCGCCACGTCGCGCCCGCCGCGCTCCCCTCCGACCCCGCCTACGACGAGGGCCTCGGCCACTCCTTCTGCTACGTCCGCCCGGACAAGTTGCTCGTGCCCTTCTCCGCCGACGACGACCTCGTCGCCGACGCAGCCTGCGCGGCCGAGGAGGCTACCACGTTTCGCGCCATCTCTGGGGCCGCGCTCAGCGCCAACGTCTCCACGCCGCTCTCCACCTCCGTCCTCCTCCTGCTGCCGGACGACTCCACCGCCTCGTCGGCCGCGGCAGCCTCGTCGGGGTTCGAGAGCTCCGAGTCGTTCGCCGCCGTGCCGCTGCAGCCCGTCCCGAGGTTCCAGTCGGGCCCCATCTGCCCCCCCGCCGGCGCCGGGGCCGGCTTCCTCTCCGGGCCCATAGAGAGGGGGTTCCTATCGGGCCCCCTCGACGCGGCGCTCATGTCCGGCCCGCTCCCTGGTGCCGCCACATCCGGCCGCATGGGAGGCGCCGTGCCCGCGCTCCGCCGGAGTCTCTCGCACGGCGGCCGCCGCCTGCGGAATTTTACCCGCGCGCTTCTCGCGCGGGCGGAGAAGTTCCAGGATTCCCTGGATATCGGTTCGCCTGACGCCGCGGCCGCCGCGGCGGCATGTGGCGCCGGATCCGCCGGGCTGCAGTGGGCGCAGGGGAAGGCCGGCGAGGACCGCGTCCACGTCGTCGTGTCTGAGGAGCGGGGATGGGTGTTCGTCGGCATCTACGACGGCTTCAACGGCCCCGACGCCACGGACTTCCTCGTCTCTCATCTCTACGCCGCCGTGCACCGCGAGCTCCGGGGCCTGCTCTGGGATCAGCGCGAGCAGGAGGAGCAGCACGACACGCATCCGGAGCAGCCGACCAGCACCACGGCCTCAGATCACCAGGACCAGCCCGCCCACCGCCGCCGCGCCCGTCGATCGAGACCCCCGCGCGGCGCCGATGATGACCAACGGCGGTGGAAGTGCGAGTGGGAGCGCGACTGCTCCAGCCTGAAGCCGCCAACGCAGCAGCGCCCTCCTAGGAGCAGCAGCGAGAACGACCACCTCGCCGTGCTTAAGGCGCTTGCACGCGCGCTTCGCAAGACAGAGGAGGCCTACCTGGACGTCGCCGACAAGATGGTCGGCGAGTTCCCGGAGCTTGCGCTTATGGGCTCTTGCGTTCTAGCCATGCTTATGAAAGGGGAGGACATGTACCTCATGAATGTAGGTGACAGCCGGGCTGTCCTGGGAACAATGGACAGTGTTGATCTCGAGCAGATCAGTGAGGGCTCATTCGATGGATCGGTTGGGGATGCCACTCCGCTCTTGTCAGCTGTGCAGCTTACATCAGAACATAGCACGTCAGTGCGAGAGGTAACTGAATTGATGATTCACAGTTTGATTCGAGAATAACTGAGTCATTCAGTGACTGTACTTTTGATGATCCGATCTTATACAGTAACTCATAAGGTATGTTGTCTGGTTACAGGAAGTTTGCAGAATACGGAACGAGCATCCTGATGACCCGTCCGCAATCTCCAAGGACCGTGTGAAGGGCTCGCTTAAGGTGACGAGGGCGTTTGGAGCTGGTTTCTTGAAACAGGTTAGTTTATATTTGATTACATTGGTTCTGCACATAATGAATTTGTTTAGATGAATATGATCATGCGATTGGAAGGATAATTTTCTAGGGTCAGAGAAACAGTCTGGTCTCGTTATATCAGGTGCAAAATATGACACTTTTGCTGTGGTTCTTGGTCAACAAATAGTTATTCAGATCTTGATTAAATCAAAAGTCCAAAAAGGAAAGCAGGGACTGGTATAACTGGTCCAAAGTTTGAAAAAAAAAAGATTAAATCGTTTTCAACTCTAATTTCCTTGGAGTGGAAATTATGTCCATTTTACACTGAAACAGACTAAATTGACCTTGACTTAAAGGCTTATGGTCATATGTACAAAATTTTCAACGGATGAATAAATTACTTCAGTTTCACAGTCACCATGTGTATAGCTAGTCTGAAGAAGTGAAGGAGAAGCTGCTGTCACAGAAAATGAAGTTTCTTTTGCTTCTTTCCAAGTGCAAAGAATGTGCTTGTGCAGTACTGAAATGTGGCCAGGAAGTTAGCGAGTGGAGTGGCTTTGAAGGGAGGCACGTTTCTCCAACAAAGCTAAAATAGTGTCGGTTCTAGTAAAAACTATTATCTATAATCCATTTTTGCAAATCAATCATGACACAATGAAAGAGGGGCAGTCTCTTCCTTGGAACTGAAGTGAGATATAGCTTATAAGACGAAAATTTGTGACGATAATCATGAAGCTAAGGAACCCAAAATTTCCACATGATCTTGGTAGTTGAGTCAACATGCCTGAACTTTGACCTTTTGCATCTAGCAACACTAAGTTATATCATCCGTTCTGCGTCTTGTATCATACTCTTGCATTCCTTCCTGTACTTACCACCTTTGTTATGCTTTTACAGCCCAAATGGAATGAGGCGCTGCTGGAGATGTTCAGAATAGATTACGTCGGGTCATCCCCGTACATCACGTGCAATCCTTCGCTCTTTCACCATAGGCTCAGCACAAGGGACAGATTCTTGATACTATCTTCAGACGGGCTTTACCAATATTTCACCAACGAGGAGGCTGTTGCTCAGGTTGAAATGTTCATCGCAACAACCCCTGAAGGCGACCCTGCCCAGCATCTGGTGGAGGAAGTTCTTTTCAGAGCTGCAAACAAAGCAGGTATACTGAAGTCATATCGTGTGTGTTTTGTAGTCGTTGTGCAGTAACCTTTGAACTTCTGGAAGGTCAATATGAATTAGCTCGGATTAGTCACTGATCTTGTTTTTCACATGCCTTGTGGTTGCAGGAATGGACTTTCATGAATTGATCGAGATACCACATGGCGACCGTCGACGATACCACGACGACGTATCTGTCATTGTAATATCCTTGGAGGGCAGGATCTGGAGATCATGTGTGTAAATAGGTCAGCCATACTAGTACTAGATTAGAGAAAGAAACGTATAGAGAGAGTGAGGTTCTTGAAGGCCTACTCCACTCCTCCCACCCAGCTGCTACTGTACAATATGAATGAAGCACTGGGTGGGCTTGGGATCTCGGTGCATCCAAGTTGAATCACGATGAGATCCCCCTGGAGCATGCCGACGCAGTGCCGTATAAGATGTTCATGTAAAAGAGGATTTGTTCAATTATTAATAACTAAAATAGCGACCAATTGGGCAACTTTCTTTGACCTTTCTTTGCATCCTCCGTTCTCATACCATGCGTACATGTGCAGTGGAGACTGATTCAAAGTTGGACTTCTATGTTGTCAAAAAAAGTAAAAATACTATACTCTATGCAAAAATGCAAATGGCTCTTTGGTCAGAAATCATTTGCGGTGTTGACCTCTTTAAGTCTTAACTGGTAGCCCTTTCTAGAGCTACCCCTTGTTGAACGATTCAGCTGCAACTGCCAGGTTGCCGGCCTTATCTGTTGTGAGAAACCATGTGTTATCCTTGGTTCTGGGCCATGAATGAACCTAAGTTGACCTCTGATGTAGCATGCCCTACTCATAATCAATCAGGACTCATGGGGTTGGGGTAAGCATTATCTCTTGGATTTAGCACTTTCTTAATTTCAGAGATCTGATGACCTTGATTGCGGCTACACCAATAATTGGATGGAGTTGCCATTTTTGTAAGTATTATATTTGGTGTCTACCTCCACTTGTTGTATACAATTTCAAGGAGCATACATTTCCATATTCTACAAATATTTTCTCTCTACCAGTTGGTAAAGAAATGGTGTAGTTCTTATATATAACGAAAGTATAGCTTTGATGTATATTTATTTTTCTGCCAAGTTGCGAGAGTGAACACAGCTATCATCAAATGCTTGTTTCCTGCGATAGATAGCACTATTCTGAAGCAAGGGAAAGCAGGAGCAGGTGCTTTACTGTAAGAAATGCGTTCTTTTTCGGGCGATTGGTTGCTAATGCGAAAAGAAAGCCCCATCGTGCCGGGTCATTTCCTCGTTATATTTCCTCCCACTATGCGCACTGACGTTGAGCGTCATTCCGGTCGTCTGGTTGTGAATTGGGTTCCAAGCAAACACTTTTATACTGTTGCTTTTAAGGTATAGCCAGCTGAAGGCAGAAGCACTCGCGTTAAGATATATTATTTATCTTGGAAAAATGCGATTTTTATATTTCACTCAAGATTAGTAAATGCCACTTGTTCGTAGTAATAATTTGCTCAACTCACATCAGGTTTGCAACGACGTCGCTACCACGAATCAGGTTATATTCCCAACATTCTAGAATTATACTTTACTTAACCTTTATCCTAAGTTAAAATTCTCTAGCTTTGATAAAGTTTTCAGAAGAAATACTGATGCATTTTAGAACTGAGTACCAGTTTAATAAGATGCTGATGCATTTTACTATAAACTTGGTTGAAATTAGATGTAAGAATGAACTAAAATTTAGAACTGAGTACCAGTTTGGACATTGAAGGTGTCTTTAGGGATTAAATTATGGTATGACAAGGTTTCGCATTGGGCATGCAGAAGAGAGACGAAATGTTGTTTGCCTTTTCCAGAAGAGGAATCATAGCTTCGACATTGGGCTTGTCACAATTTTTTGTTTGCAGACATGTCACGGGGCGCATGACTACAGATAGAGCCCAACGCGCCAAACCAACCAATGGGCCAAAAACCCTTAATACCATGGCCCTGCACAGCCATAATTTTCTATTTGTTTCTTAAAAAATCTATTTAACCGGCCTCCACCTTTCCAAAACCTTGCCACGTTTTTTTTTTCTTAGGGAAAAAAGAAAGAGTAAACACCTTAGCACCGCCAGCGCTACCGCCAGCGCTAACGGCCGGTGACCGCCGACCTCCGTCGTGCTGCCATTTTCTCCTCGAGAGCTCAAAGGTGCCCCTCTGATGTAGAATTGCACCGTGCTATCTGGCGGCTGCGTATATTTCAGTATCTGATTGGGAGTTTTTGCTTGGTTATTGTGCTGTTAGGGTTAGGATGGAGTCGCCGCCGGCGCAGACAGGGCTCTTCGTGGGGTTGAACAAGGGTCACGTCGTCACCAAGCGCGAGCTCCCGCCTCGCCCTTCCGCCCACAAAGCAGTAAGCATCAATGCTGCAATGATCGTTCAATCCTTCTGTTCCTTCTGGGTAGATGGTTGTTTGCGTCCCGTGTCATAGTTGTGTGCTGTATTGTATGATTATTTCGTGGTTTGCTTCCTTATCTTCTGCTCGCAGGATGAAATTGATCAAATTCTGAATCTTGGTTGTATCTAACCATCTGACAGTTAATCATGTATTGCACTTTGGTATATCCGGAGAACATTTTCTGAAGCGTGTAACTGAGCAAGTAAATGTAGGGATTGCTCACTGACTGAAGTACCTGTTGATGCAACTTAATGGTAGCAACATGATATTGTTTTCCTTAGAACTTTCGTCTGAAGCATTGATTTGTTGTCACATGTTCTTTCTGCTCATAGCCATGTGACTGAACTGTAAGGCGTTGTCGCCAGATTCTGAACCCGAACGTTTGTTTCTTTCGCTTTTTGAAATATAAAAGCAGGGGTGACCTCGTTTTCTAAAAAAAAAAATTGTGGTCACATGTATAATTAATAGTGAATGCTAGAAAAATGAAGTCAGAAGCTCAAGTTACTTGGTATTGAGAAATGAGAATATTTGCAATGACTATATGGGCTATCTAAAGTGTTACACGCACAGAAGTTTGTCTACTGCGTAATTGTTCTGCAATAGTCTGAAGTTCTTCCTTGAAGGCTTGAAAGAAGAGTCTCTGCAGAGTCAATATTTTTTTATAGAAGTGTTTTGTGTCAGCTTCAAGTTCAGTTCTGGCATATGCATTCTTCAGACTTAGCCTTTGACGCCTGAAACTATTGCACCAGTCACTTAGTACTTAGCCTACCATGTCGTCTTGTCTAGTTTATTTTTTCTGGCATGTCGCACTGTTGCCATGTAAAACTAGCACAGGTCAGCATTGACATATTATGCAGTTAACCAGACAACATATGCACGATCGGGTGTGAATTTGGTTAACTCAACTTCTTTCATTAAACTAGTTACTGCAACTTTCTACTGTATGTTTGTGGAATGCACATCTGTGATAATGAAACTACCCATTAAACGCTGTGCTTTAGTAGCTTTCTAAGCACATTGTTTTCTGGGGTTTTCAGAAAGCTACCATAAGGGCCTCCTTCGTAAGGCGTATGATAAGGGAAATTGCTGGATTGGCACCATATGAGAAGCGCATCACTGCACTTCTGAGGGTTTGTAAGGACAAGTGTGCTCTTAAGGTGGCAAAAAGAAAGCTTGGGACACACAAGAGAGCCAAGAAGAAGCGAGAAGAGATGCTCAATCTTCTTAGGAGGAAGAGGTACGCTTCTACTTCTCATTCTTGTACACTTGGAGAAAATATTTTTGAATTTCTGAAGAGAATCTGCTTTTGTTGGTGGAGACAAATTAAATCACGTGTTGTGCGACCCAATTATCTAAAAGTTGCTCCAAGTTGAAAGCAGGCCACCTTTGTCAAAATCCTTTAGCGTGCTACAAGGTTAAGGGCTGCGAAGAACCGGATACGGCGACAAGAGGGGGACGAATGAGAGCCTTAAATTTCTTTCGTAACTTTAGGTCCTCGGCTCGGTAAACAACTCAAGTAGCAATTCACAAACCACGATGTCCACGACCCTATTAAGAGGGTGGATGTTCACTAGGAACACAGCGGGACACCACAAAACCAACACAACGAACCGAAAGCGAAAATTGGAGACTAAACGGACAAGCAATGATAAAAAAAACAACGTCTCGGGTGTACTACCGGTAGTACAGGTAGACCAACCGGTAGTACCGACAGTGACAGGAAGTTCTAGAAAATATTTTTAACCCAAGTCGAACGTGCCCTTGACTGCCCGTAAATGCACTACCGGTAGTACTGGTATTGCTACCGGTAGTACCGGTAAGGTACCGGAACAATCTTCAGACCCAGAACGCGATCGGAATGCACCAACCGGTAGTACCGACGTTACTACCGGTAGTACCGGTGAGGTACCGGTAGTACCGGTAGTTCAAAACGGTAGTACCGAAGAGGATCACGCGACGAAATTGCACTACCGGAAGTAACACCGGTAGTACCGGTAGTACCAAAATCAGCATGAACAGAATCATGTGGAAATCGCCCAGAACAAAGAAAATTCGATTTCTCGGTCAAACCAACTCCGATTGCCACAAAATTTTAACCGTAGGTTCGCAAGGAAATAGGGAAGCTACCTCTAAAAGGTCAGGGCCCAATTTGACACGAATCAAGAGAAATCAATAAAGGGATATGAAAACCGCCAAGAACTCGCCATGAACACAAAATCACACCGATCTACTTGCTCGTGAGGAATTAGCTCAAACTCTTCGGTGGGATTGATCCTCTCACATCATAGCTTGAATCAACGCAAGAAAAACAGACTTAAATGGTGCAAAAACGAAGAAATCCGACCACAGAAAAGAGGCACTCGAGAAGACTCTAGACTAAAGTCCCTCAGGGTAGCAACTATCCACATGAGTTGTGAACAGCAAGCAGCAGCAGCAACATACTCAGCCTCACAAGTAGATTGGGCAACAGAAGATTGCTTGCGAGAAGACCAAGAGACAAGAGAAGAACCCAAAAACTGACAAGTGCCCGAAGTAGATTTGCGCTCAACATGACAGCCAGCAAAATCAGCATCCGAATAACCCGAGAGAGAAAGAGTGGAAGCGGTCGAGTACCAAAGGCCAAACTCAGGAGTGAAGTGGACGTACCTCATGATCCGCTTGACGGCTTGACGATGAGAGGTGCGCGGCGAAGACTGAAAGCGTGCACAAAGACAGACCGCAAACTGAATGTCCGGTCTCATCGCCGTCAGGTACAGCAGCGACCCGATCATGCTACGGTACTCCTTCTGGTCCACGGCTTCTCCCTCCAAGTCTTCATCCAAGGCAATGGTAGTCGCCATGGGCGTCGAAAGAGGCTTGGCCTCGCCCATGTCGAACTTCTTCAGGAGATCCTTCGCGTACTTGCCTTGGTGCACAAACGTTCCCTCCCGAGTTTGCTTGATTTGCAACCCGAGAAAGAATGTCAACTCGCCCATCATGCTCATCTCGAACTCCCTGCTCATCAAATCAGAAAACCTTACCACAAGGGCATGTGAAGAGCCACCAAAGATTATATCATCCACGTATATCTGAACAATGAGAATGTATTTGCCTTGCTTGAGGAGAAACAAAGTCTTATAAACAGAGCCCATGGTAAAACCCTTCCCAAGCAAAAAGGACTTCAACCTAGCATACCAAGCTCTCGGGGCTTGTTTGAGACCATACAAGGCTTTGTGGAGTTTGTAGACATAGTCTGGGTGCTTGGGATTTTCAAAACCAGGGGGTTTCCTTACATACACCTTCTTCTCTATGTACCCATTGAGAAAAGCACTCTTGACATCCATCTGATATAGTTTGAACCCTTTTGAAGCTGCAAAGGCTAAAATGATCCTGATGGCTTCTAAACGGGCAACTGAAGCAAAGATTTCCTCAAAGTCTATTCCCTCTTTTTGGCAAAACCCCTGAGCAACCAATCTAGCCTTGTTCCTAACTATCACCCCATCCTCACTCTGCTTGTTCTTAAACACCCACTTGGTACCTATGGGATGACATTGTGGAGGTGGAGGAACTAGGACCCAAACTTAGTTTCTCTCAAAGTTCTCTAACTCCTCATGCATGGCATTGACCCAATCTGCATCAGATAGTGCGTGTCCAATATCCTTGGGCTCAAAATCGGCAACAAAAGCAGAATGTGCGAAATGAAAAATTTCATAGGACTTGTTGCGAGTGACACGCTGGTTGAGGTTACCGATCATGGTCTCAGGAAGATGGCGATGCTGAATGTGCATGGGTGCAGACCTTGATGAAGTCGCCTCCCCCTCGACTGCAGCTGGAGCTCCCTCAGGTGCAAGAGAGGGATACTAATCGTTCGGCCCCCATGAAGTAGAAGAAGAAGGATCGGGGCCACGAACAGACGCAGTCGTCGCAGGGTCGATAGGGGCAACCGGTGGAGTCGGCTCGGGAGCACCCCAATCGGCATCGTCCTGCTCCTCCTCCACAAAGATGCTCTCACCCATCTCCTGATCACCTGCACGCTCAAAGACAGGAGAAGAACAAGGTGTGGTTTCGTCGAAGGTAACTTCACAAGTCTCCATGACGCGGTTAGTCTCAAGATTAAGTACTCTATACACACGAGAATGAGTAGCATAACCGAGGAAAATGCCGTCAGAAGAACGTGACTCGAACTTATCGAAGTTACCTTGCTTGAGTATGAAGCACCGACACCCAAAGACTCTGAAGTAGCTCACCTTAGGAAGATGCCCAAACCGCAACTCATAAGAAGTTTTCTTTGTAAAAGCTCGAAGAAAGATGCGATTTGAAACATAACACGCTGTGTTGATCGCTTCGGCCCAATACCGCCTAGGAGTCCTATGCTCATCGAGCATCGTCCTGGCCATCTCAACAAGGGTCTGATTCTTGCGTTCAACTATCCCATTCTGCTGAGGCACATACGGAGAAGAAAACTGATGCTCAAGACCCAAAGACTTGCAAAAGGCTTCAAATTGAGAGTTCTTGAATTCTGTGCCATTGTCACTACGTATAGCTCTCATGGCATTCTTGGGAAGCTCATTTTAAAGCTGAAGAATCAAATCCTGTACATGAGAAATGCCTCATCCTTGGACTCCATGAAAAAGACCCAAGAGTAGCGAGAAAAGTCGTCCACGATCACAAGAACGTACCACTTTCCACCATCCAATCGAACCCGAGCTGGACCTACAGTGTCTATGTGAAGAAGCTGACCGGGTTATTTGGTCATCACTTGGTTCACAGGGGAATGAGAAGCGGCTACCATCTTCCTATGACGACACAGATGACAAACCAGATCCTTCTCGAACTTTAGCTTAGGCAATCCTCGGATTAGATCAAGAGAGCTCAACCTTGCAAGCAAGTCAAAGCTCAAATGACCAAGCCTCCTATGCCACTTCCAAAGCTCAGAAAAAGTGCCTGCCACCAAACACCAAGAGATGCCGAAAGAGCGAGAAAAATCGGCACGAAAGACAAGCCCAAAAGGTACAATCGAACACACAAGATCACCACGCGAATCAAGTATGCGAGAAAGACTCGACTTAAAACGCACTTTGAAACCATCTCTAAGGAGTTGCGAAACCGAAAGAAGATTGAAATGCAAGCTCAAAACCAAAGCAACATCCTTGAGCACAAAGTTCTCATTGAGCCTTACCGACCCACGAGAAAGCACCTTACCTTTACCATTGTCCCCAAATGTGATGTACTCCTTGGAGGTCATGGGGTTGAGGCTGGAGAACCAATTTAAATTTCCAGTCATGTGGCGCGAACACCCGGAATCAATAAGCCAAATGTTCTCCAAGCCTCCATGCTGCATCAATAGAAAGACATGGGATGAGCAAACGATCCAACACTGGGGTTAGTAAACTGAGGAGAGAACCAGTGCTGGGTCATTTGCCCTGGAAAAGTGTTAGGAAAAATACCATACACACCATGTCCCATAGGAGAGAAGCGATCACCACGAGAGAGAAAACATGGTTTGCTAGAAGTGTAGGACAAAGAGCCACTACTATGAGACCTTGAGTCGTATTGAGAATGACTTGGACCTCGCCGGACACGACCATCATGTGGTCTCACAAACTGAGGCCTAGCACCTTGAGGTCTTGCACCTCTAGGCCTAGCATTGCTCCTCTGAGCAGGTGAATCATGCATACCATGAGATGGGCGATGCATGTTCTGGTGTGGAAGCTCAAACTGACGCCTCTCATCTCTCTTCCTCCTAAAGAAAAACTCAAACAAGTGACCATCTCTCATGCAATACTCACAGTGGTACACCTCTCTCTGTGGGTGACTCACTCTGTTGTGGGTATGGTTCACTCTTGGAGGTGGTTTAGCCTTAGGAAGGGGCTTATCAGAGAAGTTTGACAAGGTGTCAAGTGGGTTCCTGAGGTGGTTAGGTTTTGGAATCCACACTTGTTTTTGAGGTGGAGGCTTGGGAGGCTCTTCAAGCACTCAATCTTTCACAACAGGCTTGGTAGGGTCAGAGGGCTTTGGTGGGTTGATCTTAATAAGCTTGAGAGGATTGGTGGGTTTCTCACTTGAGCTCAAACCACTATGTTCACCAACCTTGCCAAAGATATTGTTACCCTTCCTACCTGAAGCAAAGCCTAGACCCGTTGTCTCAGTACCCCTCTTGTACTGACTCATCATCATGCCCAACTGTGGCTCACTGCAAGAAAGCCAACTCAACATGTGCCGAAGGAATGTGTTTTCCTCTTCAGTCTTTTTCTTGTCATGCCTACAGTTAGCAAGCTCTAGCTCCAAAGCCTCACAGCAAGCACACTTAGCACTAGAACCAACTGCACTAGACTTCTCAAGGAAAGAGATCCTAGCAGCCTTCTCAGAAAGCTCAAAACACAACTCAGCGCAAGACTTGCAAGGACCTGACAGAACAGGCTCAGCTCTAGCCCTATCCAGCTCATCAACCAAGGCTGAATACTTAAACTGCAAAGAAATGAGACTAGACATGTGAACAACGCATTCATTGCACTCAGTCTCATCTGACACAACAACCCTATCCTTCTTAGCACGCTCAAGCTCATCTAATGCTGCAAGATACTTAGCTTTGAAACTATTGCGTTCTTGAGCAGCATGAATAAGTAAAGCATCTTGCTTGGGCATGGTGTCAGTCACAGAATCAAGCTCAGCAAGAAGGGATTCGATGGTATGTTCTACCTCAGGGTTGGTGTCGGTGTCCTCTTCGTTGTCACCGGTGGTGATGTTGTTCTCGAGCGCCATGGTGCAGTAACCTCCTCGGCGCTCGTTGGCGTAGAAGCTCAAACCGTTGAACCAGTGCTCCACCTCCTTCTCAGCTTCATCATCACTTGGTGGAGAATCACTGTCGGAGTCGACGTCGCTGAAGTTCACGACCAGAGTGCGCTGCTTCGCTTACAAGGCCTCGAAGTACTTCTTGTTCATGCGCTTGGGGTCGAAGTCCTTCTTGGTCTTGTGCTTGCGGGAGGATGACTCATGCTTGTTCTTGTTCTTGGTGTAGTCGTTCTTGCCGGAGTAGCTCTTGTTGGGGCAACTGGCGACGTAGTGGTCGAGCTTTCCACATTCAAAGCACCCTTGCTTGTTGCCCCCACGATGCCTGTTCAAGCGGTTGTTGTGAAACCGCGAAAACTTGCTGATGACAAGTGCCAGCTCTTCATCCCTAAGAGCCTCCATCTGCTCCTCTATTGCAGACACAAGAGAAGACAAGGCAAGCGACAACTGTGAAGGGTTAGTCAAAGCAGAATTCGAACTTGTGTTACCTGACACCAAAGCCATGGTTGGGGCAGACGGGTTCTTGATTCTCGCCTGCGTCTGGAGGTCAATCTCGATGGACTTGAGCTTACTGAACAGCTCATCCACGGTGAGAGTCTCGTAGTTGGCCGATTCAATGATCGCCTGTACCTTAACCTCCTAAACCCTTCGATCTAGAGCATATAGAAGCTTGAGCGCTCTCTGATGATCGTCATAGGGCATAGCTGCATTGTTAGCCCGCATGTTGTTCACAATGGTGGTAAAGCGAGAAAACATCGAATCAACGGACTCCCCATCAACTTGGGTGAAGTTCTCGTACTCTCGCTTGTATGTCTCGTAGAGTCTGGTTTTGACATGGGCTGTACCCTCATGGAAGCTTTGAAGCCTCCTCCAGATCTCTCGAGCCGTCACACAATCGGAGACACGATCGAACTCAGAGATCGACAAAGCAGCAAACAGTTCAGCACGGGCAATATTGTTCACATTGTGTTGGTCGATCTGCTCTTGATTGATACGGGTAGCAAGTACCATGTAGTCAGCATTCTCAATGATCTCCCAAACACGTGAATCAATCCCCTGAAGATGGGCCTGCATACGAATCTTCCAATACGAGTAGTTCTCCCCATTGAATTGGGGTGGCTTGCCCGATCGGTGCATCAAAGCCATGTCACCTTCGGCTGATCACGGACCGATTAAGGTGAAAGTGATCCTTAACCGGCTCTGATACTAATTGAAGGACCGGATACGGCGACCAGAGGAGGGTGAATGGGAGCCTCAAATTTCTTTCGAAACTTTAGATCCTCAGCTCGGCAAATAACCCAAGTAGCAATTCACAAACCACGATGTCCACGACCCTATTGAGAGGGTGGATGTTCACTAGGAACACAGCGGGACACCCCAAAACCAACGCAACGAACCGGAAGCGAATTGGAGACTAAACGGACAAGCAATGATAAAAAAACAGCGTCTCGAGTGTACTACCCGGTAGTACAGGTAGACCAACCGGTAGTACCGACAGTGACCAGAAGTTCTGAAAAAATATTTTTAGCCCAAGTCGAACATGCCCTTGACTGCCCGTAAATGCACTAACGGTAGTACTGTTATTGCTACCGGTAGTACCGGTAAGGTACCGGACCAATCTTCAGACCCAGAACGCGATCGAAACGCACCAACCGGTAGTACCAACGTTACTACCGGTAGTACCGGTGAGGCACTGGTAGTACCGGTAGTTCAAAACGGTAATACCGAAGAGGATCACGCAGTGAAATTGCACTACCGGAAGTAACACCGGTAGTAGCACCGGTAGTACCAAAATCAGCATGAACAGAATCACGCGGAAATCGTCCGGAACAAAGAAAATTTGATTTCTTAGTCAAATCAACTCTGATTGCCATGAAATTTTAACCGTAGGTTTGCAAGGCAATAGGGAAGCTACATCTAAAAGGTCATGGCCCAATTTGACACGAATCAAGAGAAATCAATAAAGGGATGTGAAAACCGCCAAGAACTCGCCATGAACACAAAATCACACCAATCTACTTGCTCGTGAGGAATTAGCTCAAACCCTTCGGTGGGATTGATCCTCTCACTTCATAGCTTGAATCAACGCAAGAAAAACGGACTTAAACGGTGCAAAAACAAAGAAATTCAACCACAAAATTAGAGGGGTGAGAGGAACTTAGGATGAAAAACTCAAGAACAACAAGAACACAAATTCATCGTGAAATTCACATGAAGGTAAAAGCCCAAAGGGCACGAGCACACTACGGGGTGCTCTTCCCATGAACAAATCACTACAAAAGTCTTGCAGTGGACCTCACACACTCTGAAAGACTAGAGAATGGAAAACCCTAACACTGGAATGGGAGAGGTGAGACTGAGTGGAGGCAGTCCCTCTTATTTATTGTCTTATTACACAATTCCACTTCTACCCCTAGACATTCTAAGAGAGAACCACCTAGCCAGGGGCATTATGGTCCAACTCGAGTTTTCCTGATCCGACGGCCACCGCGCCTCCTCACTGGTAGCCTCGCTCCGAAGCGATCTCCCCGATGCCGCCACGTGCCGTCCGTCCGCATCGGGACCTCCGCCCGAGTTTTGAGGCCCAAACCCAGAAAACCCGCTGCCGATGGTTTTGAGGACAAACCACCAAACCGCCTGTGAGTATCGTACCGCGTACGCATCCCCCGCCGATGGTTTTGAGGCCAAACCACCAAACCGTCGCCGATGGTTTTGAGGGCAAACCACCAAACCGTCCGCAAGTAGCGTAGCCCGTACACGTCCCCCGCCGTGTACACTTGCGCTCGTCGATGTCCCAAATGTCAGCCACCGCGGCTGGCCACCCGGCCGTCTGGTCCCTCGGCCCAAACCTCGCGTCCGCCCTTCACCGCAACCGGTCCGTCAGCACGGCACGCCCTATTTGACCTTCTCCCGACTGCTGCCACCTCCTCTGGACTCCACACTTGCACATCACGAAGCCAAGAGACACCGTTTCGACACATAACCCTATGCCAGGGGATTAGAAGAACCACCGAACCAACCACACACCAAAGTGTTGGCATGTTGACAATCGCTCATCACAACCATAAGGGTGCTCCACAATGGTTATGTAAAAACCATGTATTCACAGGCCGTCTTTAAATTGTGCGATGTGCCGCCGTTTATCCTTTAGCCACAAGGTTAAGCGCTGTTTATCCATTTGAGTATCCTTATAGAAAAATAAGTATTCTTCATTTATCCATTTTACTATTAGGATAATACTCTTGTGTGGGCGAAAATATGCTCTGTACGTAGTTCTTTTCTTACTTAGAATTAATGTCTGATGCAGTGTAGCGTGACCTTATTAGCTGGAAACTCAACAGTTATATTGATCGCTTAGTTTTTCTTAACCTGTGCCACAGAAGCTTTGCAAGTAATCTCTTTAAAAGTTTTATGGACAATTAGCATATGTACACAAGTGCAACTATGCCTCTCCATTCTGCTCTGTATGCTATAGGCATATTTTTCCCCCTGTTTGCAGTATGTGTCTTTGCAGGATTCCATATTGATTCTTGTTTTGATTAGTTTGAGAAAGGACAAGGTTATGT
>CM041628.1:7319636-7343679 GCA_023333625.1 Bothriochloa decipiens | reverse complement strand
CATATTGATTCTTGTTTTGATTAGTTTGAGAAAGGACAAGGTTATGTGTTAAGCTGGAAGATTCAGTCATACCAATGGTTGCATCAGATTCAGAATTCTGTGCATATTAGCTGCTAACATAGAACAAGACAAATGTCAAACTGCAAAGGCCATAACATAGTATCACATATGTAATTATGGAAGCAATTAACAAACATAGAAACAAAAAAGAATTGACTGGCCGCAAGGTACCTCTCATCCAGTTGACATCATCGTGTACAAAGAAGTGTTAGTCTGGGAACAAATAGTTAAAAGTATAAAAGGTTACCTAATCAGCTACCCTTCACTGTTGCCATACGTTTCACCACAAATGGATGCTTAGGTCATGCGTTGTGTAAGTGTTGGTTCCTGACATCACATAACCTGCATAATTCCTGTCATTATCTATTCGATCCGGCATTCAATCAATCATAAGAACCACTGTAGTGGTACACCTTGATGGGGGCTATCACAGCTGTCTGAGAGGCTCTTGTATCCTTGAGGATATGGATGAATGGAAAGGTGGAACTACTTTCGAGCCAACGTACAGCTGAATTATTCCAGTCCAAATCTGATAGCAGTGGTTCTATTTTTCTTGATTGAATATCATAAAGTTGCTAGCAAACCTGAATCAATGAGTTGTAGTGCAGTGGCTTGATTCAGCAATATATTTGCTTGATGCATTGTTCTTGTTGTGTTGATGATTACACAGTCTTGCAAGTTTGAGTGATCTTATTTATAGTCTTAACAGTGCAGCTAACGCCTTTTGATCTTGCCTGCAGATACGAGATGTTTTTTTGAGGGAACGCAGATACGAGATGTTAAGCGGCACAGAATGGTGGTGAGAAGTGTTGTCGTTCTGCTAAGATGTTAAGTGGCACAGAATGGTGGTGAGAAGTGTTGTCGTTCTGCTGAGAATTCTTTAGAGTTCCCAGTTATGATGAGAAGGAAGTAGGATTTTTTGGAGTTCCCAGTTATATTTATATGATATGATAGGAAGATATCTTGACATATATTAAATAAATGAATTGGAGCTTAGCAGAAACTATATAATCAAAGTCGTGGTTATCTAGTTTCTACAAATGTTAGCTTTGTAAGGCATATAAGTTGTGTGCTGTTCCATCATCAGTATGGGCTCTTGCCCTACTTCACTAACATGTTTCCATTTCTGTGATAATCACAGGGTTTTGAATTGAATATTTCAGAGAGAGAGAGAGAGAGAGAGAGACTTTCGCAGAATCGCACATACTGACTCTTGTTGTATGGCCACCGCAGTCAGGTTTTTCAGCTGTAATTAGGGCCGATTCAAAACCTGAATCGACGAGCGGTCCGTATACTGAAGATTTGGGGTGCCATATGCAAAGGTTTTGCGTGAAGGAACTGCTATCAGAACAGAAACCACAGTGTACAGAGGATAGATCCCGTCCTTTTTTTTTTTTTTTGAAAGATCAAATCCCGATCATTCAGATATCAAGTTCAGCCAATCCCCACGCTGAAAGAATTTGTTCTCTAGCAAAAGACATGATGGCTGTACGTGTACGTGAGATTCCGGCCGGTCTTCCCTAAACAGTTCGAAAAACGAACATGCATTTGGCGGTTTCGCAGCATGTCCATCATCACCAGTCCACAGACAGTGCAGCGTGAAGCCGTCAAGGCAGGTGGTGATCAGCGAGCCAGCAAACGCCAAAGCGTACACTGGCCACGTCTACCCTGACCCTGCCCGCGCCCTCTGCTGTCTGCACACAGCACACCGGCCGGCCAGAATCTCTGCCACGGGCCACGCGTCGTCCCCGCGCGCTGTGCAGGCCTGCACGCTGCTGGCTGGCCGAGAACGCACCAGCTAGCCCATGCCGCGCTCGCCTCGACGTGCTGTCCGTTCCGCGCGCCGCACGTCGCGCGCAGCAGGCTGCTGCTGGCTGATACGTACTAGATATTGATAAGATAGCGGCTCGCCGATTGATCGAGACACGAGCGAGACCGGGACGACGACAGTGGCCTTTTTCAAATTTTGATTAATTCCAACGGTTCGCTTTGCTCGAGCCGTCGGGTATCATCCATCTATCCGGAGCGACCGGATCAAAAGCGAAACCGTTGGGGGTGGTGCGCAACGGCGGGCGCGTGCACGCCGCACGCCGGCTGATCGGCGAGAGGCGTGTCACGTGTGTGTAGTGCACCGCACGACCACGTCGTTGCTGTTGCTTTAGCCGAGTCGAAGTCGACGGCCCAGACCCTAGCCTAGCCTCTCGCGATCTCGGCGATGGCGTTGTTCGATCATGCAGCATCCCGAGTGGCGAGATGGCGCGGCACGGCACGCAACAACGATCGACGCAACGATCGATCGGCATGCATGAATCATGATGGGCAGCTAGCTAGGTATACACTGCTTGACGGGGGCGTCGACGTCACGGTCGCGGGCGCGCGGCGTCGCATCAGCCTACGGCAGCTAGGTAGCTACGTGCGTGCGTAGTGCGCGTGGCGTTGGTGGCATGTTGTCTCTGCAGCATGTGTCGCTGTACACAGTCGCCGGCGTCGATCGTCCAGGCTCCAGTCCGGGCTGTGCCCCTGCTGATGATTCCATAGGCGCCGCGACGGGCCACATGCATGTCCCGTCGTCGGGCCGGCCGGCCGGCGGGCGGGCGCGGCGACCCCACGACGGAGACGGCGATAGATATATGATGCATGATGACACCACCGGAAAGCGAGGCAAAGGCGGTGGACCGCGGACAGCTGCCTGCAGGGGTAAATAGCAAGCTAGCTAGCTAGGTAGCCGCGTGACCGCGTCGTCGATGTGGAGGTGGAGCTGTGGAGGATCCACGGCGCGCCCACACGTCCCGCAGGCCCCTGCTCCTGTTATGTGCGCGGGTGAGCGCGCACGGGGATCGAGGCTGGGCGCGCGGCAGACAGGGACGATCCGAATCTGGTGTGAAAGAAAGGCAGCGCCGGAGGAGGCTTCCCCTTGACGACTCATCTCCTGGACGGCCGGGTCGAGGTCGATCGAGGGCAAAGCGCGCGAGGGCGAGGCCCATGCATGCAGCGCCATGGGTTGCATGTGATGATCGATGTGTGCGCGCCGCGACCGAGAGAGATTCCACGGTCAAATCGTAGGGACAGCAGCAGGGGGCGGCCCGCTGCAGGGACAGGACCGGGACGGGGGGACGGGGACGGCCGGCAGCAAAGCGGACCTTATCCCTCCCACACCGCACCAACGACGCCACTACCCAACAGCTAGCCAGCCAGGAGCATAAAGCTACGTCCTGGTACTAGTACCATACATTCCCATCGATCCGATCCGTCCAGTCTCATGCACCGCAACTTGCATTGCGTTGCTGACTTCACAAATTAAACTAACACACACTTGTCAATTACATATGGATCTATCAATGATCTTTTGGCTTTTCTAAGTGCAATGTTTTCATCATATAATTAGACTAGCTAGTGCATATATCTATTTAAGTGTGTAGTGCAAACTATGTATCTAAAAAACCTAAAACGTCTTGTAATTTGAAATGGAGGGAGTACAACATATGGCTTTTTCTTGTCTAATTAGCATCAATCATCACTCTATGTAAATTTCAAATATATATATATATATATATGGTGTTGTATATATACCTAGCCAAGCAGAAATAACTTTCGTTAGCGGTATATGCATCCACAAAATGGTAAACAAAAACAATAAAAAAATGCCAAAATTACAAGTATGGCCCTTGTCTTTTTTTCTATCGCGTCTCTTAGATTTTAGTCGAGTATAAATATGACATTGATTTCAAGTGATGACAATTTAAGGATGGCAGGGTTTCTCCCAATGAGATTTTGTTCATCATCGGCCATATATAGCTGAGAAAGCCGTGGAAAACACGCCAAGCGGATGATAGTAGTGGGCATGTGGGGGTGGGGCCTGGGGTGCAATGGAGCCGCCATGGATATGTATTACAACGATAGGGAGAATGTCAGTGCGAAGGGAAAGAGTGGTCGCACATAGTAGTGATTGTGATGGCACCAATGAAGCAAGTTTAGCATGATAGGCGTGGTGTATACAGGGCGGCAACGCTATCAAGGGACGGGGCGAGCATGACGGTACATGCACTCCTGCAATGCAGCGTTAAAGAAAACTGTGGTCAAATAAAGAAGAACGATGGCATTGCTGATCTAGCTACATACATTCGTAACATATATAATATGATGACTGTGGTGTCATCAACTAGTTATTTTTTTTAACCAAAAATTAGGGTTCTAAGAGCACCTTCAAGAGTGACCCTATTAAATATCCTAAGTCCAAATAAGATTTAATGAAAAAAATCCCTCCAACAGTGCTTCTATATATTAAACATCAGAAATTAAGTGGCACCCTAAATCATCATTCTTCCTTAAATTTGAGTACCTCCCTTGTCCACCTTATCTTTTAAATATGAGAAAATATGAAATCTAGTTTTGATTTTAGGTATACTCTTGGAGATGCATTGTAGTCTACTGCTCACAAATATAAAGACTTCTATAATTTATTTATATTTTAAAAAATACAAGGTTATATCTCTATTTCAATTATAGCACAAAACAATCTCTCTCTCTCTCTCTCTCTCTCTCTCTCTCTTGTTTACCTTAAAAATCCAAGAGGCCCTTGTATACATCCACACAATGGTGGAGAAAGTATATAAATTTTCAAAATTACAATTACGGCTGACCCACATATTTTTTCTCTCCAGTATGACATTGATTTCATGTGATGGAAATTAGGGATGCCGGGTTTCTCCCAATGAGATTCCTTTGATGACTAACCATATAGCTAAGAAAGCCATGGGAAACACACCAAGCCGACGATAGTAGTGGGCATGTGAGGTGGGGTGGCGTGGAGCCGTATGGGTACCACGATGATGGGGACAATGAAAGTGGGCAGAGAAAGGGCACCATGCACACGTAGCGACGACTGTGATGGCACCAATGAAGGTGGGCAGAGAAAGTGGGGTGGTGTAGCGTGCTATAGATCGACTTCTCTGGTAGCAGTGCTGCTGGGGGTGGAGTGAGCACACCGATATATGGATCATGCAATGCAACATTGAAGAAAATTATGGAGTTGGCTTTTAAGATTTCTATCAGCGCTTCTTTTCCCCATAAAAACCATCCAAGAGCGCCTCCAAGAGAGTGGCCCTATTGATATCCTATAGTCTAACATGGGATTTATGCAAAAAAAAAACTCTCCAATAGTACTCCTACCGTCTAATATCTTACTACCTTAAATTTGTGTCACACCATTGTCCACCCTACCACTATATCTTCTGGTGTGTGTGTGTGGGGGGGGGTTGGGGGGTGTGGTGGGGTGGGGTGTTGTGCTGGGGTGTGTCGAGATTTAGTGGACTGTAGTAGATGACACTACTAATGTAAAGAACAACTGCAGCGGGAAAAAATAGTTTACCACAGCGGGCAAAGGTGCCCGCTACGAATGGAAGGTCACGGTTAATCGTGGCCGCCATCGCAGCGGGCGCCTTTGCCCGTTGTGAAAGATGGAATTACCGCAACGGGCACATTAGAACGCCCGCTGCGGTAAAGAATTTTGAAAAAAAATAAAAAAATCGAATAACCCTGGACAGACCCGCCGAACCCATCCAGGGCCCGCCGAGCCCATCCAGGGCTGCAGTGCCTCCGCCGTCGAATCCGGTCATCCTCGCCATCGATCCGCACCACAGTCACCAGATCCGCCCGCGCCGGGGCCGGATCTGGATCCGGCCTCCACGTGGCCACAGCCGCGGGATCCGCCGTGGAATAGCACCGCCGTCATGGATTTGCTGTCGCCGCGATGGATCCGTGTGGAGTCCTGCCGTCGCCATGGATCCGCCGAATCTGGAAAGAAGAGGATCCTCAGGTCGAGATGGAGAGAGGAGGGAGATGGAGAGGGAGAGAGAGATACCTCTGATCGACGTCCTCAGCGCCGCCGGCCCGCCGAATCAAAGTGCTGCCGACTCCATGGCGCCCTCCATGACTCCGGGCGCGCGAGGCCGCAGCTCCATGGCCAGACCGCCATGGACCCGCACCGCCGTTGCCTCCACCACACGTGCGGAGAGACTGGCGATCTCATCGATGCGCCTCGTGCCGACCTCCTCCAGCCTCCACGGGCGAACTCCTCCACGGCCGGCCTCCTCGCACAAAAATCCTCCACGGCCGAACTCCTCCACGACCGGCCTCCTCCACGCCGCCTCGCCATGGGAGGAGATGGGGTGCGCCGCCGGAGAGAGGAGGGGAGGGGTGCGCCGCCAGGGAGGAGGGGGGAGAGGAGTGAGAGAGAGGCACGCTAGTGCAGGCGCGCTACGCGGAGAAGCGGAGGCGACGTCGGTGTCTGGCGCGCCGCGGAGAAGCAGAGGCAGGGAGAGGATGGGAGTTGGATTGGAGAGAAAACCTAAGTGTTGTATATATATGAAACCCGATAGCGCCTGTCCGGATTGGGCCTCGCCTGTGCTCTATGGGCCTCGCCTTAACCGTGGAGGGCCACATGGGATGCCCGCTGCGGTACCGCAGCGGGTATCTTAAGGTGTCCGCCACGAAAAATTGGTATTTTCTGAAGATGCCCGCTGCGGTAAATCGATTTACCGCAGCGGGCAAAATGCCCGCCACGGTAAATTAAAAATGCCTGCCACGATAAATTAAAAATACCCGCCGTGGTAAATGCTATGATTTATCGTAGCAGGAAAAAAAGGAGCCCGCCACGAAGGGGGTTTGGACAACGTCACGTAAGAGCAATTCTGTAGTAGTGTGATTTTGGGTGGACCTTGTGTACAAGGAAATAGGAGATCTAATTTGTGGCACAAATATAAAAGACATCTAGCGCTCATTTTCTTTCAGAAATACAAAGTTTATATCTCTGTTTTGGTTAGAGCATTAAACAATTTTATATTTCTATTTAACCTAGACCCTGTTTGGATACCCTTTTATTAAGAAAGGTACTGCACACACTAACATCTTGAGATGAATCCCCTTCTATATATCTATCTTAGAACAAAGTTAGTTCAACAACAAATTAAGCAACTAGAACATATATAACGACTTGTTGGTCGTCTGCAGCAGAAGCACATACACATGCTGTGGTATGTACACACGTACGTGCGGTAACACGGACACTAGCGCGCAGCTAGTCACACCAGAAGCAACAGTGCGTGTCTTTATTTGCAACTCACACCAGGCACGCACTGTTTGTTTCACACTGTTGTGCGAAAAAACACTGCGCGAGCAAGCGACAAAGCGAAAAAACACGCCGCCCGTACTCCTCCCTGCGGCAGGCAAGCGCACGTCACTCCCCGTCGCGTCGCCGGCGTCGTCGGTCCGCGCGCGCTTTGTAAGGCTGCATGCATGGACCGGACGCTACGCGCGGCCGGGCGGTCAAGCTGCTGGACTGCTGGTAGGTGGCCGGCCGGCCGGCCGGCGTCGACGATCGGGAACTTGGACTTTACTGGCCCACCATGCACGCACACCATGCATGAATTGCAGCACCTACATACGCCGCGCACCCAGACACTGCACAAGATCACAGGTACACGTACGACCCGTGACGTGTTGCGGCCTGATGACCGGCCGGCCGTGACGGATGGGCGAGCGGGGCCCTGCTGGGAGAATAAGAATCCTGGCAGTACTTACCGCTAGTCGCTGCGCGCAGCAAGAGTCCCGGAGAGCCCGGACAAAACCACCACACGTACGTAGTACTACGTGCATGCATGCAGTCATGCTCATGCATGGCTAATTCTGATCCGATGTGACCGGCGAGCGAGACGACGAGTCGATCCGTCGCCGACGATCTTCTGAGACCGACCTGTACGTACGTGTTTTTGTCGCTGCTGTCGCACGATGGCACAGACTTGAGACGTACTCCTACGTGCCGGCCTGCCGCGCCCGCGTGCTCGCACTTGTGTCCAAGCATGGACGCGACGGATCGAGCGGTTATTGGATGATGGAGACGTGCATGGCATGCATATGAGCGCGCCGGGCGTACGCACGCATTCCCACTTGGACGGACGGATTGCACGGCCCTGTTGGATTGCATGCATGCCTTTGGCCTTGCCCCGCGCTCGCTTTAATTTGCTCGTCGTCCTTGGGTTGGGTGGACGACGGGAGAGATTTTTTGCATGCATCAATGCAGAGTGTCCGGTCGAGTTCACCGTCTTTTTTCTACACAACAGGAGTTCACCGTCTTTTTTTTCTTTCTGCAACAGGAGTTCACCGTCGACTCTGACCATTATCGCTTATGGTTGCGCATGGAGACCCCAAGTACGTGTGCGCGGGACTTAGTGCGGCATGCAATTTAAAATGCCTGCATGTTGCAACAGTGATACATTTATTTGTATATATGTCGTCACTGCACGTAAAGCTACCCAGGGCCCAGGCAGAGCGGAGAGCTACATATACCACTGCACCTGACGGAACCGATCATCTGCGTTTCACATTTTGCTTTTGCTGGACTTGGATCCGAGGACACGTACGTGTGTGCATCCACATATGCTACTAGTGTACGGCATGTCAGGCACTGTTGCATTTTGCATTGTCATCAATAAAAATGTACAGTACGAATCGACCTCGCAGAAAAGAAAAAAAAACAGACAACGTGTACCAGTGTGCACCAACAGTATAGACATTAGTACAGGTTAATAAACAACAGTAGTACGTGAGGTCTGTGCTCGATCAGTAACTGTACATGCATGCATGGCCCCGCCCTGCAGCTCATCGATCGTTTCCGACCTGGCCGGTGTTGACTGGCCGGCCTACGTAAGTACTCCGTACCAAGTTAAAAAATGCATGCAGCTGCAGTAGTCACACTGTAGCTAGATGTCCAGCCAATATATATATAGCACAAATAGTATCCGATCCATCTCTGAACCGGAAATCTTCGCGTCCGAGCGATCGGACCGAAGACGTGTGCCGAGCAGTAACCTGCCCAAATTTCCCGCGCCGCTTAATGCTCACGCGCGCTAATTTTTCGCGATGCTGCCTTGCTGCAGCGAGGCCCCCGCAGCCACATGCACGTGGCCTCTGAACGGGTGCGGCAGGATTTCCTGCTACGAGATTATATGCACGTACGCTACGTTTATTTTGTTTTCTTTATTTTTCTTTTTTTATTTATTTTCTTTTTCATTTCTTATTTACTTTTTAAATTTATTATTTTTATTATTTCTAATTTTATAAGTTCATATGTTTCTTCTATTTCTTTTATCTTTTCTTTTTTTTACTATTTTTTTTCTAACCACGGCTGGGCAAGCATGCATGCTGCTTTTGTTCTATGGTTAGTAGAACGGTAGGGTATTTTCCCTTAGGTCTTGAAATGTATTTCTACCAGCAGCGTGCTGCGTGAACGTAGCGTACCCTAGCTTGCTTGTTTGCTTGCTTCTATTTTTTTCATCAATGTATTGGTCTATTGGAGGGTACTAGTGCATCGCTAATTTTTATATTTTCTTTTGTTTGGTTATTTTCATTCTTTTTCTTTTTCTTATTATTTTATGTCCGCGTGCTTGTACACGTGATGTTCTATTTTTATTATTTTTTCATTTATTTTGATTTATTTTATTTTGTTTTTATTATTTTTTTCTTTAGTGATGTTATATTTTTTATTTAGCAATGTTGTATCATTATATCATGTTTTTAGTGATGTTCTTATATCATGTATGTAGCGATATTATATTATATTTTTTACGATGTTCTCTCATGTATTTCAGTGATGTTCTATCTTGTTTTTAGTGATGCTCTTTTATGTATTTTAGTAATGTTCTATCATGTATTAGCGATATTCTATCATGTTGTTAGCGATGTTTTATTATATATTTTAGCAATGGTCTATCATGTATTTAACGATGTTCTAGCATGTTTTTAGTGATGTTTTATTATATAATTTAGCGAGGTTCTATCATTTTTAAGAATTTTTTTCTTTATAAGATAAATATACATAAATACAAAGTTATCTAAATATATCTACGTAAGATTTTGTTTCGAAGAATTTATTATAATAAAATCAATGTTGTAACACCCCTGGTGTTATGATAACTAAAACCTGCCATGTCATCATATGCACTGCAAAGCATTCATGTTTAGGTCAACCTTGATGTGAATCAACTAAAACAAGTTTATAATTCATAGGTTGTTTGTGTTTATGAAATGTTATGTCACATGAAATCATAAAACCCTATTTTTGAATTTCATCCCAAATACTTAGTTTATATTCTATGTACTTGAGGTGTAAACTGTGTTTACACTAGTGTCAAGCATAGTATATGAATCTAAGTACAACTCCTAAAAATAATTTCCATATTTGAAGTTGAATTTGGATTTCAAGGATTATTCCCAAGACTTGAAACTCAAATTTAAATTCAAATTAGAAAGCAATAAAAATATTTTCAAAAGTCAACTTGGTCAACCAAGGGTGTCATTGGGTTATTGACCTAAAAATGACCTTGGATGATGTTTGTGATCACTAATGACCAACCAATTAAATTAGAAACCAAATCGAGTTTGAGTTTGGTTTGAAAAACCCTTTATTTTCAAAAGCTAGTTTTATCCCCTTTGTATAATTCAACATATATATAGAATTTGGAGATACTCTAAAAATATAGTTTGTAGATCTTGACAATAGCTACAAAGTTGGTATTCAAAGTTTTTGAAATTTCTAAAAATAATTTCAAATGAATTTGAAAATATAGTTTTTTAACAATTATCCCCTTTTGATTTTAAAGGCATAATTCAAAAATTATGAATAATTTGGGAAAACTTTATATATGAAAGATGTTTGGTTTGAAAAGATGAGTATTTCATAGTTTTGAATATTTTCAAGTTTTATTGAAAAATCAAAAGTAATTTTAAATATTTGTTTCTAGGGTTTTATTCTTTTTTTGAATTTGAATTCATATTTCAAAAACTATGCAGAATTTGAAAATATTTGTTAAATTAGAAGTGTAGCTCTTGAAAAGTTATGTAAACTTTATTTTTGGAGATTTTCATGTTCCTATATAAATTCTATAATAATTTGTAAAATTCAGAAGAGACATCATTTGCTACCGTGATGATGACATCATCATCGCCTTCCTCCCTCTCGTTCACCGGCGTCGCCGTGGCCGCCGGCGCCATACCGCCCTGCCGCGACCGCCAGCTCGCCCCCGACGCCCGAAACTTCACCGTAGTTGTGTCGTGCACCTATGCGTCTCCGTTGGCCTTTAAATACCGGTCGGCCGTCGTCGTTTCCCTTCTTCTTCTTCTTGCTCGCTGTCCCAACAATCTCCACCCCCGTCAAAATTCACCGCCGTCGCTTTACCGCTGTTCAATTGATCTTGCCAGCAGCTCCGCCACATTCTTGCGCTCAGTTTGAACTAGCTCGCATCGCCCCTCGCCTCCCGAATCGCCCAGGCCGCCATCTTCTTCTTCGCGGCCGGCAGCAAAGCCGCCATGAAATCGTCACCGTCCATCGCCGCCGGGGTCAGTTATTTATCTTCTTTAACCTCACTATCGTGTTCTCCATGCAATCCTGCTCCTTATACGCGCTTTGGTTCGTTCGTTGGTGAAAGGATCAAGATGCCCAAGAGGGGGGGGTGAATTGGGCTAATTCTAAAATTTCTTGCGGAATTAAAACCTATTAGCCCATTTCACCCTATGTGCCTATGTGTGTTTCTAAGGATTCTATTGAGAAAAGTTTTGCACCCTAGTTCCAATCCTAATCTAGCATGGCAATTCTAAGAATGTAAATTGCAGAAATGTAAATGCTAGAAAGTAAATGCGGAAAGTAAAGGAGCAAGGAACACGGCGATGTTTTCCCGAGGTATCGGAGAGTCGCCACTCTCCACTAGTCCTCGTTGGAGCACCCGCGCAAGGGTATAGCTCCCCCTTGATCCGCGCAAGGACCAAGTGCTCTCTCCGGGCTGATTCTTTGACACTCCGTCGCGGTGAATCGCCGAAACCGCTCACAACTTGAGTTGGGCCATCCACAAGCTCCGCCGGATGATCACCAAACTCTCAACCACCACCAAGCCGTCTAGGTGATGGCGATCACCAAGAGTAAAAAGTACAAGCTCTCACTTGACCTCGCAAAGCCTAATGAGACGATGGATGCACACTTGCTACTCTTGATTCACTAATGAGTGCTAATCAATGGATTCTCAAATCACTAGCACCTCACTAGGGCTCTTGCTCTCTTTGGACACTAAAGAGGTTGTTTAGCTGAAAATAATGGGCGAGAGAGCTGGTATGGAGGGGTAGGAGATGTATTTATAGCCCCACGGGCCAAAACCAACCGTTACCTTCCAAACCACGATTTTCGGGGTCACCGGACGCGTCCGGTCCCAAGCACCGGACGCGTCCGGTTTGTTCAATTTTTCAATTCGTGACAGTTTTGGTCTGAAAACATAGCTTCTGGACAGCGTCTGGTGTAGCACCGGACGCGTCCGGGCCGGCGTCCAGTACGTTATCCTTTTCTGCGTTGCACCAGACGCGTCTGGTGCTTACCATCGGACTCACTGTCCCAGCGTCCGGTGCGTTCAACCATTTTGCTACACATGCAAATGAATAGACCGGACGCGTCCGGTCCTCTTCGATCCAGCGTCCGGTGCATCTAAAACAACCGTTCCACTTCGAATTCGACGATCTTTGTGAACGGCTTTAACTCCAACATACCTTAGGGCCTTTTTGTAGTTACCTAGTGCTAAGTTTCACAAGTGTGCATCACACCTAAACCATTAGACTTATCTAGGTCAAGCTACCCGTTTGCACCCCCCTTAATAGTACGGCCAAAGGAAAAACAAAGTCCTAACGACTAATCCAACGTCACCCAACACCATGGACGATCGGAACTAACCATTCTTGACCTTGTCGTCCATCCTTTGAAAACCGAAACGATTTCCATCGTCAAGGGAGCATGAAACCCGTATTGCCCACGGCATCCATCACCATAACCTAACTTACCAATGTTTCTGCAAAACACACGTTAGTTATGGTAAATATTGTCATCAATCATCGAAACCACATTAAGGGGCCTAGATGCTTTCAGTTGGTACACAGGAATTGTTGTGATGCCGTTCTTGCCATCTGAGCACCGCGCCGTCATTACCGCCGCCGACTACAGCTCGACTCAACCCGCCTCCGAGCCCGATAGCGTGTGCACCGTGCCCGTGGTGAGCTCCTGCACCTATCCTTGCCCTCATTTTCACCTTCACCGCGCTGTAAGGTCCGGCCGCCGTAGCTCGCCGCCGGCATGGTCTTGCCAGCGCCGCCGCGCGCGTAGCCGTTTGAGCTAGGGGCGAGGAACGGCTTCATCTTCTGGCCCAACGTGTTCGTGTTGATGTCCTGCACATGCTCATGCGCTCGCCATCGCCGAAAAAACCTCCGACGAGCTTTGCCGCCGCGTCCGAGCTCCGCCGTGTCACCATGGCCACCGGCGAGCCGGCTGCTCTTGCTCCGCCGCTCCATTAGCTAGGCTATCTTGTTCCCCGTGTTGAGCTGAGCCTGTAGGGCCAAACCTCATGGCCGGAGACCTCACCGCCGGCGAGTAATCGCCGATCAACCGTCGCGCCGCCGTCGGTCAGAGCAAGGACACTATTCCCATTTTCTTTTTCTATTTTTAGAAAATAATTTAAATATTATTTTCTTTGGAAAATTATAGTAATTCAAGTATGGCTCCAAAAATTCTAAAAATTTTTGTGTATGCTCTTTATAATATCCTCTACCTAGGAAAAATATGAAATGCCAAATTTGAGTACTTTTTGCATAAGTCAAAATTAGCTCTTTTAATTGAAAATGCATCTTCAATGATTTTTAATAAATAAAATAATTGGCTTTTATTTCTAAAAATTGTTTTTCCATCTAATTAGACCAAGAGCTATTCAAAATAAAATTTTGAGCTTAGTTAGACAACTTTAATTTTATGCCTTTATTTTATGCTTTTAATTGATTAATTAACCCCTGTAATCATGATTAATCATTATAGGGTTGTTTGACTTTGGAATTTGCTCGATGACCTTGGGTCATTAGCCCTAATGACCTTTGGCACTTTAATTAATTGTTTACGCTTATCTTAATCATGTCTTTAGGGTTTAATTAATGTTATTTCATGTGATTAATGAACTTCACTAATGACATAGTTAACCTACTAAACTTAGTAAGTTGTGTGGCTTGCAACTTTATCGTAAAGGAAAGTTGTACTCAAGCCTTTAATCTGGTCATGCATTCATCAAGCATCATGTTTATTATTCCCTCATGTCGAATCATATCCTTCCCCAGACCCCGCAGTGCGGGAGCCTACGGCACTGGGTACGTCCATGTCGAATCATATCATGTTATCGTATAGTCTCTATTAACTTAACGTTGTCGCACCAGATCCCAAGGAAGAGCAGACTCAGGAGTTGGGTGTTGATCCAGAGTTCGAGACCGTCTACCCCGAATACCAAGGCAAGCCCCGGATATATTTAAACGCTACCCTTATTTTATAAAAGTTTATCGCTTCAGTTATGTTATATTGCATTGAGTACTAGTCGTTGAGTGATAACCTACCAATTGCATTACCTGTCTTATTTCCATATTCCTTGTTACCTGTTAATTTAAAAATGCTTAGTTATGCTTAGCCCTGCTTAATTAGTAGGTTTTCAAAAAGAAAAAGAATAAAAAAGATGAGAATGGCTTACTTGTTGGAATCATGATAATAGCTAATAAATCAAGTCCGGACGGGTAATTTGCATTAGGAATGGAGTCCCTCTGTAGTGTTTTCGTCTGTTGATGCCCTAGGTCCCGTGTCGATGGTGAACTGGTGATATCGGAAAATTAGAAAATCCACATGCATGAAGTGTTATATAGTGGGCCAGAGTCCCCACGTATATCATGGAGTGATTTATATAGTGGGCCAGAGTCCCCACATATGTCATAGTGTGATATACCGTGGGTTTAAGTTCCCATGTATATCGGTACACTGGGTCGAAATGCTCATGTGTATCATGTGGTGATATATGGCTGCGGTTGTTATCCCGGTATATCTGCGCTCGGACGCCACAAATGCTGTGATCGGAATTTAATTTAGATGATTGATTTTGTAGTTATAATTTTTTTTTAAATTGGTCAAGAGTCACCACATGCAACGTGATTGTGTGGGCCTACGCGATTGGCTTCCGTGCCTGCTGCCCACGCGATTCCTGGCATGCTGCTCCTCTGCCGCCTGATTCCCGCGTCTGCGCAGCTGCTCCTTTTCCCGCGCACACGCCGGCCCTGTTTTCCCGCGCGCGCCTACTTCTGCTCGGCGCGGGGTCCGCGTCCGAGCGGCCGGACCCCAAGAGGCCCCTCTCTGAACATCTACGGCCTGATGTAACTGCTAGTAGCTGCATACTCCATGCTCGTCCATATAGGTTTTAAATTCTTCAATCTTGTCGTCTATACCAACTGTTTTAATCAAGCATTATTATTGGTGTACGCGTGCCTGATCGGGATCGGACAGTGCACGTCTATATCCTCATAAGTCAAGTCCGAAAAAAATATGCAATTTTGATAGTATTGTTGTGTCAAATTTTTTGTCTAATTAACAAGTATACATAATTATCAAAACCCATAGAAAAGTGCTAAAACATCATTGTACACTAGCAATGTATTATTGTTATCCTAAACACTAAACAGTCGTTCACCTTTGTTAAACAGTGTTTAAGCGGAGTTAAAACAATTTTATATAGCAACATGTATTTATGTATGTGGAAGTCATATATGTTAGAAATTATACATACTAATGTATTAAAAAAATAAGTATTCTATCAAAAAACTTTGGAAGAATACTTATGACACTAATTAGTTGGGTGCTTCCATTGACTAAATGGTAAATTAAATAATGATTGTTTAGCTAACTTAGTTATGTTTAACTCAATTCTATTTGGTCTATCTGATTAGATGGTTTAAACGGTCTAGTTGTTTAATTAATTGATCATAGTGTAATCAAGATGGGACGCAAATGAAATATAAGTTCCATATAGCTTTAGTAATGTAGGTTGGATGGTGAGGAGAGGGTTGTGCATCAGGGTAGGTCATGGGTTCAAAGGCCAAAAGAAAAACACAATCAGGGTGTCTTGACTACTTTTCTTTGTCCAAAATGTACAATTCCAGTCTTAAGTCAAATTTTCAGAAGAGTTTGCAAAATTTATAGAAAAAGGAGCATCAAGATTTATGGCACCAAATTAATATCATTAGGTTAATTGTTAACCGTCATGGTAAACGTTATGTTCTGTCGGCTCGTCACCGACAAAAAAAAAGCAGACATCACTAACAGGAAAATTATTTATATATAGCTATTTATAGAGGCAATGTTTTAATATAAATTAACATTGAACATGCAGCGAGTCTGCAAGTGTAATCCTGCTTATCACTCAATGCTTGTCGGTTGTCTACGTACTTTCGAAAGATCTCTGAAACTCTCTTAATTTATTGTGGCGTATATGTAGTAGATCGAGAGTAGCACAGGAGCAAGATCAGAAGCATGCAACTGACAAGCAAGCTCGTGCTCCCAACTATGCCTCAACTGTACACTATAATCGATCGAGATCTATCTCAGCTCACTTGATCGTCGCAAACTAACGTTACACAATGAGCCAAAAGAGCATCAGATTCTTGGGCACGCATTGGGATCTCTGCACATATATATGGATGCCGGCCGCATCAAAGCTAGCTACTCCATCTCTCATTAACATACGATTTGGAACATGCTTATTCCTTGGCGTCTTGTACAGTATAAAATCGGATATATATCTAGGCACATACGCTCACCAACGCATAGCTACAGGTGTATTCTATACAAGGGAATGTTAATAATAGTTGCTAGATCTCAAGGTAATTAATATTGCATGTACATCGTCGTGTAGCATGCATGGCCTCCCTGATCCATGCAATCCGATCCCATATGCATGATTGTTTTCATGCATGTGATGCAACGTGAGGCCAAGCACGCAGAATCTCTGTCTTGATAGATGTCCCTCTCCCTCTCACAAACGCAGAGAGATCAGATAGAGTGAAAGTGAGAGGCGCATACATAGATATGCATACAATAATTGCAGTGGTAAACTATGAAAACTACTATTCCTTCTTGTTGCTTTACCGTACTGTCATCGATCCTAAACTACTTTATCTTAGCTTGTAGCAAAAAGGGTTGTAGTAGGAGGATCCAGATGAGCGAGAAAGTTATCGCTCATCGGCCACTCCATTTGCTGTCTAGGGAGACTAGAGCAGCATGAGAATGTTTGTACTCTCTCCATCTTCAAAAAATATAATTTTTATTTCCTGAGCAAATAATTTCAAACTGCTTAAATTTTAAAAATATTTTATAATATACCTCCTTAGAGCCACGCATAAATATTTTTATAAATTTGATCAAATTTAAAGAAGTATGGGGCTCTTGGGCTGATGGTTTAATCTAAATCTAAGATTGCATTCTCGATCTCTTTAAGGGCGTGTAGATATGCTGAGTGAGAGCGGCTTGTGTAGGACCCCAAAGGGAAAATGGTGGGGGGCCTGCAGCAGCTGTGTGTGTACGTGTATAAAGCTAAAGCTGCCATTTTTTGTGATCCCCCTCTATGCCTATGCGTGTGATTTGCAGTACAGTCGATCTGACAGGAATCTGATACCCCCGACCACCTGCTGTCCTCCTGCTGGGCTACCATTACTTGCTGATGCATCTCTCTCTCTCTCTCTCTCTCTCTCTCTCTCTCTCTCTCTCTCTCTCGTTGCTGTGTTGAAGAAGTGCTTTGGCTGGTTCTTGTCAAGTTCCGACGACGGCTGGCAACAAGTATATAAAAGGCCCACGGCCACACCGATGAGAGTAGGAGTTTCCCTGAAGAAATGTCAGTATTATTGCACATGCGATGTTGCGCCCTAGCGACAGTAGAGGAACAAAGCAAGGTCATTCCATATATTCATTCCAATTTCTCAATACGGATCTACGGGAAAGCGCGCGATACAACAAACATGCAATCCAAGGAGACTGACTGGACACTGACGTAATAACTTGCTGAAAATTCCAAAAAAAGGACTCCAACTATGTCGCCCAGTACAAGTAATTATCGTGCTTATTACATGCTCGCCGGTATACTATCCCGGTCGGGGAAGCTACACGCTACACCTGTATCTGTTTAATTGTTTGAATAGTTTGAACCTAAATCCTCTCAATTGTTTTACATAACGACGTTCAACCCATGCCGGCTATATTTTTGGAAAAATATGTATACAACAAAACACTTCATCAAATTTATTTGAGGTACTCTAAGTTGGGAATATTCTAAACATGTATTTGAGTTAATTTTTGTGCTCTGAGTTAATTATTACTTAATTCATAGTTGGGAATATAATTATTACTTAATTCATAGTTGGGAATATTCTATGTATTTGAATTAATTTTGGTGCTCTGAGTTAATTTTTTATTTATTTTTCATAGTTGGGAATTAATATTCTAAACATGTATTTGAGGCTATCCTTCATTTGTGCGCCGCATAAGAATAAGTGTGTTGCCTCTAAAAGAAATTTCTAAAAGAAGTCTCGATCAATAATTGAAAGATAATTGTATTATCATACATCATATCTCACTACCGGATTCGGGTTCTTTGCCGAGTGTCTCGGACACTCGGCAAAGGCCGAATAACACTCGGCAAAGGCTTTGCCGAGTGCGGCTCTCGGCAAAGCCCACTCGGCAAAGAATTTGTCGGCAAAGGAGTCTTTGCCGAGTGCCACCTGGCAAGCACTCGGCAAAGGCTTTGCTGAGTGTCCCAGACACTCGGCAAAGGCCGGCACTCGGCGAAATAAAAAATCCAAAAAAAACCCGAAAATAATAGAAAAAAATTTAAATCTGAGGGGGACCCACCGCCATGCGCCCGCCCGTCGCAAGTCGCGGCATTTTTCGCGCGAAAATCGCGCGCTTCGCGTCCGGTGGGATTCGAACTCGTGACCTCTCTCTCGCGTGTCTCCTGCCTTAACCACTGCACTACTCTGTCACATGTGTCTATAACTAGTTTCATTTCCTCATATTCTATACTAAACCGAGAGTAATTAGCTTGTTTAAGGGCCTAAATGAATTCAAATCCAAAAGTGGTCAACTATAATATTTCATAACTTTTCGAGATCTACACTTTTCGTTTAGGAAGTTTTTTCATCCGAGGTCTTTTACGAAATTTAAATTTTAAATTTAAGATATTCACATATGGCTTTAGCATGGTAAGATGAATTCAAATGAAAAAGTTATCAACTACAAAGTTTCATAACTTTTCGAGATCTACAAACTTTATTTTGGGTATTTTTTCATCCGAGGTCGTTTACGAAATTTGAATTTTGAATTTTGAAATTCACGCGTAGGTTTAGCATGGCAAGATGAACTCAAATGAAAAAAAATTAAACTATAACATTTCATAACTTATTAAGATCTATAAACATTATTTTGCTTGTTTGATCATTTGTTCATCCGATGTGGTGGTTCTAACATAGTTCACAATTCTTATGAAACTATTAGTGAGATGTAGGTTTTAAAAACAACATTACTATCGATTTATCAAATGAAAAAATGACCAATATAAACTTTATAGATCCTAAAAAGTTATACAACTTTGTAGTAGAAAATTTTTTCATTTGAGTTCATTTAGTGCCTCGAAATGTAATATTGAAAATATCTTTGCCGAGTGCCAACAGAAAGACACTCGGCAAAGTCTGCTCTTTGCCGAGTGCCAACAGGAAGACACTCGGCGAAGAACTCTTTGCCGAGTGCCTGAATTTTGGCACTCGGCAAAGAGCTCTTTACCGAGTGCGAAGTCTGACACTCGGCAAAGACTTTCTTTGCCGAGTGCCCGAGATTTAGCACTCGGTAAAGAATATACACTCGGCAAAGCCACGATTTCCGGTAGTGTCTTCCTCTATTCGTCCTTCGTGGAAGTCACGACTCATATCAAAATCAACCACGCGGCATTGATAATTTACTCTTTTTATATATGTACCCACATACTCCTAGTTAGCATAAAAAACGCTAATATTGTCACCGTCAACATCGAATTTAAAAATAATTGAGGGCTATGTTAATTAAACACAAGACAAATAGTTAAGGTATTGTTTTTAAAATTAAGGGCTATGTTAATCAATAACGTTCAGACTTCATCTCTAGCTTAAACATGACTTACTTATGTCGATTTTAGTAAATCCATAGAAGAAATAAATAAAAACAGATGGGGTCAGATTGAGGCCCTAGTGCCTTTATTCCCTCTCCAAGAGGGGGAGACTGCATTGGACTGCGCGAAAGAAGACGAAAACTCAGATTCCCTCCGACAGCGACGGGTAAACAAACGAGCGAGATCGATCAGTTGCTACCTCTAAGTAATGCAATAGCTAGCATGGCGCAGTAGCTAGCAGGCTCTCTGTAGCAATTTCCGACAATCCTAAATTAGCTACCTAGGACAGTAGTACTGTATTTTTCACCATCACACACTAACTAAATTTTAATTTGCTTTTAATTTAATTTAATTTAATTTAATAGGTGTACCTGCTGCATATATACTGTATAGTGTGTTTCTTCTACTTACTACATACGTAACCAATCAGCAGCAGCTAGAGCTTTGCTTGCACCTATTTCTATGTGCAAACAGACAAACACTTTACCTTTTTTTCCCAGATTTTATGCTTCTGTTTGGTGCACGGCTATCTAAATCATATCGACAGGATTAAATGAGACCGCGATGAGGGATCAGAACGAAGTTGATATATGTGTCTAATGCAGCAAAGCCTGCATATACTTTTTTGTATTATTGTACTCGCTCTCACGCTGCGAAGTGGCAAAAATCAAACAAACTTGACCCGAACGATGGTATTGATGACACACCATATGTATATGGTGGAGTTTTATAATGTCTAAGTTTTTTTTGAAATAGAATGTCTAAGTATTTTTGCCCTAGCTACTATGTTATTCTGCATGCATATATATGTAAACAAATTTTAGAATAGCTAGTATGTAAATAATCTACTCCCTCCGTTCCAAATTATAAATTATTTTAATTTTTTTATTATATGTATCTTGCTATGTATTTAGACTATTAAAAAAATCAAAGCGATTTGTAATCGCCATTTATTATATTCATTATACGTTATTAGACGACGAGGGTCAGGGAGTGGGGAAAAAAGGTCAGCTGCAAGAGCTGGCTAGCTATCGTCGTAGTCGTACGTCCACTGCAATGTACTGTGCTATGTATGCATGTATAGTCATGGCTAGCTCACATACACATGCATGGATCTGGTGGTAGTGGTACTTATATTGTACTAGCTACTAGCTAGAGATAGCTAGCTCTGTAAAATGGGCTGGAGAGGCAAAATTAACCTGAAGACGATGATATAGCGTACTTATTCCGTTCCTAAATAAGTTTCAACGTTGGCGTACGTGTCAGAAGTTTGACTTAATTTATAAAAAATATATATAATATTTATATCTCTAAATAATTTTATTAAAAAACTAAATTTAAAGATATTTCATTCTTTCTGATGATACTAATTACTTAAGATAAATATTAATATATATTACCAGCAATTATTTTTTGAGAAGCGAGAACAAAACTTATTTAGGACCGAGGAAGAATATCCCCACAGTTCATCATCGATCGTGCACGGGACCGGTAGTAGTATGTACAAGCATGTTATGCCGCCAATTTTGTAGTTATTTTTAACCGATTATAGATTACTACTCCCTTGATTTTCAAACATAAGAGAGCAGTTGGAAATTCGATCTGCAAGAATTTTGCATGCATGTCTCCCGTAATTATTGATTTGTTTGGAGTTTTGGACAATGCAAATGACATATACTTCATTCTGAAATATAAAAGGATCCAGGTTTCAAAATTTGTTCTTCTATATCCTCAACCCTCTCTAGTATATTGCGTCAAAATCAAAACCTCTCTAGTATAGCTTCGTATTTTGTCTGAGAATCATCTGGATTCCTTATATTTTAGGATAGGGTGGTATATAGGGACTCGATTATTTCTCAACCGCATACTGTTACCTAGCATTGAATGAACACAAAGATGAGAATAAGCTGGACAAATAACTAAATCTTTATCTTGGTAAACACAGCATGTGTTGCAACGGAATCCACATATAAGAATCAGAGTTTGTCTCATCGCAAAACATGGGTTGTTCTAACTCATATAAGCACGGGCCATGAGTCCAAATCAGATATGAGATATATATAGAGGACACCTACCCAATATGCCTTGGAATGGGAGTCTGTGTTGATCATCACTAGATGTGAGTTTTTCTAACTCCTATGATCGTGGATCATTAGTTTGGATCACATACGAGACAAAGAGGACATATGGGTGCAGTTTAGAAAGTGAAAAACGGAACGAAAGAAACTATCTACACAGCATACGAGTAGTCGTTAGGGAGAGGTGGATGAAAAGAAATGAGGATGAAATTTTGACTCTTTATTATCATATATATAGATATAGTTTGTCGTATGATTGGAAACTAGAGACTCTTTTAGTGCTTCCATGTTAATCATGATATGAGGTGTGCCAAAAAAAAAAAGATACATCTAGAGTTTCTTGAAAAAAATAAAAAAATTCAAAAAAAGGCATGATAAACTCTCGGGATTATGGTGGACTTATTTATAGAACATTGACAACAACACTTAATATATCTAATTAACATGTTTCTAAATGACCCATATTTTATTATAAAATACTTAACCCTAAATATGTCTAATGTTCTTATATTTTACTAGTAAAAAAGCAAAGCGCCACAACATGCATTTGCCTCGCATTGTTTAGATTTTGTTTATAAACTAATGTTATTGCATTAATACTTTAAATTATCTTCCTATGCTTACGACTTCATTCCTTAAAACATTGTGTTATATGAGAAATTAAGATACAAATGCTAGTTTTTAGGAGGCTGTGCCATCTCAAAGTCATGTCTTATTTTGTGGATTTCTAGTATATATATTATTCATGTACTTTCTAAAAGCATTATTGTTTAAGGCATGTTTGTCATGGCTTTGTCCGGCTCCACCTCCTTGCTACAATGAATGGAGGATCCGGGACCAATGAAGCTAGAAAAATAAAGAGAAGAGCAAGAGGCCGTAGCTCCATTAAACGAGTACATATGGAAACAGACTAGGAATATAGTACCTGCAGAATAGTTTATAGAAAATTTTATTAACACTTTCCAGATAGTATGATAAATATTAATATTTATTTATTAAAATATGTTAAATCTAATATGATGGTTTCACTCGGCAATGTGTTAAAATTGCATCAACGTTGGATGTTTTCAAGGGAATGAAATGTATTGAAATTGCATCAACATTGGATGTTTCAAGGGAATGAAAGATGTGACAGGCTGGGCAACCTGCAGCTTCGTCAGGGATGATGCACACTTTGATGGTGTCAGTCATGGTTGGCTTCAAACCTCTAGAAATGCAAAGTTTCTGGTGCAATGACTCCTCGAAACCGATGAAGCTAGCTGCTGGATAAAGGTAAAGATGGCGCGCGAAAGGACCAAAAGAAACATAGGAACAAATTCTTTGTGCACAACTAAGGAGATTGCAGCTGCTGCATGATATATGCATTCATTCCTTGGACATGTCTCTGTGCCTGCGCTGTGGGGGCAGGCATGCCATGATTACAATGGCAGTGAAAAAAAGGCTTTGAATGGAGATTGGTGCATGGAAACCTAGAAACAAACACCGTTTCTGCTAGGACCACATGCATGGAGAACTGGGTCACTGCTTGTTCCATGCACTGCCTATATATCTATATATGTGTACCATCAGAAATGTGATCTCTCAAAAGAGGAGAATTGGGCGTAGTAGTTTAGAGCTTCCATGGGTCATGCATGTGTTTCATTGTTTGCCTTGCTATCTTCAATTAGTAGTAAACTAAATGTGCTTCGCTTGCATCTAGCTACTTATAGTAAGCACTCAAGAAGTACATGCATGCTGTCACTCTTCATCTAAATCTATAGGTATAGTTTCTTTAATTTGTTCAATGCTTGGAGGAATGGGTGTGTTAATAATTTGTGGGTTCAAGAGAGTATACATATG
>CM041628.1:7285301-7319626 GCA_023333625.1 Bothriochloa decipiens | reverse complement strand
TCCAGGGGGTCATTCTAATGTTTGTGTGCAGGGGCAACTTTATGTCCTTGATGAAAGAGCTCAATCAGTGGTAAAGTTACTCTTGCTACGACTCTCTTTGGTCTCTTGGCTAGCTGGTGTCTGGTGTAGAGAATTCCTGTTCTACTACCTCTCTTTCTCTCTTTTCTCTCTCTCCAACCAAAGAGCAAAGTTTACAAGTATAGCTAGACAAGTAGACAGTGCTCTCATGTATGTACAGTTCTATATGAGTAGGCAACTTTAAGTACATAGGCCGGGTAGATAAAGCAATAAAGTACGTGTACAGGTCTTTGTGCAATGTACAGATGAACAGTAGTAGAGGTGGCCGGCCGAGAAGTAGAGGTAGAAACCAGAGCGAGAGAGATATAAAGATCGATTTATTTTGTTTCCTTGCTTGCACACAGGAAACAACAGTGTTTGAGAGTACATAGCCATTCATTCCAAATGTGCAGCCACTAGTCCTTTCTATCTCCTGTTGTTGAACACACCTGTACGTCCTGCTATCTATGTATATACGGAATATATATATGTACGTGCTGATGCTCCTAGCGCGCAATAATTCTCAAGTTCATGGAAGCAATTTCAGCGCAAACATGAAGCATCTCTGTGGTAGGCTACTAGCTAGCTCTAGTAGATAGATCTATGAAAGCTAGCCAACCTTTCGATCTCTCTTTGTTGAACGATCGAGTTAAGCGACATGTCATCTGAATACTATACTGAAAATATGATAGAGCTTTACACATACGAATTGTACATGCAAGATCTGGACAAATCACGAGGTTCTTATTCTATTCGGTCCTTCGATAACTGAAAAACCAAGTGACTTTCACACATGACATAGTATAATACTACTAGTGAAATCGGCGCAATCTTTCCTTGCTTTCATATATTCTCCCGGTCCATCGTCCATCCAATCCATCCTGGTGTCATGCATTATTTTTCTCTCCAAATGGTGAGAGCATATCGAGGGATTTGTGCTCACTGTCTTATAATTAGCTCATTATATTCTCCTAATTGGCTGTCTTGTCATCAGGTACCAATTTCATAAATAAACCTGAAACGACCCACACATTCCCTAGCTTGCCTATGATTGATTAGCTAGAGAGATAGATTAGACAGAAGATAACAATTCGGTTCTTTCAGCGTAGCAGGATCTAGTAGGAAGTGCACCGGGCCTTCCCATTTATTGATGAGCCAGCTATAGCTACTATATATATATATATATACTATCTCATTCATTCAAGGGGACTGGTGAGTGGTCAGTTACTCAGTTCTTGATTCAGTTAAGTTACTTGCGCCTTTCAGAGATTCAGTGCATCGATCAGCAGGCAGTGGTCATAGTACTGCCAGAAAGCAGCAGTCTGGTGACTTGGTGAGTGTGTTCAGTAGTGCTGATGCTACCTGCAGAATGCATGATCCTTCAGTTCAGGCTTCGGTTAGTTGCACCTGAACTCCGCCAACTGCTTGCATACTTAATTAATGCGAACCAGGTTCTACTACAGCTTGAGCTTGAATCCTTCTCCAGGCAGCGAGTGTCCAAAACGAGATGGCCGTCGACATATATATAAAAGTTGAACCACACCAGACGCCGACGATGTATGCATATATGCATGAGTAGGACCAGCAGGTTTTTGTTTATATGATATGAGAGAAGAGAAAAGAGAGAAGAATATAACATGAATCATGAGCAGCTAGCTAGCAGCGGCGCTACGGCCACACATGGTTTGCTGATTCAGCAGCTTTGGAGAGGCGCGTATAGATAGACGACAGTGGCTTTAGCAGTCCGGCCAAGATTCTGCACCGCTTTTGGTCACTGAAGATTGTGTGCGCACTAGCTAGAGCACTACTGGTCGTTTCAGCCTGAAGCACACAAGCAGCATGCAGCAGCTGGCTGAACCGGCCGGGCGCACTGAAATCCTGAACGCTCCACCCGCCTGCATGGCGTCAGTAGTTTCCTTTGGGGCGAAGAGATCGACCGACGATACATATATGTGTACAGTATGTAGTAATTATATATGTATGCAAGTCAAAAGCTGGGTGCAGGAGAACGAAGTGAAGCGAAGCTACTTGCTGCAGATTTCAGAGAGATGAGAGATGCACGCACGGACGACGCGTAGACTAGTATTCATCATGGCGTAGTAGCGCAACGATGGATTCAGATCTCAGAGATGTCGATGGATGGATGGATAGATATGCATGCAGATGCAGTCGAGTACATGGATGCAGGCAGCAGGGCAGAATGACGGAGGCAGAAAGCTTGTCTATGGCGGCTGGCGGCCAAGTAGGCTGCTGCTGAAGCCCTGAACCTGCACCAGCTAGGAGTGATCGATAATTTCCCAAGCCGGTCCCTGCTCTGAATAATCCAGCCATGCTTCAGAACAACTGCCGGTGGAAAGCGAAACCACCGGGAGGAGGCAACCAAAGTCAGTCGCTGGCAAGGCAGGGCAAGCGCCGGCCGGGCCGGCTTGTCACCTCACCTCACCTCGCTCGCTTTACTTGAGCTCTCCCGGGCCTCCCTCCCCTACTCTTTACGCGCGCGCGCGGTGTCCGGCCGCGACAGGTGCCCGGCACCGGCAGCAGCGGCATCTAACTCTACCTGGGCGGGCCGCGGCCATCGTGTGACCGACGCGCGGAGAGGCTACAGGTGAGTAAAGCTAGCGACGGGGGGCCGCTGGGCGCCTGAGCCGGCGCTTTAGTTGCTTAGCCGCGTAAGGAGAGGGGAGTCGGAGGAGGGGCCGGCGGGACGCCGCTTTCGCCCTGCACTATCATGGCTGACGATCGCCAGCTGATCATATCGACCCAACGACGATTAAAGCCAAAGGCGCCCGCTCAATGCATGGCTGCCTGGCATCGGAATTCATTTGAAAGCAAGCTCAGATGGCTGCCGTTTCATGCGACTTTCCTTTTCTTCGCCCGACACCTCCCCCGGATTCTTCGTTCGTTTAGTTGGAGATCTGTTCCTGGTTGTTGTTGTTGTTGTAGCAGCAGCAGCCATATCAAGCATGCATAATGCGCCCACGCGCAGCGCATCGATCGCGAGGATGCTGTGTCATGTGTGCATACGGTGCGTCCAGCACAGCCGAGCACAAAGCAAGTAATATTTAGCGACGCTCATGCTCGTGCCGGCCAATAGTACTGGCGTCGCCGACAGAAATCATTACGGACAAACAACCAATCAGACAGTACGACATTCACACCCCATACCACGTGTAGAGGAGCTGACAAGCAGCTATCATCAGCATACTCAGATATAGAGAGTATTATACTCCCCGTGTAATAGTAACTCTTAAAATTTACACTGAAACAAGGCGTTGCTCACATTTAGCAAGGTCTGTAAGAAGGAAAACCATAATTTGAGGGGGACAATAACTCTGTAATTGAGTTTAACCCATGGATACATTCATCATTTGAGTATTTCCAAGTATACTTTTAGAAAAAGTTAAAACCAAAGCTACAACGATTCTACCAACACAGCAAGTTAACCCTGAATCATGTTTAAAAGTCAGCAAAGAACAAACCCCCATACTACGGCTGGTAATAACTTCACCCAGCCATGTCAGTGGCAAAACCGAAGCCACAACAATTTCAAGCAACAGCAGCCAAGTTGGTCCTGACTCATCATGTAAAAGGGAGCAAAATACAATTAATGCGGTGTAAGAATGTAGAATGCCGAAACAGAATACTGAATAATAGAATATACTTTCAAAGCGCGTCAATACAGGTCCAAGCTGAAAAGCAATTGTTCATGACACGCACATAACCAGCTTACACCTAATAATTATATAAGCCCAAGTGGTATGATTGCCACCTGGGGCTGCAAGCAAAAAAAAAAAGAGCTACCATCTTCTTTTACTACTACGAAGAATGATGGTCGGGGGTGCCCATAATTTAATCGACCTCCTCAATCTTGGGGCCAGCACCGCCAGCAGCAGCAGGGACCTCATCGTCCATTCCACCAGCCATGTCAGCACCGGCGCCCTGGTACATCTTGGCAATGATGGGGTTGCAGAGGCCTTCCAGCTCCTTCATCTTGTCCTCAAACTCTTCAACCTCAGCGAGCTGGTTGCTGTCCAGCCAGTGGATGGCCTGCTCAACGGCACCCTCAATCTTCTTGTCGTCAGCAGACAGCTTCGAAGCAATCTTCTCGTCCTGGATGGTGTTCCTCATGTTGTAGGCGTAGTTCTCCAGGGAGTTCTTCGCCTCAACCTTCTTCTTGTGCTCCTCATCCTCAGACTTGTACTTCTCTGCTTCCTGGACCATCTTCTCAATGTCCTCCTTGCTCAGCCTTCCCTTGTCATTGGTGATGGTAATCTTGTTCTTCTGGCCAGTCGTCTTGTCTTCAGCAGAGACGTTCAGGATACCATTGGCATCAATGTCAAAGCATACAGTGATCTGAGGGACGCCCCTAGGTGCAGGGGGGATTCCAGATAGCTCAAATTTCCCAAGGAGGTTGTTGTCCCTGGTCCGGGTCCTCTCACCCTCATAAACCTGGATCAGCACGCCAGGCTGGTTGTCTGAGTAGGTGGAGAAGACCTGCTCCTTCTTGGTTGGAATGGTGGTGTTCCTTGGAATAAGCACAGTCATGACTCCTCCGGCAGTCTCGAGACCAAGAGACAGTGGGGTCACATCAAGAAGTAGAAGGTCCTGGACCTTCTCATTGCCCTCCCCGCTAAGGATTGCAGCCTGGACAGCAGCACCATAGGCAATGGCCTCATCCGGATTGATGCTCTTGCAAAGTTCCTTTCCATTGAAGAAGTCCTGCAGCAGCTGCTGAACTTTGGGGATCCTAGTCGAACCACCAACAAGTACAACATCATGGATAGTGCTCTTATCCATCTTGGCATCCCTCAGGCACTTCTCCACAGGCTCCATGCACTTCCTGAAGAGGTCCATGTTAAGTTCCTCAAACCTGGCTCTTGTGATGGTGGAATAGAAATGGGTTAATTGGATTTATGCCCACCAAACTTGGGAAATTTGGTGGGCATAAATCCAATTAACCCAATAGAAATCAATGCCCTCATAGAGAGAATCAATTTCAATTGTAGTCTGCGCTGTCGAAGAAAGTGTCCTCTTAGCCCTCTCACATGAAGTCCTAAGCCTCCTCAAAGCCCTGGGGTTTCCAGTGATATCCTTCTTGTTTTTCCGCTTAAACTCCTGGACAAAGTGGTTCACCAAGCGGTTGTCAAAATCCTCACCACCGAGGTGAGTGTCACCAGCTGTGGCCTTCACCTCAAATATACCCTCCTCAATAGTGAGGAGTGAGACATCAAAAGTTCCACCACCAAGGTCAAAAATAAGGACATTCTTCTCACCAACACTAGTAGCTTTCTTGTCAAGACCGTAGGCAATTGCAGCAGCAGTTGGCTCATTGATGATACGCATAACATTGAGACCAGCAATAACACCAGCATCCTTAGTTGCCTGCCTCTGAGAATCATTGAAGTAAGCAGGAACGGTGACCACAGCATTCTTCACAGTTGATCCAAGGTAAGCCTCGGCAATCTCACGCATTTTGATAAGAACCATGGAAGAAATTTCCTCAGCTGAGAACTGCTTCTCCTCACCCTTGTACTGAACTACAATCATAGGCTTATCCGCTGGGCCAGAAATAACCTTGTATGGCCACATCTTAATATCGCTCTGAACAGCGGCATCAGAGAACCGTCTTCCAATAAGACGCTTAGCATCTGCATAAGTTAATAAAAAGAAGCACCATTAGAATCATAATTTGGACATTACATTCAGTATCTCTGCTTTATATAAATATCTACAGTCTTACCCACAGATATTATTATCAAAGAAACAGGAACAGCATGAGTGACAATATCAAATAAAGTGTCGGCTCAAAAAATACCATTAGAATATGTCCTTCTATTGGATCAAGTTTCTGAAGCAATGGGCAGTTGTAAAAATATTATGGGTAAACACAATCTCAAAGTATGACCCAAAACAGTTCAAATGTATGAATTATCATGGACTACTTTAACACCTTGTGTGATGTGTATATGCAAACCTAAAAGAACATGCATGAACAATAACATCATTTGTGATCTGTACCTAAAGATTGAATCTAACATGAGCATTCTTACAGCAAAAATAACAAAGCAATATAACACCGCACTAGGACTGGTTCAAAAAGCAACCACCGAGTCAGAACAGCAAAATGTTGGCCTGTTTAAAAATACAAACTGGACCCTACAACCATGCAATGAAACCGACATCTATACAATTTGCCACACTATAAAGACATTTTTTTCTTCACAGACCATATCAATGTGCAAATGCAGTCATAATAGGTCCTTGAGAGCCATTATGTTACAAATAAGAGAGCCACGAGAACTACTGGCAATGGTAAAAGAACTCTGTTTTGTGTAAGTAAACAAACGTGCCATCCAACCAACATGGTTTGAATATTTCAATCAAAAGAAAAAAAATTATGTGCCAATTGTCCAACTGAACAAACAAATACATAAATTACAATAATGGAAAGATAAATCATCATGGTGAACACAGTACAAACAAATATAAATTCCTTCTTCAGATGAATTTCTATCGCAACCAAAGTCCAATCTATATAAAGATGAATTTACGACGTGCATTTTATTACATAAATTACAGTAACTGAAAGACAAATTATCATGGTGAACATAGTACAATCAAATATAAATTCCTTTTTCAGATGAATTTCTGTCGCAACCATAACCAAGTCCAATATATATAAAGATGAATTTACGACACTTTAATAACCGCTAGGTATAAAACAATACCTGGAAGTGCATTATCACTAGACCAATCATACGCAATGTGAACAGACTAGAAAACGAAACAGCATTGCGGATCAGATCTATGCAGCCTTGAACACGCCATTGCGCGCACACAACAATTTGACTATACCTTAGTACCAAACTAACAATGCGCACTACATCGAGCACAACAAACGGCTTCATCAGACAAACCCAAGTATAGCATCCGTTCGCATCAGAAAACAGAGGAGCGGAAGGGGCGTGCGTACCGAAGACGGTGTTGATGGGGTTCATGGCGACCTGGTTCTTGGCGGCATCGCCGATGAGGCGCTCGGAGTCGGTGAAGGCGACGTAGGACGGCGTGGTGCGGTTCCCCTGGTCGTTGGTGATGATCTCGACGCGGTCATGCTGCCACACACCAACGCGCACGAGTACGTCGTGCCCAGGTCGATGCCGATCGCCGGTCCCTCGCCCTTGGTCGGCGCCATTGCTGCTTCTAGATCGCTCACGGCGGCGGCGAACACAGACCGGATATGAAGGGGCGGCTAGGGTTAGGGTTTTTGCGGCTTGCTGCTGCGGTTTTCAGATGTGGAGGCGGCGCCGATGTGGTGGTATTTGTACACAGCGTTCGCTTGGTCCTGGTCTCCACCGGGATTGCGGGGGGAAGCGTGGCCCAACCACAACCAGAGCCCAGTTCGAACTCTACAGCCTCTGCAGGTGGGGCCCGTAGAACATGAGTTCATGGCGAACGCTTGGCTGTTTGCTTTCTCCACGTGGTCTGTTCGTCTGGCTGCAGATGGGCCCAGAACCGAGGGTAAATCTCTATCGTTCCTGGTTCGAAAAAAAATCTCTGTTGTTCCTAATATATACTCCTGTTTTACTATATTTGATTTGAGCACGCCTCGGGATAAAACTTTCACAATATTCATCTTTTTCTCTTTTTTTTTTACGATTGTCAATGAGAGGACTTTATTTAGCACCGAGGAGAGTACAATGGCTTGGCCCCTCCTCAATCTCCCTACTTTTTATAGAAAAATACTTGAGTTTAAGGAGCAATTTTGCCACACATAGAAAAATTTACATAGCTTGGTCCCTTCTATTTTCAATCAGCAAGCTCCGTCTATTTGTTTCGCAAAATGCCTTAGCTCATCAGCGGCCTAATTTTGTTCTCTCCCTATACAGTCTAGAGTTTCACCTTCGGCAACACTCACTAAGCTCGCAACGCCCTTCGATATATACATAGACGTGATCTTTGTTGCATGTTTGAGTTTAGAGTGTGTATGAGTTATGTAGTCCGACTTCACAATTGCCATGCGTCTCCAGTCTTCTATTGAGCCCAATCCCTCCCTGCAAGCCATAGCTCAATCTCTTCTGTGTGTTTTGGCGAGGACATGTTATCCCTGATGACCATGTTAATCTCTACGAAAGCACCATTAGCATTTGCCCTAACCCAACATGTCGGAGGAGGCTACCAACTCTTTTGTTTCACCTTAAGAGCCAAAGTTGATCTAACATTAGGTTTCTTCTTGCTCGGCTCTGTTGGTTAACTTGTAATTAGTCCATAATAGTAACGCTCTAGGAAAATCAATGAAGTTTCCATTGGGCACGCTAAAGGCCTTGTTTGTTGTCGGATTAATCTCAGTTCACATGTATTGGGGTGGATTAGGTGGAATTTAGTTCAAGTTTCGCTCCAATCCATCCCAACACATATGGATTGGTGTCAATCCGATTACACCCAAACAATTTCTAGAATTGTTGGAACAATGCACATTTTATTTCAACTTCTTTGAAATAGTATGCTAGAGGAGAAGTCTAACTTAAGTTAAAGGACTCGTGTGACTTACAGGTGGGTCTGATTGCACCTGCGAGTACACGCAAATCCCTCTAACTTAAGTTAAAGGAGGCTCATATGGAAGGTGCCTCTTGGCCTTCGCCTATATTTGTGCCCCTACCTCTGCTTTGATGAGGCTTAGATTCAGAGCCTTAGAGGTGCCTTGACTGTCCACTTTGATAGTTTAATCGGAGAGATGAACTAACGGCCTATGTTCATGTTGTTAAAAAAACGACCTATGTTCATGTTGTTAGTGGTTCTAGTGGTCATATGAAGTTCCATGGTTCTAGTGGTTCTTGTAATAACCATTTGGCTTCAGAGAATGAAATGCTGGCGTTGCAGTGTTGTTCATAGGATCCAACTCGACTCTTGAAGAGTTGAGGTGTTTGGTTTCACAAGAGAGAGTTGGGGTGTTTTCTTCAATGGTGTCGCTTTCTGTGACTCATGTTGATGGATCATCATTGTGCGGTAACAGACGCATGGACATATGAGCCAAAATTCAAGCGTCAGCAGACCTACGGTCTACACAAGCTAGGCCAGTAGTATTAAGAACCGTTAACACATATTCTGATGAACAAACACAAGGACACTGAAGACACGACCCCAATGAAATTAATAGAGATACACAACCAGCAGAGTCAAGTAGTCGCTGCTCAGCACGTTATGATGAACTAACTAAACAACGGCTGCTCAAAAGTATATAACGGAAGGAATTAGTTTCTTTCAAAAGTCTATAATTTGTTTTCTAACAGGAATGTCGCAGAGACAAAACCAATGAAGGCTTCAAACAGCAACAGGCACGGTGTGTCAAAAATTGTTGGTTTATTTTAAGCCATGCACCGTTTTGACATATAAGTCCACAATGCTTGCAAAAACAAAGGTGCAAATTCAGCACCTAACTGCGATGGAATTCATTACTCACATATTCAACATTTGCTTAGAGAATATTTCACTGACCACCAGATCACCACCTCCAAATCTGTGGTTCAGGATCATGGAAATAAAGTGGAAAAAAAGAGGAAAAAAATACTTTACAACCAGATAATTCAGTCCAAGAATTGCTAGTTAAATCTTCAGCTTCAAATGTGCAATGCAAGATTCAGAAGCTGAAGTAATCAATTTATGACAACTTGGTGATCAGCTCTTGAAAATCAAAAACCACCCAGTCTGCTTCTACTGCAACTGGCTCTCATTGGAACACCGGCATAACAGATGAACAAGTCTGCTCCACCAGGTTGCCAAGCCTGAAAAGACATGGGCTAATTAATCTCGTTGTATAACATTTTATTGTGCTACGATACAATATTGTTGTTAAAAAATTGCTATACACTGATATATCAGAGAAGTCTTGTATCACCAAGCTGCATACACTCAGCTAATTATAGCTTTCTCTGGAATACTCACTAAAGAGTAGCTGTCATATGTCAATAGCCTTAAACCAATTTCTTTCGACAGGCCTTAAGCAAAACAAACACGTTGACCCACTCTTTCTAACATCATGGTAAATTATATTTTTGAAGAAGTTCACCCACCTATTTATTATTTATACCTCTTGCTACATGAACAAGAGAAACAAAACTACAAGATTAGAGTGGAACACAAACAGTGAGAAAGGTTTGCATGCCCATCAATCGAATCAGCCAAGAAGCATGACCATATCATTACATAATATCGAATCAGTATCAATAATTGCCCTTTACCCAATAAGACATATGGTCCTTGTGCATATCTATAGTCAGGAACTCAGATAGAATTTTCAAAGGCATTATCCAGTCAGATACCTCAAGATCAGTTGCACCATCACCAATCATAACGATTGTCTTGTAGCCATGGTCCTGGACACAAAGAAAGATCAGAAGTAAAAATACAACCAAAAGATTTAGAGTTTAACTAGACCTGTTTTATTTGCAGCACTGCTTTTGCTTTCCCCCACTGCATGAAGTGGGCTCTGTGGGATCAAATCCAGCATACTCCTCCAAAGTGCCAAAGAGCAGATTGTTTGCAATGATGTTTTCAGGAGGAATACCAAGCTCAAATGCCACAGGCTGGAAACAAGGCAGACATGAAAGTGATGATTGTGAGCAATCACTTTCATATATTATACATATTCAGGAAATTTGCAACTGAACATAAAGTGTAGTCAAAAGAAATTGTACTTTTTTATTTTCTTACATTCCTGTTTATTAGTGCAACAGATAATGCAAGTTTGTTTCAAACAAATAGATACATTAAAGTAAAATTTGCTCCATCATTGGAATATAATGAGCATACAACTTTTAGTACAAGCCTGCCAAAACAAACCACACCTTGATCATCTGTCGGAAACCTCCTGACACAAGAAATACATCAATATTGTTAGCTTTTAGCTTCTTAACCAAATCAGCCATTCCAGGAGAAATCCTGCAGACACAAATGCAGTGCTATTGACAATCCTGTAAATGGACCAAGAAAATGAACAATGCTTGTTTGTAAGTAGAAACACAGTAGTTAATTCTCTTTTAGTGCGGAGAAAACAATGGTGAGTGAATTCTCTCTTTGTTTAATACTGTATTTAAAGAACTCTTAGAGCACTGCTTGAACAGGCATAAGCAAACTGACCAAAACGATAATGTTGTGGTTGTATGTACAAAATTTAAATATAACTAAAGATTTTTTTGTTTTGCTGTGAAAAGAGAAACTTGGTAAATCAATTATCTTTACAAAGCACTTTCTGTTCTATTCATAGTTACATATAAGGGGGGACATAGAAGGGATACACATACCCATTACTTCTAAAAGGTAAATAGCAGTGGTATTGAATTCAAATAGATTAAAAAAAAAGATGGAAACCAAGGGCACCAAAATACCAGGTACCATATAGATTAACATGAAGTTGAGAATTAGGCTAGATTACCTTGGTGGTCTCTTCTTCAGGCACTCCTCCACCTGGGAGAGAGATGGCTTGATTAAAGACAGCCTGGCTGACAGCGCCTCCTCAAATGGAACAGTCCCAGTCATGGCTCTAAGAATATTAAGCCATGGTTAGTTCTTCCCGCAAAATCCACAGTCCAGATGAATCAATCTACACAGCGGAGCATTTACTTAGCTGTCCATTCCGCAACAGCTTTCCCTGCCCCACAGAAATCAGCAAGCTCGTCAATACCCTCATCCAGGATGACGGTGCTATCAACATCAAAGCATACTGCATCAGCATTGCACAATGTCTCAGTAACCCCTGTAAACATGCAGGCAAGAAATGTACAAGTTATTCCCAACTTACAGCCCAGTCAAGGACTCTGACACGACATCGATCAGCTGAATGGGTAGACTATCCTAAAGAGTCCCTGGAAGGCTTCCAATAAGAAAATTAAAGAACCTTTGGAAGGCTGGCTATTCGCCAGAACTGTCGAGGACAAATCCTTGGAGAAATCCAGTGCTGCTATCAGTAAAGCACGGCTCTCACGAATTTTAGCAGAACGAAATAGTGGGCATGGAAACCGACCCGCCACTTGTAAAGCCGGAGGTGTTTGAGCGGACGACGACCGAGTAACAGATGGCAAACTCCTTGGACCAGCACACAACCTCATCAGGCCGGCCATAACAAACGCACCTGCAAATCAGACAAGGGAACACAGAATTCAGTGGCGGACAAAGAACATGGATGTGCCGCGTACACATAAACAAATGAAGTACACATAGATCACACCTAGTTATCATCAAACTGTGGTTTCCTTTCTAATAACTCTGCCAAATCTGAGCATAAACACCACTTAGAATGACTTATATTTCAGTATAGATTTTGTAGGTCGTGGTGTCTTGTATTCCAGGACGGTGGGCGCACACCGATAACTTTTGTAAAAAAAGACACTAAATCGAAGTTTGAACATATGTATATTACACTTGTGATCGGATCAGATCAGATAAGATCTGAATATAGACAGCTTAGCTGCTTAGGTTAGGGTTTGGGTGCTCAGGTTCGTGCAGAAGGAACGGAAGAGAAGGGGTGAGCGTACCTGGTGGTGCTTGTCGCCGGCGAAGGACCCGAAGAGAAGGCCTGGCAGTGGGCACCTGGCGAAGGCCGGCGCCGCCGCCCCTAGAGACGAGTGAGGAAGCAGTACGCCACTGGTCTCTTTCGACAGCGCCACATCCCAGTGTGCTACTTGTGTTTTTTTTTTTGTTTTTTCCTTTTTCTTATTTAATGAATTACGAATGGCCATTTTTATCTCGGGAAATCGAAATCTCGAAGCTCAAGCACAAGGAGCAGAGCACAATGACGATGCGTGCAACACTTGAGGAGTAAGTGGGTACACTTTGTCAGTCTTGAATTTTATCGATTCGATTTTTTTTTTCGAAAATGTTTATAGGTTTACAATTAGGAGCGAAGTTACATAGAGTGAAAATGTATCTTAAAATGTTATATCTAAAATTTTATCTTTATTGTGGCACGTAAATATTTTTGTTTATATAAAAAAATAGTGATTATACATACTAACTCTTTCAAGTTGTATCTGAAATCTGAAATTTTATCTGTACGGCACATATCTATATATTCATACGATAAGCGTGCCCTCTAATTTGCTCTAGGAGGTGTGTATGGACTTTTGCTTGCTTATTAGTATTTCAAAAATGCTTACGTACAGGGTATATGTGCACGTTGAAAGTGAGATGCATACAGTGACTTATATCAATCTCATGATCTCTTAACGCCGTCGCTTACGATGAATTGGGCTCTCGGCTCCGCCCACGTTTGACGTCACGACAAATCCAGCTGCGTCCCAAGTCAAAGTGGCAACGATGGGTACTGGTTACCCGTACCCTTACCCACTAGATTAAAACTCATTTTATACCCGTATTGGATGGGTATTCCATATCCGATAATATACCCGAATTTATTATTTACATGCAAAAATATAATAATTTAATGTAAGTTAAATATAATAACTTCTAGCTAATTAATAGCACCACTAGGCCACTAGGATACTAATTGTCTAGAATATATATATACTCATATGTTTATATGGGCTGAATTCACGTGCTATATATTTATATGGGCTAAAATTACAGGACTGATTATTTATTTGTACGAGTATTTTTTCTGTGAGTATACGAATATGGACAGTATACTTTCACATTCATAACCACCATACCTGATAAGTACAATATTTCATCTAATAACGTATCTATGAATATAAAATATCTTCCATACACCCGTGTAAAACACATCGGGTACTCGGAGACCCGCTGCAAAACACATCGGGTACTCGGGTACCCGCTGCTGTAGACTCCCAAGCCTCCAAACATCCAGTACCTACGGGCTCGCGGTACCCACTCCACCGGTCGTCTGGTCTACTCCTCTGGGCCCACGTCGCAGCGGCTACGGACGAACCACCGCGCCGACGCGTAGCACGAGAAGGCACACGAGCGCGCAACAGTTTTCCTCTCAGCCGCGACCTGTCTCTGTCTGTTCTTGTGCCCCCACCACCCACGGTTCTCTCTCTTCTTCCCCCGCGGCCGCGGGAGTGTTCGTGTTCCTCACTCCTCCCGCTTCCTTCCCCGGCACTCCCTCAGATCCGCGCCCGTTCCCCGATCCACGCGCCTCGCGCCGCGAGGGGCCATTCCAGCCCTAAAGCGGCGGCCGGTGAGCAGGCCGACGCGGACGACCACCTGGAGGGAATTTATCCTGCAGCCGTCTTCCTGCTCGCCACCTCTCGCGGCGCGGAAGCCGGATTCACTTGGAGGTCCAGCTGTATTTGGACTGATTTCTTCGTTTTTCGGTAAGGAAACACCGCTGGATCGCTCGAATGGTCGATTCTTCTACCTACGAGTGGTTTTTTTTTGTCTCCATAGGATCTTATATGCAGTGACTAATCAGCGATCGAATTGCTGGGATGGATACGCCAATCTCTCCGTCCACATGGTTTGCTAATCATTTGTTTGATGGATGGTGGCTGGTGGGTTTGTAATAATAGTTGTTATATTTTCCAAATAAATTGAGGCTCAACACTCAACTAACTGAAACCCCATTCCCCTCATTAACTCCGCCCTTCCAGCGAGTAGGGAGCGATGTCCAGTTTGTGTCAACCGTTTATACTAGGACATCGAAATTGCTCGGTTAGGCCTGAAATTGACACCTTATATTACTTGTTTCTTTTAGTCATCACATAGTTAGGTGTTGTTTAGTTTGTTCTTCCAGGTTTGCCAGTTCAGTTGTTGATATGCATTGCGTCTGCTTATTGTTACACATTTCTTATGTTGACATAAATTTCCTCGTTATAATCTTTCTGCAGAGGCTAGAGGCACCTGAATTGTTTTAGCTGAAGCTGGTGGTACATGTGAACAGCAGGGCCTGTCTTCTGCCTCTGCGTTTGGCGTACCCAGTGCCGTAGGCTCCCGCACTGCGGGGTCTGGGAAGGGAAAATAGCCAGCAGTCATCCCTGCACAAATGTACAGAGGCTGGGGCTTGAACCCTGGACCTCTTGGTCACAGGCGGTAAAGCTCTACTGCTTGCACCAGGGCGGCCCTTCCATCTGTCTCTGCGTTTGCTTCTAAGAAATGGCAAATGCAAGCAAACACTTGCAACCTTCAGGCAATGACTGGAACTACCAGGGCACGTTGGTTGCTTCTCCAGCAAAGGCCATTTCACCTAAGTATGTGAACCGCATCGTGCCATCGAAGCAACTGATTTTGGGTGGGGATTCAATTGGCCATGTGGCGTCATTTCTGATTAAGGTCGTTGCTCTTGAGGCAGTCAGAAGAGTTTCTAAAGCAAGATACCCTTTCATATGGAATTCTGTTCAAGCATTGCAGATCCTTGTGTATCCTCCATTTAGTTGGATCCAAAGATGGGCGCCACTCAAGTTTCTCGTGCAGGGAATTCAGGTTATTTGATTTCTCAACTCTCCAAAATGGATACTCTTTATTTTCAAAATTAGTTAATGCTCTAGCAAATACCACATGCTTAGATATTGTATTATTACTTGACGTAGATGAAAGATAGATGAGGGAGGGGGAATACTGTTTTGTTATCCATTACTACCTTCTGTCTACTTATTTGACCATAGTACTATAGTACCTCAACTTTGTCTCATTTACTCACAATCTTAATAACATGTTCGGTTCTGATTTAAGTTATATAGTTTATTTGTATTTCAAACATGGCGACCTGGAACAATTTTCTCTACAAATCAACATTGATTGAGCAGCATTATGTTGTCAATAGGTTCTTAGGATGCTCACTTTTTCTTTCCATTGTGGCATATTTTAGCAACCTTTTTTAGTTTCATGCAATTGATCTCATGCCAAGTCGAACCATGATTGGTCCAGAGTGGATCTGTAGTGAAATGTTCTGACTCACACTCTTGTTTAATATATGAAGAATTAGCTTAAAGCTGGCATAAGACTAGGAGTTTGGTTTGGGGCATTGGGTGTTTTGCACAATTGGTTCGTTGCAATATCATCTGGGCTTCTAGAAAGATTATGAAATCAAAAACATTTTTTTCCTAAAATCTCGTAAGGGCTAGGCGAGGTGCAACCTAGCTCATAATCGCCATTGAGAGGGCTGTTTAGCTACTTTTTATGACAGTGAAAAAAAATGAACATGTCTTGTTTAATGTACATAGCAGCACTTCATCCCAGGTAAATTCATGTGAATGCGCTGTAGATGTCAATCAAATCTCATTTGTATCTTTTCCCTTCTTCGATGCATGTTGGATACTTAAATGGGTTACATAACACATTCCAAAGCATTTTATTTTCCCAAAAAAGATCTCTAAGTAACTGATGATTTGTTCTCTAGTACAGAAACTGTCCATGCCACTGTTGTTTCTGTCAGTCACAACAACAGTTAGTGAGCTGTCTTCCAAGCGTGAAGATGTACCAGATAACAATACAGAACATTCTGAGACACCTTCTGAAACAAATGAAGTGGCATCAACTTCTGGCACAAGGTTGGTTAAAACTTGAGAAATAAGCCAATAAATATCTCTTAGTTTATAAAGTGCTTTGCTGGTTTGTTGTCGTTGAATCATGATATCATACTATTCTAGTTTTGGCATCCTATCACAACAATTAGATAATGGTATGAGAAGTGTAAGCTGGAAAGATTGTGTATAATGTGTGGATGTATTGGATTGGCCCTCAGGCTGTAAGCAGTATATATAGAGTACATAGACTTGGGGGCAAGACACCTCCCTGGATACTTATGTCAATACCTCATTTACAATTACAACCCTAACTACCAAATATACTCTTAACAAAAGAAGTTTGCCTTGTTTAATAACACAGTGGGTTTGACTTGTTTTAGTGATGCTGCTGATGGCACAAAGGAAATCGTGCAAGAGAACTGGCTTGTGTTACTTTTCAGGGAGCTTGAGAAGCAAGGCATCACTTTGCCCGAGAGGTGACTTTCTGCTATATTCTTTGCTATTCATGTGCATCATATTTGGAACTGTTGGAGTATTTGTCCTTGAGTTAGGATCTGAAACACTATGCAGCAGGCAAAAAAAAGTTCATTGTACATTTTGCAGCGCTTTGTTTACTGTACTTATGAATATGGGGACATCAGTTTATCCTTAAGAAGAGAACTTTGATAGAAGTGCAGAAATATGTTACTGTCTATGTTATCTGTGTGAGGATAGACGCAACTTTTATGAATGCTATTGCCACTGTACACAGTAGTCTTAATTAAGCTGCGTTCATTAGGAAGCGCACATGTCTGAAATGAGCATCCTGGTTCCACACAACTGAGTCTAGATGGATGTTTCAGGTTTACTGAAGATGAGTTACGCAGATTTTATGTTGCTACAAATGGTGACTTTTCAAGTTTACTCTCTTTGGTTAAGAAGACAATTCGTTGGAGGGAAACATTTCACATACTTACATTGCAAGAACTTGATAAATGGTCTCACTTAGTCTTTTGGCATGGATTTGACACGATGCTTCGGCCTTGTTTAGTAATTCGTCTCGGACTTGCATGCTCCAGCATACCACCTCGTGATAGACCCCGTTTCGGGCAAGCAGTAGGTAATTTCCTAAACTGATCTGTCTGTAAATGTATTTATGTTCTTGATGATTATCATTCTCTACATGATAATGTCATTATGGCCTCAAAGTTTAGAGCTGGGCAGTCAAACTCGCATGTAGGGTGGGCAATGTTTTTCCTGCTTGCAGTAATCTGCTTCTTTCAATAGATCTTTTCTGCTAGCAACATATCTTCTATCATTGGAACTCTTAGGCTAAGTTTAGCATTATAGCGATTGTCAAAAACATGTTTCTCTCTCTCTATATTTTTTTTTATATAGGTCTATTGGAATTAGTTGAAAACATTTCTTTGAGTCTACTTTAACTGTCAAAACTCAAATCGATAAAATCCCTGTATTCCAGTAGACATAGTATAACAAAATGGGCGCTACCGCACTACTGCACTAGCATATGGCGTTAGTTGTGCTCCCTGCCTCTCCCCTAGTTTACTTACTACGGAGATGGTATTATGATTTGTTTTTACCTTTTACTTCCTCTAATTGTTTGCAAGAAAAGTGGCTACTCTCTCACTGATGTCTTTCAATGCAGTTTCTCAAATTGACCATGGTGTTGTAAATTTGACCAATGAAGAAGATTCAAGAATTACTGTTTTGCTGGATTGCCATGGGATTTCTCCATTCAGATTTCCAATGCAAATGATGAGGTCATTTATCACAGTAGTTCAAGAAAACTACCCAAATCGTCTTGGGGTATTGTTTGTTGTCCGCCTTCCCCCAGTTGTCAGAGTTATTGCACAGACATTTCTTCAAGTAAGATAATTATTACACCCTACTTGCATCTCATGCTGCTAATTTTGTCTTGTGTATCCACTTCACCTGTTTTATTTGGGTGACGAATATTTTTGAAACGACCTGCTTTAGTTATGTCTATTATTTTATAAGGTGACAAAATATTTCAAGTTTGTAACTACAACTAGTGTTCTTTTAATTTGTCTAGAAGTGCATTATTGATGATGCACTGTCAATTCATTGCAAGACCTGCAGTTTTCTTGACAACACAATATCTTTGTTCTAAACATGCATGTCAGTTCGTGGAGATATGCTTTGTCAATGATATACAATATCTAGTGGCCACATATGAAATCTTCACTCTCATATTTAACTTGGGATGGTGATGAACAGCACAATCTTGTCTTCATCCCAAACCCTAATGGATGCTGTGTATAATTGGGGGAGGGGGGTTACAAATATTTGTAAAGATAGCACTTTGTAATTTTTATCTACCTGTTATCAACTGTGCCCATCTTGTATATATAGATATCATACAGTGTTGTATAGATAAGATAAATAGATAATATTAAGTTTTTCATGATCTTGTTTGGTCAGTGATGGTTAGTGGGACTGGTACCTGATTCCTTCATGAGCATATCTGTTTAAAATTTTGAAACTCAATACTATTTATCCGCTTCAACTTTTGTTTGATGCCAAAAGTTACTTGCAACACTTGTTTTTTCGACCGAAGTTGGTAATCTAATCAGGATACAAACCAACCAAAGGTTGACCACAAGTTAAAATAGTCTGTAGAAATGATCAGTTGAACTAAATAATTTTTTACTGGTAGATTGCAACATCACACAGTACTTATAGCTTAATTCTATACAGGTTTTGAAACCAGCTACAAAGCAGAAGTTACGTTTTGAGGGAGATTCGTACAAGAAGACATTGGCAGAGTTCTTGCAGGTTGTGCCAGCGTTTCTGGGCGGTAAATGCAGCTGCCCACAATGTGAGAAGCCTCGTAGTAGTTCAGTGATACAGGCAGGGGAAGGGAGCAAGAACCAGCCTCGCTTGGTCAGCGTTGATGACGAATCACCTGTCACAGACTTCGACTTCGACGAAGAAGAGATCCCATCAACTTATAGCTGCGAGAACGCCATCAAGGCTGCAATAATCGGCCTGCTGATGGTGTGCATCTTCATCGCGTTTCTGGCTGGGATGAATGACCCTGCATCCGTTCCGTCCAGTGCCTGAGAGCTATAGAATCGCCTACTCTCCTATAGATCTTAGGTTGTCAGCTGAGTAATAGAGTATATATATACATACATGTGTTGCTGCTAGGATGCTAGGGTGTTGTTTTCCTTGGAAACTTTTTCTCGGTTGTCGTCAGACCGCCATGATAGTTCTTTGTCTCTCAATATGAGCGCAGATGAATAAATATCCTGTGTGTTGCAAATGCTGGTTCACAGTTCAATTTGAGCTCTTCGATGCCTTTCTTAACCGGTTTCTGTAGTAGGGCAATGTGATTTCTTGTTAGTGTAAGTCAAAAGTGTAATGGGTATCCTTAGTGGTAGATGTGAGTATAGGGTGGCATCACCATGGAGAGGGGAAGGGGAAGCCGAGGGAGGAAAAGACGTGAGTAAAGATATGCAAGAGGGACGAGCGAGGAGGTGAGGAAAGGGACGGAGGAGGGACATTCATGTCTTTTCACATGGGTCCTCCATGCTGACACGCTGAAATCTGGTGACGAAATCTGGTGACACATACACGAAAGTAGACAAAATTAGTAATATTGCAAAAAAAAGCAATTTTACAAGATTTTTTTGATAGGATGGCTTTTGACTGTGCATCATTCGATAGAAATGCAATAAATTAAATATCCATATGTTCTAACAACTTAACATTTCTACAGGAATCACTTTTAGTTCTATGTCTTTGTTGTCTCTATTATAATCGTTCCATATGAATTGTGTTTTATATGTAATTCCTTAATCGTGAATTTTGTTTGATCCATGTGAGATTAGTCTTGTAGGGACTAGGGCTTTTATTGTTTTATTTCTTCAAGGTACAGACTGTGATATCTCAACTCATCCACGTTTGAGGCTATAAATAAAATGAGAACAAATCTCGATGCGAACCCTGTGTTAGTAGGGCTCAAACATAGACCGTGGGTGCTCCATTGAGGAAGTCCCATTGAGCCATCAACTTGTTCGCTTATACGTGCTAGTTTAGATATATCTTGTCTTAACGAGTTCATACATTATAACTCTCCCTTTATATACTATATACACAAAGGTAAGTGCGGGGTTTTTTAAGCTAAAAGAATAAAAAAAAGCAAGGTCAGCCGACGAGATCAAACCAAACGGGCCGCATCATTTGCGTGGTGGCCGGGATCCCAGCGATTCGGCACCGAAACAAGCGGACCACTGTCTATATGCTGCAACCCTCCGTTTCTTCTTCCATTAACCCCCAGCGGGCGCGCTCTCCCTCCCCGCTGCCCGCCGCCTCCCACCGCGCCCCGTGGCGACGACTGGGCGGCCGTCGCTGCCGCCCTACGGCAGTTGCCGACGTCTTCTTTGGGCCCTTAGCCGGCGACGAGCACAGCCAGGTACGCCCACACCTTGTCTCCCCTTCCTACCGTGCGAAACCGAGCACCCAAACCCTAACTTACTATTTTGTATTCGGATTGGATCTGATCTAATTGCAAGTGTACCTGCATGTATTATGACTGATAAATTCGATTGTTTTGCAAACAACATCGGGTGAGGGGACGGACATTTCGGTTTCTATTCCCATTTAGCAGTTGTGATATGTAGCCATTTTCTTCTGCAGATGCTCTGAACCTGAGCTGCTGAAAGTTGCTTTTGGAGTTCGTTACATTAGGATTTGTTTTTGATGACTTCATCAAGAAGCAACAGCAGGAGCAGAAGTAGGAGCCACAGTCGCAGCAGGAGCAGGAGCCGCAGTCCTCGCCCAAGAGATAGGCTGCGCAGTGAACGTGCACCCCGCCGCAGTCGCAGCAGGAGCCGCAGCCCATACCGTCGCAGAGAACGGCGTGGCTACAGGTGTGCTTCTGAGTTATGTCTGTATTCAACGACTTGCTTTCAATTGACCTTATGCTGAAAATAGATCTGTTTTTTTATATATGTTCACGAGTCATTCACTGTAATGCCAATATCAGCACTGACGTGAGCCATAAGATTCCCCCCTCTTTATTTTCAGTAGTTTATCTAATGCCCACCCTGTAGTTTGCGTATGTACATGTCCAAGCTCGCTCCATTGCTTAAATTAAAATGATCAATCAATGTTGCACTATTCCTGATGGTTCTGTCATAAATAAATTAATGAATCAATGGCTGCTTCACTGTTGATTTATATGTCACAATTTGCCCTCGTTTCCATGTTTTTTTTAATTCCACAAGTTATGTGCAGGTCAGTTCTGTTTGAAATAGCAATGTTTGGTCTGCTTCCATGATCTGTTCCTTTTTCCACTGTTGTAATTAGTCAAAGTACATGAATCAGCATAAGACAATGTTTAGGAAATAGGAATGTTTGGTCTGCTTATTTGTGTAAAGAAAAAATAATATAGACTCTGCATGGAGTTATTTCATCAACTACTAAACCAAAACCATTTTGGCATGTGAATTGTACTTCTGTAGTGGCACGTTCATTAACATCATAGTGAACTGATGTCTGTTCTTTGACATCAGATTGAACTGATGTCTGGTATCTAGGAAGAGATGTTTTGTAACTGTGTTTCTGCTAATCAGGTTCAATATGGCACATGTCAACATCTGAGCCTCCTTATGTGTGTGTAAAAGGAGAGTGGGGAGGGGAGATTGTGCTAGGTTGAAAATACCTTAATGAAATTAGGTGTAATATTTGTGGGCTTACCAAAATACCTTCTCATCACCTAACTGGGTTCTAATCATTCTAGCACCTCATAAGACCTGCAGTTGGCACAGAGTATCTTTAGGCGCACACCATGGTTTACGGCTGAAAGAGGGGCACTCAGCACTCACACATTGTTCTTATCTTTTACCTAGATAAGCTTTATCTTGTGGAAATGTAAACATTGCTTTGCTTCTCCATATATAGTTATGCCAATGTTTAATATTTTTTTATGTGAACAAATTCCAGGCTTATGGAAAATGAAATGTTTTTAAAACAAATGATTTTGCAGGGATCTTGTGTGCAAGAACTGCCGGAGACCTGGGCACTTTGCTAAGGAATGCCCATCTGCGCCTATGTGCAATAACTGTAACCTTCCAGGGTAAAATAAGCTAGCAACACTCTTAATATAGCTACAATCATTCCATTTTTTGTTGGAATCAAATGCATTTATGACTTGTTGTACAGAGTATTTTTTAATAATTCCCGCTAGATGCCATATTTCATTCTTCAGATGTTTGTTTGTAGTGGACCATAACTCTGTTTGTTTTTTTTTCTACAGCCACTTTGCAGCAGAATGCACCTCACAAACTGTTTGCTGGAATTGCAAAGAGTCTGGGCACATTGCCAGTGAGTGCAAGAATGAGGCCCTGTGCCACACCTGCAACAAGACAGGTCACTTGGCACGTGATTGCCCTACTTCAGGGGCTAACGTTAAGCTTTGTAACAGATGTTTTAAATCAGGCCACATCGCTGTTGACTGCACCAATGAACGAGCCTGCAACAACTGCCGTCAGCCAGGGCACATAGCTCGGGAGTGCAAGAACGACCCGGTGTGCAACCTGTGCAATGTCTCTGGTCATGTTGCCCGTGTCTGTCCAAAGACGACTCTGGCTTCAGAGATACATATACAGGGTGGCCCATTCCGTGATATCTTGTGCCGCATCTGTGGTCAACCTGGGCACATCAGCCGCAACTGCATGGCAACCATCATCTGCGACACATGCGGTGGGAGAGGGCACATGTCTTATGAGTGCCCGTCGGCCAGGATATTTGATCGTGGGCTTCGCAGGTTCTGAGCTTTTTGCCGAAGGCTCCACTTTGTTCTGATGGTTGAGTTTCGCCAGGACCCAGGATGTTTCATTTGTTTCTGACAATATTGGAACAGTTTTCCGTCTGCCATGGTAGTTGAGGGACGATTCTGTAGGATGTGTTGCGGGTGAAACTCCTTTTTCCCTTTTAATCAGGACATATAGCCCTTTGTGGGCTCAAACAGTGCTGTAACGGCTCCTGTGAAAATTGCCAGGTCATGTTTAACTCTTGTGCTCATTCTCTGCTTTGTCTTTTCAGCACTTCGTTTCACACTTATGCTTTACTGTGACGTCATGTAGAACTGTGAAACTTGTATGGTGACATCGGCGGTTTGATCTGGACAAAGTGATGCTCGACAGTTTCACACTTGGCACCTGCTCTACCATCTGAATATCTGAGAGGTGCTCAAAGATACATTGGTTCGCATGTGGCCTGAACAAGGAGTAGCGTAGCAGATGAGGCCAAACGAAACGAGATCAGGGTGCCCTTGAGCCGCGAATTGGCTGCACAAGCACACGGTTGAGATGGCAAATGAGCAATCGAGCAGGATTGGTCACTTCCACTTTCGGCCATTCATACGCATATGACCATAATTTCAGGATGAGAGAGCCGTGCCATGAAGACTCAACCACCACTTTCGGCCATTCATACGCATATGACCATAATTTCAGGATGAGACAGCCGTGCCATGAAGACTCAACCACGCAGAAGGTACGAGCGAAAGCATCAGCGAAGTCATTATGCGAAACCGTAAGTTCCTGAGGATGGTTTACCAGAAGCACAGCATCATGGTGTCGTGGTGTAGTTGGTTATCACGTCAGTCTAACACACTGAAGGTCTCCGGTTCGAGTCCGGGCGACGCCATTTTTTTTCCCACCTCGTGTCAAAAGTAAAGAACTTGCATCATGCATCACTGGAAGTTTGAAGTTTTAAAAAAAAACTGGAAATTTTGCTAAACGCTCTTTTTTTCCCATCTCGTGTCAGAAGTACAAAACTTATCATGCAACTCATTACTAAACAATCGAGGGATTTGCATCGCACAGACACAACACTACACTGGCCACACGAACATTTCAAAAATTGCTGAAACCCAGCATAATCTTTTCCAGACAATTTTGGCAGAATCAGAGTTCATGTCACCGAAATGTTGCTAAAGAATCTAGGGGTTTGCATCACACTACACTTTAGGCTGAGTTTCAAAACTCATACTTTTCCAACAAAACACTGTCACCGAATCACATTAAGCTTCTCCAGACAACTGTCACCGAATCATGAGCAGGGAACATATCGATTACTTATTTGTAGTAAGTTGAACAGCGCAACACATGTCCATAGTCCATACATAATTGGCAGATAACAAGGAATTACATGATAGATCCAAACCTTCATGGTCTTCAGAAAGCCATGAGGATCTTTTTTTACACAGCAACAAACCTGCAAATCATCAAGCAGTCTTTCACAGCACCAAGTCTATAATGGCGTACAAATCCACAGTAGTAGGCGAGTCCATGATGCTTGATCATGAAACACGTGATGGTGGTGCAGTGCACCTAGCGTGCCCGATCCTTGATCTGATCAATGCTGATTTCACTTGCATCAGTAGCCTGGAGCTCCACCTGAATGCCATTGAGCCCACTCTTGAACTTTTGGTTTGAGCTTGCGTAAAGCATCTTGCTCTTCACCTTGGCGGAGTCTGGGGACCTTGGAATTCAGAAGCAAAACATCTCATAGGTGAGCAGATTCACAGCGAACATGAGAAACAAGGGATGAAAACACGAGGGCACAAGCAATACCATAGGATATAGAAGATCCTGCTCTTCTGGACATCCTCAGCAGTCACAAAGTCGAAATCATAGATTGCGTATCGGCAGTCATTCTCAGGGAGACTGTTTGTGAAGTCCTCATAGCTGGTAGCACGATCCCCAACCTGGTCCACAACTATCTCCTTGAACTTGTCGTCCATCTTGTAAGTGATGAAGCGGTGCAGCCTCTTCGACTGCAGCTCGCCGAACTTCAGCATGCACTCATCATTCACAGCGACACCCGATCTCGCGTTTGCCTGCGACCACAAGTTAAATCGTGGTTAACTGGAAATACAACGTTGAGTTTCCCTCAAAATATCACTATACTCAGCAATTTAAGAGACAGATGCTCTCACACAATTTATTTTGCATGGCACAGCCAGCTGTCCCCAGCATTCTAAATCAGGCTGCAATTGAACCAATACAGGGACTGCTAATATTAGATATTTATTGTCTTGGACTCTCTAATCTCTAAACACTAGAGGCATTTCTCAGGAGACACCTAGTGAGTACTAGCAAAGTATACTACCGGCTACCGCTACAGATCCCGGCGCATCTGCGCAACCCCTGGTCAATGGCCGTGCCTGTGTGCTACTGCAAGTCTGCAGCCTACAGTCAACAGATCCACACGAGAACCAACATGATTACAGAGCAAGCTGGTGCAACCCTAAGACATCGAGAACCAAATTAGCAGATGTATTGCAGTCACACGACCTACACGGGCGCTGAGAGACACAGATCAATCGAGATTCCACCGCCACGGCATCTCGCAGAACTTAGATCTAAACAGCTCGATTTCACACTTCACGGTGCATACAACCACGGATCCAAGCGGCCGCGCACCACACCACGGCCAGCAGCTAGCACTAGACGAAGCGGCCGACATCCAATCACAGATCGCGGAATCCCATCGTCTCCCCCAGTTCCCACCGCACACGGAACCATGAACAGTTGAACACCTCCATGATCCGATCAGAATTCCCTCGCGAGGAAACCACGAATCAGCCCATGAGCAAGCCGAGCGGCCGCGATCCCACCTGAATCCAACTAGATCCGAAGCGCTACGCTAGTATACGCTACCGCCCCGCGAGAACAAAAGGCCCGAAAATCGAGCGCGGAACCAGCACGCCCCGCGCCGATCTGGGCAGCAACCAGAGCGCGCCGATGGGAGGGGAAGCGGAGGGGAGAAGGGGCCTTACCATCTCGGGCGAGCTCGCGCGTCGGAAGGTGGCGACGAGGAGGAGGAATCCGCCGAGGAAGCGAAGCGAGGAGGGGAAAGAGGAAGGCGAGGGGGCTGGCTGCTGCTGTGTTGCTAGGCTGCGTGCCGAGTGACCAGTCTTGGGGGGACGCCTCGTGTTTTGATATGGTCGCCCGGTATTCCACGTGCGGTGCGGTGCAGCGGGGGGTGGGGGTGGGGGTGGGTGGCTGCCCCGCGACGGAACGGAGCGGCCGCGGTCGTCGGATGGTTGGGTGGACGGCCCAGATGGCGACACTTCGGCTCGGCGCGGTGTCGCCCCGAGGGAGGTGGGCCGCCGCCAGGCCCCGCGATGTAACGGAATTGGAGGTGCTACTTGCTTGATGATTGATCATAGTGCACGGCACAGTTGAATTGCGCTGTGCTTTCTTTTGTGCCCAGCCTGTTCTCATAATATATTTCGTTCGTTTTCTTTTCCACGAAGAGGTTTCAGAATGAGCATCCCGGGAAAACAATAAATAAATATATAGTAGGTATATAAAGGAATAATATACAAAGGATTCTGGGAGAAAGAAAGAGTGGACGTGGAAAATTATCAGGGGAATCGAAACCACAGAAAGCAGCGGCAGCGGCGATGGACACCGACCGCTTGCCGTGGGCCCTGGCACCGGCCTTATCCTTGTTTTTTCTTTTATTATTAAATTATTTTACTTTTCTTTCGGCTGCTTTGCTAAGCGGTGTCACGTCTTGTGGGATGTCTGTCAGGCCGTCCTTGAAGCAGTAGCTAGTAGTACTAATCATGCACGCTGATCTGTGAGCAGAGCATTAGCAGTAGAAGCAGGACACAATGGTTGCAAACACATCGCTGTTCAGTTGCCTGGACACCACGTGCACGCACAGAGAAACGAAACCGTCGTACTTCACATATATGATGACGATGCTCTCCGATTTCGGTGAAAAAGAGCGACCAATTCAGCAGTTTTATTGGTGTAGTGCACGTAGCAGCAACGTTACATGCAGGAAACAATCCAAGCACGACAAAGAACGACTCGGTACATACCCAAGAACGACTCGGTACATATACCCCGTATAATAATTCCGTACACGGTACACCTTGCAGGCCGTACGCACGCACACGGTGTACGTACGTCACGACAATGCGCACTCGTCACCATCAGGAATTCAGGAAACGTGGCCGTTGAGGACGTCGAGCGTCAGCTCGCCGGGCTCGGTGGCCTGGATGTCCACCATCACGCCGTCCAGCTCTTTCCTGAACCCGTCGCAGGAGCTGGCGTACACCATCTTGCTCCTCACGCCCGCCGCCTCGGGGGACCAAGCCACGAAGAAGATCTTGCTGCGCGGCGCCTCCCCGGTGGCGCTGGCGGTGGCGTCCTCCACGGTGAAGTCGTGGTCGTAGACCGCGTAGCGGCAGTCGTCGGCGGGGAGGCTCGCCGTGAGGTCCCCGAAGCCGGCGGACCGCGCCCCCACCTTGTCCACCACCACGCGCTGCAGGGAGTCGTCGACCTTGAACACCACGAAGCGGTGCGCGCGGCTGGCGCGTAGCTCCTGGAACCGGGACACGCACTCCTCAGCCACCGCCACGCCGGACGCCGCGTTGTTCGCCTGCAATGCAAGAAATGAAAACGTGCTCCTCCACAGTCCAGACTGGGAATCGAACGGCCAGAGGACACTTACCATTGTGTTGGAGAACTGGAGAAAGATTCAGGTCAATTCAACGACGATCACAGCATGCAAGCTTTGTTGCAGTGTCCATGGCCGTGCCCATGCGCAAGCGATTCGTCTGCTTTAATAGCTCGCGACCTGCTTGCCGGATCAATGGCCGTGTCTCAAAAATATCCCAGTCGGGCTATCAAAACAAGGAGATGTCACTGTCGAGGAAGTAATCAGAGAGGAAGAGGTGTACTGTACACGTGTGAGCACCGCGGAGGGCGGAGCCTAGTCTGTTCTAGACGCCTGTACGTGGCACTCGGCGGTCGGCACAGAGCGCGCGTGTCTTGTCGCCGCGGCGGCCCCCGTGATTGGTTCGGTACTTACAGCTAAACACCGGCCGGAGCGTGCCTACCCATCCTGATTAAGTGATTGCTATTAATAATTGGGCAGCATCCACATCCAACATGTGTTTCTGTCGGCGTGACGCGTCGGCCGTTTTTGTCTAGCCGTCCGTCTTGGACAGGGCTGCATATACATGCGAGGCCGGATTGCGCGAGGCCGGGGCCCGGATTTGCAGTTCCTTTTCTTGAGATGGATCTGCTGCAAGTTCCTGCTCGCGCCACCAGCGCTGAATTGAACATCACTCTTTCTTTCTTTTACAGTTGAGTCAAAACATTATCGTTTGTTCTTTAGATTTCTGCATATTTATAGTTTTTTCAGTTACATGAATCTATTTCTGGTCCTTCACCTTTGCAAGCGTGCACGATTTATTCTCAGCCTTTTTTTATGAAACTTGCCTTCCACGTACCTGTTTAATTAGAGAAATTGCAACTTTCGATCATATGAACATGAACCTTTCAAGATATTAAGCTAGTGGTCAGAATGATGGTGGCGCTAGGAGTGAGAGCTGCATCAGCAAGTGCTGAATCGTTTTTCGGAACATTATTTTTAAGGTAAAATGTTGTTCCTAACTATTATTTATTACTTTTACCTTCAAGTATATTGCTTCCTGAAACTGTTGCCAGTAATATGAAAACTGATTTCTAGTTCGCGTATTAGTTGTTGCCGGTGAAAATATGACTGTAGTTACTAAATTGCGATAGCGCGCTCTGTATATTTCAGCGTATGAAGGTACTCCCACAGCATGAATGTTGTTACTTCATGCTAGCTGCTGAGAGTGAAGAAAACAGAGCTAGCTTGGTTGATCGAGGTCGAGGATGTGGATGTATAATGTAATTAGTCTATGAAACCGAGAGATGAAACTATGTATCGGGAGAGACCGCGTGTCTGTGTTTCATTTATCAATCCCAATATTAAAGCTAATGTATCACTCTTAGTAATTGTGAGATTAAACACTATGAATTGTCTAACAACGATCAATGCTTCATATTTTAATGAGCCGCGTTCCAAGGCCGATCTTAGCGTCTCTTTAGTTGGGCTTTTCGCTTTGCCTTTTGCCCCTAGAAACCGAAACTCAACCAAAGGGCCTAAAAGCCATAATTTTTGGGTATAACCGTAGAAAGCAACTTTTGGGTTATAAATGGCCAAGCGCTTTCGGCTGCTTTTGGATCATAAAATTACCCACCTGCCACTCATTACATAGAAAACGGTTCGTTCTTTTCCTCTTCTTTCGTCTTTTCCTCTTCCCTTTCTTCCGTCGCGACGAACATCGACGACGAGGCACACTGGCGCCTCCATCCTTAACTCGTCGGAGCCCCGACGGCTGGCACCACCGCGTGCGGGAGCTCGACCGCTGCCGTCTCAGGTGCGCGCGGCAGCCTCGGCGGCAGGAGCGGGTGAGCGCGGCATCCATGGTGGCAAGAGGAGGAAGAAACGCACGACTAGTGTCTATGACGTGTGGGGTCTATTTGTAAGCGAGAGGGGTTTTTCTAAAAGCTAGAGCTATTCAACTAAATGAGCTTTTTAACCTTGCTACAAAAGCTGCTTTCATAAAGCCACGGTTCACAACTATTTTTTTAAAAGCCACAGTTCACAACTACTCCAAACACACCCTTATTTAGCTTAACTACCCAATTTCAATACTTCTCTGTTTGTGTGACTGTTTCATATTTCGGTTTCTGATCAGTTTCGTTTCAGTTGCTTACCGCGTAAGACTAACCGAAAATGTAGTCACACAGCTCTTCAAACGCATGGCTACAACAGGTCCACCACGCAGGTGCTTTCCGTATCCCAAGATTGTTGATCTTTCGAATGTTGACCCACCCCAATCTATACGCATACTCCACAACTGTCGAATTGGACAGATTTTTCTGGACGCATTTGTTAATCTGTTTAGCAATTGTTTGAGAATATAAGAAGCAGCACGCAAATTGTTCTTACAAAGACACGGGGAGAGCCGGAAGCCAGATACAGAAAAGAAGAAGGAATAATATAATCAGTTATTTACATGTAGAACTAAATGAATAAATTAATAGATTAATCAATTGGCTAATATATTTTAGATATATAGTAAAATATATATATAAAAAAATTAAAACAAACTATAATTTAAAATACAGGGAGCACTCTGCATCTACGATGTGCAGACGGACGACCGAAACTAAAAGAATTCCTCTAGTGCAAACTAGAAAGCCCCCGATGTGCGGTCAAATAAAACTACACGAAAAGCTGGAGGAGGACGGGCGGCGCCTGCGCGGTGGTGGCGGCGGCCTGCTCCTCGCGGTGGCGCCGCATGTGTCCACCGAGCGCCTGGCCCATCTCGAAGCCGAGCCCGCAGACGTGGCACAGGTGGCTCGCGGGCGCCGCCGCCGCAGCCGCCAGCTTAGTCGTCGTCGTCGTGGCCTCCTTCGCCGCCGGCGCGGGCATCCCGAGCGCGAGGCCGTGGCGGCCCCGCAGGTGGCTGGTCCGGTGCCCGCCCAGCGCCTGGAACGACCCGAAGGCGCGGCTGCACGTCTTGCAGACGAACTCGCCACTGCCGTCCCCGCCGTGAGCCGCGCGCCGGTGCCTCTTGTTGCTGCCGTGCTCGCCGGCCACGCCACCGCCGCCCAGGGACAGCGCGAGGGAGAGCGGCACGGTGGCGCCGGCGGTGGAGTCTCTCGGGTGCTTGGCCATGTACTGGGGATGGAACGACCGAGGGCTTGCGATCGAGCTCAAGATGTTGGTTGGGAGAGAGAGGTGAACGGAGGACGAGGACCGACGAGGGATGTATGCGAGCTTGGAGGAGCAGGCGGAGCTGGATTTAGTTTGTTGCTGATGGCTCTGGCGAGGGCATGCTTGGCCTTTATATAAGGCGGGCAGGCGCTCTGCTGTATGCTCACGTGCACTCTACGTCGTCGGGGCAGACGAGAGAACGAAAGGATGGAAGGAGCGCGTCCGTCCGTGCCAGGGCGACTCGTCTCGCCTGCCTGCGCCGGCGTCGCCCGTCTGGAACGACGGAACCGAGTCGAAAGGGACGGGAACCTTTTAACGCGTTCGACCTATGGCGTGGCGTGTGTGCTGGCCTCACGCCGCATCACCGCGGTGTGGCGGAAGGGTCCGCGAAACGGAACTGACGGCGTTACCAAAAGCGTTGATCGGTCGCCGTTAGCCTGGGCCGCCTGGGGCCGCGGACACAGAGAGCGCACCCGGCACCCGCTCGCTCGGTCTCGTTTGACGCCGCGCGCCGCCGCCGTTGCCTGGGTGGCTGGTCAAACTAGTCCTGGCCGCGAAGAATGAACAGGGAATAGGCTGGTACTGTTAGCTAAGCTAACAACAACTCGTACGAGAAACGTCGTCGTAGACACCGCACCCTCCTTATACTTGTTGGGAAAGTTTCGCGTGAAGCTGCGCTGTGCACCACACGCACCGCGCGCACGTGTGGACGCGAGTAGGTTTTCGCTGCACGAGTGCCTGGTGGAATTACTTTTACTGTTCGTCACTCCAGCTCTCTCGATCTCTCTCCTTGTCGTGGTTTCCTTTCAACTGCGCGTGTGTTTGCTCTTGCTACCTGCTAGCTAAGCTAAGAACTCTGCATCGTCATGTTTTGCTTGGGGGAGAAGTCTCGCGCGCAGGTGTGTGAACGGGAGGTCAACGCTGAGGTATGTACGGGTAGCTGGTAGACGATAGTACTGCAATGCTACTGTTCGTCGCTCGATCTCTCCTTGTAACTTCCTTTCACTGCCAATGTACAGTATGTGCTCCAGACGCTGGCGCCATACCGCCACGTGTCGAATTTAATGGGAACACGGTCGGTAGTCCACCGGGCGCTTCCCGTTTGTCGTGGGGATTGCACTGCCACACAAGAGATCATCTGGTAATGCTATCGTTACGCTGTACTCCCGTCTGTCGGAGTACTAATCGAGAGCACGAAGATGAAGCACCACCTCATTTCAGTAGGTTGGATCAAGTTAGACTTCCTTAACTTTAGCTACTCCATCTTAAAAAGAACAGTCAAAGTCAATCAAACAAATAAAAGTTTCACCTAACATATACACAAAAAGATGCCGATAAATTCTTAAAAAAAAATGCCGATAATTATGATGCATAATAACTATCACTTCATTAATTATAGAAATTATTTTATGATAAATACGTTTGAAGATATAAATACTGATGTTGTTTTTATAGATTTAGTGAAACTTAATATTATTTGATGACCACTTGGGGAGGGTAAATTTACAGAAAATATTAATGACATTTATGGCTCCAAATAGATATTGATTATAAAATTTATTTTATATGATAAATATGTTTGAAGATATAAATATTGGTACTGTTTTTTAGTCAAACTTGATATTATTTGACTACTTGGGGAGAATAAATTTATAGAAAATATTAATGATATTTATGCCTTGAAGTAGATATGCTATAAAAAAAATAAAATCCAAAGAAATCTAATTGCAATATTTTTATACTCCCTCCGTTATAAGTTACTTTAACTTTTTCGATACATTAAATTTCCTATGTGTATCTAGACATAACATATGTCTACATACGTAGCAAATTTGATGTAATAAAAAAGTCAAACGAGTTTGAAACAAAAGGTGTATCATAGTTAATATTGTCTTTCTATACATCCGTTCGAAGTTAAGATAGATTATTCCAACCTAGCGAGGATGGCACACCTACACACGGTCAAGCGAGATTTGGAGATATGGAGGAGTCGTATGGCCAACACCAGCAGTTAGCGTCATCATCCTCATCCATCGTCAGACCTCGATCATGCATGAAGCTAGCCGCGGGCCCCCGGGCAAGATTCATGGTGCTCCTGCTTGGGCCCGGGGACAGAGGTGACTTGCAGGAGCGAATAGGGAGCACAAGAATAGTAATTTTATTTTTATTTTCAACGGGCGTACGTGCAGCCCACGTTTGCCTTTCCCAGGGGAGGAGAAAAGCCTCAAATTCCTACTACTGAGACGCAATGCAACCTACAAAGTGGTTGCACAATCACAAAGTCATGCCCTGGTTCCCTTTCTTTCTCTGTTCATTTATTGTTTTGCTCTCAGTTATCCTTCTCAAAACCACAAAACCTGATGCTAAAAATCTACTGACAGATCGATCGGACATGTATGATCTAAGAACAGGAATTGAAGAACAATCGATCTATCGATTTGATGAGGGTAAAAATTAAGTTACGTTCCAAAATCGAACACAAGGCACGCCGCGTACGTTTGGGAAAAACCCAGGGACGGGTTAAATGAACAAGACCATTGATACTGTATTATATTCTTCATGAACATGAGGACGATGAAATTCACCAGTGGGACATCCTGAGGATTCATGGCGCGGCTCAAATCGATGAGTTGTCCGTGCGCGATTTCAGACGAATGCAGTAACGGGACACACACATCTGAACCGAAATTGATGAATGATTCGTGCGCGATTTCTGACGATGCAATAGCGGGACACACATCTGAACCAAAGAATCAATCAGTTTTCTGACATCCGAACGAAATGGAACACCACAAAAACTACTAGCTAGCGTAATTACAAAAGCAACCATCTGCAGCTACCAACTAATACGATTTACATGTTCTGGATTCCACTAATGACGACGCTGATGAGTTAGTTTCCCAAACATGGAGAAATCTAAGCGAAGAGCCCGAGCAACACGGGCGGATCGACGGCGGCGGAACGCGGGGCCTCGGTGCGCCAGACCCAAGCGTCCGCGGCCTCGGCGGCGCCCATCTCCTCGCGGTGCCTCCTCATGTGTCCGCCCAGCGCCTGCCCCATCTCGAACCCGAGCCCGCAGATGTGGCACTCGTGCTGCCGCGGCTTCTTGTCCCCTCCGCTGCCGTTGCCGGATGCGGCGGCCGCGGCGGCGGCGTCCTGCTTGTGCTGCTTGAGCGCCCGTGCGCCGACGCCGAGCTCGAGGCCGTGGCGGCCCCGCAGGTGGCTGGTGCGGTGCCCGCC
>CM041628.1:7155359-7215301 GCA_023333625.1 Bothriochloa decipiens | reverse complement strand
AAAAAAAAAAAAATTCAGACATCACTAACAGGAGAATTATTTATAGATAGCTATTTATAGAGGCAATGTTTTAATATAAATTAACATTGAACATGCTGCAAGTCTGCAGGTGTAATCCTTATCACTCTCACTCTCTTGAGGATGCCTGTCGGTTGTGTACTTGTGTACACCATATCGAAAGATCTCTGAAACTCTCTGAATTTATTGTGGCATATATGTAGTAGATCGAGAGTGGCACAGGAGGAAGATCAGAAGCATGCAACTGACAATTAAGCAAGCTCGTGCTCCCAACTATACCTCGACTGTACACTATAATCGATCGAGATCTATCTCTCACTCGATCGTCGCAAATTAACGTTACACAATGAGCCAAAAGAGCATCAGATTCTTGGGCACGCATTGGGATCTCTGCATATATATGGATGCCGGCCGCATCAAAGCTAGCGCTACTCCATCTCTCATTAACATACGATTTGGAACATGCTTATTCCTTGGCGTCTTGTCCAGTATAAAATCGGATATATCTAGGCACATAAGCTCACCCACGCATAGCTATAGGTGTATTCTATACAGGGGAATGTTAGATCTCAAGGTAATTAATATTGCATGTACATCGTCGTGTAGCATGCATGGCCTCCCTGGTCCATGCGTGCACTCCGATCCCATATGCATGATTGTTTTCATGCATGTGATGCAACGTGAGACACCTCTCCCTCTCACAAACGCAGAGAGATCAGATAGAGTGAAAGTGAGAGGCGCATACATAGATATGCATACAATAATTGTAGTGGTAAACTATGAAAACTACTATTCCTTGTTGTTGCTTTACCGTACTGTCATCGATCCTAAACTACTTTATCTTAGCTTGTAGCAAAAAGGCCGGGTTGTAGTAGGAGGATCCAGATGAGCGAGAAAGGTACCGCTCATCGGCCACTCCATTTGCTGTCTAGGGAGACTAGAGCAGCATGAGAATGTTTGTACTCTCTTCATCTTTAAAAAAATATAATTTTTATTTCCTGATAGAAATAATTTCAAACTGCTTAAATTTAAAAAAATATTTTTATAGTATACGTACCTCCTTAGAGCCACGCATAAATATTTTATAAATTTGATAAATTTATAAAAGTTTGGGGCTGTTGGGCTGATGGTTTAATCTAAATCTAAGATTGCATTCTCGATCTCTTTAAGGGCGTAGGATATGCTGAGTGAGAGCGGCTTGTGTAGGACCCCAAAGGGAAAAAGGTTGGGGCCTGCAGCAGCTGTGTGTGTACGTGTATAAAGCTAAAGCTGTCATTTTTTGTGATCCCCCTCTATGCCTATGCGTGTGATTTGCAGTACAGTCGATCTGACAGGAATCTGATACCCCCGACCACCTGCTGTCCTCCTGCCGGGCTACCATTCCACGCTGATGCATCTCTCTCTCTCTCTCTCTCTCTCGCTCGCTCGCTCGCTCGTTGCTGTGTTGAAGAAGTGCTTTGGCTGGTTCTTGTCAAGTTCCGACGACGGCTGGCAAGTATATGAAAGGCCCACGGCCACACCGATGAGAGTAGGAGTTTCCCTGAAGAAATGCCAGTATTATTGCACATGCGATGTTGCGCCGGCCCTAGCGACAGTCGAGGAACAAAGCTTGGTCATTCCATATATTCATTCCAATTTCTCAATACGGATCTACGGGAAAGCGCGCGATACAACAAACATGCAATCCAAGGAGATCTGACTGGACACTGACGTAATAACTTGCTGAAAATTCATCAAAAAAAAAAAAAGACTCCAACTATGTCGCCCGGCCAGTACAAGTAATTGTTTTTGCGAGCGCCCAGTACAAGTAATTATCGTGCTTATTACATGCTCGCCGCCTCGCCGGTATACTATATCCCGCTCGGGGAAGCTACACGCTACACCTCTATCTGTTTAATTGTTTGAATAGTTTGAACCTAAATCCTCTCAATTGTTTTACATAACGACGTTCAACTCATGCCGGCTATATTTTTGGAAAAATATGTATACAACAAAACACTTCATCAAATTTATTTGAGGAACTCTGAGTTGGGAATATTCTAAATATGTATCTGAGTTAATTTTTGTGCTCTGAGTTAATTATTTACTTAATTCATAGTTGGGGAATATTCTAAACATGTCTTTGAGTTATTTTTGGTGCTCTGAGTTAATTATTTATTTATTTCATAGTTGGGAATATTCTAAACATGTATTTGAGCTACTCTATGGAGGATTTATATCCTTCATTTTTGTGCCTGATAAGAATAAGTGTGTTGCTCTAAAAGAAGTTTCTAAAAGGAGTCTCGATCAATAATTGAAAGATAACTGTATTATCGTCTATCATATCTTCCTATATCGGTCCTTCGTGGAAGTCACGACTCATATCAAAATCAACCACGTGGCATTGATAATTTGCTCTTTGTATATATGTAGCCACATACTCCTAGTTAGCATAAAAACCGCTAATATTGCCACCATCAACATCAGATTTTAAAATAATTAAGGGCTATGTTAATTAACAACAATACAAATAGTTAAGGTATTGTTTAAAAAATTAAGGGCTATGTTAATTAATAACGTTCAGACTTCTCATCTCTAGCTTAAACATGACTTACTTATGTTGATCTTAGTAAATCCATATAGAAGAAATAAATAAAAACAGATGGGGTCACATTGAGGCCCTAGTGCCTTTATTCCCTTCTCCAAGAGGGGGAGACCGCATTGGACTGCGCGAAAGAAGACGAAAACTCAGATTCCCTCCGACAGCGACGGGTAAACAAACGAGTGAGATGGATCAGTTGCTGCCTCTAAGCAATGCAATAGCTAGCATGGCGCAGTAGCTAGCAGGCTCTCTGTATGTAACAATTTCGGACAATCCTAAATTAGTTAGCTAGGACAGTAGTACTGTATTTTTCACCATCACACACTAACTAAATTTTAATTTAATTTAGTTTAGTTTAATTTAATTTAATAGGTGTACCTTCTGCACATTTACTGTATAGTGTGTTTCTTCTACTTACTACATACGTAACCAATCAGCGCAGCTAGAGCTTTGCTTCACCTATTTCTATGTGCAAACAGACAAACACTTTATCTTTTTTCCCAGATTTTATGCTCTGTTTGGTGCACGGCTATCTAAATCAGATCGACAGGATTAAGTGACAGCAATGAGGGATCAGAACGAAGTTGATATATGTGTCTAATGCAGCAAAGCCTGCATACTTTTTTGTATTATTGTACTCGCTCTCACACATGCGAAATGGCAAAAATCAAACAAACTTGATGACCCGATCGATGGTATTGATGGCACACCATATGTATATCGTGGAGCTCTATAATGTCTAAGTTTTTTTTTAAACAGAATGTCTAAGTATTTTTGCACTAGCTACTATGTTATTCTGCATGCGTATATATGTAAACAAATTTTAGAGTGCTAGCATGTAAATACTACTCTTTCTGTTTTAAATTATAAGTGATTTTTAATTTTTTTTGGTATATTTATTTTGCTATGTATCGAGATATAATAACATGTCTATATACATAGCAAAATTAAAAAAAATCAAAACGACTTAAATTTGGAACGGAGTGAGTACGTATGTAATTGCCATAGCTAGCTAGTGTGGTAGTCTCTGGATCGCTCAAAGCGTACGTGTACTGTAGTCGCCATTGATTATATTCATTGTACGTTATTAGACGACGAGAGGGCCAGGGAGGGGGAAAAAAGCTCAGCTGCAAAGCTGGCTAGCTATCGTCGTTGTCGTACGTCCCCTGCAATGTACTGTGCTATGTAATATGTATGCATGTATAGTCACATGAAAAGCTAGCTCACATACACATGCAGGGATCTGGTGGTAGTGGTACGTATTGTACTAGCTACTAGCTAGAGATAGCTAGCTCTGTAAAATATGGGCTGGAGAGGCAAAATTAACCTGAAGACGATGATATAGCATATGTCGCCACAGTTCATCATCGAGCGTGCACGGGACCGGCGCTACGGTAAACAGCGGCTTTGTCGACTGCCCAGCTCTTTACCGATTGCCAAAGCTCGGGCAGTCGATAAAGAAGCTCTTACCAACTGCTAAATAGGGCAGTCGACAAAGCTACTGCCCGACAGTTGGCGAAGAAAGGCAGTCGGCAAAGCCTTCTTTGTCGACTGCCCTAGAAGAGCCCAACTCTCGGCAAAGAGGGTCAGTCGACAAAATTTGGCGGGTGCAAACAGCGTCCGTCGCCGTAAACTTTGTCGACTACCCTGACGTCCGGCAGTCGGCAAAGATAGCTTCTTTGCCGACTGCCACGCCGAGCAGACGGCAAACTGACACGTGGCCTAGGCTGGGCCCGGGTCCGGCCTTCTTTGCCGACTGCCAAGCTGCGCAGTCGGCAAAGCCAGCTTCTTTGCCGACTACCACGTCCACGGGCAGTTGATAAAGATCCTCTTTGCCGAGTGCCTTCCTTGGCACTTGGAAAAGATTTTATTTTTTTAATTTTAAATTCAAACTTTTCTGTAGCCCAAGTATATTGTTTACAAGCACAAGTTCGAATTTGGGACCTTTTTACAACATTTTGCTATATTTCGTTCATTTATTTTATTTACTTGAATTTTTTCGTATAATCCAAATTTGAACTACAGGTGCATGAAATAATGAAACGTAGTCATTCAAAAAATAATATTCATATTGGAGAGTGTATTTTGAGGTTGTGTCCATAAACTTACCCAAAAGTTTGAATGCCTTGTCCATGAAACATGACCATCCAGGTGCTCCCAAAGTATTTTTTAATTATATAAAATCCAAACGAAGTCCGAAAATCATGAAACTTGTCGAGGAGTCATGTTATCGCATGTAGAGGCTATGATAAAAAATTGAGAATGTTTGGAGAAAGTTGTGACTTCGGATGTCGGCCATCGTGCCGTATGTGTCGTTGATGGCCTTTGTGCCAAGTTTGTGGATTTGTGGCCTTCGTTCCGTATATCTGCTGTCGGCCATCAAGCCAGATTCTTTCTTGTAGGTTTTGGAAACCTCCCCGTGCTGAAATTTTGTACTTATAATGTTGTTTTTCTTATTTTTGCAGAGCGGGTCTTGTCGGAGGGGACCCGAAGTAGCTCGGCGACGCCGATCGTCTTCGTCGGCGCCGTGGGTCTGTCAGCACCGCGTTGCCTCGCCACTGCACCGCCTCGCCATTGCCCCGCTAGCCTGTCTCCACCGCCACCCTAGGTGTAAATCACCTCTCTTCCTTACCCTAGGTCGCGTAATCCGGTTAGGCGTCTCCCGTCTTAAAGAGATACGGTCGGAGGTATGCAGGTCTCATTTTGCATCTCTTTATAAGTACTTATTGATTATTTATGCTAATTGGTTTAATCTTTTCATTGCAGGCACGTAGACAAAATGCCGGGGGAAGTAGATGATCGCGACGAACTGGGGCCAACTCGGTCTACCCGAGGACCGGCCCCAGGGAGGAGGTGGAGGTGCCGCCGTTGGTGGAGTCATCAGCGAGGCCCCACGGACGTCGCACGTTGACGAGGCAGCTATTTCGCACGGGATGACGACGAGGAGGAAAGGGGCGAGCAGCACGGGGGATCGCAAGACGGGGGCAGGCAGCACGGGGGCCAGTAGGATTGGGATGAGGACGATAGGGGCGAGGCGACACCAGGGGAGATGGCTTCCTCAGGTTCAAGCAAGGTCTACCAGCGCGGGATCACGCGCCTCCCTAAAGCTCCTCTTGCGCCAGACCAGCGTCTGGTGATTCAACCCGACGGTGACACGTAAGTAACCATTCATGTTTTCACGACTTATTCATATGACATGTTTAAAATTAAACTTCAGACTAACACTTTTTCTTAATGGATCGTGCAGTAACTGGAAGCTCGTGCAGGGGGTCAAGCCACGTCATGCTAATGGCATGCTGGGCCTCCTGATTAAGAAACACTACCCTGGCCTTGTCACCCACGACGGGACCACAGCACCGCCCTGGCACTGGCGGGACTTCTTCAACATCAAAGACGCAAATGATGTCCCTATTGGGACCAAAATCAAGAGGGAGTTCTGGGTGAGTTTTCATCGCACCGCTTTGTCACGTGGAATGCTCTTTAAATAATGAAATGATACATGATATCTGTATGCAAGAGTGGTTCACATGCGAGCCGGGGAAAGAGGTCGAGCCGTCGCTAGTGCAGGACAAGGTCTCCATGGAGCGACTCAAGGACATGTACTACGAGGCGCACCTCTAGGTCCTTATCACCTACTACCCCGACGTGTGTCACCAGTCGCTAAAGAAGACGGAAGCCAGGGCCATGCTCCTCTGGCCAGACACCGACCTCCCCAAGGAGATCTACCTCCAGGTAAGTAGGAAACATTAATTCTGATTCCTTCCATAAAAAATAAATAGAAAACATTAATTCTGATTCATCTTCTGACATATCAAATGCACGTTATCATGCAGTTTCCTGCTGATTGGTGTAAAATACACATGGACTGCTGGGAGGCCATTGTGGATGACTGGAGGAAGCTGGTGTCGTACGAGGAGCGCAGAAGAAGACGGGGATATGCCAAGGCGAGGACAGGGTCGGCACACCACCAAGGGAGCCGCTCCCTCAAAGGGTTCATGGATGCATGGGCACACCACCAAGGGAGCTGCTCCAGTCGCATGATGGGCAGGTGATCAACGAGTACACCAGCAACTCCCTGTCTCACAAGGGCAAAGCGACAGATCCAGACACCGTCTACAACCCGGCGGACGAGGCCGACGCGTACACCAACCTGAACGCCTACCAGAAGATGGTCCAGCACACCGAGGTGGCTCGCCAGCGCCATGGTGAGAGCTACGATCCTGCCACCTAGCCCCTGGATACAGACGTCCTGATGATGACAGGAGGAGGGAAGCAGCACGATCGATACTTTATTGCCCACAGCGCAATCGACCCAGCCACCATTCCCACCCTTCGTCAGGTTCGTCGATCAGGTAGCACGACCTCCGACGACATCCCCATACAACCTCGGCAGCCGAGCTCCACGTAGATATTGGTGGCGGTTCAGGTAACTATAGTTTCATTCGTCGTTCATTGGTTTTACATATGTACCAACTCTTTTGCATTGTTTAAACATTACGGGTGTAATGTTGCAATCCGAGCTAGTCAAGTTGCGGGCCGCACAGGAGGCCGCGCAGAAGACCCATCGATAGGAGATGGCAGCCCAGCTGGCAGCCCAACAGGAGGCCCATCGGCGGGAGATGGCGCGCCAGATGGAGGCTGTCCAGCAGCACTCGCAGCGTCATATGCAGGACATTGTCAGCTACTTTCAGAGAATTTAAATCCCTGGTGTTGTCCTGCCTGAGTTGCCTGCCTCGATGTTCGCTCCACCCCCTCTTCTTGGCCCTTTAGGGACTCCAGTGAGTATATATGTTTGCCTATTATTTTGGCTTGTGCGACCATTCCGTAGGAACTAATGAGATCGCTTCTCCTTTGTGCAGGCACCGTCGGCGGGTTCGAACCCGACTCCTCCAGCTGGCCCTTCTCCAAGCCATGAGTGGCCGTTTAGCGCTCCTCCTCTGCCTCCGCAGCACGGGTGGTCTCCGTGGTCAGGTGGCGCAACTCCTCAGCCTCAGCAGGACGGGTGGGCAGGTGGCGCTCCTAAGCCTCAGCAGCAGCTCGGGGCCTGGATGTACTCCTCGGTGCCGCCGCATGCCTCAGCGCCGTAGGGGTGGCCGGGGTGGCAAGGTGGGGGCTCTGCACACTCTCGTGGCCACTGAGGAGCCGGGTCGTCGTAGGTACATCTCGTTTAGCTTGTGATGGACTTTGTGATGGACTTTGTGACAGATGTTGGATATGATGAATTTTTATATATGTTGGACTTGGATGTCGATGGACTTGGACATGATGGATTTGTTGGACATGTGATATATACATGGACTTGTGCTTTATATGTGGATTTGTGCTTTATATATATGTGTGTGTGATTTGCCTGCTGTGATATATATGAAAAAACAGAAAAAAAGAAAAAATTCCAGTTTTGCCGACGGCCACGGCAGTTGGCAAAGCTGGGCACCGAGCTGCACACGCACTAGCTTTGCCGACTGCCGGCGCTGGCAGTCGGCAAAGGCTATTTTTAAAAATATATATATATAACCTCTTTGCCGACTGCCAGCTCAGGTAGTCGGCAAATACTTTTTGAGAAAAAAATAAAAAAATCTCGACAAAGAAGCCGCCAGACTGCCATGTCAACACTCGGCCGCTTCCTTTGCCGACTTCGGGTTTGGCAGTCGGCAAAGTCTTTACCGACTGCCGTCACGTGGCAGTCGGCAAAGACTGCCTTTGCCAACGGATTCTTTGCCTACTTGCCTTTGCCGACTACCACGTGGAAAGCAGTCGGCAAAGGCTTTGCTGACTGCATTCCGGCCTTTTTCGACTGCTTCTGGCAGTCGACAAAGCCTGTGGATCCAGTAGTGGTAGTAGTACGTACAAGCATGTTATGCCGCCAATTTTGTAGTTATTTTCAACCGATTAAAGATACTCCTCCCTTGATTTTCAAACATAAGAGAGCAGTCAAAAATTCGATCTCCAAGAATATTTGCATGCATGTCTCTCCAGTAATTATTGGGATGCACAATCATGTCAGGAGAGATTATTGATTTGTTTGGAGTTTTCCTCCATGCATGCCATTATTACAATGCATACGAGTACTTAGAGAGAGGTGGATGAAAAGAAATGAGGATGAAATAAATTTTGACTCTTTAATATCATATATGTAGATATAGTTTGTCGTATGATTGGTAACTAGAGACTCTTTTAGTGCTTCCATGTTAATCACGATATGAGGTGTGCCCAAAAAAAAGATACATCTAGAGTTTCTTGAAAAAAAAGGCATGCATGATAAACACTCGGGTTTATGGTGGACTTATTTATAGAACATTGACAACAACACTTAATATATCTAATTAACATGTTTCTAAATGACCCATATTTTATTATAAAATACTTAACCCTAAATATGTCTAATGTTCTTATATTTTACTAGCAAAAAAGCAAAGCGCCACAACATGCATTTGCCTCACATTATTTAGATTTTGTTTATAAACTAATGTTATGGCATTAATACTTAAAATTATCTTCCTATGCTTACGACTTCATTCCTTAAAACATTGTGTTATATGAGAAATTAAGATACAAAAATGCTAGTTTTTAGGAGGCTGTGCCATCTTAAAGTCATGTCATATTTTGTGGATCTCTAGTATATATATTATTCATGTACTTTCTAAAAGCATTGTTGTTTAAGGCATGTTTGTCATGGCTTTGTCCGGCTTCAACTCCTTGCTACAATGAATGGAGGATCCGGGACCGCTGAAGCTAGAAAAATAAAGAGAAGAGCAAGAGGCCATAGCTCCATTAAACGAGTACATATGGAAACAGACTAGGAATATAGTACCTGCAGAATAGTTTATAGAAAATTTTATTAACACTTTCCAGATAGTATGATAAATATTAGTATTTATTTATTAAAATTAGTTAAATCTAATATGATGGTTTCATTCAGCAATGTGTTAAAATTATGCATCATCGTTGGATGTTTCAAGGGAATGAAATGTGTTGAAATTGCATCAACATTGGATGTTTTTCAAGGGAATGAAAGATGTGGCAGGCTGGGCAAACCTGCAGCTTCCTCAGGGATGATGCACACTTTGATGGTGTCAGTCATGGTTGGCTTCAAACCTCTAGAAATGCAAAGTTTCTGGTGCAATGACTCCTCGAAACCGATGAAGCTAGATAAAGGTAAAGATGGCGCGAAAGGACCAAAAGAAACATAGGAACAAATTCTTTGCGCACAACTAAGCAGATTGCAGCTCTGCATGATGCATATGCATTCCTTGGACATGTCTCTGTGCCTGCGCTGTGGGGGCATGCATGCCATGATTACAATGGCAGTGGAAAAAAGGCTTTGAATGGAGATTGGTGCATGGAAACCTAGAAATCAACACCGTTTCTGCTAGGACCATGCATGGAGAACTGGGTCACTGCTTGTTCCATGCACTGCCTATATATCTATATATGTGTACCATCAGAAATGTGATCTCTCAAAAGAGGAGAATTGGACGTAGTTTAGAGCTTCCATGGGTCATGCATGTGTTTCATTGTTTGCCTTATTATCTTCAATTAGTAGTAAACTAAATGTGCTTTGCTAGCTTTGCATCTAGGTACTTATAATAAGCACTCAAGAAGTACCTGCAGCATGCTGTCACTCTCCATCTTAATCTCTATAGGTATAGTTTCCTTTGTTCAATGCTTGGAGGAATGGGTGTGTTAATTTGTGGGTTCAAGAGAGTATACATATGTGCAAGATAACAAAGTAACACGTACATAACAAACAATGGCCATACATATCTGCACTTATCTATATAGATGATCTTGATTATATATGGTGCATTGTTCTATTGTCCGATGACGACCGTTATTAATTCATTTCCAAATGATAGGTTCAATTGAATGCACCATGATAGATACTAGCTAGCCATATGTTACCTCGCATTCAAGGATTTTATGCCTCACTTTCATGAATCATGATATACAAAGATTAGCTAGAGACATCAGTTACTAGTGATCTAGCGCAAGCATCATTTATATATGCACTAAACCAATGCATTACTGCTACATCCAAACACAGTAAAATAAGCACACACACACGTGCGTATATAATCCTTGGGTAATAACAAGCATCCATTGTACCAAATGTGTCATCGAATAGCTAGATGAATAATTCGATCACATGCATATACATACGTAGCTAGAAATAAGCTGATCGATCAGTAGTTTCTTCCATCGATCTCTTTGATCAAGTTAAGTACTCCCATAAGTATATATATATTATCACCTTGCACACCAAATCTAGTAAGTAAACGACCTAGCAACATGCATGCGTTACAAGTTTACATATCACAGAAATATAATGGACAACAGTATAGAAATGCACCCCCTAGATAGCAAAAACAAAGAACAGCACATGAAGAACTGAATAAGAACAGATACTAAGTTCCATTGCCTACCATTTCTAGATACCAATATAATTCACCATCTCCGCCGCCATCGATCATCATCGCAGACGATAAGTATCAGATAGATAGCCCCTATATATGATCTTGCACCACAACTCCTTTTCTTTCGAACTTTCTCAGAAGCCATGACTAAAATGAAGCTTCAGGGCTTTGCATAAATAGGGCTACCTTAATTTTGTGTGCAGCTAGCATCCAGCATGCTGATCAGAGGGCGCCTCACAGCACGTTCCCGGACGAAGACGAGTTGAATCCTGACAGGTCCACCCAGCTGCTGCCGGAAGCCACACCGCTGCCGCCGCCGCCTCCTCCTCCACCACCACCGGCGTTCCCAGCGCCTCCTCCATTGTTGCCACCATTTGCACCGCCGTTACTGCCACCGCCCCAGAATTGGAGGTTCCCAGGGAGACAAAGGAACTCCCTCGGCGAGCTGTTGTTTGCCATCGCCACGGACGCTGGGTTGTCCTCCATCTTCACGGACGCCAGCTGCGTGATCAGCCCGGCTGAGCCGGGCACCTTGGAGCCGCCCAGCATGTGGCCAGCGAAGCCGGAAGCGTCCCCGCCGTGGCCTTCCAAGTCGAACGGGTAAATGCCAGACATTGTCGGTGGCACGCCGTCGGGGCGGCCGCTTAGGAAGGGGAACTGATGCTGTATCTGAGGCAGGCGCCACTGGTCCAGCCCGATGGCAGTGCCTCCGGCTCCGGTGCCGGCGCCGAACTGGTGGTAGTCCACGGGATCCAGTGAGCTCAGCCCGGGGAACCCTAACCTTGACGCGCCGGTGCTGTAGTGATCCCAGCCGGCGAGAGGGTGGTGCAACGAGGCCAGGAACGGCAGCTGACCGTGCCCCTGATGATGAGGCGGCATGATGCCGGCGGCGGAGGCGCCTCCCGCGCTGCTGCCGCCGGTCGCGGTGGACGAGGTGGACGACGACGTCCCGCCCGCGCCGGAAGCAGAGGCGGCCGACGACGAGTTGGACTTGGACGACTTGGTGCGCTTGTTGCGGCGGCACCCGCCGCCGACGGGCACGTTCCGGAGCGTGCCGCCGCGCGTCCAGTACCGGCGGCACGTCTTGCAGAAGTGGCGCGGCTGGGAGAGCGAGTAGTTGTTGAAGTAGCAGAACTTGGTGTTGGTGGACTCGCAGCGCGGGCACTTGAGCCCCGGCTCCGGCTGCGGGATCTTGGCGAGCCTGGCGCGCTCGGTCATGGAGCCCGGCCTGATAGCGGAGCCTCCGTCAGTCGGCCCGCCGGCGCCGCCGGCCGTATTGCCGCCACCGCCGCCGCTCGCAGCGACCACAGCCGCCATGTCAGGGCGAGGAGCCATGAGGGCCCCGCCAGGAGGTGGCACCGGCGGCAGCTGATGATGATGATGATGCGCATGCGCGTCGATGCCGCCGCCGCCGCCGCCTCCACCTCCTCCGGCGCCACTTGGAAGCTGGCCATGGTGAGCTTGCTGTTGCTGAAAGCAGCATCATTTCCAAATCAAACACACGGGCGGGCACAGAATTAAAGAGAAGAAAGAAAGGCGCGCGAGGCGAAATTGATATCAGCGAATGAAACCGAAAAAGAGATGGCCTGGTATATTCAAGCAGAGAAGAGAGATTTCGCAAAAGAGCCTAGGAATATTTCCTCTCCATTTCGTCGTCCCCCCTCTCCCTCTCGGCGGCCGGCCTTGCTTTTTTCATGGAGAAGTTTTCGCTATGGTGGCCAACAAGGAGGAGACGAAACGAAAAAGGCGGAAGCGATTTGAGGGGCGAAAATTTTTACCTGCTGCTGCGTCTGGTGCTGGTGCTGGTTCCAATTGGGTGGATCAAGATAGACAGGAACCGAAGAAAAGACCATGGTATAGAATTGATTTCTTTTGATCTTTTGCTACTTGTGAGTGAGTGAGAGCTTCTTTTCAGCTGGTTTGTTTGTTCCTCGCAGGCCTCTTCTTGCTTTGCGAGATAAGGGTATATAGGCGCTTTAGGGAATCATGCAAGAGGATGGGGGAGGGCCGGGTGGTGCATCGATAAATAAAGGTGGATCGGAGAATAACATCCACTAGGGAGCTCTCTCTATCTCTCTATACGCTGCTAGCTGCCGCGCGCGACGACTGGAATGGAATGACAGCGAAGCGGAAGGCGGAAGACGAAGAGAAGAGGGGAGCTAGAAGGGCCAGCTTGCCAGCAGTGGAAGGAGGAGGAGAAACTAAAGCTAGGGGAAGGAAAGAGATGGGATCGTCGTTGGGAGGGCGAAAGCGAGAGGAATAAAATTAAAGGAGAATGGGGTTTGTTCATTCATTCCCCTTTAGTTTTTTTTTGTTTGTTTGGGTGTGTTAGTGGAGGCCTTGCTGCATTATATATATAATGGATGTGAAACATGCATATGGGAGGGAAGGGACTTCATTCCTTAGCTCGTAAGAATGCAACAATATGTGTGAAATGGATGGATGGATGGATGTAGCTAGCAGCATGCAGCAAGAGTTGGAGGGTGATGCATGAGAGAAGCAAGGGGGGCCGGGTTTTATGCATGAGGAAAGTTGCAAACCCTAGGAGGGCAGCAGGAAGAGGTGGTGATGCCTGTTGTGCTACTGTTTGGAAGCTAAGGCTGTCTTGTTGTGCGTGTTTGATCTTTGCTCTTTTTTTCCTTCTTACTTCACTTCCCTGCTTGATTAGCTAGCTAGCAAGCACACATAGATAGAGATGGAGGGGTCGAACTGTTCAGTGTACATGCGAAGCTAGGAGTAAGAGGTTGCCAACAACATGCGCTAGCTACCAATACAAGTTGCCCAGTCCAGGGGGTCATTCTAATGTTTGTGTGCAGGGGCAACTTTATGTCCTTGATGAAAGAGCTCAATCAGTGGTAAAGTTACTCTTGCTACGACTCTCTTTGGTCTCTTGGCTAGCTGGTGTCTGGTGTAGAGAATTCCTGTTCTACTACCTCTCTTTCTCTCTTTTCTCTCTCTCCAACCAAAGAGCAAAGTTTACAAGTATAGCTAGACAAGTAGACAGTGCTCTCATGTATGTACAGTTCTATATGAGTAGGCAACTTTAAGTACATAGGCCGGGTAGATAAAGCAATAAAGTACGTGTACAGGTCTTTGTGCAATGTACAGATGAACAGTAGTAGAGGTGGCCGGCCGAGAAGTAGAGGTAGAAACCAGAGCGAGAGAGATATAAAGATCGATTTATTTTGTTTCCTTGCTTGCACACAGGAAACAACAGTGTTTGAGAGTACATAGCCATTCATTCCAAATGTGCAGCCACTAGTCCTTTCTATCTCCTGTTGTTGAACACACCTGTACGTCCTGCTATCTATGTATATACGGAATATATATATGTACGTGCTGATGCTCCTAGCGCGCAATAATTCTCAAGTTCATGGAAGCAATTTCAGCGCAAACATGAAGCATCTCTGTGGTAGGCTACTAGCTAGCTCTAGTAGATAGATCTATGAAAGCTAGCCAACCTTTCGATCTCTCTTTGTTGAACGATCGAGTTAAGCGACATGTCATCTGAATACTATACTGAAAATATGATAGAGCTTTACACATACGAATTGTACATGCAAGATCTGGACAAATCACGAGGTTCTTATTCTATTCGGTCCTTCGATAACTGAAAAACCAAGTGACTTTCACACATGACATAGTATAATACTACTAGTGAAATCGGCGCAATCTTTCCTTGCTTTCATATATTCTCCCGGTCCATCGTCCATCCAATCCATCCTGGTGTCATGCATTATTTTTCTCTCCAAATGGTGAGAGCATATCGAGGGATTTGTGCTCACTGTCTTATAATTAGCTCATTATATTCTCCTAATTGGCTGTCTTGTCATCAGGTACCAATTTCATAAATAAACCTGAAACGACCCACACATTCCCTAGCTTGCCTATGATTGATTAGCTAGAGAGATAGATTAGACAGAAGATAACAATTCGGTTCTTTCAGCGTAGCAGGATCTAGTAGGAAGTGCACCGGGCCTTCCCATTTATTGATGAGCCAGCTATAGCTACTATATATATATATATATACTATCTCATTCATTCAAGGGGACTGGTGAGTGGTCAGTTACTCAGTTCTTGATTCAGTTAAGTTACTTGCGCCTTTCAGAGATTCAGTGCATCGATCAGCAGGCAGTGGTCATAGTACTGCCAGAAAGCAGCAGTCTGGTGACTTGGTGAGTGTGTTCAGTAGTGCTGATGCTACCTGCAGAATGCATGATCCTTCAGTTCAGGCTTCGGTTAGTTGCACCTGAACTCCGCCAACTGCTTGCATACTTAATTAATGCGAACCAGGTTCTACTACAGCTTGAGCTTGAATCCTTCTCCAGGCAGCGAGTGTCCAAAACGAGATGGCCGTCGACATATATATAAAAGTTGAACCACACCAGACGCCGACGATGTATGCATATATGCATGAGTAGGACCAGCAGGTTTTTGTTTATATGATATGAGAGAAGAGAAAAGAGAGAAGAATATAACATGAATCATGAGCAGCTAGCTAGCAGCGGCGCTACGGCCACACATGGTTTGCTGATTCAGCAGCTTTGGAGAGGCGCGTATAGATAGACGACAGTGGCTTTAGCAGTCCGGCCAAGATTCTGCACCGCTTTTGGTCACTGAAGATTGTGTGCGCACTAGCTAGAGCACTACTGGTCGTTTCAGCCTGAAGCACACAAGCAGCATGCAGCAGCTGGCTGAACCGGCCGGGCGCACTGAAATCCTGAACGCTCCACCCGCCTGCATGGCGTCAGTAGTTTCCTTTGGGGCGAAGAGATCGACCGACGATACATATATGTGTACAGTATGTAGTAATTATATATGTATGCAAGTCAAAAGCTGGGTGCAGGAGAACGAAGTGAAGCGAAGCTACTTGCTGCAGATTTCAGAGAGATGAGAGATGCACGCACGGACGACGCGTAGACTAGTATTCATCATGGCGTAGTAGCGCAACGATGGATTCAGATCTCAGAGATGTCGATGGATGGATGGATAGATATGCATGCAGATGCAGTCGAGTACATGGATGCAGGCAGCAGGGCAGAATGACGGAGGCAGAAAGCTTGTCTATGGCGGCTGGCGGCCAAGTAGGCTGCTGCTGAAGCCCTGAACCTGCACCAGCTAGGAGTGATCGATAATTTCCCAAGCCGGTCCCTGCTCTGAATAATCCAGCCATGCTTCAGAACAACTGCCGGTGGAAAGCGAAACCACCGGGAGGAGGCAACCAAAGTCAGTCGCTGGCAAGGCAGGGCAAGCGCCGGCCGGGCCGGCTTGTCACCTCACCTCACCTCGCTCGCTTTACTTGAGCTCTCCCGGGCCTCCCTCCCCTACTCTTTACGCGCGCGCGCGGTGTCCGGCCGCGACAGGTGCCCGGCACCGGCAGCAGCGGCATCTAACTCTACCTGGGCGGGCCGCGGCCATCGTGTGACCGACGCGCGGAGAGGCTACAGGTGAGTAAAGCTAGCGACGGGGGCCGCTGGGCGCCTGAGCCGGCGCTTTAGTTGCTTAGCCGCGTAAGGAGAGGGGAGTCGGAGGAGGGGCCGGCGGGACGCCGCTTTCGCCCTGCACTATCATGGCTGACGATCGCCAGCTGATCATATCGACCCAACGACGATTAAAGCCAAAGGCGCCCGCTCAATGCATGGCTGCCTGGCATCGGAATTCATTTGAAAGCAAGCTCAGATGGCTGCCGTTTCATGCGACTTTCCTTTTCTTCGCCCGACACCTCCCCCGGATTCTTCGTTCGTTTAGTTGGAGATCTGTTCCTGGTTGTTGTTGTTGTTGTAGCAGCAGCAGCCATATCAAGCATGCATAATGCGCCCACGCGCAGCGCATCGATCGCGAGGATGCTGTGTCATGTGTGCATACGGTGCGTCCAGCACAGCCGAGCACAAAGCAAGTAATATTTAGCGACGCTCATGCTCGTGCCGGCCAATAGTACTGGCGTCGCCGACAGAAATCATTACGGACAAACAACCAATCAGACAGTACGACATTCACACCCCATACCACGTGTAGAGGAGCTGACAAGCAGCTATCATCAGCATACTCAGATATAGAGAGTATTATACTCCCCGTGTAATAGTAACTCTTAAAATTTACACTGAAACAAGGCGTTGCTCACATTTAGCAAGGTCTGTAAGAAGGAAAACCATAATTTGAGGGGGACAATAACTCTGTAATTGAGTTTAACCCATGGATACATTCATCATTTGAGTATTTCCAAGTATACTTTTAGAAAAAGTTAAAACCAAAGCTACAACGATTCTACCAACACAGCAAGTTAACCCTGAATCATGTTTAAAAGTCAGCAAAGAACAAACCCCCATACTACGGCTGGTAATAACTTCACCCAGCCATGTCAGTGGCAAAACCGAAGCCACAACAATTTCAAGCAACAGCAGCCAAGTTGGTCCTGACTCATCATGTAAAAGGGAGCAAAATACAATTAATGCGGTGTAAGAATGTAGAATGCCGAAACAGAATACTGAATAATAGAATATACTTTCAAAGCGCGTCAATACAGGTCCAAGCTGAAAAGCAATTGTTCATGACACGCACATAACCAGCTTACACCTAATAATTATATAAGCCCAAGTGGTATGATTGCCACCTGGGGCTGCAAGCAAAAAAAAAAAAGAGCTACCATCTTCTTTTACTACTACGAAGAATGATGGTCGGGGGTGCCCATAATTTAATCGACCTCCTCAATCTTGGGGCCAGCACCGCCAGCAGCAGCAGGGACCTCATCGTCCATTCCACCAGCCATGTCAGCACCAGCGCCCTGGTACATCTTGGCAATGATGGGGTTGCAGAGGCCTTCCAGCTCCTTCATCTTGTCCTCAAACTCTTCAACCTCAGCGAGCTGGTTGCTGTCCAGCCAGTGGATGGCCTGCTCAACAGCGTCCTCAATCTTCTTCTTGTCATCAGTAGACAGCTTTGAAGCAATCTTCTCGTCCTGGATGGTGTTCCTCATGTTGTAGGCATAGTTCTCCAGGGAGTTCTTCGCGTCAACCTTCTTCTTGTGCTCCCCGTCCTCAGACTTGTACTTCTCTGCTTCCTGGACCATCTTCTCAATGTCCTCCTTGCTCAGCCTTCCCTTGTCATTGGTGATGGTAATCTTGTTCTTCTGGCCAGTCGTCTTGTCTTCAGCAGAGACGTTCAGGATACCATTGGCATCAATGTCAAAGCATACAGTGATCTGAGGGACACCCCTAGGTGCAGGGGGGATTCCAGAGAGTTCAAATTTCCCAAGGAGATTGTTGTCCCTGATCCGTGTCCTCTCACCCTCATAAACCTGGATCAGCACACCAGGCTGGTTGTCTGAATAGGTGGAGAAGACCTGCTCCTTCCTGGTTGGAATGGTGGTGTTCCTTGGAATAAGCACAGTCATGACTCCTCCGGCAGTCTCAAGACCAAGAGACAGTGGGGTCACATCAAGAAGTAGAAGGTCCTGGACCTTCTCATTGCCCTCCCCACTAAGGATTGCAGCCTGGACAGCAGCACCATAGGCAACGGCCTCATCCGGATTGATGCTCTTGCAGAGTTCCTTCCCATTGAAGAAGTCCTGCAGCAGCTGCTGAACTTTGGGGATCCTAGTCGAACCACCAACAAGTACAACATCATGGATAGTGCTCTTGTCCATCTTGGCATCCCTCAGGCACTTCTCCACAGGCTCCATTCACTTCCTGAAGAGGTCCATGTTAAGTTCCTCAAACCTGGCTCTTGTGATGGTCGAATAGAAATCAATGCCCTCATAGAGAGAATCAATTTCAATTGTAGTCTGCGCTGTGGAAGAAAGTGTCCTCTTAGCCCTCTCACATGAAGTCCTAAGCCTTCTCAAAGCCCTGGGGTTTCCAGTGATATCCTTCTTGTTTTTCCTCTTAAACTCCTGGACAAAGTGGTTCACCAAGCGGTTGTCAAAATCCTCACAACCGAGGTGAGTGTCACCAGTTGTGGCCTTCACCTCAAATATACCTTCCTCAATAGTGAGGAGAGAGACATCAAAAGTTCCACCTCCAAGGTCAAAAATAAGGACATTCTTCTCACCAACACTAGTAGCTTTCTTGTCAAGACCGTAGGCAATTGCAGCAGCAGTTGGCTCATTGATGATACGCATAACATTGAGACCAGCAATGACACCAGCATCCTTAGTTGCCTGCCTCTGGGAATCATTGAAGTAAGCAGGAACAGTGACCACAGCATTCTTCACAGTTGATCAAAGGTAAGCCTCAGCAATCTCACGCATTTTAATAAGAACCATGGAAGAAATTTCCTCAGCTGAGAACTGCTTCTCCTCACCCTTGTACTGCACTACAATCATAGGCTTATCCGCTGGGCCAGAAATAATCTTGTATGGCCACATCTTAATATCACTCTGAACAGCGGCATCAGAGAACCGTCTTCCAATAAGACGCTTAGCATCTGCATAAGTTAATAAAAAGAAGAACCATTAGAATCATAATTTGGACATTACATTCAGTATATCTGCTTTATATAAATATCTACAGTCTTGCCCACAGATATAAATCAAAGAAACAGGAACAGCATGAGTGACAATATCAATAGAAAATAAAGTATCAGCTCAAAAAATATCATTAGAATATGCCCTTCTATTGGATCAAGTTTCTGAAGCAATGGGCAGTTATAATAATACTGTGGATAAACACAATCTCAAAGTATGACCCAAAACAGTTCAAATGCATGAATTATCATGGACTAATTTAACACCTTGTGTGATGTGCAAACCTAAAAGAGCATGAACAAACAATAACATCTTTTGTGATCTGTACCTAAAGAATGAATCTAACATGAGCGAATTACAGCAAACATAACAAAGCAGTATAACAGTGCAAGGACTGGTTCAAAAAGCACCGAGTCAGAACAGCAAAGCGTTGGCCTGTTTAAAAAATACAAACTGGACCCTACAACCATGCAATGAAACCGACATTTACACAATTTGCCACAGTATAAAGACAATTTTTTCTTCACAAACCATATCAATGTGCAAATGCAATCATAATAGGTCCTAGAGAGCCATAATGTTGCAAATAAGAGTGCCATGAGAACTACTGGCAATGGTAAAAGAACTCTGTTTTGTGTAAGTAAACAAACGTGCCATCCAAAAAACATGGTTTGAATATTTCAATCAAAAGAAAAAACACTTTTATGTGCCAATTCTCCAAGTGAACAAACAAATACATAAATTACAAAAACAGAAAGACAAATCATCATGGTGAACATAGTATAGTCAAATATAAATTCCTTTTTCAGATGAATTTCTATCGCAACCATAACCAAGTCCAATATATATATAAAGATGAATTTACGACACTTTAATAACCGCTAAGTATAAAACAATACCTGGACAGTGCATTATCAATCATATGCAATGTGAACAGACTAGAAAAAGAAACAGCATTGCTGTCACACCCGGTTCTAAGGACAAAACCAGATATACACTGTATGTGAGTCTTAAAGGACAAATCTCACACATAGCAACAAATAGTATCAATTACAATACTTTAAATATAACGTACACAATATATAAAAGATCACCTAAAGAACAAACAGCGGAAAGACGACTTCAAACTCCGGGTGTAGACTTCACTCCACTGGATCCAACTGACTGGTTGACAACAAGCCTAACACTTCTCCTGAGATGTGGGGAAAATAGCAAGAGTGAGTCCATGTCGAACTCAACAAATATAGCAATAAGGCAGTACTCATCAACTCATAATCAATGTAACATAAATAATATATGAAGCATAAAATGATAAACCATGAACATGTTAGCAAACAGGAATCATCATTTTAATGTAAAGATTCTAAGACCGCTCGTGTCCTTGAGCAAGGCTAGTATACCAGTTTATTAAACTCTGCGCAGAGGTGTACACTTTCACTATGAGTCATGATTTACCCTTTCGCCTGAGGCCCGTCGACCTCTTAGCTCACTACCAAGGAAAGCCGGCAGGGTTCACTATGAATCCTTTCAAAGGTTTGTCTAACTAATTAGGACTGCCAGATCATCAGGTGTATGAGCCCCCCTTCCAATATGGCACATTCCTTCTCGGCTATACTCATAAGGACAGAGGTTGTCCTATACCCAGCTCGGCACCCCTAACTAACTAGAAGAGGTCCTCATACTGAGCTAAAACCAGAGCCACGTAGCCCTCACAGCTGTACTGTAAATCCCGGAGGTTCTCTTACAGATAAATCATCAAGTTGCTAAAAAGTTATTTTTATCGTTTATTACTTAGACATTAATTAAGTCACAAGATCATGGCCACAGAAATAAAACCCAAACTATACTTGCCTCGTTCAAAGCTTTCCCAATGAACCTGCTAATTCTGGTTGTCAAAGAACTCTTGGTCTCCAATTTCAATTGTACTTGTCAGTCCTCAGCCCCCGATCATGGCCACAGAAATAAAACCCAAACTATACTTGCCTCATTCAAAGCTTTCCCAATGAACCTACTGATTCTGGTTGTCAAAGAACTCTTGGTCTCCAATTCCAATTGTACTTGTCGGTCCTCAGCCCCTGATCTTTAGCACTCATGAACTGTTCTTCGTCTACTCGTAGCAAACAAGCAACACAAACAGACAAAGCTAAGAACAAACATCAATCAAAAGAAACACTGAAGAAAGAACAGTCTACACGGTAGAGCTAGTTACCATGATCACGAGAGCGTAAGAGTGACCAACAAAGGAGCTATCGTTGTGGTGGCACAACTAACGAGGTTGATCTAGGCTATTCGCATGTTGGAAAGGCATTGATAGAGCATTATTCTAACCCACAAATAAGTCACATTTTGAAAATCCTAGAATATGGTTAATGTCACTACGATCGCGTAGCTTACGTCAATATAATTCCAAAAAGTATAAGTTTGCTAAAAACAGAGCTAAAACGTGAAAGTTACGGCTAAAACAAGGTCAGGGGCATAACCGTAAATAAATAGAACTATTTTTTGTATTCAAAAATAATTTAAAAACTAAAATAAAACTCGGTTTGGACCTAAAACATAAATACCGAGGACTTCGGGTTCAAACTGTAAAAATAGCAGTCTGATTTGAACTGCGATGGACTAAATCATAATTATAGAAAAGTCTAGGGACCTTTTTGCAAAAATGCCAAGACCTGTCAGCGCTTGCGTGGTGCTGATGTGGCATACACATGGCGTCAGTGTGACTGATACGTCGACGGCCGACTGGGTCCGTTGACCCGCGGTTGACCGGTATGCCACGATCTAATCTGGGCCGCCCAGATTGGATCGTGCGGCTGGGGTTGGCCGGCAGGGTCGGGTCGCCGGGGACGCCAGCCGGAACGGCGGCGCGACAGAGGAGCTCGCCGGAGTTCATGGAACAAGCCCTACGATCCACGGTTCGACCTAAAACCTAGACCAAACGACTCAGGAGCTCATCGTGGTTATTTCTAGCAAGAAGATGACGACTCGAGAAGGCTAAAGATGACCGGTGACCGGCGGCGGCGGAGATGAGCTCACCGGCGTTCACAAGTCAGAGGCTATAGACCACTACACTGCTCGGGGTAGGTTCCAAATGATGCAGGGGCTCAAGGCGGTCTTACCCACGGTGAAGATGAAGCTTGAGGTGGTCGGCGGCGAGCTAATGATAGAAGGCAGCGGACGGCGGTGATCTGTGGGTAGCAAATAGCACTGGGTGAGCTCGATAAAATAAAATTGACAACACCAACGTGTTCATGAGGTCGAGAGGGAACTCAGACGCCTTATTACGACTGCGGAGACGGGATGATCATGACGAATTCCAAGCTCGAGCGGCGGCGGCGGTTTAGGGTTGCGACTAGGGTTCGGGTGGCGGCGCGGCTCTGCTAGGGTTCCCAAAGGAGAGCGCGGCGCACAGGATGGCATACATTTATAGGCACAGGTGAACCTCGTGCCACGCGCTTGGGCCGATCGGGCGGTGGCGCGCGTTCACGCGATGCGGAGCGGAGGGAGGCGACGGAGGACGCTGACAGGTGGGGCAGGACGGCAGGGCCCGCTTGGCAGCGACCGGGTGTGGGCGGAGCTGCTGTGGCTTTTGGGCCGCTCTGTCGCTCGTCCCACGAAGGCAGGCGCGCACTTGGCGGGCTGGCGGGGCCGCTCGCGGCCTGCTGTGGCTGGGCTGCCTCGCGGCCTGGCTGCTGGCGCGGTGGCCTGGCTGGCCGCGGCCGCTGATGGCCGGTTGCTGCTGGCCGTGGCCGCTGGTGGCCGGCTGCCGCTGGCCGAGGCCAGCCAAAGGTTTGGCCGTGGCTGGCTGGAACTGGCCAATGCTGGCCATAGTTGGCCAGTGTACTCCAGGAAAGACTCAAGGTGGCCGGGGAAGGCTATGGCTGGCTTGTGGCCGGCCAGAGTTGGCCATGGCCGACTGTGAGTGGCCACAGGTGGCTATGGCTAGCCGGGGTTGGCCAGATGAGCTGGGTGAGGCCAGGGGTGGCCCAAGCTAGGTAGGAGCTGGCCAAAACAAGATATGATGCCTTAGGGGATGGAAAAGGGTTGCTAGACTAGACTGCTGCGGATGGCCAAGGCTAGCTAGTTGAGGCCAAGAGTGGCCAAAGCTGGCTAGGGCAAGTCAGGGATGACCAGAGACTAACCTGAGCCCGCTAGAGTTAGATAGAGGGTGGTGTCTAACTAGAACGGTGGCCAACACTATAGAGGAAAAGAAAAGGCTCTCTCTCTCTATCAATGCAAGAGAAAGGGTTTTTTCCAAAAATGTTTTCCAAAACCTTCTTGAGGCAAAGTTGGGTTTTCGAAGCTTTATTTTCAAACACGAAAAGAACCTAGCCATGTCTTGTTCGGGTTTTAGAAATTCTTTTTCACATACAAGCAAAACCAAGCAAAGCACCAAGCACAAACCCATCTTTATTATCTTCATAAAAGTTTTATAAAACCACACTTTTTATCATTTTATAATGATAACAAAAGAATAAAATCTTGGCTAATTTTAAAGAAATTCATAAATCCTTTAGTTTATTTAGTGTTTTTGACATCCCAAAATAGAAATTTTGGGGTGTGACAATTATGGATCAGATCTATGCAGCCTTGAACACACCATTGCGCGCACACAACAATTCGACTATAGTGCCTTAGTCACAAACTAACAATGCGCACTAGATCGAGCCCAACAAACAGAATCATTAGACAAAACCCCCGAGTTACTCCGAAAAGGACAGGATAAGTTCGTATCAGAAACAGAGGAGAGGAATGGGCGTGCTTGCCAAAGACGTTGTTGATGGGGCTCATGGTGACTTGGTTTTTCGCGACATCACCGATGAGGTGCTCAGAGTCGGTGAAGGCGACGTAGGAAGGCGTGGTGCGGTTCCCCTGATCATTGGCGATGATCTCGACGCGGTCGTACTGCCACACATCGACGCATGAGTACGTCGTGCCCAGGTCGATGCCGATCGCCGGTCCCTCGCCCTTGGTCGGCACCATTGCTGCATCTAGAGCGCTTGCGGCGGTGGCGGCAAACACAAACTCGATGAGAAAGGGGCAGCTAGGGTTAGGGTTTCCGCGGCTGCGCTTGGAGCAAAGGCGATTGTTGCTGCGGTTTTCAGATGTGGCGGAGGCGGCGCCGATGTGGAGGTATTTGTAGTACACTTGGTCCTGGTCTCCTCCGGAATTGTGGGGAGAAGCGTGGCCGTGGCCCAACCACAACCAGAGCCCAGTTCGAACTCTTCAGCCTCTGTAGGTGGGGCCCGTAGAACATGAGTGTTTGGCTATTTGCTTTCTCCATGTGATGGGTACTGTTCGTCTTGCTATAGATCGGCATCGGCCCATTACCGATGGTAATTTTCTATTGTTCCTGATTTGAAAAAAAATCCCTATTGTTCCTAGTATATACTCCTGTTTTACTATATTTGATTTGAGCACACCTGGGCAAAACTTTCGCAATGCAACTTATCCTTTTCTTTTTTGTGATCGTAAAAAAGAGAGGACTTTATTTAGCACCGAGGAGAATTGGTTTGGCCCCTCCTCAACTCCCTACATTTTATAGAAATCACTTGAGTTTAAGAAGCAATTTTGCCACACACCGAAAAATTTGCATAGCTTGGCCCCTTCTACTTTAATCAACAACCTCTGTCACTAGCTGTTGGGGAACAATTTTGACATATAAACTTCCATCACAAACTTTGGAGTCGAGAACAAACTCTCGTTATAAATATTTGAGACAACTCAATATTCGGCGAAGATGACATGGACTCTTCGCCGTGATTGTTTCAAACTTTGCGTATGTGTTTTCACATGTTTCAGATTATCCAGCGAAGATGACTTCGCTAAACTCTTGATGACTAGCGAAGCTGACGTAGCGGCTTTGCATGAAGAGTCAATGAGGTTGTCAGCTAAGTCAAGAAATCATGATCAAGTCCAAAGTTGCTTAAGGAGACAAAAGGAAAGGGGCGAAGTGTGTTTCAACACTTCACCGATGCGTTTTTTAGCTAAATGTATAGGAGGTGTCACAACTAATCTTGTAAGATCCCTTGAATGGCGAAGCCAGGGGGTCTATAAATACCCCCTGGGTGTAAGTTTTCGGACAAAATGAAATACAATTGTAATCAGCATATTGTTTTCAACACTTATTCGCTTCACTGTCCGTTAGCAAGAGCAAAGACAAGGGAAAAGTCCCTGAAGCAAAAAATTGCGGAAGCAGAAGCAGAAATAAGAAAGCTCAACGAAGAAATAGAAAATGAGAGCGAAGTCATGATTCAAGATTCAAACTCAGCAAGCAAGAACACCAACAGCAAAGAGAACCAAAGTCATATAACAACAATTGATACATAGTCGCCCTTGTCAATCGACATTCAACTAGCAAAGTGGCCAGCAGTTTCAAATTCAACATCATCCTAACCTACAATGGCATGTCCAAACCAAGATAATTCCTTATGAGCTTCGAAGTAGCAGTAGCATCAAGCAGGGGAGATGCAAACACCCTAGCAAAGTATTGGTACTCTTCGCTAAAACCAAGGTTAATCAAATCTTGGGATCAACTTCACACAACTCTGCTCCTAGATTTCCATGGCTTACAAAGAGTTGAACTCACCAGCGATGATCTTTTCAACATCAAGCAGCAACCAAAAGAACCGTTGAGCCAATATTACAAAAGATTGTACAAGCAAAAGCTCAAATACCAAACATACCAGATGAAGTCGTCATTATAGCAGCAATCAAAGGACTGTGAGAAGGTCAACTCTCATCACACTTCAAAAGGGAAAGACCAACCACAGTTGAAAAACTATACGAAGAAATGAGAAAGTACTGTGAGTCTGACGAAGATTACAGGAAAAGAATAGAAGAACAAAAAGGAGAAAGAAACATGTCAAGACCAAACAACAACTTCCAACATTCAAGAATGGGAAACTCAGAGCGAAGACCATTTCAGAGAATAAACTATATCAACAACACAAGCGAAGTCAATAGCCAAGGCCCAAGCTCAAGCAATCAAATAAATTTCCAAAGCAACAGAAATTACAAGGAAAATTTCCGACAAAGGCCAAACTATAACAACCAAAGCAGAAACTTTGAAAGGAAAATTTTAAGGCCCGAAGAAATATACTGTATCATACATGGCAAAGGGGTTGGTCACACATCAAAGATGTGCCCAAGAGTAAAGAAAAGCATTGAAGAAATGCAAGAAGAGAATAGAGCAACTTCGCAGCTGAAAGTTGTCAACCATCTAGCTCCCCAAAGAACAAGTTACCTGCCAATAACTTACCCTCAGCACATGTTGCCACCACCTCCGCCAATCTATAATTGTCAACCGTTAGCAGTGTGCCCACAAAATCAATGGGGCCCAAGTCAGCAGCAAAGTTTCTATCCTGAAAGTTCAGTGGCAAATAGCAATCACCAAATTCAAACAACAACAACATGCCCAAAGCATCAACAAGCAACGGGAATACAATCATCCCAAGCAAAGGAAGAATTATGACAATCTTCGAAGGAAATAGCATGGAGCTCGATACAAGAAATGAAAAAATAAATTATTTCAGAAGAGTAAACTCCATAGCAGTCGAAGGTCTATTCAAGAAAACAAGATGGTCCCACATGCCAATCATATTCTCAGAACAAGATCTCAAGCTCAAAGATTACCCTCATATGGACGCAATGGTCATGGAAGCAAACATTGAAGGTTGGGCAGTATCAAAAATTCTAATAGATGGTGGCAGCTCAGCAGACATCATATTCACAAGAACTCTAGACGCAATGCAAATTGACAAAAAAATCTTGGGAAGAGCCGAGCACCCATTAGTTGGCTTTGGCGAAAAGAAAATAAACTTTGTCGGCAGAATTGTCTTGCCAGTCTCATTCAGAATAGTGAATAATGCGAGAACAGAGCAAATAGCATTTGATGTTGTCGAAATGCAAAGCCAATACAACGCAATCTTTAGAAGGGGAAGTTTAAATGCCTTCGAAGCCATAGTAAGCTACCCATACTTATGCATAAAGATGCCAGCAGTCAATGGCATCATAACCATCTTCGGCGATCAAACAGAGGCAAGAAACATAGAAAGAGATGCAAGCCCAGCTTTCAAAAATATCCACGTGATATAAGAAGAAGAAGATGATGATGAACTTGAAACTGAAAATGCGAAGACACAAGAAAAAGCGAAGCCTTGTGAAGACATAAAGAAAGTACCAATCAACCCAATGGTGCCAGAAAGACAAGTTATCATCAGCACAAATCTATCAAAAGAAGAAGAAGAAAAGATAATACAAGTCCTGCGAAGTAATAAGGATATCTTTGCCTGGTCTGCACAAGACTTAGGAGAAGTAAGCAGGGATGTCATAGAACACAAGCTAAACATTGACCCAAACTTCAGGCTAAAAAAGCAAAAACTCAGAAAGTTGTCCGAAGACAGAACTAAAGCTACGAAAGCTGAAGTCCAGAGATTGCTAGATGCAAAAGTCATAAGAGAAGTACAATTCACAACTTGGCTCGCAAACATAGTCATGATGCAGAAGAAAAACAAAACATGGAGAATGTGTATAGACTTCACAGATCTCAACAAGGCATGTCCAAAAGACAACTTCCCTCTACCAAGAATAGATACTCTAGTAGACCAAGCAGCAAGAAGTAAAATGCTCAGTTTTCTCGACTGCTATTCAGGCTACCATCAAATTTGGATGAAAAAAGAAGATGAAGAATACACAAGTTTCATTACACCATTTGGAACTTACTGTTTCCAAAAAATGGCCGAGGGGCTTCGTAATGCAGGAACAACTTTCATAAGAATGACATCCACAGTCCTCAAATATCAAATACCAAGAAACTTGCTTGTGTATGTTGATGACTTGGTAGTAAAAATCAAAAAAGAGAAGACCATGTCGAAGATTTACAAGAAACCTTCTCAAACCTCAGAAAAGCAAATTTAAAGTTGAACCCAGAAAAATGCACATTTGGAGTTCAAACATGCAAAATTTTGGGGTGCATCGTATCTACAAAAGGAATTGACCCGAATCCAGAGAAGGTGAAGGTAATACTGAATATGCAAGTGCTAAGAAATATCAAGGACATCCAAAAGCTGACAGGAAGATTAGCTTCGCTGAACAGATTTATATCCAAATCAGCTGAGCGAAGCCTCCCAATATTTCAAGCACTAAAAGGGAAAAAGGAAAAATTCAACTGGGGTCAAGCACAACAAGAAGCTTTCAAAGAAATAAAGAAGCATCTATCTAACCCCACAACTTTGGCAACACCTGACCCAACGGCAGATTTGCTATTGTATGTATCAGCAAATGAAAGTACAGTTAGTACAGTATAGATACAAGAAGAAGAAAATGAGCACTTAACAAGACAAGTCCCAGTATACTTCGCATCTGAAGCTTTATCTGGATCAAAAATTTTCTATTCAGAAATCAAAAAAATTACATATGCTATACTTATGGCATCTAAAAAGTTGAAACACTACTTCCAAGCGCACAAAATTAGAGTGCCGATAAATTAACCCCTCAAAGAAGTGTTACAAGGCTGTAAGTCCTCAGGAAGATTGAGAAAATGGGCTGTAGAATTATCTCAATACTTCATCAAATTTGAGAAAAGAACAACAATAAAATTCCAAGTGTTGGCTGACTTCCTAGTAGATTGGACACCTTCAGAGTACAATCAAGAAAGAATGGATCAGCCAGAATGGATAATCTATTGTGATGGTGCCTGGGGCTTCGCCGGTGCAGGAGCAGCAATCATAACCTCACCTTCTGGAATCAAACTCAAATATGCAGCAAGACTAGAGTTTCAATGCACCAACAACATTGCAGAATATGAGGCAGTATTGTTGGGACTTCGCAAAGCAAGAGCAATGGGAATTCAAAAGCTAATAATCAAGATAGATTCTCAAGTTGTGGCTGGGCATATAGAGAAAAATTACAAAGCAAGAGATCCAGAGCTAGCAAAATATCTCCAACTATTGAGGGATCAAGAAAAACACTTCGTCGGATTCACAGTGAAAAGTATCTTAAGAAATGATAACACAGATGCAGACGAAATTGCAAAAGTCGCTGCTCAAAAGTTAGAGTTACTGAAACAACCTTGAATTCCACGAAGAGAAATCTACAGAGTTGAAGTGTAATATGACCATTTAAATCACATTACCCGATAATAGTTGAAAATCATAATCCATACATCGAACAAAAGAGTGCAGATTAGAGGGAGTTACAATAACTTATTACATCGCCACAGGGTGGAATCAGAGTTCATGTAGCATAACAGTAAAAGCTTGAGGTGCGGAAGCTTTCATCTTCTCTCCAACTTGAGCGTAGGCACGAAACCCTCAATCGCTGTACTCCCCAGATGAGTACTCACTCCTTGCACCTGAAACCAAATTTTCAGTATGATTTGTATTAGCCACACTCCCATCCTATGCATTGCTTTGTGGGAGTGGATGCAAACATAAGGGTATCTCAAAAGGAACCTATAAGGCTGGGGCTTTCCTATGCATTAATTAGGTATTTAAATAACAATAAATCAAGTTTTAAACATATTCCCATCCCCATCATCCATCTCTTTCCATGTCAGCAGCATTATCCCAACTCCTCCAACACCATCTCAGACTCAAGTCGACAAGCTGACTCCCTCTCGGCTTGCCTCAGCGGCCCGCAGCCCTCAACTTGGCTCACGGCCGGAAATTACACTCAGGAGGAAGGTAGAACACTCCACTCACTAGTCCGGTGCATGCGGAACATAGGAAAGGTCCATAGCCGAAGATTCGGCATATGTATTGATCGATCAACCATACACTCTGCAGAGGTTTCACTAATCCACCAGATAACCATCGATGCACGCGCGCACCTAGGCAGATTCTGGGCGCCTACTGCCATAGGCGATGCCACTCTACCATCCAGCACTGGATCGCTGGAACTGTGAAGAGAGCATGTATCCGCTCCCGTAGAGGATGCCATGCCATCTACCCACTCCTGAAGGGGGTGCCATGATCGTCTCGGTAGGGTGTTAGCTCCATCCCATGCATATACCTTCCTATCACTTCTCGCCTAGCAGTAGTGGCATTGACCTATCCAGCGGTTCGACCGTCTCCCCCCATTGAGAGCGAGTGGAAAGCAAGAGATTCCTAGGTCTGGATACCAGCGCAACAGTTCCTAGATTTGACCAAACCGAGATATCTTCATCAGGGTTTATCTTTAATGTGCTACCACGGCACCTTCATCCCGGGCTCCACCTCTCAGAGGATCACACCCAAGGACCACCATCACATCTCAGTTAGCCCGCCACAGGCTCCTCTCATGGGAATGTCCAGAACCATTCCCTGGCAAGACTTGCTCCAAAAGCTCGTCGTAGATCCCGGCTCGATCGACTCAACCCTCACCCTACTCCCTGCCGTAAACTCCACCCCAAACCCGGATACAACATCATCAGCTCACATGCCCATCTGATCCATCAACTCACACATCCAGCCTGGCACCCTCTAGGCCTTTTCCGGGTTCATCACGTCGCATCAAAATGTAAGCGAGTGAAGTATAGAAATTTAAATATAGCAGATAAGCAAGTGGCTATCATAACAGCGGGTAAGTAAGTGAAAGTTTACAACAAGGTAGGGCTCATCAAGTAAATAATCTATTATGCAGTCCTAGCATAGGAATAGCATTATAGCAACATGAATTTAAAGCACTAGCCATACTATAATTGTCATGCGTAATGGGATCTACGAGGTTGGGTGGTGTGTGGCACCTTCACTAACGTAGTTGTTGGACTTCTCCTGGTAGTCACTGTCGTCAGACTTGTCCTCGCTCGAGCCTGTAACGAGATTTAACGGTCGCGAAAGTGACCCCTATAGATTAGCACAAGGAATGATTGCAAAATAGAAGATTCAAATGCACTCAAACATAGCCTAGATAGATAGGTCTCGATTTATAGAAAATTTGGATATGTGGATCATAATTTTCTGAGCTCGTATGAATTAGTTATGAATTTTCAAAGATTTAACCATTTTCTGAAAAAGAAAAAGGGCTCGAGGGTATGGTCGCGAGGGTATGGTCTCGAGGGGGTACGGTCTCAAGGGTATGGTCTAGAGGGTATGGTCTCGAGGGTGTGGTCTCGAGGGTAAGGTCTCGAGGGGGTACGGTCGAGGACGGAAAACAGATTACAGAGTAGACGGATTCAAGGGTAGGCTCGAAGATAGAAAACTGCTCTGCTTCCACAGCGGTGCTCGGCCGGTGACGGCGGGGTTAATTATCCGGTGAGGGGCTGCTCCAGGACTTCGCTAACCCGTGCATCGTCTTCAGGTCGTCAAGGCGGACACGAAGGTGGTCATCAAGTTGGGAGCTTGGTTCCGGCGACGTGCTTTACGGCGGACAGCGGCTCAAGGGTGACGGTGCTCGAGGTGTCGAACTCGAGGGTCGACGTATCGAGGTGTTGATCTCGAGGGTCGGTTCGAGCGCGTGATCCATCTCGAACGAGATCGGCTCGAGCGTGGGGTTCCTCCTCGGCGATCGGCGGCGGGGAAACCCTCGATTCCTGGTGCTGTAATGGATCTCCGGCGCCATTAACCCGCCCATCGGTTTCGGGACTTCACGACGATCACGTTGATGGGCTTCTGGGCGGCAGCTTTGCTTCCGGTGATGAGCTCTACGGCGGACGGCGGCTCGGTGGCGACGGCGCTCAATGTACACTTCACAGCAAGTCACTCCAGCTCCAATTGGTGGCGTAGATGGGCGATTGGAGTCACGCAGCACCTGCCCGAGGTGCCGGTGGTGACCAAAACACACGGCGGAGTCCGCGCGGGCAGCAACTCCCACGGCAGAGCTCCGACAGGTCCTCGGTGCACGGCAACGGCACTCTGAGAGGGTCCACGGTCTCCATCTCCTTGCCCAATCGATGCAACACATCACGGCGGAGCTTCCCAGCTTCTTCTTGCTCCACGGGGTGGTCGGAGGTGGTAGGAAACAACGGTGAACGGCGGCGCTCTAGAGCGGCAATGCACTGACACGTCGACGGCAAGGTGGTTCGGGTCGGTGCTCTGGCGAGGCAAACGTGGAGCTAGGGTGCGCACGGAGTCCGTCTCATCAAGGCGGCGCAGATCCGGGGTCAATGGAGGATAGAGCTCAACGGAGAGGCGGCTAGGTTCGCCGTGGCGGCGCTCGGTGCGTGGCGGCGGGCAAGGCGGTGCTCCGGTCCGGCATCCTCCCGATGCCGTGGTCCAAGGGGGCTTGGCTGGCCTCGTGCGTGTGTGTGGGTGTGTCCAGTGAGGTCGGTAGCGACCTGGGCCTACGCGCTCACGGCGGAGCGCCGTGGCTAGCAGCACGGCGAAGGTCGAGAAGATGGCATGGCGGAGGTGCTCACCGACGTGGACGGGGATGGAGGCGCGGTACAAGTCCAAGCGGCTCCGGCTCGCGGTACTGCTCCTCCTTCGTGCTCTCGATGCAGCAACGGCGGCTCCAGGTCGGCGGTGACGGTCTTCTTCTCCAACTCTGACGGTGGCTTCTTATCCTTCCCCGACTCCTTTCTTCCCTCTTCCTCCACCTCTTCTCCAATTGAGGCTGGCAAGATGGAATTGAGTTCCACCAGAGCGGTGGCGGCGGCCTGGGAACCCTAGGGTGCCGGGATGCTTGCTTTATAGGGCGGACGCGGAGGTAGGTGGCCGGCGGACGGCCGATCACGGCTTCGGCTTGATCAAGCGGCCAAGGGATGTCCAGGTCAGCAGCTGAGGCTCGATCTGGGTCCATGGAGCAGCGAGGGAGGGCTAGGCAGTGCTGGGTGTCAAAGCTCTTTACGGCGGCAGCGTTCCACCGTGTCGGCAGCGCAGGTGCGCGCGGAGAATCTCGCCTGTGGCCGTGGGCACTTTGCGCGGGCTGGTTGGTCCAGGTGGCTTGCGGGCGCGCGTCGATGCGGGGTGACACGGGATCGAGCGGTCGGGGCGGGTTGCTTAGGGGCGACGCCGGGGAAAAGTGCTAACGCGAGCGCGCGCGGCCGGTCGGGTGACCTCAGCGGGCGCGATGACATGTGGGTCCCGCTGCGGGACCCCATCATCAGCGGCTGCGGCGGCTCGGTGCGGCGCGCGGACGCGCGCGGCTCTTGCTAGGCCGTCGGCCTGGTTAGGCTGCTCGGGCCGGTTTCCTTTTCTTTTTCTTTTTCCTTTTCTTTTTCCTTTTTCATTTTCAAATATATTTATATATATACATATATATATTTGTGAGGTGCTAAATATGAGCAACAAAATAGTGGGTATACATGGCCCAAATAATGCTAGGTATTATTCCCTTAATATTTATTTGTCAAAATAAATATTATGTTGCCATTTTTAATAATCAACACATAAACCAAATAAAATCCAATCACTCCTTTAATGCAACATGATGATTGAACTATTGAAACATTAAAATGTAACATGTGAACATAGAGCATTGTTATGAGATGTTAATTAATTTACAACATATGAATGCCATGCATGACATGCTAGGGTTGATGCATATATAAGGGGTAGATGATGACATGTTGCACCACATCACTCAGGGTTTTGTCGAAAAATTTTTGTAGTTCGGATTTTTGGGTTGTTACAGTTACCACTGGAAGTATTCTTCCAAACTATCACCGAAGCCTCAACAAAAATAAAAGTTGAACAACCGAAAGAAGTACACATCATAGAAAGCGAAGACTAGAGAGATCCAATTATGGCATTCCTCAAAGGATTTTATGAGCCAGAAAATAAAGTTGATGAAATAAAAATAAAGCAAAAGACCAGAAGTTACAAAATCATCAACGAAGGATTGTACAGGGAAGGAGTTTGCCAACCATTACTAAAGTGCATCTCAAGAGAAGATGGGAAAAACTTGTTGAAAGAAATACATAAAGGAATCTGTGGATGTCACGCTGGGGCTAGATCAATAGTTGGGAAAGCCTTCAAGCAAGGGTTTTTCTAGCCAACTGCCCAAAGTGACAGCAAAAAAATCATTCGGACTTGTCATAATTGTCAAATGGCAAGGAGCAAATTCAATGCACCAGGAACAAAGCTTCAACCAATTGAACCAACTTGGCCACTTGCAAGATGGGGAATCGACACAGTTGAAAAGTTACCTCTGGCTCAAGGCAATTACCAATACGCAATAGTTGCAGTTGAATATTTCACCAAATGAATTGAGGCGAAGCCAATCACCAACATGTCCTCTCACACAATGAAAAAATTCCTATGGCAAAGCATCATATGCAGATTTAAAGTCCCAAGACACATCACAGTAGATAATGGAACGCAATTTGACAGCAAAGACTTCAGGGAATATTGTCAGTCAATGGGAATCAAACTTTGCTTCGCATCAGTAAGACACCCACAGTCCAATGGAGCAGTCAAAAGAGCAAATGAGATAATTTACACTGGAATTTCAAAATGCTTAACAGACCTAAAAAAAGGAAAATGGGTCGACGAATTACCAAGAGTTATCTGGTCTCACAACACTTCGAAGCCAAGGCCAACAGATTTTTCTCCATTCAAGTTACTATATGAAGATGAAGCAATGACCCCCGAAGAAATAAAGTATGAGGGACTAAGAACAAACATTCAATGATCATAAAAGAGGATCTAGCAACAAGTAAAGATCTACTCAAAGAAGAAAGAAATGAAGCACTTGAGAATATCAAAAAGTACCAACTTGAAACATAGAAGTGGTACAACAAAAAAGTCAAACCAAGAGAGTTAGTACCAGGAGATTTTATCCTCAAAAGAAAAAGAGATGAAGACACAGTGAAAAAATTCCAACAAAAGTAGGAAGGGCCTTTCATCATCATTAGAACAAACAAAGAAGGTGCGTATCATCTAGCAAATCTGAAGGGTGAAGAACTCAGTCACACTTGGAATATAGAAGCACTTCACAAATACTACCCTTAGCCAAACCAGAAGAGTAGTCTTCTTTCCTGTAAAGTAGAAGTAGAAGTTTCATTCCAAGCAAACTTACAACGTAATCGAGCTGCACTCTTTTTCCACTCAGGGGAAACCCTCCGCAGGGTGAGTGGTTTTTTAACGAGGTAGTCTCTTTATAAATCTCATGAAATATAAATGAGAAAATAGTTTCCCCAAAGATATGTCTCTACATTACACAACTAAAAGTACAAAATGCCGAAGAGTATATCCAACATATACTCCCATATCAGCACAAATGCTGAAAAATTAAGTTAGCATCAACATTTTATTAAATCTAAAAAATGCTAACTTATCCAACTCAAATAAGTCTAAGGCAAATTTTTTGACTTTATTTTACTAAGGTGAAAATGTTTTTGGCTTCTAAGGAAGCGTACGCGTCCACTTCGCACGAAAAAGAAGGGACAGTGTTTCAAAATTTGCTAAGACAAATTTGTTGACTTCATTTCAATAAGGTGAAAATGTTTTCAGCTTCTAAGGAAGCGTACGCGTCCACTTCGCACAAAAAAGAAGGGACGGCGTTTCAAAATTTGCTAAGACAAATTTTTTGACTTCATTTCACTAAGGTAAAAATGTTTTCATTTTCTAAGGAAGCGTACGCGTCCACTTCACACGAAAAAGAAGGGACGGCGTTTTAAAATTTGCTAAGGCAAATTTTTTGACTTTATTTTACTAAGATGAAAATGTTTTCAACTTCTAAGGAAGCGTACGCGTCCACTTCGCACGAAAAAGAAAGGACGGCATTTTAAAATTTGCTAAGGCAAATTTTTTAACTTCATTTCACTAAGGTGAAAATGTTTTCAGCTTCTAAGGAAGCGTACGCATCCACTTCGCACGAAAAAGAAGGGACGGCGTTTTAAAATTTGCTAAGGCAAATTTTTTGACTTCATTTCACTAAGGTGAAAATGTTTTCAGCTTCTAATAAAGCGTACGCGTCCACTTCGCACGAAAAAGAAGGGACGACGTTTTAAAATTTGCTAAGGCAAATTTTTTGACTTTATTTCACTAAGGTGAAAATGTTTTCAACTTCTAAGGAAGCGTACGCGGACAATTCACATAAAAAAGAAGGGACGGCGTTTCAAAATTTGCTAAGACAAATTTTTCGACCTCATTTGACCAAGGTGAAATTGTTCTCGAGCTTCTAAGCGAAGCATACGCGCCCACTTCGCACGAAAAGGGAGGGACGGCGTTTTAAAATTGGATAAGATAAATTTTTCAAACATTATTTCACTAAGAAGAAAACATTTTCAGTCTCTAAGCGAAGTATACGTATCTACTTCGAACAAAAAGAAGAAACGACATTTCAAAATTTTATTAAATTCTTCAAATCGATCTCGTCAGAGCAAAAATATTACCAGTCCTTAAGCGAAACACAAACCAATCACCTCAAATAAAAAGCAGGATCTCCAAAAAGAAAGACAATAAAATTCAAATCGATTATACAATACTCATTTACAAGCGAAGATAAACTCACACACTTCGCAGTATAACAAAGATGTCTTGCATTACAAATTACCCAATTACAAAAATGCATTTACAAAATTAGTCATCTTGAGAACTAACTACTTCGGCAGCATCACCAAGTATGTCGCTCACAACTTTATTAATAATATCGTCCGCTTCACGGCGTAAATAGTCTTAATAAACATTTAACGGCGAAGTACTTGACCCAGATGACTACAGGAAAAAGAGGTTAGAAGACGAAAGTCCAACCACAGATGAAAAATAAACTTTACATAACAAACTTTACCTGTGCAAAATCCGTGAAATAAAAAAACTCGACAGTTAGGAGGCCTGATACTGCAGTATCGTTTATTCACATCTACAAAAGAGTTATAAGATAAAACCCCCAAAGAAAAAGTACCAAGTCCAAAATAACGAGACCAAAAACTTACGGGCAAGAAAATCATCAATATCACAATCTTCATACTTCGTACGAAAGTCATAAAATTCGCTAGGCTCGAAAACAAAGTTATCTTTAGACATTAACAGCGGGGTAACGTCTTCGACATCCTGCACAGGCTCAGCATGAGGAACCTGCGCAGGATGGACAAATAGTCAAACAACTTCCAAGTATATATATTACAAAGTCAATAACATAGAACCATTGTATCTTAAAACCCTCTCATCTCACAAAAGAAAAAACAGCTAGAGTCTAAGGATGGCCGCCACTAACATTGCCTGATCCAGCACCACTTTGACCCCTGGCTCCAGCATCCCTCTTCGCAATCTCCTCCGCCTCCTTCTGAACAGCCTCTGCCTCTTTTGCAATTTTCTAACAAGCAAAAAGAAAAAGTTAGACACAAAAGAATAGGAAAAAACCACAATAAGCTAAATACATCGCATACCTTCTGCAAATTCTCCTTAGCTTTATCAAAACAATGAGCTCGACCACCAGACCTCCAATACTACTCAAGATACTTGTTACACAATATTTGTGTAGCCTTCGTCACATTAGTCAAGTTATCCACAGAAGAAAACTTGTACCGGTCATCACAAAGTTGCGCAAACAAGGGTCCTGGCTCTGTTTCATCAAGTGAAACAATGCACGAGCAAAATAGTAAACCCCAATGTCAACTGTGGTCTCCATAACATGAGACAAGTCTTCATACTGATGGCAAAGCCAACTGAAGAAATTATCATGGTCACCTAGATCCCAACATTTTTTACCAGGCCTAGCCCCAAACTTGTCATAGCTTTCAAAGCACAATTCCCAAATACGATTGCAGTTGTCAAAGAAAGACTTGTCCTGCTCCTTCAATTTTATTTCAATACGTCGCATACCTTCTTTCAACTTTTCATTCTCCGCAATAACCTTCTTCATATCATCTTCTTTCCTTTCAACATCAGCAAGAGCACCAATTAACCTAGTCTCCAAACTGTTATGAGCTTCTACGACATCAGCTCTCTCTTTCTCCTTTCCCGCAAGTTGCTTTTTCAGATTTTGAATCTCAACCTGATAATCGCGCTCGCGAAGGGCGAAAATTTTCTCTTTTTCTTCCAAACCAGTCCACAAACCTCTCATCAGGAGAGAACCTTTGTACATCATCGATAACCTAGCATCAGCAACTTCGAGTAAGGGTTTCTTGGAAATTTCAAGTTCTGCATCAGGGACAGTGAAGGCCTTGTCTATACACTTTGCTAATTGAACCTCAGAAGTTTGAGGCATCATCCGAAGTTTATCAGACCCAATGCCTATAAACTTGAAGCAGTCAAGACCCAAACCTTTCTCCTGACAAAACTCTAAGTCCCGCCTCAGCGCTTCAGAAACTTCCCCTTCACCAACAACAGGAGCAACAGGAGTTGCAGGGTCCTGCTGAACATTCTTCATCTTGCTAAAGTCAACATTCTTTTGGGGAGAAGACGGTGCATGAGGAAAAATTGTTTCTGCAAAAATAAAAACCAAACAATCAGTGAAAGAAAACAATTCAAGTCAAAAGGAAAACGTGAAGCCAAAACACTTACCAGTAGAGACGCGCTCACCCAAATTACACTCAACACTTTTTCCACTCTCAACATGGATAGTAGAACTGGACAAGCGCGCCAAACGATCATCATTGATCACATCATCAAATACTTCATCATCACTATCTTTAAAATCAAGAGTATAAACCCTTGAACCACAAACTTTTTTCAAAACTTTATCCACCTCAACTTCGCCAACTTTAACCGCGGCAGGAATTTCAGCCGAAGCCATCTCCCTTACATCAACATTTTGATCATGAGACCCGATAACTGGAGCTCTAGAATTAGGCTTCGGCGAGGCAGGCTTACCATCCCTTTGGGAATCTTTTGCAGCAGTTTCTTTCTTAGAAATTAGCTGCTCAACTCCAGCCGGATCCTCAGCAGGAAAACTTTGATCTTGCAAATTCTGCAATGTATAAAGGCAAAGTTACACCACAAGAAAACATCATAGCAATTTCTCTCACCTCATCTTCAGCATGCTGAGTCAGTGAAACACCCACATCGTCAACAGCCTTCGCAGTCTCACCACCATCTTTCCCAGAACCACCCAAACCAGCAATCACATTTCCTTCGACATCCAACCTTTATTCAAGGACAGCTTCGATATCATCCACATCCAGCAAACAAGAAGGACTTTGATCCTTCTTCAATTTCTTTGCGACAACTTTCCCAGCACCACCACCAGCCTTACGCTTACCAGCCTTAGCAATTGTTTCCTTCTCCTTCTTTTTACCCTGTTTCTTGTCACGAGCATAGGCAGGAGGAGGTCTTTCTCCATACTCAACATTAGCAACTTTGAAAACTCTATTCAAGCATTTATAGTTCTCTCCAAGTATCTTGTCAATGTTATTCTTCTCGCTCAAGACATATTTACCAAGCAAATCCTCAGCCCGACTTTCAACAGATTTCACAAAATCTTCATCACAAGCAAAAGTCCTTGGACGATGAAAGTCATTATCCGGGTACTTGTAGTTCACCCCTCGGACTTTTTTAGCATAAAACATTGAAAAGACCAACCTTTCTTCAACGGCCAAATTCTGGCAGCTGCATACTCTTCAACAAGATCTCTAGCACATTGTAGTGAAGCTGTGCACTTGTATGTCTTTACAGCAGTCTTCGAGATCATAGAAGTAGGAAAAGATGGAGATAATTTAAACTCCTCAATCTCCATTCTAGCAGCCATTGGATATATCTTCACCATTTTCTTCGTCTCTGGATCCCTTTCTTCAACCATAGGCACCTTATGATAGAACCAATATCTCGACCAATCTCCAACACCCCACTTATTCTTCATTGCCGGAGAAACTTGAACGGCATTACGAGCTATTTTAAAGCTAGAACAAGCAAAGTACTTGGTAACCACTCGACCATCAAGCATAAACTCTTTGAATTGAGTATGCATCTCAAACAACTCACAAAAAGCGGCAATATCAACATTAGCTTCCTAGGACTTCACAGCCCAAACAAACTGAGCCAACCTAACCACTCTGTTAGGCATCAAGTAATGCATCTGAATGTTGAAGGCCTTTAGCACATCTTCAAGGAAATCTTGACAAGGGAAACGAAGACCAGCAGTAAACAAATCCTTATAAACAATACATTCATCTGGATATGGCTTCGGATTGGTCTCCGTAGGATCAGACACCCTCACTGGACTGCGCTCAACAAACTTCAATCGAAACATCTCGTCAAGATGACCCTTTTCGAACAAAGTCCTTCCAAAAGTCAAAGTAAAACCTTCCTCATCTTTCACCAAATATTCAACAAATGCATCAACCCCATCAAGATTCTCCTCGTCAGAATCCATCTAAGACTTGTCCTCTTCGCCTTTAGAGCTTTCTTGGGAATGAATTTGATCTTGTAAGTCTCATGAAGACATCTGCAAAAAATCAAGATCAAAACAATACCTGACAAAATTAAAAGACACAAAAACTTGAAGGAACAAACCTAGCCGAAGTTTTCAGACACACTTCATTCAAGAATTCAAAACAAGACAAGCACAAAAGCAACAGATGTCAAGAAAAACTATCTCAAACTTTCTAACTCAAGAAAAATTTTAGCAGAGCTTCCCCTCCTTTGAAAACGATGACTCCAGGGGGGAGGCATCGCTATTTATAGGTAAAGCTCAGTCAACCAGTCAAAACTAGCCGTAGGGTTCAAAATTCAAACAGGCCAACTCCAAAGTTTGGACGGCGTTTGTTAGGCAAAGTTTCATATAAACTTCACGGGATTCAGACCTTTGGAGTAGGCCTTCACCCGCGAGGGGCTGCTATTGGGGAACAACTTTGACATACAAACTTCCATCACAAACTTTGGAGTCGAGAATAAACTCTCATTATAAATATTTGAGACAACTCAATATTCGGCGAAGATGACGTGGACTCTTCACCGTGATTGTTTCAAACTTTGTGTATGTGTTTTCACATGTTTCAGGTTATCCGGTGAAGATGACTTAGCTAAACTCTTGATGACCAGCGAAGCTGACGTAGCGGCTTCGCTTGAAGAGTCAATGAGGTTGTTAGCTAAGTCAAGAAATCATGATCACATCCAAAGTTGCTTAAGGAGATAAAAGAAAAGGGGCGAAGTGTGTTTCACCACTTCGCCAATGTGTTTTTTAGCTAAATGTATAGGAGGTTCCATGATTAATCTTGTAAGATCCCTTGAATGGTGAAGCCAGGGGGTCTATAAATACCCCCTGGGGTGTAAGTTTTCGGATAGAATGAAATACAATTGCAATCAGCATATTGTTTTCAACACTTATTCACTTGTGTGATTTTATCGTCACAACACTAGATATATGTTTCGCTAATTGCACAAGCTCCCTATATAGTCTAGAGTTTCACCTTTCGACAACACTCACTAAGATCGCTACACCCCTTCAATAGATACATAAGATGGGATCTTTGTTGTATGTTTGAGTTTAGAGTACATATGAGTTATGTAGTTTGACTTTACAATTGCCTTGCGTCTGATCTAGTCTTTTGCTAAGCCTAAACCCTCCATGCAAGCCAGAGCTCAACCTCTTTCTACGTTTGTGGCGAGGACATGTACAATATCATCTCTAATGAAATACAGGTGAAGTCCCGGTCACACACCTAGACTCTTGCTTGAAAGCACCATTAGTATTTTACCTTAACTCCACATGTCGGAGGAGGCTACCAACTCTTTTGTTTCACCTCATAGCCAAAGATGATATGACATTAGGTCTCTTCATGTTTCCCTCCGTCGGTTAAGTTGTAATTAGTTCATGATAGTAATGCTCTAGGAAAGTCAACAGAGCTTCCATTGGACATGCTAAGGCCGTGTTTGGATGTTGATGGATTCATCTTAATCAACGTGTGTTGCCATGGACTGAGTGGAATTTAGAGTTCTACTCCAATTCTTTCCAACACATATGTATTAATGTCAGTCTGACTACATTATCCAGACAAGTTCTAGAATTGCTAGAACAGTGCATATTTTATTCCAATTTTAAAATAATCAGTAGGGAAGAAGTCTGACATAAGTTAAAGGACGCAAATCCCTCTAACTTAAGTTAAAAAGAGGCTCGTATGGAAAGTTGCCTCTTTGGCCTTTGCCTATATTTGTGCCCCTTCCTTGACGAGCCTTAGAAGAGCCTTAGAGGTGGCTTGATTATCCATTGCTAGTTTAATCCAACTTTAAAATATTCAATAGGGGAGAAGTCTGACATAAGTTACAGGACGCAAATCCCTCTAACTTAAGTTAAAAAGAGGCTCATATGGAAAGTTGCCTCTTTGGCCTTTGCCTATATTTGTGCCCCTGCCTTGACGAGGCTTAGATTTAGAGCCTTAGAGGCGGCTTGATTGTCCATTGATAGTTTAATCAGAAAGATGAACTAATGGCCTATGTTCATAGGATCATATGAAATTCCATGGTTCTAGTGATTCTTCCAAAAAACCATTTGGCTTCAGAGAGTGAAATGTTGGCATTGTAGTGTTGTTCATAGGATCCAACTCTTAACTCTTGAAGAATTGAGGTGTTTTGGTGTTGGGAGAGAGAGAGAGAGAGATTTGAGGTGTTTTCTTAATTGGTGTCATTAACTGCGACTCATGTTGATGGATCATCATTGTGCGGTAACAAATGCATGGACATATGAGCCAAATTTCAAGCGTCAGAGCATCTCCAACAGACTCATAATCTTCGTAAAAGCCGGTTTACCGAGCATGAGCAAAAAGATCCATCCAACATATTGTTTATCATGTTTCTATTTTTGCCAAGCTAGTTTACCGAGCATGAGCAAAAAGATCCATCCAACATATTGTTTATCATGTTTTCTATTTTTGCCCGTCATCTATCCCGTCTTTATCGGAGGCTATATTTCCCGAGAGGCAGGCCCTCGCTACCCATGTCACATGCATGAATCTGGCCGTCTGCTCGCTCGTGGGCCTCCATCTCCCGTTGAGCGCTGCTATCCCATGAGCAGTTTCTTAAAATAAACAATGGGTACAGAAAATCTGTTGACGAAAGCTTAATTTTCGCAAAGCCATTCTCTAGAAAAACTTATAAATTTGAAATTTTAAGTCTAAATTTTACAAAGGCTGTTCAGTCTACAGAAGCTAGGCCAGTAGTATTAAGAACCTTTAACACATGTTCTAATGAACAAACACAAGGACACTGAAGACACGACCCCAATGAAATTATTAGAGATAGTAGAGTCGAGTAGTCGCCGCTCAGTAGGTTATGATGAAGTAACTAAATAACGGCTGCTCAAAAGTCTATAACGGAAGGAATTAATTTCAAAAGTCTACACTTTGTTTTCTAACAGGAATGTCGCAGAGACAGAACCAACGAAGGCTCAAATAGCAACAGGCACAGTGTGTCAGAATTGTTGGTTTATTTTAAGCCATGCACTATTTTGACATACAAGTCCACAATGCTTGCAATTCAGCACCTAACTCTGATGGAATTCATTACTCACATACTCAACATTTTCTTAGAGGATATTTCACTGACACCGGAACACCACCTCCAAATCTGTGGTTCAGGACCATGAAAATGAAGTGGAAAAAAATGAAAGAAATACTTTACAGCCAGACAATTCACAGTCCAAGAATTGCTAGTTAAATCTTCAGCTTCAAATGTGCAATGCAAGATTCAGAAGCTGAAGTAATCAATTTATGACAACTTGGTGATCAGCTCTTGAAAATCAAAAACCACCCAATCTGCTTGTACTGCGACCGGCTCTCTCATTTGAACACCGGCATAACAGATGAACAAGTCTGCTCCGCCAGGTTGCCGAGCCTGCAAAGACATGGGCTAATTAATCTCGTTGTATAACATTTTATTGTGCTACAGTATGATTGTTAAATTGCTATACACTGATATATAAAGTCTCGTATCATTAAGCTGCATACACTCAGCTAGTTATAGCTTTCTCTGAAATATTCACTAAAGAATAGCTGTCATATGTCAATAGCCTTAAACCAATTTCTGTCGACAGGTCTTAAGCAAAACAAACACATTGACCCACTCTTTGTAACATCATGGTAAATTATATTTTTGAAGTTCCCCCATGGACCCACCTATTATTTATACCTCTTGCTACATGAACAAGAGAAACAAAATTAGAAGATTAGAGTGGAACACACAAACAGTGAGAAATGTTTGCATGCCCATCAATCAAATCAGCCAAGAAGCATGACCATATCATTACAAAAAATCGAATCAGTATCAATAATTACCCTTTACCCAATAAGACATATGATTCTTGTGCATATATATTGTCAGGAATCAGATAGAAGTTTCAAAGACATTATCCAGTCATATACCTCAAGATCAGTTGCACCATCACCAATCATAACGACTGTCTTGTAGCCATGGTCCTGAACACAAAGGAAGGTCAGCGCAATGGTCAGAAATAAAAATACAACCAAAAGATTTAGAGTTTAACTAAACCTGTTTTATTTGCAGCACTGCTTTTGCTTTCCCCCCACTGCGTGAAGTGGGCTCTGTGGGATCAAATCCAGCATACTCCCCTGAAGTGCCAAAGAGCAGATGGTTTGCAATGATGTTTTCAGGAGGAATACCAAGCTCAAATGCCACAGGCTGGACACAAGGCAAACATGAAAGTGATGATTGTGAGCCATAATAAATGATAACCCATTGTATATATGTGAGCAATCACTTTCATATATTATATACATATTCAGGAAATTTGCAACTGAACATAAACTGTAGTCAAAAGATATACTTTCTTTATTTTCTTACATTCCTGTTTATTATTGCAACGTATAATACAAGTTTGTTCCAAACAATAGATACATTAAAGTAAAATTTGCTCCAACATCGGAATATGACGAGCATACATATTTTAGTAGAAGGCAGCCAAAACAAACGATGGTATGATATTACAGGACCTACCTTGATCATTTGTCGGAAACCTCCTGACACAAGAAATACATCAATATTATTAGCTTTTAGCTTCTTAACCAAATCAGCCATTCCAGGAGAAATCCTGCAGACAAAAATGCAGCGCTATTGACAATCCTGTAAATGGACCAAGAAAATGAACAATGCTTGTTTGTTGATAGATGAGTCTAGGCTTCAATGGTTGTTTAGCACCAGTGTGTGAACTAGTATGAACTAGCAGCCTGTATGGCTGCTACATTGGCTTGCCTAATGACAGCAAGACAGCCATTTAGTATATCAGTAACTTAGTAAGTTTTAGATGTTGTAACAAAGTTTGCTTAGCATAGCTAGTAGTAAAAAGTCAATTTTGTTTTGACTTAGCCAGCCTGTAACAGTAGGCTAGATGTATCCAGTCAGTTCAGCCACCCTCTGAACTGATCTGCCCTTTGTCTATAAATAGGCCACCATGGCCATATGAATGAATTAAGCTATTCTACTAAAGATCCAGTTCACCAATTGAACTCAGCCTGTGCTTGCTAGTTTTAGTTTAGCTTCCAACATTTGGTATCGGAGCCAAGGTTGATCTAGCAAGATGTCTTCAGCAGAACGTAGGGCTGCTGCTGCTGCAGCTGATGATAATCCACGGCAGTACCGCCGACGATCTCCTTCTACAACACACAGAGGAGGCCGGCACAGAGATGTCCGAGAGGTGGTTGTTGAGCGTACGGTGAAGGAGGTCGGAGGCACACCCTTCCCGCAGCTCACACGCACAAATTATGAGGACTGGAGCCTCCTCATGCGTGTGAAGCTTGAAGCTCACGGCCTCTGGGAAGCCATCGAGTTTGGTGAGGCCAGCCGCCAAGAAGACCGCATGGCGGTCGATGCCCTCCTCTCTGTTGTTCCCCAGGAGATGATCCGCTCCCTGGCGACCAAGAAGACAGCAAAGGACGCATGGGAATCGATCAAAGCGATCCATGTTGGGTCTGATCGTGCCCGGAAGACGACATTGCAGCGGCTCCGCAAAGATTGGGAGTTGTTGTCCTTCCGCGACGGCGAGCACGTTGATGACTTCGCGCTCCGGCTCTCCAGCATGATGAGCTCCCTCAGCATCTACGGTGAGGACAACACCGAGCAGCGGGCAGTTGAGAAGCTGCTCCGTGTCGTCCCCGAAAAGTACTCCCAGATCGCACTCTCCATCGAGACGTTGCTGGACACGGCGGAGCTAACGATCGAGGAGGTGACCGGGCGCTTGAAGGCTAAGGCTGTGGATGATCGTAAACCCACAGCCACGCCACCAGCAACCGAGCAGCAGACTGGTGGCAAGCTGCTGCTCACAGAGGAGCAGTGGCAAGCGCGGATGAAGGAGCGTCAAACCGGTGAATCTTCATCCGGTTGTGGCATGAACAGCAGCGGCAGCGGCTCACGTCGTCCACCACGTGGACAGGAGAAGCGAGGTGGCCCTCCCAGAAGCAAGGGCGCTGTCCGCGACATGACGCGCGATGCACCCAGCGAAACGCCCCGCGACAATCGCTGTCTGAACTGCGGTAAATTTGGCCACTGGGCCAAGGATTGCCGCAAGCCACGGCGCGAGCAGGCCCACCTCACCGTAGAAGAAGATGAGGGTCCAGGATTTCTCATGACAGAGGCGTGTGCTCTGTCCGCGCAGAGCACAAGCCCGATGACTACGGACACGTGTGTGGTGAAGTCCACACCGCCAACACAAGTCCATCTAAATGAGCAGAGAGCTCAGGCCTTCCTTGGTGTCGATGACAACCACCTCAGCGACAAGTGGTTTCTTGACACCGGCGCCACCAACCACATGACTGGGCGCCATGATGTTTTCGCCGAGCTTGACCGCAGCATCACCGGCACGGTCCGCTTCGGTGACGGCTCAACGGTGAACATCGAAGGCCAAGGCTCCGTCATCTTCACCGGTGTCGGTGGCGAGCATCGAGCCTTGACAGGTGTGTACTACATCCCTCGGCTCAAGAACAACATTGTCTCCGTGGGCCAACTCGATGAGAATGGCACCACAGTGGAGATCAAGGACGGCACGCTGCGCATTTGGGATCGCAGCCAAAAGTTGCTTGCTAAGATCGAGCGAGGCTGCAATAGACTTTATGTCATGCGCCTCGACATCACGCAGCCACTTTTCCTTGCCACCCACCGTGATGATGTCGCTTGGAGATGGCATGAACGGTTCGGCCACATTCACTTCGACGCTCTCCGGCAGTTAGCAAGGAAGGAGATGGTCCGAGGGCTGCCGACGATCGAGCACGCAGATCAATTTTGCGACACATATGTTCTCACCAAGCAACGACGTTCACCGTTCTCGACTCAGGCCAAGTTCCGCGCCGTGCATCACCTAGACTTAGTCCATGGTGACATCTGCTGCCCCGTCTCTCCACCAACTCCCGGCGGCAAGAAGTATTTCTTGCTGTTGGTTGATGACTACAACCGCTTCATGTGGCTGATGCTATTAGCGGCCAAGAGCGATGCACCAGCAGCAATCAAACACTTCCAAGCAGCAGCGGAGCTCGAAAGCGGGCGCAAGCTCAAAATCCTGCGCACGGACTACGGCGGGGAATTCACCTCTGTCGAGTTCGGCGACTACTGCGCGGCAGAGGGCATTCAGCGCCACAATTCAGCCCCATATTCGCCGCAGCAGAACGGCGTTGTGGAGCGCCGAAATCAGACGATCGTGGCGACGGCAAGGAGCTTGCTCAAGCAACGCGGCATGCCTGCCATGTTCTGGGGAGAGGCGGTCACAACACCCGTTTTCCTCCTAAACAGGGCACCTACCAAGGCTCTTGATGGCAAGACACCGTACGAGGCTTGGTACGGCAAGAAGCCAGCGGTGAGTTTCCTACGCACCTTTGGGTGCATGGCATTTATGAAGAAGACGAAGCCACATCAAGGCAAGCTTGAAGATCGTAGCATGCCCGTCGTCTTCATCGGCTATGAGGCAGGAACCAAGGCATACAGGGTGTTCGATCCTGTGTCCCGCCGCGTCCACATCACCCGCGACGTGGTGTTCGACGAGAAACGTGGTTGGGACTGGCACATGGAAGAAGAAGATGGTGCACGGCAGACAAGTGACTTCATCATCGAGTCTACAACGATGGTCTACGGTGTTCCTACACCGATAAGTCCAGCCCAAGGGGGTGCAAGCTCTAGACTTGGCACACCACCAGCTAGTTCACCTCCCGCACCACCATCACCTGCGACGCCACCAAGATCCCCTGCTCCAGCAGCTGCCATTGAATTCGCCTCACCACCCACGAATGCTGAGGAGCAGCTTGATGCAGAGCATGGTGACACGCCAGTGCGCTTCTGTCGAGTAGACAATGTCCTAGGCGACGACGCGTCTCTACCTGGCTTGGCTGTGCGTGAGCTGGCCGAAGCAGAGTTGCATATGCTCAGTGCTCAAGAGCCGGCCACATTTGCTGAAGCTGAGAAGAAAGATGAATGGCAGCGAGCCATGAAGGAAGAAATGCAGGCGGTGGAGGAAAACAATACATGGCGTCTTGTCGAGCTCCCGCCTGGACATCGCCCAATTGGACTCCGATGGGTGTATAAGCTAAAGAAGGACGCCGCCGGCGAGGTTGTTCGCCACAAGGCTCGACTGGTAGCAAAAGGCTACGTCCAGCGCGCCGGCGTTGACTTTGACGAGGTCTTTGCGCCGGTGGCTCGACTCGAGTCTGTGAGGCTCATGATTGCCATTGCGGCGCATGCCGGCTGGAAGCTCCACCATCTCGATATCAAGTCAGCCTTTCTCAACGGCGATCTTAAGGAAGAGGTCTACGTTGAACAACCCCCAGGCTTCATCGTTAAAGGCAAGGAGCACCTTGTGTATAAGCTGGACAAAGCGCTCTACGGCTTGCGCCAAGCACCACGTGCATGGAACATCAAGCTCGACGCCAGCCTGCTTCAGCTTGGCTTCAAGCGATGCGCCTCTGAGCATGGCGTCTACACCCGCGGCAATGGCGACCAGCGGCTCCTGATTGGAATCTATGTTGATGATCTCATCATCACCGGCGGCAATCCAAATGAGATTGAGAAATTCAAGTTGAGAAATTCAAGGAAGATGAGCAACCTCGGGCTACTCTCCTTCATCTCGGGATTGAAGTGAAGCAAGGGAATGAACAAATCTCCCTTTCCCAGTCCACCTACGCAGCCAAGATCGTCACCACCGGAGGAATGCAGGGCTGCAATCCCTGCGTGGTGCCCATGGAGCCGCGATTCAAGCTGAGCAAGAAGAGTTGAGCACCGCCGGCAGATGCAACTGCATACAGAAGCATCGTAGGGAGCCTACGCTATCTCACCCAAACACGCCCTGACATCGCCTTCGCCGTTGGCTATGTCAGCCGCTTCATGGAGGCCCCTACGACAGAGCATTATGCTGCGGTAAAGAGGATTCTACGCTACCTCGCTGGCACTTTGTCCTATGGGGTCTGCTACAAGAAAGGAGGAATGAAGAACGCCAAACTCGTCGGCTACTCAGACAGCGACATGGCTGGTGACATAGACACGCGCAAGAGCACTAGCGGCGGAATCTTCTTCCTCGGCAGCTGTCCTATCAGCTGGTACTCGCTGAAACAGCGAGTTGTGGCACTCTCCTCATGTGAGGCAGAGTATATTGCTGCCACTTCTGCTGCCTGCCAAGGAACTTGGCATGCACGTCTGCTCGGGGAGCTCCAAGGCACTGAACCTGACCCCTTTGAGCTGAAGATGGACAACAAGGTAGCAATTGAACTAAGCAAAAACCCTGTCTTCCACGAGCGCAGCAAACACATCGACACAAGGTACCACTTCATCAGGGATTATGTTGAACAAGGCAGGATAAGGGTAACTTACATCAGCACCAAAGATCAAATTGCTGATATCCTAACCAAGCCATTGGGAAGGATAATATTCCAAGAGCTGTGCAGCAAAATCGGAATGATTGAAGCCTAAGTTGAAGAATAGAAGCCAAGACTCAGGGGGTGATTGATAGATGAGTCTAGGCTTCAATGGTTGTTTAGCACCAGTATGTGAACTAGTATGAACTAGCAGCCTGTATGGCTGCTACATTGGCTTGTTGTATGACAGCAAGGCAGCTATTTAGTATATCAGTAACTTAGTTAGTAAGTTTTAGATGTTGTAACAAAGTTTGCTTAGCATAGCTAGTAGTAAAAGTCAATTTTGTTTTGACTTAGCCAGCCTGTAACAGCAGGCTAGATGTATCCAGTCAGTTCAGCCACCCTCTAAACTGATCTGCCCTTTGTCTATAAATAGGCCACCATGGCCATATGAATGAATTAAGCTATTCTACTAAAGATCCAGTTCACCAATTGAACTCAGCCTGTGCTTGCTAGTTTTAGTTTAGCTTCCAACATTTGTAAGTAGAAACACAGTAGTTAATTCTGTTTCAGAGCGGAAAAAACAATGGTGAGTGAATTCTCTCTTTGTTCAATACTGTATTTAAAGAACTCTTAGAGCACTGCTACAACAGGCATAAGCTAACTGACCAAAACAATAATGTTGTGGTTGTATATACAAAATTTAAATATAACTAAAGTTTTTTTTCTGTGAAAAGAGAAACTTGGTAAATCAATTATCTTTACAAAGCACTTTCTGTTCTATTCAGAGTTACATACTTACATATAAGGGGGGACATACAAGGGATACACATACCCATTACTTCCAAGAGGTAAATAGCAGTGGTGCTGAATTCAAGTAGATAAAAAAAAAGAGGGAAACCAAGGGCACCAAAATACCAGGTACCATATAGATTAACATGAAGTTGAGAATTAGGCTAGGTTACCTTGGTGGCCTCTTCTTCAGGCACTCCTCCACCTGGGAGAGAGATGGCTTGATTAAAGACAGCCTGGCTGACAGTGCCTCCTCAAATGGAACAGTCCCAGTCATGGCTCTAAGAATATTAAGCCATGGTTATTTGTTCCCGCAAAATCCGCAGTTCATATGAATCAATGTACACAATGGAGCATTTACTTTGCTGTCCATGCAGCAACAGCTTTCCCTGCCCCACAAAAATCAGCAAGCTCGTCAATACCCTCATCCAGGATGACAGTGCTATCGACGTCAAAACATACTGCGTCAGCATTGCGCAATGTCTCAATAACCCCTGTAAACATGCAGTCAAGAAATGTGTGAGTTACTCTCAACTTACAACACAATTAAGGACTCTGAGACGGACATCGATCAGTCACATGGTAGACTATCCCAAACATTCTCTGGAATGCTTCCAATAAGAAAATTAAAGAACCTTTGGAAGGCTGACTATTCGCCAGAACTGCCGAGGACCCATCCTTGGATACATCCAGTGCTGCTACTAGTAAAGCACGGCTCTCACGAATGTTAGCAGAACGAAATAGCGGGCATGGAAACCGAGCCATCACATGTAAAGCCGGAGGTGTTTGAGCGGACGACGACCGAGTAACTGACGGCAAACTCCTCGGACCAGCAGACAACCTGATCATGCCGGCCATAACAAACGCACCTGCAAATCAGACAAGGGATCACGGAATAAAGAGGCGGACAAAGACCATGGATATGACGTGTACACATTAACAAATGAAGTACACATAGATTAAACCCAATTATCATCAAATTATGGTTTCCTTTCTAATAAACTCTGCCATTTCCTCAAAAAAAAAACTCTGCCAAATCTGAGCATAGACACCACTTAGAAAGACTTATATTTCAGTACAGATTTTGTAAGTCGTGGTGTCTTGTATTCCAGGACGGTGGGCGCACACCCGATAGCTTTTATAAAAGAAAAATACACATAAAATCGAAGTTTGAAGTTGTGTATATTACACTTGTGATCGGATCAGATCAGATAAGATCTGAATACAGACAGCTTAGGCTAGGGTTTGGGTGCTCAGGTCGTACAGAAGGAACGGAAGACAAGGGTTGGGCGTACCTGGTGGCGCTCGTCGCCGGTGAAGGACCCGAAGACGAAGGCCTGGCAGTGGGCACCTGGCGAAGGCCGGCGCCGCCGCCGCTAGAGACAGAGCGCGTGTGAGGGGTAGGCAGTACTACGCCACTAGTCTCTTTGGACAGTGCCACATCATAGTGTGCCTGCTTGTGTTTTCTTGTTTTTTTCCTTTTTCTTATTTAATTAATCCTTAAGTTTGTACACTTTGTCAGTCTTGAATTTTATCGATTCAATTTTCTCGAAAATGTTTATAGGTTTACAATTAGGAGCGAAGTTACGTAAAGATTAGAGAAATATAAAAAAGCGAATTTTATTTTAACACCACGTTTCTTCAAAAATCCTTATGTGCATGTGCACACATTGATAGTGAGATGCATCCAGTGACTTATCAATCTCAAGATCTTTTAGACTATCCACAGTCATGTTTCTTTAAATCTCTCCTCTAAAAGAAATATTCTATCCTGGTTATTGATATTTTCTCCTCTATACTAATTTTTTTCGCACTCATGCATCCTTTATAGCATCCTTATACACTGTGGGCCCACTTATAAAGATTGTTTTTGCTTTTTCTTTTTTTTCCAAATTGTTGTGGGACCCACCATCTCCACCTTATCCCTACCCTTTCCCTTCCGTGAACCGCAAATCACCGACGCTTCTTCTCCACCGACGACGCCGCCCACCCTGCTCCCTCCGCCGGCGTCGGGCGCGGCGCCCTCCCTGCCCCCTCCGGCGGCCCTCCCCGCTCGGTCGCGCCACCCCCACCCTGCTCCCTCCGTCGGCGGCGGGCGCGGCCCCCTCCCTGCTCGCTCCTGCACGAGGCAGGGCGGCGCGGTGGTCACCTCCGTCTCCGCCGCGGACGGGCGCGGAGAGGCGCAGGGGAGCTACAGAGAGGCGCAGGGGAGCTATGGAGGATGGAGGCAACGGAGCTCCCTGTGCCCGGCCATGGAAATCTCCCAGCGTCGGCGAGCTCGGAAGCAGCGGCGGAAGTGAGCGGCCTCTCCCCCCCCCCCTCTCTCTTTCTCTCCTCTCCTCCGTCCGGCCTCCCTCTCTCTCTTCGTCGGGCGTGCGGAGGATGGGGCGCGCGGACCCGCACGGCACGTACCGGACGCTTCGTACCTCCTGCACAGAGGCAGGACCGGGGCACGTCCTGTACCTCCCAGGACGCCTCCTAGGATGCCGCTGCGGGCTCTTTTCCTGCAAACGCCTCCTCCAGGACGCGTTTGAAGGAGCCGCTGCGGGTAGTCTTAACGCCGTCTCTTACGATGAATTGGGCTTGTCCACGTTTGACGTCACGACGAATCTGTTGTAAAACACACGGACTTTCTATCCTAGAAGGAAAGGAGAAGGAGGAATCCTAATCCTAATCCATTTATATGTGGGCTCTTACCAAAACTCTTAGGCCTTGACAGGACTATATATATATGGGAGCTCTATGTTGTAATTACAGATATTCAAAGAAATAAAGAATAGTCTCCCTACATCTTGTGTCTACTTGTTCTACTTTCATCTACTATATTGATCTTGAGAGACGAAGAGGAGAAGGTCCTAACCGTTGGCAATATGTTTTATAACACATTATCAGCACGACAAGCTCTACGTCGACATCGTCGTTGAAGCTGTCGCCGTTCTTCGACACCTACGACCGTGCCGACGACGTCTCTGCCGTGACTACTTCGACGACGTCGACATCCTGACGTTGTTAGCGGAACAGATCTGCTACCTTTACCTGCAACCAATCTGCACTGCATCGACTTGTACCATCGTCATCAAGCAGGCAGGTCTATGATAAATGTCAAACGCCCTACGCGGTATGTATCTACTAACCACTGCCCTACGCGACATGTGACGTAGATCAATTGGCATCTTGGTATAAAGTATAATCTCGCAGATTACTTGTGCTCGTCATCGAGCTGATTTATATATTTATATACGCTATATGCATGTTGAATCGTACACATAGTACGTAAAATTGGTATATGCTGTACATACGAGAATTGCATCGGCTGCTTGTTGTCTTGAATGCGGCAGAACTTGAAGCACCATGCGTGCTCCTGCATGAGCGTGTGCACCCCCGATGCCTAAATCTAAAGGGTTAATGGATAAGCCTTGTAGGCTGCCACCGAGCAACATACCGGCAATACTTCCCAGATTGAAAAGCTACATGTCTGTAACATGTTAATTTTGTTGAAGATCAATACGATTTCTCAATGAACCCGCGGATGTTCTGAAGACGTCGCCGCACAGATCGTGGGTCGATTTGCCATCAATCCACTTGCCCTCATCATGCTCGGACCGTATCAATGTTGCATATACTATATTCTACTCCGGTGTCTCTGCTGAGGCTATTTCACCTGTAACGCCTGTAGCATGCATCTCCATCTAGATTTATAATAAAATAATACGGCAATAAGAGGTTGAACCTTTTTCACATGTCGCCGACTTGCACGTTGACACCCTGTTGCAGGATCCATGCGAATAGCCCTGAATAGGCTCCGAACAAGGAAACAGTCGCCGTAACGTTTCTTGTATGCCCTGTAGGCCTCACACGTCGTGGCACCGCACTGCCACACGGTGCAAAGAGTATCGTTATTGGCGTAAAAATGTGACTCTTCACGTCAACTGCCTCTTGTAAGTCAGATAGACCGGGAACGTCTCTCCGATCTCCGTGACTTCCTCCAGCACATGATCCGGTCAATTGAGTGCGAGACGTGCCAGTCAATTTGACCCTGCAATTGATAAGAAGAGATAAACGTAAAATTCTGAAACCTGCCGGTGTGATGCCAAACAGTTCCTCAGTATGGCTAAATAGCCAATTTAATCAGGGCATTGATCAGTAAGTCAACATCCAACATGCATTTTTAAATAAGCTTGGTAAATAAACATGCATGAATAAAGCACTCGATCATGGTATGGTATAAATAACTAAAACAAGAGAAAGCATAAACCATTCATGATGCGTGCTATGAACAGTAAAGAACTAGCTAAATCGGCTATTCGAGTAAACGTGAAGAGACCAAAACCATTAGCCGATCTAATCTATTCAATACAACATATAAAAGATCCTACTGTGTGCAATAATCTAGATTAAAGCTAACAGATCTACTAAGCAAGCTCAACAAATCAACTAGCGTTAAACAGAACATGTATAGGATGCCATGGGTAAAAACTCTGGTGAATCGGCTAATTTGCCGATACCAATATGAGAACGAACTAGGTGCATGAACAGCCTTAGGACAGCACAAACTACCGTAAAACTATCTATACCCTAGAACGCGCTACATGTCACGAATAAGATTGATAAAATCTAGCTAATGCAAACACGAGATCGATCATCAAAGCGAGAAGAATAAACATGATAAGCATTGATGACAATCAAATCTAAGAAGATATAAGCCAAATCTATTAATCTTGATCGGACAATAATGTTGTTGCAGTAAAATAAATAATAAAAACTAACAACATCGGTAACTTAATGAATCTACTAGGTTGCCAAGCCTAGCAGAACCGATAACTGGCCATGGATAACTTAATGAATCTATTAGGTTTCCAAACCTAATAGAGCCGATAACTAGCCTATGCTAACGCATACAATAGAAGGTCGAACCGGCCCTATCAAACGGTAACATAAAATGTCAGCAAGTGCTAATATATAGATAAGAGGTCGAACCATCCAAATCAAACATAAACACGAGCCCTTTGGTTATATCTATGTATAAACAGGAAGTTGAACTGGCCCTATCTAACATAAATACAAGTCATGACGATATTTACAGCAAACCAGAGGTCGGACGATCCGATACAGCCTAACTTGATCAAGAAACTCGTCGAAATCCTCAGACTAAAGATTTACTTATATTTATACCGTGGACTAGAGACACCTAGCTGACCCCGACGTACAAGACTTGACCCGAACGTAAACATCTAAATAATAAAAGGAAAATATACGGACTTACGGACTCTAACTTCCTTTGCGCAGAATCCTTGCCAACATGGCCCTTCGTGACCGACGCATCTCCTCGTTGATTGGTCTAACCGCCAAAGACTTTGGGCGCAGGCATTATCTTGTTGACGAGCAACCGGTCTATGTACATACACGCATATTATACGTGTCTCTATATCCTTCATCCTTGATATGCACCTGGACGTTTCCATATATCATCTTGCCATGCCAAATACGGAGTATAGATTAGCCAAGGTTTTGTCCATCGTGACGTGAATCTGATCGAACGTCAAGTTTGTTTCCAAATAAAATGACCTTCTTCTTCACGACAGCCACGTCCACGAAATCTCCCATGGACCTGCGTATATGTGTATATCTCTTCAACTTGCCTTCCCTACGTGCATCAATTGGGCTTTGATGGCACGTGCAGCACTTGATGTTGCTTCTTTGCCGATCACTTAAAATATCAAATAATAATCGACAACGGAAGTTGATGGCCTGGCTAGTGTATATCCGTATATGAACCGAACCAAATCATTGTGACCAATTGCTAATTGGCCGTATGTGTATGAGTATTGCTGCAAGCCTGGACGTCTTCATCATATATATCTTTAATCTTCTTCCTCGGAAACAACGTGACGAACTTGGACCGTGTTATTCACTCGGCCAAATTTTGGTGTCGTGGCCAAATATGTAAATTGGTCGTCGTGCCTAAACACCCATCATGGTTGATCATGCGAGTATATAGAGCATGCATGCCATATATACGTATATCACTTCTCTTGCCTTGGCTAAATAATCCAATGACTTCCTTCACGTCTCCTTGCTTCACGAGAAGGTTGGCCAAATACAACACTTTGGCCATACGTGCAGATAGCCATACAAATCTCTGGTGTATGTATGGACATTGCTTTTTCTTTCTTGCTGCCGAGGCTATCAATTCTTCTAAATATTTCTGAGAATATTTAATAAAGCATCTTGTCGTCTCTTGCCAATGATATTTCCAGCTGGCCAAATTCTGATGCAAACAACCGTGGTAGACGAGCTTCGTTAAATCATCGTATAGCTTGGATCACTTGCAAATGTCGGCCAGCACGCTGCCACAATGCATCGCCCATCACGGCACGCATGTCGCTGTATTGTCCCCAGTGGCTCGCAAGCCGCCGCTGCCGCATGGCCTCCGTTCTGAGAAAGGAACGAGCAAGAATCAACCCGATAATAAGTTGGGTATGTTGGGGATAATTCCAATCTGAAAGTAAAAAGAAAGAGCCTGTAAATCTAAATTTTACAAAGAGGTTCCAATTTCTTGCAGAAAAAAAAACTTATATATGTGTCACATATTTATTCTTGTAGAATAGTGACTCTATACTTTCTGATTGATTAAACCTGGATTGGATGATGCTTATGCATATTTACTATATTTTCTTATACTTTAAATTTTTTGAATCAAAGTATTCTACTCTTTGAATTTAATTCTATGCATTATATGCCATGTAATTGAAAGAATAAAATCTTGAATGATTACACTAGAAATATGGTATAAGGTATATGAGCTCTCTAAATCCTGCAGACCTTAGACTTATCACCTTTTCTGAGACTTATATGTTTCTCCTAGCATAATGACTTTTTGGGATGAATGAACCGGTACTAATTCTAAATTTTTTCATGTACCATAATCCTAAAAAATGCTAGAATACTTCTAAGAATATTTTGAATAACCATTCACTGTCTTTTTGCACCTTGCTACTTGTTTACATATAGTAAAGTATATGCACATGATTTATCTATATAATGATATATGCATATCTTCGTGAAGAAGGAATATCCTGGAATTACTTTAAATAGTAGAATTATTTACTATGGTCATTGTTAAATTCATGAAGGATATTTTACTACCATTGAAGTATAGTAAACTTATGATATATATTTTTAGATTACTCTCTAAAATGAGTATATGGCCAAGATATATTGTTGCTCTATAAACACTAGCTTCAAACTACTAAATGTCTTGAAGAATTCTCTTGTGTATAGAATATTACAAAGCAATGTAATACATAAAGTATTTAAATTTACCATTACTCAAATAGAAACTAATTTGAATTTTTAGACAGCTTTATAAACCAGGATATTATCCATTGCAATAACTTTGAATATGTAGCTTGCATATGTTACACCCCTTGAAGGTTTGTGACTATATATCAGTTAAGACATGCGGGAATGATATTATTTAGAATATTTAAGGGTTTTCTGGAAGAAGAACTTAAATGATGTGCTTATAGATTAGATTATTTTGAAATCATATCCTGAAGTATCGATAGTAGTTGCGGTAGTGCATTAAGTTTTAATTCCCATTAAATTAAGTGATTAATGGTTAATTTATTAGCTTGAAGACTGATATGAAATATTTAGTATTCTTAGTTGTAATTATTACCTGAAGTAATATGTATTAATTTCTCATGGAACAAATTAGATTTATATGTTTCATATATAAACAATTGCCTATGTAAATATATTTTGTATTAATTTTATCCACAAAGAAGCCTCAGTTGACCGTGAAGATTATAGTTCTATGTGCACTATAGTACTACCATGTAGGTAGAAGGAAAACTGTAACACCTCTGGTGTTATATTAACTAAAACCTGTCATGTCATCATATGCAATGCAAAGCATTCATGATTAAGTCAACCTTGATGTGCATTAACTAAAACAAGTTTACATTCCATAGGTTGATTATGTTTTTGGAATGTGTTATCACATGAAATAATAAAACCCTACTTTCGAATGTCATCTCAAATGCTTGATTTATATTCTATGTACTTGAGGTGTAAACCGTGTTTACACTAGTGTCAAGCATAGTGTATAAATCTAAGTCCAACCCTAAAAATGATTTTCATATTTGAATTTAAATTTGGATATCAAAGCTTATTCCCAAGTCTTGCAATTCAAATTTAAATTCAAATTAGAAAGCTATAAAATGTTTTTCAAAAGTCAACTTGGTCAACCAAGGGTACTATTAGGTCATTGATCTAAAAATGTCCATGGATGATGTATGTGATCACTAATAACCAACCAATTAAATTAGAAACCAAATCGAGTTTGAATTTGGTTTCAAAAACCCTTTATTTCAAAACCTAATTTAATCCCCTTTTCTGTAATTCAAAATCTATAAGGAATTTGGGGATACTCTAAAAAGATAGTTTGTAGATCTTGACAAGAGCTACAAAGTTGGTATATAAAGTTTTTCAAGTTTCTACAAATAATTTCAAATAAATTTGAAAATATAGTTTTTTAGCATTTATCCCCTTTTGATTTTAAAATCATAATTCAAAAATTATGCATAATTTGGGAAAACTTTGTATATGAAAAAGGTTTGGTTTGAAAAGTTAAACATTTCATAGTTTTGAATATTTTCAAATTTTACTGAAAAATCAAAAGTAATTTCAAATGTTTGTTTCGAGGGTTTTATTCCCCTTTTGAATTTGAATTCATATTTCAAAATCAAAACAGAATTTGAGGATGACAATTAAATGAAAAGTGTAATTTTTGAAAAGTTATGCAAATTCTATTTTTGGATATTTTCAAGTTCTTATATAAATTTTGGAGTAATTTGAAAATTTCGACGAGTGGCATTTCTGTAATTTGTTTGAACAGCACCGAGACCTATCGGCCGCCATCGCCGGCTTCTCAAGCCGCGCCGCCGTCCACCGCCGCACATGCCTATAACACCCAGATTTTTGAACTTTAAAATTTAAATGAATTTGATTTTTTTTTTATTTTGGCATAGATGTTTTAAATTCATAGGACAATTATCAAAGTTTTATGAATTACTTTAAAATGAGTAGCACGTT
>CM041628.1:7133660-7154959 GCA_023333625.1 Bothriochloa decipiens | reverse complement strand
CCGTCGACCTTCCTGTGGCGAGATGGAGTCGCTACGTCTACGTCGTTCAGTTGTTATTCGCTTTGGACGATGTGATTTATATTCCGCTTACTCTGATGACAATTATGTAATAATGGTACGATTTAATCGTTATACTATATTTTATTCGAACACTGTGCTTTTGAACCATGTAATTTGTCGTTCATGTGTGTAAATTGTTCCTGGCGCACATGAATTTTGGGCCCGGTTTCATTCCTCTGAAATCAGGGTGTGACAATGCCACGGCTGCCAGCGTGCTCCTGGACGCGCGAAGCTTCATCGTCGTCGTGTCGCCCATCCATACCTCGCCCCTGCCCTATAAATAGGTCAGTCGCCGCCTTTCTTCTTCTTCTTTCTCCCTGTCGCCGTCGCCGACGACCTTGCTCCGCCACTCCAATTCACCGCCGTCGCTCCACCGTTGCTCAATTGCTCTTGCCATAAGCTCCGCCTTTACCTTGCGCTTCCTCTGAGCCAGTTCGTGCCCGCTCTCGCCGTCTGAGTTGCCCGCACGACGTCGTCTTCCTCGCGACCGGTCGCCGAGCCGCCACGAGCTTCCTCGCCGTCCACCACCACCAAGGTGGAAAACATTTTTTCTTTAACACTCTTATCATGTTCTCCGTGCTTCGCTGCCCCTCATGCGCACCTTTTTGCATTCGTTGGTGCACAGAACTCACCGTGACGCGGACCTTGCCGCCGGAGCGCCGCCGCCGCCATCAGCGCCGCCGTCCACAGCTCGACTCAGCCACTCCGAGCCTTCATTAGCGTGCGCACTAGACCCGTGGTGAGCTCCTGCGTCCCTCCATGCCCTCAATTTCACCTCTCTTGCGCCGTAGGGTCCGGCCGCCGTGCGTCGCCGCCGGCGTGACCTTGTCGCTCCGCCGCGCGCGTAGCCGTTGTGGCTGGGGTTCAAATTGGGTTCCATCTTGTTGATGTTTCTAACCGCAAGAGTGTGTAGCCCAGGTCCGTGCACTCGCCGTCGTCGGAAATCGCTCCGGTGAACTTTGCCGCCGCGCCCGAGCACCGCCGCGCCCCATGGCCGCCGGCGTGGGTGCCGCCGTCGTCCCGCCGCTCCATTAGCTAGCCCATGAGCTTTGTCTTGTTGTGCTGAGCCTGTAGGACCAAGCCCCGACGCCGGAGACCTCGCCGCCGGCGAGATAGCCACCGGTCAAGCGCCGTCGCCGTCGGGTCAACGCGGGGAGAGAAAAAGGATTTTCTTTTTCTTTTTCCAAAAAATGATTTAAATGCTATTTTCTTTGAAAAATCATAGTAATTCAAATTCTAAAAATTTTTGTGTATGTTCTTTATGATGTCTTCTAACTAGGAAAAATATGAAATGCCAAATTTGAGTAATTTTTGAATAAGTTAAAATTAGCTCTTTTAATTGAAAAATAGATCTTCAATGATTTTTAATAAATAAAATAATTGGCTTTTAATTCTAAAATTTGTTTTGCCATCTAATTAGACCAAGAGCTTTTCAAAATAAAATTTTAAACTTAATTAGACAACTTTAATTTTTATGCCTTTATTTTATGTTTTTAAATAATTAATTAATCCTGTTTAATTAAGTTAATCATTATAGGAATTGTTTGACTTTGGGATTGATTGATGACCTTGGGTCATTAACCCTAATGACCCTTGGCACTTTAATTAATTATTTGCGCTTACCTGGATCATGTCATTAGGGCTTAATTAACGTTATTTCATGTGTTTAATAACTTTCTTAAATACTGTAGTTAACCCTAATGAACTTAGTAAGTATGTTTTGGGTGGCTTGCAACTTTACTGTGAAGAAAAGTTGTACTCAAGCCTTTAATCTGGTTGTGCATCCATCGAGCATCATGTTTACTATTCAATCATGTTGAAGCATATCATTGTATCGTATAGTTTCCGATAACGGAGAGTTTAACGTTGTCGCCCTAGATCCGAAGGAAGAGCAGAGTCAGGAGATTGGAGTTGATCCAGAGCCCGAGACCATCTACCCCGAATACCAAGGCAAGCCTCGGATGCATTCAAACCCTATTCTATTTTATAAAAGTTTTACCGCTTCAGTTATGATATGTTGCATTAAGTAACAGGAGTTGAGTGAAAACCCACCAACTGCATTACCTGTCTTATTTCCATATTCCTTGTTACCTGTTCTAGAAGATGCGTAGTAATGCTTAGCCCTGCTTAATTAATTAAGTGTTCAAGGTAAAAGAATGAAAAAGATGAGTTTGGCTTTATCTGTTGAAATCATAATGATAGTTAATAAATCGAGTCCGGACAGCTAACTTGCATTGGGAACGAAGTCCCTCTGTAGTGTTTTCATCTGTTGATGCCCTAGGTCCCATGTCGATGGTGAACTGGTGATATCGAAAAACTAAAAATCCACATGCATGAAGTGTCATACAGTGGGCCAGAGTCCCCACGTATGTCATGGAGTGACTTATAGTGGGCCAAAGTCCTCACATATGTCATAGTGTGTTATACTGTGGGTTTAAGTTCCCATGTATATCGGTACACTGGGTCGAAGTGCTCACGTGTATCATGTGGTGATATATGGCTGCAGTTGTTATCCCGGTATATCGGTTCATCTGATATGCTTAGGAGTTAGAGTCTCCTGTATATCAGTGACCTAGGTCCCAGCTGGGTATATGAAAATGGATTCGAATCGCCGTTGCTTCTCGGAAAAGAAGACTCGATCGATGTTCATCATCGTAGTAACAACTTGAATAATGAGTAAGGTTTAAGAAGAAAGTTGGTTGGTAATTTTGATCTTGAGCAAGACAGCTTTTCTTTCTTTCAAGCCTTTCTGCAAAATTTCTTATCTCCTGCAAGCCTTACCTTGTTCCTCTAGCCTGCATTTCCTGAGTCTTCACCCCTCTTTTTTGTCGGGTCAGTCTTGTTGAGTACTTTTGTACGCAGGGTTTGTTGAACCCTTGTTGCAGGTGAGCCTCATGGGCAGGAATGCTTCGCATCCTACTGCATGACAGTCGTCGAGGAAAGTGACGACGAATAGGATATCTCGCTCTTGGGCAGAGCATATAATCAAGGTTGATGTAATAAGTTATATTGTTATTCCACTGCTACTATGGTTTGTAATAATTTGACTTATGATCTGTGAGTAAAAACTAAACGGTTTGTAAATTTATGTTATTGTAATCCTTCCGCTCTTTTACTCCGATGTATATAATTTATATAAAACTGTTGTAATACTGCAATGTCTCTTTGTAATGATTAATCCTGTTCGGAGAATTGTGGATGATTCGAGATTTACTCGACAGACCTTTTAAGTTTTATGGAACACATTTATGGTTATTTAGAGTCTGTTTAGACAATAATCATGCGTGTGGGCCATATGCTTTAGAAGGTTCTGCCACAAAAACTGAATTTTCTAGAGGCCATGAACAATTAGATTGTACTGGCATATGAATGATCTTAAAGGGACAAATTTAGCCAAAATAGTATAATCTAGCCAAAACTAGAAGTTTATGTGTCCTACCCTAAATCTATTATTGTACACTAAATAGTACATTGAATATGTGAATTTCATGTCATAACCAGTGAATACTAGAAGTATGATTGGAATCTATGGAACATTAAAAGTGATTATTCATAGATGATGCACGAAGCAAATTACTAATTGAAGTAATTATGGCATGAAAAGGGGCAGAAATTTGGGTGAAGGCATAAGAAATGTAGGTAATATAACTAATAGGCATAGCCTTCCTAAATCTATTTTCAAGTGTATGTATCAGGACTTGTAGTTCTGCCCGCGTCCCTTTCGACCGAGTTAACTTTCTCTACTGCACTAATTTTAAGCAAGCTTGCAGCTTTGCATTTTATCATTATCTACTGTGTTGGACCGAATATCAATATTCCATATTACACATTAATGTGTATTACTATTTTATTCTCTCATTGAGCCAAACTATCTGCACTCCTGTATGAATATTAGCATAGAAGCTATGTTTGTAGCTAGTAGCTACATTTATACCCCCATAATTAAATTGACTAGCTAGCATGCTATGTCTAATGGTTCTTGTTGAACTTAACTAGCTAGCATGCTATGTCTAATGGTTCTTGTTGAACTAAGAAATATGTTGTTTTTGCATTGCATGTATAAGCAAAAGATTGGTCTATGGGCCATGCAGCCCAATGGAAACTAACCCATTTGATGGGATGAATAATTGTGGATATAAGATGGTGGATAACATATTTATGATGATTTGAGATTTATGAAGAAAAGGCATAAAGGAAATTTTGTAGTAATGGCAATTAGAAAATTCTAGAAGAAACTCCATGTGAATTGGGTGTTGAGTATTTTATATATTTGAAGTATATATGGTACACTTTGATGTATAAGTACTCATATAAATTATTTTAGGCTAAATAATAAATAAGCTAGACAATAAAATAGTTTTTTAAACTATGTTATGTGCAGATCAGGGGGAGAATATCCCTGAGTTTGTAGAAATGCTGAACATTTTTAAATGCACTTTATGTATTCTAGCTCACTACATATATTGTGTAATAACCCCACGTTTAAATATGTGTGTGAATATTTCCCATAAACTTCATAATAGCATACATGAATGGGCCTCCACTTGTAGATAGAGATACATGAATATTATTTTAAGTTCATGATAGGGGATGTCTATTGAAGTATGCTATTAAAGATATAATATTGGCATTAGGGGGAGAGAAAGCCTATTTTGAATGCCAAATATTATTTTCAAAGAAGGAAAATGATGTAGAAAAAAATTCCTTAAAGCTTGAAGCAGGAATACAATCACGCACGAAGTCAACTAAAAGTTTAACTAATGCTCTTGTGAAGCATGAAGCGGAGTATATGCCAGATATTTTTGGAAATGAGAGACGGAGTAACTTGAAAATATAAACCAGAAATTTGTTTACTAGTAGTAAACAATATTGTATACTAAACAACTAAAATTCATGAGGACGCCTATGGGTTCTAGTTTAGTGTATACTTATTGAATAGAAATAAAATAAAACTCCTCCATTCTCATGAAGAGAACATCTCATGAAGAAGATTGAGCACCTCATGAAGAGGATCATCATGAAGATGAAATGCAACACACTAAGCGCGTGCATCATTAGTGTTGGATATGCAGAATAATAAAGTATCTCTTATTTGGGAAATGATAGAGACAGAATTATCTCATATTATGAGAATAGTGGGAGAAAATAATAGTTGTCGACAATGCCTCCTCTATAATTGCAAATATTTCTCTTACGAGAACCCGGATCTAGAAACAAAGTCCATGGCAAAGTCGCTTGTAGCGATTATATCGGGTCAAATGAAGAAATGCAATTGAGGTTAAATCTCCTACTAAGAAGATATAAATGTTCTGCTATATTTCTGTCAAATGAAATGAATGAATATTGAATATGCAGTAATAAATGGATTATGAAACTCCATATAGTTCCTGAAGAACATAAATCGCAACATGTAAAAATTAAATCTCATACAAGTATCAAAAGTCTAATGTATAATATATTCCTGAAGGAATATTGAAGTCTCAAGAAGAGCATGTCCTAGAAGAAAAAGAATCGTTGAATGACTTTATAGTGAATAACACTGTCTCATTGTGTATATCACATAATAATCTATCTTGTAGTAGAGAATGTATCCCATAGAAGAGAATTTTTTGTTAGAAAATGAGAACATCCTTGAAGGATGATTTACCAGCCAATTCTTGAAGAAACACCATTGATCCCTGAAGTAAATATGGACCCGAGAGAAAGAATGAGGAATTCTAAACACCATGAAGGTGTCATGCAAACACATAGAAAGTGTAATGCTAGCAATAAATTATATCATCCTCTAAATATAATAGAAAGAATAATGCTGACTTTGGTATTTAAATTATCCCCTAAATGTCAAATGTAAGACTGGATTTATTACATAGTGGTGCTATCAAAATCTTAAAGATTTGTAGAATATATAGTTAAAAATCCACTAAGAAAGAATTATAAAGTATTCAAACTCGTATAAGTTTGATGTCTTATCTAGAAGATATTTACCCCATAATCCTCTGAAAATATTTATTACCCTAAAGAATAAATTTTTATTTGTTTTGCATAACTAGTAAGTGATCATTTTGCATGAATCATATTGCTCTTGGTTATACCTATATAATTCATAGAAGAATTATGAGCCAATTTTTATGGTACTGCATACCATTTATTAAGCACATATTTATGAAAATTGTGTTTTGAACAATGAAGTTCAAAGGATGGTTTCTATGAGGGGAGCAATTTGATCCAATCTACCTTAAAGGTAATTATCTACTATAATACAAAGATCAAGTACATCATATTTGCTAAAACACCGAAGTTTATGCATAGATCATGAAGATTAAACATCTATTCATGAAGAATAATGTATCTAAAAAATACATAACCAAGAAGGTTAAATATTGTACTCTTTTTTCCTATGTGAGTTTTTACTTGAAGGTTTCTCACATAAGTTTTTTAATGAGACAATATAGTGCAATGTAATTAACGAATATGATGTACTCTTTTCTTTAAGAATCGTTTTTTTTACTGGATTTTCGAATGGAGTTTTTGATAAGGCATGTGTATATCGTGGTATCGCCCCAGGGGAGTGTTATAAAACACACGGACTTTTTATCTTAGAAGGAAAGGAGAAGGAGGAATCCTAATCCTAGTCCGTTTATATGTAGGCTCTTATCAAAACTCTTAGACCTTGACAAGACTATATATATGAGAGCTCTATGTTATAATTATAGATATTCAGAGAAATAAAGAATAGTATCCCTACATCTTATATCTATTTATTCTACTTTTATTAAATATATTGATCGTGAGAGAGATGAGAAGATCCTAGCCACTGACAAAACAGAATCTAGCTCCGCTCCAAAGCCTCCAAACATCCAGTTCCAGTACCTACGGGCTCGCGGTACCCACTCCACCGGTCGTCTGGTCTACTCCTCTGGGCCCACGTCGCAGCGGCTACGGACGAGCCACCGCGCCCACGCGTAGCACGAGAAGGGACACGAGCGCGCAACAGCTTTCCTCTCAGCCGCGACCTGTCTGTCTGTTCTTGTGCCCCCACCACCCACGGATCTCTCTCGCTCTTCTTCTCGTCGTCCACCGCGGCCGCGGGAGTGTTCGTGTTCCTCACTCCTCCCGCTTCCTTCCCCGGCACTCCCTCAGATCCGCGCCCGTTTCCCGATCCACGCGCCTCGCGCCGCGAGGGGGCATCCAGCCCTAAAGCGGCGGCCGGTGAGCAGGCCGACGCGGACGACCACCTGGAGGGAATTTATCCTGCAGCCGTCTTCCTCCTCGCCACCTCTCGCGGCGCGGCGCGGCGCGGAAGCCGGAGTCACTTGGAGGTCCAGCTGTGTTTGGACTGATTTCTTCGTTTTTCGGTAAGGAAGCACGGCTGGATCGCTCGGATGGTCGATTCTTCTACCTACGAGTGGTTTTTTTTGTTGGCTTCATAGGATCTTAGTATGTATACGCAGTGACTAATCAGCGATCGAATCTGGATCAGTCTTGCTGGGATTAATACGCCAATCCCTCCCCGTCCATGTGGTTTGCTAAGCATTTGTTTGATGGATGGTGGCTGGTGGGTTTGTAATAATTCCAAATAAATTGAGGCTCAACGCTCAACTAACTGAAACCCCATTCCCCTCGTTAGCTCCGCCCTTCCAGTGTGCCGAGGGAGTAGGGAGCGATGTCCAGGTCGTGTCAACCGCCATGTTTATACTAGTAGGACATTGAAATTGCTCGGTTAGGCCTGAAATCGACACCTTATATAGTTACTTGTTTCTTTTGCTCATCACATAGTTTATAGTTAGGTGTGCTTAGTATGTTCTTCCTGGGTTGCCAGTTCAGTTGTTGATATGCATTGCGTCTGCTTACTGTTATGCATTTTTTATGTTGACATAAGTTTCCTTGTTATAATCTTTCTGCAGTGGCTGGAGGCTAGAAGCGCATGGATTGTTTTAGCTGAAGCTGGTGGTACATGTGAACAGCAGGGCCTGTCTTCTGTCTCTGCTTTTGCTTCTAAGCAATGGCGAATGCAAGCAAACACTTGCAACCTTCAGGCAATGACAGGAACTACCAGGGCACGTTGGTTGCTTCTCCAGCAAAGGCCATTTCACCTAAGTGTGTGAACCGCATCGTGCCATCGAAGCAACTGATCTTGGGTGGGGATTCAATAGGCCATGTGGCATCATTTCTGATTAAGGTCGTTGCTCTTGAGGCAGTCAGAAGAGTTTCTAAAGCAAAATGCCCTTTCATATGGAATTCTGTTCAAGCACTGCAGATCCTTGTGTATCCTCCATTTAGTTGGATCCAAAGATGGGCACCACTCAAATTTCTCGTGCAGGGAATTCAGGTTATTTGATTTCTCAGCTCTCCAAAATGGATACTCTTTATTTTCAAAATTAGTTAATGCTCTAGCAAATACCACATGCTTACATATTGTATTATTACTTGACGTAGATGAAAGATAGATGAGGGAGGGGGAATACTGTTTTGTTATCCATTACTACCTTCTGTCTACTTATTTGACCATAGTACTGTAGTACCTCAACTTTGTCTCATTTACTCACAATCTAAATAACATGTTTGGTTCTGATGTAAGTTATATAGTTTATTTGTATTTCAAACATGGTGACCTGGAACAATTTTCTCTACAAATCAACATCGATTGAGCAGCATTATGTTGTCAATAGGTTCTTAGGATGCTCACTTTTTCTTTTCCATTGTGGCATATTTTAGCAGCCTTTTTTAGTTTCAACACTACAGTAACAAGAACATTGTTTTAGGTGTTTGCAATTGATCTCATGCCAAGTCGAACCATGACTGGTCCAGAGTGAATCTGTAGTGAAATGTTCTGACTCACACTCTTGTTTAATATATGAAGAATTCTACTTAGCTTAAAGCTGGCATAAGAATAGGAGTTTGGTTTGGGGCATTGGGTGTTTTGCACAATTGGTTCGTTGCAACATCATCTGAGCTTCTAGAAAGATTATGAAATCAAAAACATTTTTTTTCCCTAAAATGTGGTAAGGGCTAGGCGAGGTGGCACCTAGCTCATAATCGCCATTGAGAGGGCTGTTTAGCTACTTTTTATGACAGTGACAAAAAATGGACATGTCTTGTTTAATGTACATAGCAGCATTTCACAAGATAACCTGTACTTACTGTGGAACATCCCAGGTAAATTCATGTGATGAATGCGCTGTAGATGTCAATCAAATCTCATTTGTATCTTTTCCCTTCTTCGATGCATGTTGGATACTTGAATGGGTTACATAATACATTCCAAAGCATTTTATTTTCCCAAAAAAGATCTCTAAGTAACTGATGATTTGTTCTCTACTACAGAAACTGTCCATGCCACTGTTGTTTCTGTCAGTCACAACAACAGTAAGTGAGCTGTCTTCCAAGCGTGAAGATGTACCAGATAACAATACAGAACATTCTGAGACACCTTCTGAAACAAATGAAGTGGCATCAACTTCTGGCACAAGGTTGGTCAAAACTTGAGAAATAAGCCAATAAATATCTCTTAGTTTATAAAGTGCTTTGCTGGTTTGTTGTCGTTGAATCATGATATCATACTATTCTAGTTTTGGCATCCTATCACAACAATTAGATAATGGTATGAAAAGTGTACGCTGGAAAAATTGCGTGTAATGTGTGGATGTATTGGATTGGCCCTCAGGCTGTAAGCTGTATATATAGAGTACATAGACTTGGGGGCAAGACACCTCCCTGGATACTTATGTCAATACCACATTTACAATTACAACCCTAACTACCAAATATACTCTTAACAAAAGAAGTTTGCCTTGTTTAATAACACAGTGGGTTTGACTTGTTTTAGTGATGCTGCTGATGGCACAAAGGAAATCGTGCAAGAGAACTGGCTTGTGTTACTTTTCAGGGAGCTTGAGAAGCAAGGCATCACTTTGCCCGAGAGGTGACTTTCTGCTATATTCTTTGCTATTCATGTGCATCATATTTGGAACTATTGGAGTATTTGTCCTTGAGTTAGGATCTGAAACACTATGCAGCAGGCAAAAAAGTTCATTGTACATTTTGCAGCTTTGTTTACTGTACTTATGGATTGATTGGAAGACTTTCTTAAGTCATTTCAACATAGCCGGTCCCAAGCCCGGATAAAGGAGGAGGGTGTGTTAGGTGCGGCTAGCCAACATTTCAAAACCAGCCACTCTCATGGATATGAAACCCACAAGAGATTCGTTGAGGCGTAACCCTCTTAGCGACGCGCTACATCGGAACTCGGGTGTAGTGTCAAATGTGCAAGGGCCGGGTCGTCATCCCCTTAGTGGCGCGTCGTATCGTGATCCGAGTACGATGATAAATGAGCAAGGGTCGGGTCGTCGCAACCTTTGTGACGCGCTACATCTGCGCCCGGGTGTAGTGAAAAATGAGCAAGGGTCTTCGCACTTCCCTCGACGGGTGCGAAGGCTAAGGAAGCTAGCCGAGCCAACTAGGATTCGTCTAGGTAGCTGGAATGTAGGGTCCCTAACGGGTAAGTTAAGAGAGCTAGTCGATACAGCAATTAGGAGGCGTGTAAATATTTTATGCGTTCAGGAGACTAAATGGAAGGGCCAGAAGGCGAAGGAGGTGGAGGATACTGGCTACAAACTTTGGTACACGGGGACAGCATCGGGTAGGAATGGTGTAGGCATCTTGATCGATAGGAGCCTTAAGGATGGAGTAGTTGAGGTGCGGAGGCAAGGCGATCGGATTATCCTAGCCCGGTTGGTAGTTGGAGATTTGGCTCTGAATGTGATCAGTGCCTATGCCCCACAGGTAGGTCTTTGCGAGAGCACCAAGAGGCAGTTTTGGGAAGATCTCCATAGCATGATTAGTACTGTGCCTATTAGCGAGAAACTCTTCATAGGAGGAGACCTCAACGGCCATGTGGGTGCGACTAATGTAGGTTTCGAGCGGATGCATGGGGGTTTCTGGTATGGTAGTAGAAATCAAGAGGGGGAGGATGTTTTGAACTTCGCGTTGGCCTACGATTTGTTGATAGCGAACACCGTCTTTAAGAAGAGGGAATCCCATTTAGTGACCTTTCATAGTGGACAACACCTGAGTCAGATCGACTTTATCCTTGCAAGGAGGGGGATAGACGTGCTTGCTTAGATTGTAAGGTGTTACCTGGGGAGTGTGTTGTCCCTCAACACAAGCTTGTGGTGGCGGATTTTCGCTTTCGGGTACGTGTCCATCGGGACAATCGGGCCAAGATTGCGAGAACAAAATGGTGGAAGCTTAGGGGGGAAGCAGCGCAAACATTTAAGGAGAGGATGCTAGATGAGGGGCCGTGGGAAGAAGGAGAAGATGCAGGTGACATGTGGCTAAAGATGGCAACATGTGTTCGGAAGATGGCTTCGGATGTGTTTGGAGTGAGTAGGGGAGGCAAACGGGAAGCGAAAGACACCTGGTTGTGGAATGACGAGGTGCAAAGGGCTATTAGGGAGAAGGAGTGGTTCAAGCGCCTCCATCATGACAAGAGTGCAGCCAACATTAAGGGCTATAAAATAGCGAAGAGGGCTGCAAAACGAGCGGTGAGTGTAGCAAAAGGTCAGGCGTATGATGACCTTTATCAGCGACTAGGCACGAAGAAAGGGGAGAAGGACATTTATAGGATGGCTAGGATCCGCGAGAGGAAAACGAGGGACATCAACCAAATGCATCAAGGATGGGACGGATCAACTTTTGGTGAGGGATGAGGAGATCAAGGACAGGTAGAGAGAGTACTTTGACAAGTTGTTTAATGGGGAGAATGAGGGTCCTACCTTGGAGTTGGATGACTCATTTGACGATACCAACAGATGTTTCGTGAGGAGATTTCAGAAGGCAGAGATCGGGGGAGGCTTTGAAGAGGATGAAGGGAGGTAAAGTGATGGGCCCTGACGGTATCCCCATTGAGATGTGGAGATGCCTAGGTGCCAGAGCGATAGTATGGTTAACTAAGCTTTTTAACCTCATTTTCCGGTCAAACAAGATGCCTGAAGAATGAAGGAGAAGTATATTAGTACCGATCTTCAAGAACAAGGGAGATCTTCAAAGTTGTACTAATTACCGTAGGATTAAGTTGATGAGCCATACGATGAAGCTCTGGGAGAGGGTTATCGAGCATCGCCTAAGAAGAGTGACAAGTGTGACCCAAAACCAATTTGGGTTTATGCCTGGTAGGTCGACCATGGAGGCAATTTTCTTATTACGACAGTTGATGGAGAGGTATAGGGAGCAGAAGAAGGACTTGCACATGGTCTTTATTGACCTCGAGAAGGCATATGACAAAGTACCGAGAAATGTCATGTGGTGGGCCTTGGAAAAGCACAAAGTCCCAACTAAGTACATCACCCTCATCAAGGATATGTACAGGGATGTGGTGACGTGTGTCCGAACATGTGATGGCGACACCAGTGACTTTCCAATTAAAATAGGACTACATCAAGGGTCGGCATTGAGCCCTTATTTATTTGCTTTGGTGATGGATGAGGTCACAAGGGACATACAAGGTGATATCCCTTGGTGTATGCTCTTTGCTGATGATGTGGTGCTAGTGGATGAGACTAGGGCAGGGGTTAATAGGAAGTTAGAACTATGGAGGCACACGTTAGAGTCGAAAGGGTTTAGACTTAGTAGGACCAAGACCGAGTACATTAGGTGTGATTTCAGCGCGACTAGGAATGAGGAGGGAGACGTTAGCCTCGATGGGCAAGTGGTGGCCAAGAAGGATACTTTTCGGTATTTAGGATCGATGCTACAAAAGGATGGTGACATTGATGAAGATGTTAGGCATAGAATTTCAGCCGGTTGGTTGAAATGGCGTCAAGCTTCAGGCGTCCTCTGTGACAGAAGGGTGCCTCAGAAGTTAAAAGGTAAGTTTTATAGGACAGCGATTCGTCCGGCGATGTTATACGGTGCTGAATGTTGGCCTACAAAACGGCGACATATCCAGCAATTGAGTGTAGTAGAGATGCGTATGTTACGATGGTGTTGTGGGCACACAAGGAGGGATAGAGTCCGGAACGACGATATTCGGGATAGGGTTGGGGTGGCACCAATTGAGAAAAAATTGATTCAACACCGGTTGAGATGGTTTGGCCATGTCCAACGGAGGCCTCCTGAGGCACCGGTGCGTAGTGGGGTTCTAAAGCGGGTCGATAATGTAAAGAGAGATAGAGGTCGACCTAAACTGACTTGGGACGAGTCGGTTAAGAGAGACTTTAAGGAGTAGAATATCCCTAAGGATTTAGCTATGGATAGGAGCGCTTGGAGACTAGCAATTAACGTGTCTGAACCGTAATCTTTTTCTTGTACCATTTATGTGTTCTTTGTTTTCATGTCTCTTTTGGGTTTCATCTCTAACCTACCCCAACTTGCTTGGGACAAAAGACTATGTTGTTGTTGTTGTTGTATGGATTGGGGACATCAGTTTATCCTTAAGAAGAGAACTTTGATAGAAGTGCGGAAATATATTACTGTCTATGTTATCTGTGTGAGGATAGACGCAACTTTTATGAATGCTATTGCCACTGTACAGTAGTCTTAATCAAGCTGCGTTCATTAGGAAGCGCACATGTCTGAAATGAGCATCCTGGTTCCACACAACTGAGTCTAGATGGATGTTTCAGGTTTACTGAAGATGAGTTACGCAGATTTTATGTTGCTGCAAATGGTGACTTTTCAAGTTTACTCTCTTCAGTTAAGAAGACAATTCGTTGGAGGGAAACGTTTCACATACTTACGTTGCAAGAACTTGATAAATGGTCTCACTTAGTCTTTTGGCATGGATTTGACACGATGCTTCGGCCTTGTTTAGTAATTCGTCTTGGACTTGCATGCTCCAGCATACCACCTCGTGATAGACCCCGTTTCGGGCAAGCAGTAGGTAATTTCCTAAACTGATCTGTCTGTAAATTTATTTATGTTCTTGATGATTATCATTCTCTACATGATAATGTCATTATGGCCTCAAAGTTTAGAGCTGGGTAGTAAAACTCACATGTAGGGTGGGCGATGTTTTTCCTGCTTGCAGTAATCTGCTTCTTTCAATAGATCTTTTCTGCTAGCAACATATCTTCTATCAGTGGAACTCTTAGGCTAAGTTTAGCATTATAGCGATTGTCAAAAACATGTTTCTCTCTCTGTATATATTTTTTTATATAGGTCTCTTTGAATTGAATTCTTACTTTAACTGTCAAAACTCAAATCGATAAAATCCATGTATTCCAGTAGACATAGTATAACAAAATGGGCACTACCGCACTACTGCACTAGCATATGGCCTTTGTTGTGCTCCCTGTCCCCTAGTTTACTTACTACGGAGCTGGTATTATGATTTGTTTTTACCTTTTGCTTCCTCTAATTGTTTGCAAGAAAAATGGCTACTTTCTCACTGATGTCTTTCAATGCAGTTTCTCAAATTGACCATGGTGTTGTAAATTTGACCAATGAAGAAGATTCAAGAATTACCGTTTTGCTGGATTGCCATGGGATTTCTCCATTCAGATTTCCAATGCAAATGATGAGGTCATTTATCACAGTAGTTCAAGAAAACTACCCAAATCGTCTTGGGGTATTGTTTGTTGTCCGCCTTCCCCCAGTTGTCAGAGTTATTGCACAGACATTTCTTCAAGTAAGATAATTATTACACCCTACTTGCATCTCATGCTGCTAATTTTGTCTTGTGTATCCACTTCACCTGTTTTATTTGGGTGACGAATATTTATAAAACGACCTGCTTTAGTTATGTCTATTATTTTGTAAGGTGACAAAAAATTTCAAGTTTGTAACTACAACTAGTGTTCTTTTAATATGTCTAGTGCATTATTGATGATGCACTGTCAATTCATTGCAAGACCTACAGTTTTCTTGACAACACAATATCTTTGTTCTAAACATGCATGTCAGTTCGTGGAGATATGCTTTGTCAATGATATACAATATCTAGTGGCCACATATGAAATCTTCACTCACATAAGTAACTTGGGATGGTGATGAACAGCACAATCTTGTCTTAATCCCAAACCCTAATGGATGCTGTGTATAATTGGGGGAGGGGGGTTACAAATATTTGTAAAGATAGCACTTTGTAATTTTTATCTACTTGTTATCAACCGTGCCCATCTTGTATTTATAGATATCATGCAGTGTTGTATAGATAAGATAAATAGATAATATTAAGTTTTTCATGATCTTGTTTGGTCAGTGATGGTTAGTGGGACTGGTACCTGATTCCTTCATGAGCATGTCTGTTTAAAATTTTGTATCTCAATACTATTTATCCACTTCAACTTTTGTTTGATGCCAAAAGTTACCTGCAACACTTGTTTTTTCGACCGAAGTTGGTAATCTAATCAGGATACAAACCAACCAAAGGTTGACCACAAGTTAAAATAGTCTGTAGAAAGGATCAGTTGAACTAAATAATTGTTTACTGGTAGATTGCAACATCACACGGTACTTATAGCTTAATTGTATACAGGTTTTGAAACCAGCTACAAAGCAGAAGTTACGTTTTGAGGGAGATTCGTACAAGAAGACATTGGCAGAGTTCTTGCAGGTTGTACCAGCGTTTCTGGGCGGTAAATGCAGCTGCCCACAATGTGAGAAGCCTCATAATAGTTCAGTGATACAGGCAGGGGAAGGGAGCAAGAACCAGCCTCGCTTGGTCAGCGTTGATGACGAATCACCTGTCACAGACTTCGACTTCGACGAAGAAGAGATCCCATCAGCTTATAGCTGCGAGAACGCCATCAGGGCTGCAATAATCGGCCTGCTGATGGTGTGCATCTTCATTGCGTTTCTGGCTGGGATGAATGACCCTGCATCCGTTCCGCCCAGTGCCTGAGAGCTATGGAATCGCCTACTCTCCTATAGATCTTAGGTTGTCAGTTGAGTAATAGAGTATAATATACATACATGTGTTGCTGCTAGGATGCTAGGGTGTTGTTTCCCTTGGCAACTTCTTCTCGGTTGTCGTCAGACCGCCATGATAGTTCTTTGTCTCTCAATATGAGCGCAGATGAATAAATATCCTGTGTGTTGCAAATGTTGGTTCACAGTTCAATTTGAGCTCTTCGATGCCTTTCTTAACCGGTTTTCTGTAGTAGGGCAATGTGATTTCTTGTTAGTGTTAAGTCAAAGTTGTCAACCACAAGGCCACAAGACCCAGAGTCTTTATATTCACAATGACACAAGGCATGTGTGATGCTGTTTGCGAGCAGCTTGCTGGTGGTTTTACTCTGCCTCCAGCCATCTTGGGCCGCAAACGGCCGTGGCATCCTGTTCCAGTTCACCTTCCGTCCAGGACTCCAGGTGGCTTCTGCGAATGCGCCAAGGCCGATGCTCACTGCATGCCACGACGAGGTCATCTGGTCAGCGACGATGTCTCCTATACACCGGTCACAGTCAGGCAGTCACACGGGGAAGGTGAAAAAAGAGACCACTCATGAATGTAAAAAAAAATTGTAATTATGTATATATGGGGGCTTATGTGGACTGTCGCATACATAAAGCTGTGTACGCTGCCGATCAAAACGAGAAATTTGTAATGTCAACTTTATATTATCCGTGTGCTCAAAGAAAAGAAAATATTTTACAGTTCATATAATATCTGTGCTTTCTTCATGGTGCTGCTCCTCTTTCGATTTCTCCTCTGTTAGACTTCTTATTTTATTGCATTATTGCATTCTTTCTCCTAATAAGTCCATATCATTCCTTATTTTATCACACTAAATGTTTTTCTCCCCTAATGAGTTATGTCCTCTTCTCCGTACCCGCGGCAATGTGCGGGAAATCCATCTAATTTTTCTAAAAAGAGAAGACTTCTCTACCTCCCCTGCCAACGTTATCGTCCAAAGCCACGCTTGCCTTGTGCTTCCGTGAGGGAAGCTTGGCACATGGTTTGTGTAATACCCCGACTCAGGGCTTAATAGAATTAATAGGATATTCATATCAACAAATTGCAACTTCTTTTCCGAAAGCTCATCACTAAAGAACTCCGAGGTTAAGCGTGCTTGGCCTGGAGCAATTTAGGGATGGGTGATCAACTGGGAAGTCTTCCCGGGTGCGTACGAGTGAGGACAAAATACGCAGAAAAGACTAGTGTTGGCCCTGTGAGGGCAGTCTATGTCCTAGATAAGCAGCTGGATATAAGCGGGCCCAGCCTCGAGGAGGCGGGATGTTACAAATGGTATCAGAACCGACCCTTACGGTTTCACGGGCGCATGTGTCAGTTGCGCAGGCATGGTGTACATGGCTGGTGTGGATCCGGAGTGGTTGCACAACATGACACATGCGCTAGCACTGGACACACGAACGTGGCCAAGAGGGATGTGTCAGTTGCGCAGGCATGGTGTACATGGCTGGTGTGGATCCGAAGTGGTCGCACAACATGACACATGCGCTAGCACTGGACACACGAACGTGGCCAAGAGGGGACGTTCCTGGCCTGGAGTTGACCGACGAGGACGTCGGTCTCCTAAGGGGATGAGTATGTAACACCCCGGTTCAGGGCTTAATAGGATTAATAGGATACTCATATCAACAAGTTGCAACTTTTTTCGGAAGCTCGTCACTAAAGAACTCTGAGGTTAAGTGTGATTGGCCTGGAGCAATTTAAGGATGGGTGACTGACTGGGAAGTCTTCCCCGGTGCGCACGAGTGAGGACAAAGTACGCAGAAAAGACTAGTGTTGGTCTGTGAGGGCAATCTGTGTCCTAGATAAGCGGCTGGATGTAAGCGGGCCCGGCCTCGAGGAGGCGGGACGTCATAGTTTGCCCTATTATTCCATGTGAAAAGCGTTGCGTCGTTGCTTGGCTTTCGCTTTTCCCTTTCTTTTCCATGCCCGACTTGCCACCACCTTCGCCCTCCTTTTCGGCTCCTGCCTTACCCCCAATGTAGGTGGCCTCCCTCACCAACCCCATCGTCTAAAACCATGGTTGCCCTATTCTTTCATGCAAGAAGTATGGTGTCCTGGGGAGCAATGCTCCACGGCTTTTCCCTAAAAAAAGAAGTATGGTGTCGCTGCTTTGCTTTCGTCTTTCCCGACCTTTTCCATTTATAGCTTACCACCACCTTTCCTAGCCTTTTTCACTCATACATTATCCCCAATGTGGCTGGCCACAAAAGGAAAGGTGAAGAGTGGGCCGTACTCTGGTGAGATGCGATAAAGCACATCTAAAGCCATGGGCTAGGAAGAGTTGTAGGAGCGAGCATGGTGGGTGTTAGCAAAATGGCGAGCATGACGACCTGACTGTCGACATCAAGCTTAGTGGTGAGGGGAGAGACAAAGAGGTGTTGGCTGTAATGAGAGTGTAATGGGTATCCTTAGTGGCAGATGTGAGTATAGGGTGGCATCACCATGGAGAGGGGGAAGGGGAAGCCGAGGGAGGAAAAGACATGAGTAAAGATGGTCAGAGGAGGCATGCAAGAGGGACGAGCGAGGAGGTGAGGAAAGGGATGGAGGAGGGACATTCCTGTCTTTTCACATGGTTCCTCCATGCTAACACGCTAAAATCTGGTGACACATACGCGAAAGTAGACAAAATTAGTAATATTTTAAAAAAAATATAATTTTATCAGATTTTTTTGATAGGATGGCTTTTGACCGTGCATCATTTGATAGACATGCAATAAATTAAATATTCATATGTTCTAACAACTAAACATTTCTATAAAAACCACTTTTAGTTCTATGTCTTTGTCATCTCTATTATAATCGTTCCATATGAATTGTGTTTTATATGTAATGTTATTCCTTAATCGTGAACTTTGTTTGATCCATATGAGATTAGTCTTGTAGGGACCTGGGATTTTTGTGTTTTATTTCTTCAAACTACAAATTGTAACATGTAAACCCATCCACATTTGAGGCTATAAATGAAATGAGAATAAATCCCGATGCGGAACCTGTGTTAAGTAGGGCACGAACATAGACCGTGGGTGCTCCACTGAGGAAGTCCCACTGAGCCATCGACTTGTTCGCTTATATGAAACGTGCTGGTTTAGATATATCTTGTCTTAACGAGTTCATACATTAGAACTCTCCCTCTATACTACACAAAGGTAAGCACGGGGTTTTTAAGCTAAAAAAATAAAAAAAAATAGCAAGGTCAGCCGACACGATCAAATCAAACGGGCCGCATCAGTCCCGTGGTGGCCGGGATCCCAGCGATTCGGCACCGAAACAAGCGGACGCGGTCTGATGTCTATATGCTGCAACCCTCCGTTTCTTACTTTCTTCTTCCATTAACCCCCAGCGGGCGCGCTCTCCCTCCCCGCTACCCGCTGCCCGCCGCCTCCCACCGCGCCCCGTGGCGACGACTGGGCGGCCGTCGCTGCCGCCTACGGCAGTTGCCGACGTCTTCTTTGGGCCCTTAGCCGGCGACGAGCACAACCAGGTACGCCCGCACCTTACTCTCCCCTTCCTGCTGTGCGAAACCGAGCACCCAAACCCTAACTTAGTATTTGTATTCGGATCGGATCTGATCTAATTGCAAGTGAACCTGTACGTATTATGAGTGATGAATTCGATTGTTTTGCAAACAACAGCGGTTGAGGGGACGGACATTTCGGTTTCTATTCCCATTTAGCAGTTGTGATATGTAGCCATTTTCTTCTGCAGATGCTCTGGACCTGAGCTGCTGAAAGTTGCTTTTGGAGTTCGTTACATTAGGATTCGTTTTTGATGACTTCATCAAGAAGCAACAGCAGGAGCAGAAGTAGGAGCCACAGTCGCAGCAGGAGCAGGAGCCGCAGTCCTCGCCCAAGAGATAGGTTGCGCAGTGAACGTGCACCCCGCCGCAGTCGCAGCAGGAGCCGCAGCCCATACCGTCGCAGAGAACGGCGTGGCTACAGGTGTGCTTCTTGAGTTATGTCTGTATTCAACGTCTTGCTTTAATTTATCTTATGCTGAAAATAGATCTATTTTTTTTATATATGTTACACGAGTGATTCACTGTAATGCCAATATCAGCACTGACTTGCGCAATAAGTTTCCCCCCTCTCTATCTTCAGTAGTTTATCTAATGCCCACCCTGTAGTTTGCTTCTGTACATGCCCTGATGCCCAAGCTCACTCCATTGCTTAAATTAGAATGATCACAATCAATACTGCACTATCCCTGATGGTTCTGCCATAAATAAAAGTAACGAATCAATGGCTGCTTCACAGCCGATTTATGTCACAATTTGCCCTTTCCATGTATTTTTAATTCCACAGGTTATGTGGAGGTCAGTTTTGAAATAGCAATGTTTGGTCTGCTTCCATGATCTGTTCCTTTTTTCCACTCTTGTAATTAGTCAAAGTACATGAATCAGCATAAGACAATGTTTAGTAAATAGGAATATTTGGTCTGCTTATTTGTGTAAAGAAAAAAGAATATAGACTGTGCATGGAGTTATTTTATCAAATGCTAAACCAAAACCATTTTGGCATGTTAGTTGTACTTCTGTAGTGGCACGTTCATTAACATCAGAGTGAACTGATGTCTGGTATCTAGGAAGAGATGTTTTGAACTGTGTTTCTGCTAATCAGGTTAAATATGGCACCTGACAACATCTGAGCCTCCGTATGTGTGTGTAGGAGAGTGGGGAGGGGAGATTGTGCTAGGTTGAAAATACCTTAATGAAATTAGGTGTAATATTTGTGGGCTTACCAAAATACCTTCTCATCACCTAACTGGGTTCTAATCATTCTAGCACCTCATAAGACCTACAGCTGGCGCAGAGTATCTTTAGGCACACACCATGGTTTACGACTGAAAGAGGGGCACTCAGCACTCACACATTGTTCTTATCTTTTACCTAGATAAGCTTTATCTTGTGGAAATGGAAACATGCTTTGCTTCTCCATATATAGTTATGCCAATGTTTAATATTTTATTATGTGAATCAAATTCCAGTCTTATGGAAAATGAAATGTTTTTAAAACAAATGATTTTGCAGGGATCTTGTGTGCAAGAACTGCAGGAGACCTGGGCACTTTGCTAAGGAATGCCCATCTGCGCCTACGTGCAATAACTGTAACCTTCCAGGGTAAAATAAACCAGCAACACTCTTAATATAGCTACAATCATTCCATTTTTTGTTGGAATCAAATGCATTTATGACTTGTTCTACAGTATTTTTTTAATAATTCCCGCTAGATGCCATATTTCATTCTTCAGATGTTTGTTTGTAGTGGACCATAACTCTGTTCGTTTTTTTTTCTACAGCCACTTTGCAGCAGAATGCACCTCACAAACT
>CM041628.1:7098070-7128660 GCA_023333625.1 Bothriochloa decipiens | reverse complement strand
ATGTACTAACATTTTACATTGTAGGGTGGGTATACCTTGTTGCGGAAGTGTAACTTCAGGGAGTGGCTGTGGGGTCCAAAGAACAAATGGCCGGAGCCGAAGGTGGACAAGAAGAGAAAAGTGGTTACCCCCAAGCCTCCTGTGTTGTGCAAATATGGTGTCGAAGCGCAGTATGGCCTACTACCATCGGAGCTTGGAATAGGCTATTGGTGCGGCCATATGGTTGATTACGATGAGGTCCTTTTGTTCCACTTGTTGCTCACTTGATATCCAAACTTTTTGTATTTGCTGACTTTAAATTGTTCCGGTCGATCACAGAGCCTTAGGAAATGCAAGTGGGAGGTTTTTGCCCATGTTGAAGACCGTAGGGAATACATGGATACACTGAAGCAAAAGCAACTAATGGACCTGAAGTTCAGGTCTGGTACTCAGCTTGTGGACAACTACATTAAGATGCGGAAGCGAGCGCAGGTTGACTATGCCCGATGATTGTGTGTCCAAACCCCAAGTGCTGCTCGGTGGAAGAAAGACTGTGATGCATGGAAAAAGAAGAGAGAAGAGGAAGCATCCTTGCATGCGAGGGAGAAGATGGAGGAGACCGAAAAGAGGAGTGCTGATGCGAAGATGAAGCAGAAGATGGTGGAGGCGGAGATGCCGATGAACGACGAGGACGAGGAGTATGATGAAGCATTCACCCAAGCCCTCGATGACTTGGAGGCTGCTTACTATAAAAAAAGAAGAAGAAGAGTATGATGAAGCGTTCACCCAAGCCCTTGATGACTTGGAGGCCGCTTACTACAAAAAAAGGAAGAAGAGGCCAACGCAGCTGAGCGTAGCCGTACCAATGCGTTTGTGGGAGAGGATAGTGGTTCTGAAGATGAAGACTTGCTTCCCGGTTATGTTTCGGATTATTAGAGCCGTTATGTTAGATGAATTCGGATTAGTAGCTCATCGCCCTAGCGGACCTATAATTTAATTGTAATAAACTGTTTCTGTGACTTTTAACTGTGCTATAATGGACTATTATAACGGATGTAATGCAAGCATGTAAGGGTTTAGGGTTTAGGGTATAGGGTTTAGGGTATAGGATTTAGGGTTTAGGGTTTTTAGGGTTTAGGGATTAGGGTTTAGGGTTTAGGGTTTAGGGTTTAGGGTTTTTAGGGTTTAGGGTTTTGGGATTAGGGTTTAGGGTTTAAGGTTTTTAGGGTTTAGGGTTTTTAGGGTTTAGGGTTTAGGGTTTAGGGTAAATTTTCATAAAAGGATAGTGCGTATCATACATTAAGACAGTAATTACATCGTACAGGGTACTACTGTCCCTGAGCCTGTCCCTACCCCTGCCCCCTACCCCTCTTCGGCCTCCTCGGTCGCACGTGCCCCGACGAGTAGGTGTGGCAATCCGGTGGAACACCTCGAGTCACGCGGACGTGCTGCACTGGAGTCATCTGTGATAACTCCTGCGTGTAGGGCGGAGGTGCTCCTGCAAGCTGTGAAGGGTCGATCTCGACCTCATCGTCGCTGATCGATGCGTCAGTGGGGGGTCATTAGGTAGTCGGTAGGTCCGCGATGAGGTGCCGGCTCCCTGGCCCGACGTCGAAGCTGCTCCCTGCGCGGAGGTACCCACTCCATGGGGCGAAGGCAAGACTCCCCAGGCTGCTCCCTGAGAGGAGGTACCCACTCCATGGGGCGAAGGCCAGGCTCCCTAGGCTACTCCCTGAGCGGAGGAACCCTCACCATGGGCCGACGCGCTGGGTGGAGCATGAGTGAAGTGCCTGGATGCCTCTGCTCCGTGCACCGAGGACCCTGCTCCAGAGGAACGAAGGTACGGCGTAGAGAACACTGTGAAAGGTGTCGTCATAAGTCACACAGTCATCCAGATTAGAAAAACATAGGTAGACGAGGTGCGGTACACGGAGTTACCTCTGTTCTGGGGTGCAGGAGGACGTGCTGCGGGTGCCGGTGCAGGAATTTGAGGCGCTGCGTCGGAGGTCCAACAAGTCAGAGCCCTCAGCACGGATCTAAGCGTCGTACGCATCCGCGTGTACGAGGTGCGCTGCTCGTCCACTGTCAACGCCAAGCCACCCTCCAAGCGGCGACACACGAAGTCAACCTCCGTGTAAAGTAGTTGCGTACCATTGACCTAATTTCAGTTTTAAGTAAGATGAAAGATATACGTAATGAACTACTGATATATATGAGAGATTCAAGTACTCACGCGTGAAAGTATTTCTGATCACGGTGCGTAGGGTAAGTGTCACCCACGGCGGCGACGTGTGGCTGCTGCTCCGAAGGAACGAAGGTGACACGTGTGCGGGTACGAGGCTGGTACCACCGGAGGTACATCATGTACGAGTCCTCGGTGTGGGGGCGGTACTCATCAACGACATCCTCTGTGGCAAGCAACCAATCATCCACGTATGGCTGCAGACGTGGAACCCATAAGTTGCCACCGACCTGTCCCCTCCGAGTCAGCTTGAACACAAATTTGAGTAAGACATGTCTACTGCGATTAATTTTTCAAAGTCAGTTGTTAGTAGTACTTACCTATGAGTATCTGCAGGGACGGTATGGATGATAGGGACGGGGGACGGCTGCATGAGACCGAACTTGCGCAAAACACGCCCTGGGCAGTGCGGTTTGACGAATATATCGAACACCATCAGTCGGAGCGTCAGCCAGAAGGCCTGGTCACGTGTGCACAACGTGGACAGCCCAAGGGGAGCTCGTGCGTAGATAGCCTCCTGGCTGTAAGGCTCCCAGATCACGTCGGTCGGCTGTATCCTGTCGAACTCCAGCATAAACTCGTTGTACGACCGCGTGACCTGCACATGTGCCCATCGTCGCTGAAATATAACAATAAATGGGTTAGAAGGTACAATACGAATTAACTATATACGTCAGCTAGGAACACGAACCTAACAACGGCACCAGACTGTACCCATGGTGGGGAAGTCCTCGGGCGGATGCTGCAAGTACAGGCCCTCCTCGTAGGCGGTGTGATCCACCACAGGTCGACCAATCGCGAACCGTTCAGCTGCCCATAGCTGTAGAAGGAGGGGGCAACCAGTGGCAAAGAACCTGTTTCTATCTTGGTACACGCTTTGCAAAGGCCCCTGTACGTCACCGCCAGTACTGCAGATCCCCAGCTCCACTGTGGCACTGCTCCCTCATCAGCATCAGCGATCGCGCGCGCGTAGGGGATCATGACCATGTCAACGGCATGTCCCGCGCTGCTGGTGAACATGACCCAGCCAAAAAGCCACAACAAGTAGGCCTCCAAGCTTCGTTGCACAGAGTACACGTCAGCCTCTGGGTGTAGCTGATCGGACTGAAAAAGATACAGTTAATAAAGTTGAGTACAACTGTAAATTGATAAAATTCTTTTAAAATAGGCCTTACGGTAAACTGCATGAGCCACTGCTGCGACGGGCCCATGGTCGTGTACGGAGAGAGGCTGCTCATAGCTAGAAGTGTAGGGTGACGCTGTACGTGGCCGAAGCGGGCCATCATGTCGTCTCGCCAATCATGAAGTCCGTCGACTGGCCCAACGGCATCGCCAGCGAGGGGAAGCCCAAGCAAGAACGCAATGTCCTGAAGCGTCGGTGCGACCTCCCCGCACGGCAGGTGGAATGTGTGTGTCTCCGGCCTCCATCGGTCGACCAGGGCTGCTAGAAGAGACCTATGGAAACTCCACCTCCTCGTCTCATCGGCCTCACCAGCTCGGGCCTCCATAAGATGACACAACGGGAGGAGGCCCAGCCTTGTCTCTGATCTTACTTGGGTCTGGAATATAGGTAGGTTGCGGTACTGTACCTGTAAAATTCCCCGCTATGCCAAAACCATAAATTTCATGTGACCATGTATGCAATATGGCTTCCTTGGTGAAATAGGGAGATACAAAAGTACGATCAAGTATTCCACACTCCGAGCTCGCTGCAATAAATGGGAACATGGTTTGTGGTAGAGTCTTGGCTTGTGGCACGTGCATGCGCAATACCCATCCTCTTTAAGTATGCATTCTTGCACAACTCTTCTTCTATATATTCCATGCTTGGCCCTATCAGCACACAAGATTTCAAATCAGTGCTCTCTAGTACCTTGAGTTATAACTCTATGCTCCTTTGCCTTCTTACGTTTTTCCTCCAGATAATTTGTCAGCATATGTCCGAAGAAAACACCTCGCACTTGCATTGATAGGGCAGCGACTTGGTACCGGTCTCTGAAATATCTGCATGTTCCATGCAGGATGAACTCAACAATGGCAACCAAGGGAAGGTCTCTAACACCACGCATCACCCAGTTGTAAACTTCAGCCAAATTAGTTGTCATAATACCAAACCGCGCTCCGCTGACATCATGCAGCAAAGACCACTTCTCCTTAGGCTCATTCTCTATCCAGTGCGAAAATTTTCTCATCGCAGATGCCGATCTCCTTCTGATGTTTGGACCATCTGTGGGCAGCGGTCCTAAGGACTCTGGACCATCCTCACCAACAGGTGCTGATCGGCTTGAGTGCTCTTCCATTTGCTTCGTTGTGAGCTCGTCCAACCTCCTCCAAAGCTCATTGAATTTTTCTCTTCATTCTGTCCGCACAGCCTCTTGAATAGATCCATCAAGCTCTTCCGCTTAAACTGTTTGTAAAAATTAGCACCCATGTGACGCATACACCACTGACTTTGAACATCTGGCCAATCTTTACCATATCCCATCTCTGCATCACCGTTCTTCAGATATTCAATTGCCCGAAGAAGGCCAGCGTGACGGTCATGAATTAGGCATACACCAGGCCTCATACCAACAATGCTAACCTTCACCTATTTGAGAAACCAGTACCAACTATTGGTATTCTCGCTCTCCACAAAAGCGAATGCCAGTGGTAGAACTTGATTATTCCCATCCACGGCAATTGCTGTTAGCATCTGACCTCTGTATTTACCTATCAGAAATGTTCCGTCAATACAGAGTACTGGACGACAATGCACAAATGCCCTGATGCAAGCACCTAGTGCAAAGAAAGCTCGTTGCAAGACCAATATTGCACGGTCATTCTCCATGGTTGGGTATGTTATAAGATCTGTACATGTCCCTGGATTTCTGACGGCTATGCATTGAAGAAGAGATGGTAAATTATCATATGAGGGTTTGAATGTGCCAAATCTCATCTCGATAATCTTCTGTTTTGCCCTCCATGCCTTAGCATATGAAATGGTGTATTTGAATTTATCTTCGATATGCCTTATTATTGACCTTGGCTCATATCCCAGATTATGCACAACATCTGAATACATCTCTGCAGCAATAAATGCAGATGTCATGTTTCTGTGGTACTTCTGTACACCTTCCAAGTGACAGTTGTGTTGAATGACTATTGACACTTTCTAATAATCCTTCCACTTTCCCTTGAATGCATGCACCCTCCACGGACAACCATCGCTGGATCTCATGCACTTAACTTCATATACACACTTTGTGGACTTTGCTACCCAGAACTCCCTCTGCAGTGATACAGCCCAAAGCTTGACTGCCTCCATCAATTCTTTCTTCTCTACGTACATCGCTCCCTCGATTACCTCATTCTCCTTATACTCCCATGGAATATGGTATCCCTCTGAAATAGCAAGTCTAGAGAAGTCTTCATTAGACCATTGCCACGGATTCACATTGCATCCTTCCTCATCAGAAGATTCATCACCCTCCACTTCCTCATTCGCCGCATCTTCGTTTTCCATTGCCTGAACAATGGAGTTGATCCTCTCGCCCTCATCTGCCAAGCCTCTCGGCTCACTGGCTTCTCCTTCTCTTTCTGGTTCCTACACATCATGTCCATGTTCTTCTTCTTGCTGAGCACGGTCGTTTCCCTCTTCTATTTTAGCATCAGTCCTAACCATGCTTGTACCCTCCACATCTTGCAAGGTTGCATTGTCTTTATCGTGCACCTCCATGAAAATGCTGGGCTCCCAGCCCCGCTGCAATGCATTTTCTACGTACCATTTCCATGTTTCGGTGCAATCTACCGACATCAATTCCTAGAAGCATTCTTCGTTGCCACGGTTGACTACTATATTTACTTTTATTGTGTTCACCTCTGGGTTGATATGAAATATCCTCATTAACCAGTTACACACCGACCGAAAATTTCTTTCCGCTGGCCTATCTATCCCCTTTAGTGTTGATCCAAATTCAGACAGATCTATACCATACGGCCCATATCTGACAGTGCCACTACCATGGAACAACCGAAACATCATTTTGGTTGACATATCTATTCAAAGAAAATACGATATTCGTCACATTTCAAATCATGCAATCCATTGTTTAAAGCATAGAAGAAACATCATTATTTCTAACATGAACTGCAATGCTCTAACATCATTATTTATAGATCTAATATACATACTACTCACGGATCTATCCAGAGTCAACTAAAAACTAAACAACTCTAGTGCACATTATATTTTACTAATGAATAGCAACAGACTTGTAATGTATGAGAAACTTACCTAAAAGCCGAGGTTTCAAACTGGCAGGGCTTCGCCGTTACTTCCTTCTCCTCCCTTCTCTCTTCTTTCTTTTTTTCTGAAAATTTTAGTGAATATAATGAAAATCTGAAGAGGGAGGCTGGGTATATATAGGTGGAGGTCAAAAAACGCCCACTGTGTGGGCGTTTTTTGGCGGTGAGGGGGCCGCCTGCAAAAGTACGCGGGCGGCCTCGCCTGTTTTGCAGGCGGCCCCCTGGACCGCAAAAAACGCCCACGCAGTGGGCGTTTTTTACTACTCCGAGGCCCGCCCGCAAAACAGCGCGCACTTTTGCAGGCGGCCCCCTCGCCAACAAAAAACGCCCACGCAGTGGGCGTTTTTTTACTGCTCCGAGGCCCGCCCGTAAAACAGCGCGTACTTTTGCAAGCGGCCCCCTCGCTAACAAAAAACGCCCCGCCAGGTGGCCGCCCGCAAAAGCCGGCACCGGCGCCGGCCGGCCCTGTGCCACGTCACAAAAAACGCCAACTGTAGACGACTAGTTCTGTCATATTTCAAAACGAAAAATTAATTTTGTAAATTTTTTTTAAAAAAATTAAAAATAAAAAAGTTCTGGTGGCGCTGGTCTGGTTCTTGGGCCTTTTTCTCTTGTATTTGAGTCATTGAGTGACCCAATATGTAAATAGAGAAGGTGTTGCCTGTTTGGAGCCCATTAAGAAGCAGGCCTTTTTTCATTGTTTTCCGGTCCATACGTGAGGGAGGAGGGGAGGCCAGTCGAGCACTCGAGCGCAGTTGCAAGAGGGGGCGGCGGTGCGGCTCAGCTAGGTTTTGCGGCGTGGGCGCGCGGCATTGTGGCGGCGACGGCTGCGCGGCCAGCGGCGGGGCGGACGGGATCCAACAAGGAGCGGGCAGCGGCGGCGGACGGGCGACGCGGCAGCTGGCACTCCGGCAACTCGGCAAGCGGCAAGCCGTCGGCGGCGGCCACTGGCCAGGTCCCTATGCGAGTCGCGAGGCGAGCAGGCAAGGCCAGGACTGGCCGATTGGGCAAGGCACCGAGGCTGCGAGGCGTACTGCAAGTGCAAGACGCAAGCAACAGCAAGCAGCCAAGCACCTAGCGGTAGCGGCTGCCGGCACTCGGCAGGTATATACAATACATCAATACATGTTCTTTTTCTTTGGATTTTTCCTATTAACTTGAACTTTGTAATTTGTAATTGTTTCAAATTTCATTATAATATTTTATAAATTGCAGATTGTTCAAAATGTCCAAAAGAACATTTCACGCATATTATTTTGGTTCAAGTAGTGCATCAACTCCAGGCACTCATGACAGCACAATTCAACCAATTCGGCGTAGAGTGTAGTCAGTCTGATCTAGTTGGTGATCTAGGAAATCGCATACCAATCGAAAACTATCCCCATGAAATTAGAGACCAAGTTAGAAGGGCATATGCTTTGAGAGGTCCGACTCAACCTCATAATATTACATTTATTCGTAGATGGCAAAGTGGTCAATGGAGATCATTTGTGCAATCTTGGTTTGACAAGTTTGATTGGCTAGAGTACAGTGAGTCCAAAGAGGCAGCTTATTGCTTCTATTGTTATCTTTTCTTTGATCCGGGGAAGCCAGAAAAATTTGGTAGTACTGTCTTTGCAAGGGATAGTTATAATAACCGGAAAAAAGCTAAGGACAATCTTCATAAACACAGTACTTGCAAGACTCACGCTAATGCTATGCTAAAGTGTGGGGACTTTATGAACCAAAGAACAACTAGAAGAATTGATGTAATTAATAAGGAGGAAGAGAAAAGATATGAGATCCGATTGAACTCTTCTTTAGATGTAGCAAGATTTCTCATAATGCAAGGTGAAGCTTTTCGTGGGCATGATGAGTCCTTTACTTCCTACAACAGGGGTTTCTATAGAGAGATGGTTGATTGGTACAAAGATAAAGTTGAGATTGTTAAGGATGCATATGATAAAGGTGCAAAAAATTGCTCAATGATATCTCATCATATACAGAAGGATCTTACAAAAGCTTATGCAGAAGAAGTCATGTCAGTGATCATGGATGAGATTGGAGATAAAAAATTCTCTGTATTGATTGATGAGTCCCGAGATGTATCAGTAAAAAAACAAATGGCTGTAATTTTGAAGTTAGTAGATGAGATGACAACTCTATTTTTTCTCGACTTTTATTTGTACATTGTACTGAAATAAAATATGGTTTGCAGATTTGTGAATGATGAAGGGAAGGTGATGGAGAGGCTCCTTGGACTTCAGCATATTAGTAGTTGTACAGCTGCTGCATTCAAAGAAGCTCTTATCAAAATGCTTAACAGTCATAAGCTACCAATCTCTAAGCTTTGTGGGCAAGGTTATGATGGAGCTTCCAATATGAGAGGTGAATTTAATGGTGTGCAAAAATTGATTCGAGATGAAAATCCGTATGCATTCTATGTGCATTGTTTTGCCCATCAATTGCAATTAGTGGTTGTTACTGTTGTTACTTGTACTTCAGCCATTGCAGATTTCTTTAACTATGTTCCTCTAATAGTCAACAATGTTGGTGCATCATGTATGAGAAAGGATGCCTTACTTGCAAAGGATCATGATGTGTTGTTAGAAAAGTTAGAGAGTGGGGAGATTATTAGTGGAAAGGGTTTGAACCAGGAATGTAGCCTAGCAAGGCCTGGAGATACTAGATGGGGTTCACATCTTAAAACTTTACTTCTTATTTTGGTGATGTGGGAAGCTATCACAGACATTCTTGAGATAGTCAAGAAAGACTCTATTAAACCAACAAGCATTGGTGCTGGATTTGGTTTAATTGGTAAAATGGAGAGCTTTGATTTTGTGTTCATAATGCGTTTAATGATAGAATTGTTAAGCATCACCGATAGTCTTCACGTGCTTTACAAAGGAAAGATCAAGACATTATTGAGACAATAAATTTAATCACAGATGTGAAAGAGCTATTGCAGGATTTGAGGGACAGTGGATAGGATCTCTTGTTGTCAAGAGTGATAGCATTCTGTGTTAAGAATGAGATTGAAGTGCCAGATATGGACAAGGAAGCAAATGCTAGAGGGACATCTATACGTAGAAAGCTAAAGGTAACAAACAAGCACTTCTTCCATGTTGAGGTTTTCCTTGCTTCCATAGATGCCATTTTGTGTGAGATGAATCATCGATTTGGTGTCATAGATGCCATTTTGTGTGAGATGAATCATCGATTTGGTGAAGTTAGTTCAAAATTATTAGTCTGCATGGCATGTCTTAACCCAAGGAACTCTCTCTCTAATTTTGATGTGGAAAAGCTTGTGAGACTTGCTGAAATTTATGCTATGAATTTTGATGTTGGTGACCTTGCTCGTTTGCCTGCTCAACTTAGAGGATTTATCAATCGTGCTAGAAAGTCTAGATTTTCTTGGATGTACAGAGCTTGGAAAGGTTGCTGAAATTATGACGAAGACTAATATAAAAACATCTTATGGATTGGTTTATCGGCTCATTGAATTAACATTAATTCTTTCGGTGGCAACAACTACAGTTGAAAGAATATTTTCTGCTATGTCTATTATAAAGACATATTTGCATAATAGAATGGGTGATGAATGACTCAATAACCAAATGATATGCTACACTGAAAAAGAGATATTTAGAAACATCAAAAATAACAAAATCATAAAAAAATTTAAAGACATAAAAACACGGCGTATGTTAGGCAAAAACAATTTAGTGGTATGATATATGTTCTCTTGTACCTCCAAAATTTTAAAGTTATATATTTAAAATTTGTGCCACTAAATTATTTTTTTCTTGTATATAGACTGCTTCTAACGATTCACAAAGAATGCGGCAGTGCCGAATGTGAAGCGCGGAACATCGATCTTTGTTGGTTAGTTATGAAAAAATGTATCTTTTACTTATGTGTTTTATAATACACTTTTGATTATTTATCATAGTTATCATATAAAAGATTTAAAACTGCTATATTTTAGCTTCATATGAGATTATAATTGAGTTCAATTGCCCTGGCTCTCTTTGGCCAGGCCCCCCTAAATATTATTTGTAGATCCGCCGCTGGTGGCCGTTGAGGACGTCGAGCGTCGGCTCGCCGGGCTCGGTGGCCTGGACGTCCACCATCACGCCGTCCAGCTCCTTCCTGAACCCGTCGCAGGAGCTGGCGTACACCATCTTGCTCCTCACGCCCGCGGCCTCGGGTGACCACGCCACGAAGAAGATCTTGCTGCGCGGCGCCTCCCCGGTGGCGCTGGCGGTGGCGTCCTCCACGGTGAAGTCGTGGTCGTAGGCCGCGTACCGGCAGTCGTCGGCGTGGAGGCTCGCCGTGAGGTCGCCGAAGCCGGCGGACCGCGCGCCCACCTTGTCCACCACCACGCGCTGCAGGGAGTCGTCGACCTTGAACACCACGAAGCGGTGCGCCCGGCCGGCCCGTAGCTCCTGGAACCGGGACACGCACTCCTCCGCTACCGCCACGCCGGACACCGCGTTGTTCGCCTGCAATGCAATGCAACCAGCCCATCCAGTGATGGGAAATGAAAACGTGCATCTGCAGAGATCAGATTGGGAATCGAGCGGCCAGAATGCACGTACCATTGTTGTGTCTGGTCGGAGCCGGCCGGTAAGCGTGAAGGCCTGGAGAAGGAACTGAACTGAAAGATCCAAGTCAATTCAAAGACGACCACAGCATGCAAGCTTCGAGCTTTGCAAATAGAAGTATGTTGCAGTGTCAATGGACAATGGCCGTCTGCTTTAATAGCTCGCGAGCTTTGCCGGATCAATGGCGGACGTGTCAAAGATGTCACTGTCGAGGTCTCGAGGAAGTAAGCAGAGAGGAAGCAGAGGTGTACTGGTACACGTGTGGTCACCGCGGAGCTTAAGCTGTTCTAGAGGCCTCTGCTCTACGTGGCACTCGGCGGTCGGCACAGAGTGCGCGTGTCATGTCGCCGCGGCGGCCGCGATTGGTTCGGTCATTACAGCTAAGCACCGGCCAGAGCGTGCCTACCCATCCTGATTAAGTGATTGCTATTAATAATTGGGCGGCATCCACATCCAACATGTGTTTCTGTCGGCATGGATTACGCGGTTGATCGATAGTTCCCAGCGTGTTACTTGGGCCGTCCTGTCACGCCGTCCGTCTTGGACAGGGCTGCATCTACAAGCCAGGCCGGATTGCGCGAGGCCGGGGCCCGGTTTGCAGTTCCTTTTGTAGAGATGGAACTTGCTAGGAGTACATTTTTATTTTGACAACAGAACTGCTAGATGTTGAGTTCCTTGTGCCGTGCTGAATTGAACATTACTCTTTCTTTGTTTTACAGTAGAGTCAAAGTATTATTGTTTGTCTTTAGATTTCTGCATATTTATAACTTTTTTCAGTTACATGAATCTATTTCTGATCCTTCACATTTTCAAGCGTGCACGATTTGTATCTCAGCACTGTTTGATGAAAGTGAAACTTGCCTTCCACATACCTGTTTAATTAGAGATATTGCAACTTTCGATCATATGAATATGAACCGTTCAAGATTAAGCTAGTGATCAGAATGATGCTGTCGCTAGGAGCGAGAGCTGCATCACAGCATCAGCAAGTGCTGAATCGGTTTTTTTTGGAACATTATTGCTACGGTTAAATTTTGTTCCTAGCTATTATTACTGCTACCTTCAAGCATCCTGAAACTGTTGCCAGTTTTATGCAAACTGAGTTTTAGTTCGCGCATTAGTTGGTGAAAATATGCCTGTAGTTGCTAAATTGCGATAGCTCTGTATATTTCAGCGTATGAAGGTACTCCCACAGCACTCATGAATGTTGTTACTTCATGCTAACTGCTGAGTGAAGAAAACAGAGCTAGCTTGATTGATGGAGGATGTGGATGTATACTGTAACTAGTCTATGAAACTGAGAGATGAAACTATGTATTGAGAGAGACTGTGTGTCTGTGTTTCATTTATGAATCCAAATATGTAAAGCTAATGTATCACTCTTAGAAATTGCGAGATCAATACACTATGAATTGCCTGACAACGACCAATGCTTCATATTTTGATGGGCCATATTCCTAGGCCGACCTTAGCTTGACTACCCAATTCCAATACTTCTCTGTTTGCGTGACTGCATATTTCGGTTTCTGACCAGTTTCATTTCAGTTGCTTACCGAAAATGTAGTCACACAGCTCTTGAAACGCAGGGTTGCACGCAGGTGCTTCCAGCGTATCCCAGGATTATTGATCTTATAATATTGTTGACCCACCCCAATCTATACGCATACCCCTTTCAACTATCGAATTGGACAGATTTTTCTGAACGCCTTTGTTATTCTGTTTAGCAACCTTGATTATGTTGTGGTTTGAGAACATAAGAATCAGCATGCAAATTGTTCTTACAAAGACACAGAGAGAGAGCCAGAAGCCAGATACAGAAATGAAGGAATAATATAATCAGTTATTCACAATTAAATGAATGAATGGATCAATCCATTGGCCAATATGCCAACAATGTACTCTGCATCTACAATGGGCAGACGGACGATTGAAACTCAAAAGAATTCCTCTACTGCAAACTAGAAAGCCCCCGATCGATGTGCGGGCAAAAACTCTACACGAAGAGCTGGAGGAGGACGGGTGGCGCCTGCGCGGTGGTGGCGGCGGCCTGCTCCTCGCGGTGTCGACGCATGTGTCCGCCGAGCGCCTGGCCCATCTCAAAGCCGAGCCCGCAGACGTGGCACAGGTGGCTCGCGGGCGCCGCCGCCGCCGCTGTCAGCTTAGTCGCGGTCTCCTTGGCGTCCTTCGCCGGCGCGGGCATCCCGAGCGCGAGGCCGTGGCGGCCCCGCAGGTGGCTGGTCCGGTGCCCGCCCAGCGCCTGGAACGACCCGAACGCGCGGCTGCAGGTCTTGCAGACGAACTCGCCGCCGCCGTCCCCGCCGTGAGCCGCGCGCCGGTGCCTCTTGTTGCTGCCGTGCTCGCCGGCCACGCCGCCGCCTCCCAGGGACAGCGCGAGGGAGAGCGGCACGGCGCCGGTGGCTGAGTCTCTTGGGTGCTTGGCCATGTACCAAACGGTGTACTGGGGATGGAACGACTGAGGGCTTGCGATCGAGCTCCAAGATGTCAGGAGAGAGAGGTGAACGGAGGACGAGGACCGACGAGGGATGTATGCGAGCTCGGAGGAGCAGACCGGAGCTGGATGTGTTGCAGATGGCTGAATGGCTCTGGCGAGTGCATGCCGCGGCCTTTATATAAGCGGAGGAGGAGGAAGGCGCTCTGCTGTCAGCTCTCAGCTCACGTGCACTCTACGTCGGGGCAGACGAGAGAACGAAAGGAGCGCGTCGTCCGTGCCAGGGCGACTCGTCTGCCTGCACCGGCGTCGCCCGTCTGGAAGGACGGTCTGAACGGCGGAACCGGGTCGAAAGGGACGGGAACCTTCTGTCTTAACGCGTTCGACCTATGGCATCACCGCGGTGTGGCGGAAGGTTCCGCGAAACGGAACTGACGGCGTTGATTGGTCGCCGTTAGCCTGGGACGCCCTGGGGCCGCGGGCGCACCCGGCACCCGCTCGCTCGCGCTTGGTCTCGTTTGACGCCGCGCGCCGCCGCCGTTGCCTGGGTGACTGGTCAAACAAGTCTTGGCCGCGAAGAGTGAACAGGGATAGGCTGCTAGCGTTAGCTAAGGCCTCGTTTAGTTATCAAATTTAATGGGCAAAATTTGTATAGTAAGTGTCCCGTCATACTGTAGCAATTTTATTTTTATTTAGTAATAATTATCTAAATATTAATTAATTAGGCTTAAATGTTCGTCTCGTAAAGTACAACAAAACTATGTAATTAGTTTTTTATTTCATCTATATTTAGTACTCCATATATGTGCCGGTATTTTAATATGACGGAAAATAGAAATTCTATATAGTAAATTTTAAATACCAGTTTTAGCTAAACAAGACCTAGGCTAACAACAACCCGTACGAGAAACGTCCTCGTAGACACCGCACCCTGCTCATACTCGAGGGAAAAGTTTCGTCTGAAGCTAAGCTGCGCTGCGCACCACACGCACACGCACCAGCGCGCACGTGTGGACGCGAGTAGGTTTCGCTGCACGAGTACGCACCTGCCTGGTAGAATTATTTTTACTGTTCGTCTCTCGACCTCTCTCCCCTTGTACGGAGTAGTTTCCTTTTCAACTGCGCGCGTGTTTGCTCTGCTACCTGCTAGCTAAGCTAAGAACTCTGCATCGTCATGTTTTGCTTGGGGGGAAACGTCTCGCGTGCAGGTGTGTGAACGGGTAGCTGGTAGACGATAGTACTGCAATGCTACTGTTCGTCGCTCGATCTCTCCTTGCAACTTCCTTTCACTTTCTTTCACTGCCAATGTATGTGCGAGCATGTGCTCCAGATGCTGGCGCCATACCGCCACGTGTCAAATTTAATGGGCACACGCTAGTCCACCGGGCGCTTCCCGTTTGTCGTGGGGATTGCACTGCCACACAAGAGATCATCTGGTAATGCTATCGTTACGCTGTACTCCGTCTGTCGGAGTACTAATCGGGAGCACGAAGATGAAGCACCACCTCATTTCAGTAGGTTGGATCAAGTTAGACTTCCTTAACTTTAGCTACTCCATCTTAAAAAGAACAGTCAGAGTCAATCAAACAAATAAAAGTTTCACCTAACATATACACAAAAAGATGCCGATAAATTCTCAAAAAAAAAGATGCTGATAATTATGATGCATGATAATTATCACTTCATTAATTATAGAAATTATTTTATGATAAATACGTTTGAAGATATAAATACTGATGTTGTTTTTTATAGATTTAGTCAAACTTAATATTATTTGATGACCACTTGGGGAGGGTAAATTTATAGAAAATAATAATGACATTTATGGCTCCAAATAGATATTGATTATAAAATTTATTTTATATGATAAATATATTTGAGGATATAAATATTGGTACTGTTTTTGTAGTCAAACTTGATATTATTTGACTACTTGGGGAGAATAAATTTATAGAAATTTATGCCTTGAAGTAGATATATGCTATAAAAATATAAAATCCAAAGAAATCTAATTGCAATGTTTTTATATTCCCTCCGTTATAAGTCATTTTGACTTTTTTTGATACATCGAATTCGCTATGTATCTAGACATAACATATGTCTACATACATAGCAAATTCGATGTACTAAAAAAAATCAAAGGAATTTGAAAAAAAAGGGGTATCATAGTTAATATTGTCTTTCTATACATCTGTTCAAAGTTAAGATAGATTATTCCAACCTAGCTAGGATGGCACACCTACACACGGTCAAGCGAGATTTGGAGACATGGAGGAGTCATATGGCCAGCACCAGCAGTTAGCGTCATCATCCTCGATCATGCATGAAACTAGCCGCGGGCCCCCGGGCAAGATTCATGGTGCTCCTGCTTGGGCCCGGGGAAAGAGGTGACCTGCAGGAGTGAATAGGGAGCACAAGAATAGTAATTTTATTTTTATTTTCAACACGGGCGTACGTGCAGCCCACGTTTGTCTTTCCCAGGGGCGGAGAAAAGCCTCAAATTCCAACTGAGATGCAATGCAAACCTGCAAGTAGTTGCACAATCACAAAGTCATGCCCTGCTTCCCTTTAATTGCTTTCTTTCTTTTCATTGTTCTGCTATCGGTTATTCCTCCCAAAACCACAAAACCTGATGCTATAATTTTAAGACGGATCGGACATGTACGGCCTAAGAACAGGAAGAACAATCGATCGATTTGATGATGGTTAAAGTTACGTTCCGAAATCACAACAAGGCACACACCGTGTACGTTTGGGAAAACCAGGGATCGTCGGACGGATTAAATGAGCGATACCATTGTAATATTATCTTCCTCATAAACATGAGGACGTTGAAATTCACGAGTGGGACATCCAGAAGATGCATGGCGCGGCTCAAATTGATGAGTTATTCGTGCGCGGTTTGTGACGAATGCAACAACGGGGACGGGACACACATCTGAACTGAAAATTGATGAATGATTCGTGCACGATTTCTGACGAATGCAAAAGGGAGCACACATCTGAACCAAAGAATCATCGATAAATATGAATCAATCAGTTTTCTGGCATCCGAACACGAAATGGAACTGCTAATCCAACACAAAAACTACTAGCTAGCGTAATTACAAAAGCAACCATCTGCAGCTAGCAACTAATACGATTTACATGATTCTACTAATGACGACGCTGACGAGTTAGTTCCGCAAACATGGAGAAATCTAGGCGAAGAGCTCGAGCAACACAGGCGGGTCGACGGCGGCGGCGCGCGGGGCCTCGGTGCGCCAGACCCAGGCGTCGGCGGCCTCAGCGGCGCCCATCTCCTCGCGGTGCCTCCTCATATGCCCGCCCAGCGCCTGCCCCATCTCGAATCCGAGCCCGCAGATGTGGCACTCGTGCTGCTGCTGCTGCGGCGGCGGCGGCTTCTTGTCCCCTCCGGTTCCGCCGTTGGCCGCGGCGGCGGCGTCCTGCTTGTGCTGCTTGAGCGCCCGCGCGCCGACGCCGAGCTCGAGGCCGTGGCGGCCCCGCAGGTGGCTGGTGCGGTGCCCGCCCAGCGCCTGGAACGAGGTGAAGGCGCGGCCGCACGTCTTGCACACGAACTCCCCCTCCCCCGACGTGGCCACCACGCGGCGCCGCGCCCGCTTCGCCGCCGACGAGGACGACGACGGGGTCCCCGTGGCGGAGTCGGACGTCGTGGAGGAGTCCGCCGTGGTGCTCAGCGACAGCGCCAGCGACACCTCGCCGGCGTCATGCTCCGTCCTCGGGTGCTTCATGATCGATCTGGGCGGTGGGCGGCGGTGGTCTGGTCTCGGTCGGTTGGCTTGGTCGGTGGTGATCTCTCGATCTCTCTTTCTCTCTCCGGAGGCTGGAGCTACGTATGGCTCGGAAGGAAAAAGATGTGGTGGTGTTTTTGTGCTTGGAAAGAGGAGGAGGTGGGGGTGAGGGTGGGCGCCCTTTTATAGGTTGTGTCTTGGTCCAAGGCTTGGCAAAGGCGGTGCGTGTGGGTGCTGCGCGCGGGGCTTACGTGTGCGCCAAGTTGGTGGGGGCCGACCGACATGAGACGGGGAGGTGGCGTGGGCGGACCAATCCGGGGAAGGCACCGGAACGCGCGGCGCCGCGTCGCGACGTGGACGGATGGGCGTCCATCGCGCGGGGATATGCTTGGTTGGGGCTCGCCCGGCTGGCCTGGGTTGGCCGGCTGCACGCACCGGGCGTGACGGCGTGTGGATGTGGCGGTGCGGACCGCGGGGGGTGCAGGCAGTGACGCAGGCGGGTGCAGGTGGGCGGGCCGCGCGGCCTGCGCGTGGCGGCCGGTGCCTTCCGCAGTTCCGCGAGACCGTGACCGCGACTGTTCTTTGCTTAGCCGCGGGGGCAACGCCGCCGCCCCGACCGCGCGGGTTCGTTCGGCGGAGGGGATGGGAGTGGTGAACGTGATTATTTAAGTATTATTATTCTTTTTTTAATTGTTCAGGGCGGGTGGTGGTGGGGCCGTGTGGGATGGGCGGCGTGTGGAGATGGACTTGCTGACTGCACTTTTTGCGCGGTCTGCAGCGGCTGCTGGAACCTGGAAGGGTCTGGAACCTTCTCCTCGGCCCGCTGCATGCTGCTCTCGGATTTGTGAGATGACGCACTCAGGACTTGTCTAGAATTGAGGGCCAGTGCAACTGTGTAATTAGTTTTTAGTTTTATTTATATTTAGTTCTGTACGTATATACCGATATTTTGATGTGACGGTGAATTTTTTTTATATAACCAAATGCTGAAATTGGGACATTGTTTGGTTTCACCTTAATTTCAGAATTTGACACTGTGTAAAACAAAGATTCTCCGTCACATTAAAATAGAGGAAACTAAACAAGGCCGGGAGGGAACCAAACAAGGCCTCAGAGTCCACGTTCGTTCCGGTTCCAGTTCCAGAAGATGGAGAATCATGCATGACTGCGCAATTTCCGGTTCCAGTTCCAGATATGGAGAATCATGCATGACTGCGCAATGAGTAAGGTAGCGCGTTCCGTGTTACGTACTCCGTACCAACACGCATGGATCATTCGCGATTACGCCGGATTAATCCTTGTAGCCGTCAATCATGCTTACTAACTAGTAGCCAAGCTGCCTGGTGCCACGATGACTGCTACTACTCCTAACCTGTAGAGCTGTGTGTGCGTGAGCGTGACGGACCTGTCACCATCGGTTTGAAGTTTTCTGTAGACCCTGTTCGCCTCGCCCGAGTACTAACATTCGGTAAGTAGACAAAATGCGAGGCTTGTACGAAAGATATTTTAGCACTCCGATGGTCTGATGTTGACCTGCTAAGCAGCCGGGCCGGACACACACGATTAGGGAAGCTGAGGCCTGAGGAGAGCGCAACAAAGCAGTCCCAGTCGATCTCAGCGCCCGGCCGAGCCCTCCGGCGCCTGGCGGGGTCTCGTGCCTTGCGCGGCCGCGGCCGGCACGGGGACCGTGCGAAAAGGGCACCACATCGCACACGAGTACCATATACACGGATCGATTCAGACTCGAGTATTCTATTCTGCGTGGCGCGGCCCGCGGGTGATCCAGTCGGAGGGAGCCCGTGCCTCGCCCCTCGCGCCAGGCTAGCTGCCGTGGTGCCGACGGAACGGAACGGAGCCGGGTGCGCTGAATGCTGACTGGGTTCGCCACTTAGGCAGAAGCCGTACGTCGGAGACTATACGGTACAGATTAGGTTTCATATCCATGGGATCGACGACGTCCCAGATACGACTTTGCTTTATTACCATATCCCTCGCCGCTACGATCGACTTTACTCGTCGATAGAAAGACTTCCCCTTTCTGGTAGTGCTTTACAGTATCTGATGCTTTGAGCAGTATACTAATCGCAGACAAACTGGAGGAGCCGATCGACGATAGATCCCGCAACAGAACTATAGAAGCCAAATTGACAACTACTTAAGTAAGCTGTGATGGCATACACATCCATTTGTTTGACTATATCCAAAGCCAACTGGAGTATGATTCTATCCACAACTCGCAGCCAAACTTCAGATTGATTAATTAATTAATCTAGTGCTCGTCCCGAACAAAGGTCGGAACTGGCCACTAACTAGTAGTACTACATAAACGGAGACACAGTGCGGCCGCCGGCACATCACGGAGACCGGAGAGGTGATAGATGATGTAATGATTGACGTCACGGTGGGTTGACATGATAGTGCTCTGAGTTGGCTTAATCCTACCTGTGTTGCAAAATGAGATATAAACACTACTACCGAAAAGAATAACCGTGACGGGCACTATGCATTTACCGCAGCGGGCAAAGGCTTGCACCACAGATGGAAGGTCACGGTTAATCGTGGCCTCCACCGTAGAGGACGCCTTTGCCCGGTGCGGAAGATGGAATTACCGCAGCGGGCACATTAGAATGCCCGCTGCGGTAAAGAATTTCGAAAAAAAATAAAAAAAAGAAAAAACCCTAGACGGTTTCGTCGAGCCCATCCACGGGCCTGACGAGCCCATCCAGGGCCGTAGCGCCGCCACCGCCGCCGGAGCCACGATGCCGTCGCCGCCCTCGCCGGGGCCGGATCCGAAGTCGCTGTTGCCGGATCCGGCCTCCGAGTCGCCACCGTGAGCCGCCGCCGTTAGAGGGAGCCCACCGCCGTCGCGGACCACCTTGAGCTGGGATGCAAGGGAGGGAGGATGAGGAATAGTGGGATCTGAACGGAGGAGATAGGAGAGGGGATGGAGGGGCCCACCTTGCTTCTCCGCGCCGGATCTCGCCGCCCTTGCTCCTTCGCGGTTCCCGCCGGCCCCACGCATCGCCACCAGCCGGATCTGGCCACCGCGCGCCTCCAGGGGCCGGATCCGGGCAGGACCTCCGATGTCGTGCCTTCACCGGTCGGATCGGGCAGGTCCATCGCAGCCGCGCCGCACTGGATCCCCCACGCGCCTCGACGACGCCGGTGGTGAAGGAGAGGGAGGAGCCTCTGAAAGTCCTCGGTTTAGTTTTGGATAATTGATGAAACCTAAGGACTAACCTTGTTTCTAAGTGGATGATTTAGAGAAAGGTAGTCCATGCCAAGTGGAGCTCGATGTGAGTCATGACATGAAGTTATGTAATCTAAGCATGGTGAAGATCAAGATGGGCTTGGCTCGATGGACCGGTTGGAAGTGTGAAGGGCAAGTTGAGGCTTCGAAGCGAAGGACCGTGTGATGGTGAAGCTTGGGCAAGACTTGACGCCGATGGACCGACCAACGGAGAAGAGCAAGTAATATCGAAATTGATGGACCAAGACGGTTACATGATGACATGGAGTGTCACATGTCATGTAAAGGCTTGGCGGTTGGAGGATCGACAAAATGGGCTCAAGGCAAAGGTATAACCTATAGGGCCATTTTGTTTCGCAGTCAAGACACCATAGAGGGTGTGAGTGGTTTAGGATCGATAGCCGAACTATGAAGAGGGGAGATCTTCGGTAATTCGGTTCATGAGTGCCACTAGGTCCATCATTTCATGTGATTGCATTTAGGATCTAGTGTGCGTTGAAAATCCTTTGAAAATGCTTTGAAAAAATGCTAACTCACTTGCACATGGAGATGTCACATGATGGAGTTTAGCACATTTGCAAAGGTGATGGTGTTTGCTGGGTTGAGTTGGATTCGGCGCTTACGGGAAAATGATAGAGCTATTTTCTATTGCACCGGATGCAAAATCTTGGTGAAAACATGCTAATTCTTGTGTACAAGGTGTTATACTTGTTGATTAGCATGTATGATAAAAGGTGGCAAAGTTTGGCGTCGACGCGGGCTTGGAAGTGCAAACCTTCCAAGCGCCGGACGCTGGCGTGTGGAGCGCCGGACGCCGGTCTGGAGCGTGGAAGGCGAGGCAGGCAGTCTGGCGCGTACGCCGAACGCGTCCGGTGCTGGCGTCCGGCGTGACGGCCCCGAGCGAGGTACACACTGGGTAGCGTCCGGCGCTCGGCGAACGCGTCCGGCGCCGTTGCGCATAGCACGGAGAGTGAACGCGCCAGACGCTGAACAATGGAGGGGCAGCGTCCGGCGCTCAGACGAACTGAAGTGTCCGGCGCTCCCGGTGGCTTGACGCGCGGATGGTGAACGCGTCGGACGCGTCCGACGGTTCCATCAGGCGCGTCCGGCGCGTTGATCTGAGCCGTTTCGAGAAGTAGCCGTTGGGAGGCAACAGTCGACTTTGAACGCGGGCGACACGTGGCGCAAGATGGAGCGCCGGACACGTCCGGCGGTTCCATCTGGCACGTCCGGTGCTCCCGATGGCTTGACGCGAACGCGCCGGACGCGTCTGGCGGTTCCATCTGGCGCGTCTGACGCGTGGTTCTCGAGTGTCCCGAGGGGGCAACGGCTAGTTTGATGGATGGGGTTTATAAATAGTTGTTGGTCGGCCTTGGGCTGGATCTCTTGACTCTCTAACTCATTCATCATTCCCTTGAGCTGAAAAATAGCCCTCCTCTCATCCTCTCTTGCTTGGTTGCACATCATAAGTGAGGATTGAGTGATTCGAAGTGCATTGCATGAGTTGATTCATCTAGTGGCACTTACGAGTCGTTTGGCCGGTGATTTCTTGTTACTCTTGGTGAGCACCGTCACCTAGCCGGCTTGGAGATTGTTGGAGGCGTTGGGAAGAGTTGGTGATTGCTCTTTCCCACCTCCGGTGTTGATTTGTAAGAGGTTCTTATACTTTTTCTCGACGGAGCGCCAAAAGCAACTCTAGTAAATTGCTCGTGTCATTGAGTTACCTCGCTTGAGAGTGGTGTCTTGCGGTTCCCTTGCGGGGGAGTGCCTTGCGGGGCAAGTGGCTTGAGGGTCACACCGAGGAACCATCTAGGTGGAGGTCGACACAACGGGGACTAGCTTGTCGGTGTACAAGTGAACCTCGGGAGAAAAATCATTGTGTCATATCTTGTCTCCGTGTGATTGGTTCTTCATCGATATATTTATATTGTTGTCATTGTGATCGATTGAATATCATCTTGGTGATTGGCAACAACTTCACTTCACCGTCGGTATTGAAATTGCTATCCTACCCCTTGTATTTACTTTATTATATATATTCATATCGTATAGCTTGTGTAGAATAGATTATCTTGATAGCTCAATAGATTAGAAGGTAGTGACATAGTCTTTGCGTGACATAGAGATCATAATATATATTAGAATTATCACTAGGAGGCTTGCTCTCAATCTAGGCTAGGCAAACCGCGGTTATCGCTATTTGTTATACTAATCAACTTTTGTCTAGTGGTTTGTAGAATTTTTAATAGGCTATTCACCCCCCTTTAGCCATCTAGGACCTAACAGCCTCGACGACGCTAGTTGGAGGAGCTTCCTCCGTCGCCTGACGACGGAGGTGCTGGCGCTGCTCCTCGCTATCGGGCCGCTCCAGCGCCATGTGCGGGTCCAGAGAGAGAGAGAGATGGAGAGTGGAGAGAGTGGGGAGGCGGAGAGTGGAGGAGGAGCGCCCGGCGCACGAAGGAAGGAACGGCGCTCGCGCGGCGCGCGGAGGGAGAAGGGATGCTCGCGAGGAGAAGCAATTGCGGCTGCGGGTTTGGGGAGAAAATGAATGAAACCCTAGCTAGCTGCGTGTTTATATATGAAGATGAAAATATTGGGCTTCCTAATATTAACGGGCTAGGCCGGAATTTTCGTGACGGGCCTTATAATTTGCCCGCTGCGGTAAATTGATTTACCGCAGCGGGCATCTTAATATGTCCGTCACGGAATCACGAAAAATATTTATTTTCCGTGACGGACATATTTTTCGTGACGGTAAATCGATTTACCGCAGCGGGGAGAAGTACCCGCCACGGTAAATAAAAAAATTCGCTGCAGTAAATTGTGGGATTTACCACAGCGAGAAAAAAATACCCATCACGGAATAAACAGTAGCGTCGTCACGAAAGTTCGTTTCGGTAGCAGTGAAAGCACGCGCGTTTTTATTTTGCCGCTGCCGGACAAGTTGCACATCTAGGTAATCTGCGTGTGGACGGAGATAAAGGCAAACAGAAACTGTCTGTGTCCATCGACACGGTTAAGAAAAACGCTCGCACCGCGCGTTTTACCCAAGCTATAGCCTATACTATGCTCCGTATATACGGATGACGTTGACAATAACGCGCCTTGTCCTCGACATGGTCAAAGAATAAAGTGTCCGTCGTCGCTACTCCAGGCCTATATGCCGGTACAGTAGCTTACCAGTTACCACCCATTTGATTCGAGGAAGGAACTAGTACACCATCTTCTCACCTTTTTGAGGGGTTTACTGATAGAATGGAACCAACTGATTCTCTTCATCTCAATTTTACAAGCTAATTACTATTTGTGTGAAAAATAAAGTCATCAAACCAGATTTGATGAGTAAACTAATGTGGACATGCGCATCTATCTAAAATGGTTTGATTACTCAAACCAACCACTCCATTTACATCCTTCCTTCCTTCCTTTCTTCCGGTTGTGTCCTGATTGTTATTGTGAGTGTCAATTTCATGTAAATGGAAGTTCCTTCTCTTCGAAGTACCCACTCCATCTAGAAATATTTTACTTCATGGGGGAGTTAAACAAATTCAAATTTGATCAAAAGTATAAGAATGCTAAAATTTATAATGTTAAATAAGTATCATTAGATTAAATGTAAAATATTTTTCAAAATGAAAATTATTTCAAACATAAAAATATATTTTTTTATAAATTTGATCAAACCTGAGAAGGTTTGACTCGTTCCCAACCTAAATCCTTTTTGGATGGAGAAAGTACTCTAATTACAAAAGTGGACATGAATTCTTTTAGGGTTCCAAGTCATTTAGTTCTCAAGCTTTGATTAACGGTGTCTAAAACTTTTAAATGAATAGATATAATATAGTAAAGAAATTGCAAGTCAAAATTTGAAAAGTATGTGAATTTGGGCAAATGTAAATGGACATGGACTCATATTTTTCAATAGGAGAGGAATTACTCTATCCGAATGAACTAATATGCAGAGTATCAACCTACGAGCGACTTGAACACATCGTACGTCGGCTGTTTTGCAACTTGCAAGACAATGCCTGGATTGCCGACGAGCGACGACGACGAAAGCTAGCTCCTGCTACGTTGCCAATCAACGAACAGTGGCGCCAGTAGCGTGAAGTAAACTAAAAACAGGAAACGCGTCATTGCTACATAAAAAAAAAATACGGTGCATAGTACTCTTGAATACATACCAGCACGACTGCTCAAGAAGGATGTGTTCTTTTGCTTCTGAAGCAAACATGAACACAACCTGGAAAATAAAGTGCGCTATGTGCGCTACTACAGCTAGCTGCTGTGGCAACCACATTTCGCTATCACACGTCATTTGCCTTCGTCTGACGGCAAACGTGTTGCCAATGCAAACACCGACCGGCCATTTGCGAGGGGAGATTGGTCTGCCGCGATGCACACCTGAGATCGTATGCACAGTGATGAAAGCGTCGATAGCTCAACCCGCTCTAGTAGTCGTCGTGCTCGTCAGCCTGCTCACATGCAAGTTGTTGGCCAAGTTCCAGGATGTGCCGAGTTCTGACTGGGTTCGGTACTTTGGCCAGAAGCCGTACGCCGGAGATTATACAGTACAGATCGATTAGCCGTGCTGATAAGTTCAAGCGGATCGCCGTGACAGACATTTTCTTTGGAGTACCTAATTACCTATATATCCCTCCTTTCTGGTAGATGCTTAAAGTATCTTTCGCAAACAAACTGGATTTCGGCGATTCCGCAACAGAACTAGAGAAGCCAAATTGACAACTACTTGTTCTGCAATCCGGCCGCAGCCACACTTTCAGATTGAGAAATTAATTAATCTTAGTGCTTGCTAGTATGTGAATTTCGGCAAATGTAAATGGATATGAACTCATATTTTTGTAGGAGAGGAATAAACCTACGTCGGCTGTTGCAACTTGCAAGATCATGAGCCTGGATTGCCGACGAGCGACGACGACAGCTAGCTCCTGCTACGTGCCTACGTTGCCGATCAACGACCACTGGCGCCAGTAGCGTTAAGTAGACTAAAAACAGGTAAACGCGTCGTTATTATTAAAAAAAAAATACAGTACATACCAACACGACTGCTGAAGACCGATGTGTTCTTCTACTTGATATTACTTCAGAAGCAAACATGAACACAACCCTGCTATGTGCGCCACTACAGATAGCAACTGCATTTCGCTATCACAGGTCATTTGCCTTCTTCTGACGGCAACCGTGTTGCCAATAATGCAACACCTGACGGCCATTTGCCAATTAGCAGCTGGCTACCGGCTGGGGGGAATTTGGTCTGCCGATGGACACCTGAGATCATATGCACAGTGATGTCGGTGCCTACGTGCTCTCCATCATCTCCATGAATGATGAAAGCCTCAGCCGACAAGCTCAGCCCGCTCTAGTAGCCGTCGTGCTCGTCAGCTTGCGCACATGCAAGTCGTTAGCCAAGTTCCAGGCTTCCAGGTTCCAGCCCCATCCATCGCTGCTGGCGCATACTTATCCACTCACATCGGCCCCACTTGCAACGAGACATATATTACTTAGTCTACACAAGCTCGATTTCGAAAGAGACCGTTCTTTTCATCTACGCATAACTGATCTTCGCATAACAGCCGCGTGAGCTAGGAATTTGCTAGGCACTTGCACAAATCATACGACGAAGTATTGATAAATTACAGCAGACTGGCATTCTCAATGAACCACTTTACTAAGGTTCATTTTCCGTTTCACAAAATGGGGGAAAAGCTACTTAGCGAGAATGGCACCCAACAAAATATTATGCAACAATATATACTTGACTACTCGTTGGGCAGACAGATTCCATTGCACCGTGAAGCCCTGGCACAAAATCTGGGCCAACTCAAATTCAGTCACTAAGACAACTCTCCCAATCCATGTTATACCACCAAAACTTGAGATTTGAGGTCGATTCCATTAAATATGAATGTTCCCCGCAACGGCACAAACTGCTTGGTGACCAGCTGAAAGATAAGACGAAAAACGAACACCAGTAAGTAATACAACATTTTCCATTTCCTGATGGATGAACATTACCACTAGTGTTCAAGTATATACCATCCTATGAATTCAAATCACAATTTTTCCCATTTTGTCCAATATTGTGTGAAATCCTGGAATTATGTATCTGTTCAGGATTTGCAGGGAATGCTGTATAAGGGGCCCACATACCTTAATTACTTCTTGCGATGCGACTCCTCCAACAAAAGCAGCCACTGGATGGATCTCCGCACCCCCGAACCGGCACATTTCAGTTATCAGGTCTTCGGATATGGATGCTCCGTTCAAACCCATCTCACTGAGCACTGAAGCTGCAACTGTCTTCAGCCTAGGGATATCCTCATCAATCTCACTACCGAATCCAGTGTATAATCAGTATTATAAAAAAAAGCAGATGATTTCTCTACATGTGGGATGATAATGTTCACCAATAGCAAATGAACATTTCTCTCAAGTACCTGTCGAAGGCTCCAGGCAATCTGCTATAATTGGCAGCCAATCGATCAACAGCCCGTAGTAGAATGTAGAAGTTCATTGCGTAACTGCAGTGACACATTTGATAGTCATTAGAGAAGACATTTAAAACAAAGGGACATCTACTTCAACTAAAAAGGAGATCATACAGAATATGATTAGTATTTATGGGATTGATAAACATAAGACGTCCAGGCTAAATGCTCAAGCTTAGAATCAGGACCACAATATTCAAAGCACTCACATTACGATTGTACGTAGTTTTAAGAACTCTCTTTATTCTATTATAGAAAAAAAACGCTACTCCAACCCATTCCAAATTATAAGACGCTTTGGCTTTTCGCCTTCTCTAGATACGTAGATTATACTATGCACTTAGATATAAATAATGTCCAGATACATAGTAAAAGCAATATATATCTAAAAACAAAACGTCTTATAATTTGGAACGCAGGGAGTAACACTGCAATATCCTAGAATTACCTAGTTTTAGGGTGGCATATTATATTACAATACAATCATTGCAGAAAATGGTAACAGTATTAGTAACAAGAGATCCAGAACATGTAAAGAACTTCCTTTTGTACATAACTAAAGGAACACGAAATAAATAAAAGTGGGAAAGCAATATCAGAGTAATGGATGCTGACCTATAGTCTTCATCGGTGAAATACCTCTGAATCTCAGAGACAATTGGAGAGCTAAATTCCTCCTCAAAACTACGGTATCTACAAACCTAAACAAAGGAAATTATTCAGAATAGACGAGAAACTAGTAAAAAATCACATTTTGGTGTACTTATTTACACTATTATAATTTATTATGAATGTACAAATTTGAAATTAAATCAGAAACTACTGATTGGTGCAACACCAAATAGATTGTGTCCCAAAATGAATGAAAAACAAATTTGGTGCCTGCACTAATAATTACTCTATTCTTCTGACAGCAAGCAGTGATCTCATTGTGCCAATAAAATTTCCTTTATCAAATTTGTCATTCTGGCATGGATAACCAGACATTAAAGTCATCACTACAACATATTAATTGTCACAATGACCACATGAGGCAATAAGATGTCAGGTTGTAAAAACATGCCATCTAAAGAAAGCAGCTCACCCTTAGTTTCCTAGAATTTTTACAAAATGTTTCGATATATGCTCTTGAAATAGAATCTGGTAAAGAAAGCAGCTTACCCTTAGTTTCCTAGAATTTTTACAAAATTTTTTGATATATGCTCTTGAAATAGAATCTGGATCTCTACCAATCCGTTTCAAGATTTCCTTTACATGATGCTCCAGGGCAAGACAGTCAAATTCCGCCTTAGCTTGGTAAATCTTTTGTAGAGTTACATAATACCTGTAAGATGGCACAAGGAAACATTACAACATTCACACAAAATTGTAGCAGAATTTAAAACTAGAGATGGCAACTGGGCACATACTCAGTAAGGGAAGTCATATCAGGTATTGTTCCCTCCAGAGGTAGCTCACCATTGCCCTCATTTGCAATAAACTCCTATCAATATACACAGGAGAAGCAACACAAGTTTTGAGACATAGACATCATGGTAAAAATGCTTATATGTGGACTATGTATAGTTTATGCTCAATATGCAAACAGCTTCCATGCATTAAACATCCCCAGGGTTTCTATTTTTCTAAGTTGGACTTCTTCAATAAATGAAATGAATAGCTTTAGCTTAGAAGCCTTCAAAATCATAAGATGTCTGACACTGAATTCATGTTTGCAACAGGTTTCTACCGTTCTAGCTCTTGAAGGATGAATTTGACCTTTCACTCTGACTAAAGCAAAGTTTTAGTTTGTGAGCTGAGCTTAAAGCACGTCTAGAACCGGGCCAAGCAAGTCCAACTGCATACTAGACATGTCAGTTATATTAGCAGCCTATGATTTTAGCACAAATGCAGCTTGTGCATGCTCATTGTCCAAGCAGTTTCATTGCACACATTTTAGACAGCTTATCAACATTTATGGCCTGAGATTTTGGCATGGACTAGTAAGATACAATTAAGATACCAAGGAAAGAAGCTTCCTGATCTGCTTTTAACAGCAAGGAAGGCCACACAATAGACCAGTAACAAATGAATCAGCATTCAGTCAAAAGGAGGCCAATAAACTTTTAACCATAGTTTGCTAGCTTTTACTGAATGGCTGTAGCATATAACATAAGTCGACTTCAAGCACATTTGAATCACAATATGATAGATACCTTTAAAGCAGCCACTAAAATCCAGAAATCTGATGATGATGAATTGACTTCAGTAGATTCATCATCAATTATCTGACGGATCTCATTACCTGGCAGAAATTAATCATGAGTCAGAACCTGCATGTTTTATAGTTGTGTGCACCATTTTGTATGAGTCACTCTATGCATGAACTTGTGCATCATAAGCAATAAGAACATGATACCAAACAACATGATTGGGAAGGCCATTTAGGTTAAATCCAGAGCATGATTCCAAAACTGTATGTTACTATTGTCCAAATAATGTAATCAGAAATAGCTTCAACAAATTTGTTAAATCCAGGGCATGATTTCAAAACTGTGTTACTATTGTACAAATAATGTAATCAGAAATAGCTTCAACAAATTTTAATTAAAATGAAGTCATTGCAGACAACCATAGCCACTACTTTCTTTATGCGATCTACTAGTATGCAAGCATCAACTTGTTCTATGTAACTAGCATATATCAGTACACAGCATTCAAATGCTATCAGAGTTTCATCACTTCAATACAGATTTTGCAGGGGATGTTTGGATTCAAGGAAATGAGGTTAGGATAGGGACTGGGAAATGGGGCATGGAAAAGATGGAGGGTTAGAACCCAAGTAATGAATCAACACCCCCAAATCCCAACATATACACCTAAATCTACCTACAGTTCTACAGCATCAAATCTCAATGGGATAATCATTATACATTATTATTATACAGTTCACAAAAGAGCTCGGTAATTGGTGAATATCTTGTCATATGTTTGCAGCAAAAATGAATGGCATGTTAGTGTATACAAGTGCACAGTCACGGATCAGCATGTAATTCGTGATCAAGTACCTAGAAAATCAGAAAGGGAATACAAAAAAGGTACAAATTGGTAGAAATATTGCAAGTGAAGTTCATTGCAGCAATCAATCATTGTGATACCGTCCATCAGGCAATAATACCACTCACATGTGACATCAACATCCAGCAATAATGAAGTCTGGATGGAATGCTTGAAATCTGATCTATACACAATCGTATGTAGATCTAAAAATTTCAGCTCAGCATTTGATACAAAATGGAGGTAGATAAGCATCTATTGAAAGTGCTAGGCTGAGAATATTTTTTTCGTGTTAAGATAGTAAGATTCAGAAAAAGGACATGTCTGACACAAATGCAGAAAATATGTGAAGGTGCCAAATCATAAATTTAGGAACTAGACCTTTTGGTCAACTTACTGATTCCTGGAGTGACTGAGACTTTATATGAAGAGTCCACAGCTTCTTTATAATTATCTTCATCTACATTAAGCATATGGGCTCGAATTAGGTCCTGATAAAA
>CM041628.1:6979608-7001549 GCA_023333625.1 Bothriochloa decipiens | reverse complement strand
GGACAACAGGGTCTTTATCATTTATGTCAATTGATTTTGCAAATCTGTGAAACATAAGTGTCAACAATAACAGTGAATTTTTGTATAATGACAAAACTGCTACTACAATGTTATGTGCAAAACGAAGGTATGAATATATTCTTACTGCTTTAGTTCAGTCCATGGATTGTGAAGTCGCAAATCATCCAAGAAGTGGTCTGGTTTTGATTCTATGACACAGTGCTCCTGGACAACAATAAATAAAATATGTGAATCTTCCCAGATTGCTTTTGTTACGACTTCCCACCAAGGCAGCAGAGACATATAACTCCCCAAAAAAGGGAGAAAAAGTCGCATACAATGTGATCAGAAAAGCAAGGCCTTGTACTCATACGCAACTATGAATATATGAGCGTTAAATCACAAGGTCTTACCGTCTTACTATATGCAACTTTGATGTCACGGTAATTAATTATGTTTTCATACTAAAGAGACTAGTTTTGGGCATAGATAAACATATCAAAGTACCTTGACGCTAACCCTGACCAAACCGGTTAGACCGTATGAACGTGCAGCAACCAAAACGATATCTGCTTTCCTGCAGATATCATCTAGCTTTAGTAAAGAACTCTCTGGAAGCTGCAACATAGAAGAAAAAACAGTGCATTAAAAAATGATTTATACTGCATACAAATGTTTTGCCAGCAATCAACAACAACAACAACATAGCCTTTTGTCCCAAGCAAGTTGGGGTAGGCTAGAGATAAAACCCAAAAGAGACCAGAAAACAAAGGACACATTACAAGAAAAAAGGATTACGGTTCAGGCACGTTAATTGCTAGTCTCCAAGCGCTCCTATCCATAGCTAAATCCTTATGGATATTCCACTCCTTAAGGTCTCTTTTAACCGACTCGTTCCAAGTCAGTTTAGGTCAACCTCTACCGCTCTTTACATTATCGACCCGCTTTAGAACCCCACTACGCACCGGCGCCTCAGTTTTATGTTTTGCCAGCAATACATAAAACAAATATTAAGGAACTCTACTAGCACCAGTATCAATAAACATGAAGGAACAAACAAAGAACACTCATAAACAAACTGTAGGGCAACAGACCAAAACCATATTATATTATTATGTTATTAAAAAAGGAAGGTGAACTGCAGAAACTAGTATTGTCAAAATATGCTTCTGGCCGTGAATCCACTTATGGCCATGCTAAATAAGAAATAGGGAAACTATATTTTCAACTACAAATTTAAGTGTTTAACAGCTAGCCAATCATTGGCGGGACATATCAAATTAAGCACTAATTTAGGGCCTGTTTGGTCAGAGGCCTATGCCTAAGAATGGTAAAGAGAGAGTATGCATAACATCAATGCGATTTTAAATATATATGGTGTGTGATTAACATATACTATACTTATATAGTTTGATTAAAAACTAGATGATTTAGATTAATTTTATTTTTCTAGGTTAACTAAAAAATATTCTAATAAAAATAACTATACTTAATTTGTATGTGTATGTGTATAATAAATCCCAACATATTTCCTTAGTTTTTTTAAATAAATAATATTGATTAAGTTGTATTACATCATTATCCATTACTTTCCTGACATTAAGTGACTAATCTATCATTAGCCCAGGAAACATTGATCCAGGAACTCAATTTTGGTTGCCTGGCCAAGCATGCACTCGCCTGGTTCAATATCAGGGTCATCCAAACAGAACACGGGCAAAGACATATCCAAGAAAAATACTCCAGGGTATCATCCAACGAGCCCTTAATACAAGGTTTTGCCATCACGGTCACCAATGCAAGAGGGCAGCTATGCATTAGCTATTGCATATCCATTTGACAGAACAGTGAGTGGCCTGGTCCAATGCCATATTACTGTCAAAGCACCATATGTCTACAGAAACTGGGTTATAATAACTGATGCAGAAGGTACCTCTGGCGTAACAATAATTTAACGCTATCTGGTACATAAGAGGGACATAACATTCAAAGTGTGTAAATAAGAATCATTCGTTCATATAAACTTCTTTCACAAAGTATAAACTTTATTAGAACATAAATTGAGCTATGACATTTATGGTTATTCAGAGAGATGAAATCATCTAATATTTGTCTTACTGGTTTGATAAACCCAAAAGTTCTGGCCAGAACCAGCAACCTAACCATGCTCTAGCAAGTTATCTTAAACGTAGACTGAAAAACACACCTGAGTAGCAATGACAACAGTAAACTGGGAAAAGAATGAAGGATTTGTGTCTATCAAATGTGCTGGGAGCTCCTCAACAAACTTGGCTTTAACAGCATCATTAAGCTCTTGTAGGAAAGAACATATAGATTTAGCTCTTGATTGCCCCAAACATCCTTCATCCACTGCATGCAAATTGAAGATACCAGAATACGAGTTCCATCAATTTCGTGGGGAGGAATTCAGAAGAACAGGTGGAATCACATAGCGAAGAAATTACACAGAAAATTGTTCCCCAGATCAGATGCTTCAACTTTGGAGCCATCAACAACAGTCACACTTCCTATTCCTCCAAGCACGAGATTCTTCAATGCTTCTATTCCAGTAGGACCACAGTTAAGCAAGCATATGCTAGCCTTCTCTAGTGCAGCCTGGCCTTGATCACCCCATATCCTGCAGTTTGCAGTTAACAGGTGTCTTTCAATATCTGGGCATGCTATCCGGTCAAGTAGGCAGTATGGAAAAATAACAAAGCTTGTACCTAACAAACTACAGGTTAAATGACGGAATGGATTTCATTAGTTTTAATTGTGTCATGGATTAATAATTCCATTATACCACTACCACCTCATAAGAATTTGCAACACAAAACTAGGGTTATTTTGCTGTTGGCCAAGGATCTAATTAATAAGAACAGTAGGTAATGCTGAATTGCTGACTGCAAATAGCTTAATTTCAAAGCAAAGCTGAGTCACTGATCATACTGCCATGTGCCATGTACAACATAACGCAAGACTAGTCTAAGTGTCAAACCATGCAGATTAAAACAGGGGCAGACTAAGCTACTGGCTGTGATGGCAACCAGAAATCACCAACCTAGGAAAAGATAATTAACAACACTTATAGACATTTAAGGTTTATTATAGTCAGATCCTGATATTTGTACTGATCAAAGTGCTGTCTCACATAATTACAAAGGCAACAGATAACTAGTTGCTAATTCAGTTGCTCATATGGAGTTGTAGCTTAGGCAATAGAAGCACCCGTTATCCAGGCCTGCTAATTCAGTTACTCATCTAGAACCAGTAAAGTAAATCACTAATAGATTGCATCTTGGCATCAGAATGTTGTACACTGGCTAAAAAGTTTGTAGCAAATTCCTTGTGCATAACAGATCAACCTAGGAATAACTAAATCAGTACCCAACAATGTGCAAGCAAGCAACCACAGCTCCAATGCAAGGCCTTGATAGCCAAAAACAAAAGGAGCCAAAACCCTAGTCACGACAGGCAGAGCACATCCAGATGGATCTCGAACCGAATCAATCGAGCAGAATTACATCGCTGCAGGACCCTAAACCCTAGAACGGACCGACGCTAAGCGCTCGGAATCTACAAATCGACCACGCGAAGACTGGGAGGAAGTGGAGGCGGGAAGGAGAGCGCAGATGCGCGTCCAAGGGTTACCTGAGCTGGCGATCGTACTTGGTCTTGGGCTCGGCGACCACGCCGGTGGCGGCCATGGCTGCGGGGCGGGCGGGCGGGGCGGAGGGGGAGGCCGCTGCGTTCTCTGGCCTGGGGTTTTCGGAGTTCGGATGCTTCGCCCCGCTATGAACTCCGGCGGGGAAAAAAACAGGGGAGGGGGAAAAAGGTTTTTTTTTTTTTTTTTTTTTTGCAGAACGTAGCGGAACGAGGTAGCCTCTTGTCCTTTTCTCCGCGCAGCTGGGCCAAGCCCAAAAAAGTACAGGGCCAGAATAGGGCGCGAAACAGATGGGAGTACCGGCCCAGTAGAGCGTACTATCTGAGAGGCCCAGGTTTGGCTAGAGCTGGCCCTGGCCTAGTATAGAGTAAAAAAATATAGGAGTTGTTATTTGGAGCAATTGTTTTTTGACATCTATTTGGAGCGAAATTGCGTGCCCCACTAATCCACTATCATCCCCAATCCAAGTCTTCTCAAAAAAAAAAAATCGCTGACTGCTCCAGTCATTGCCTGACTTCAGGATTTTTTTTAAAAAAAAAGGTCTGACTTCAGGATACATAAAAAAACTATAAAAAGATGCTCCAGAAGTCCAGATTCAAGAATAAGGTTATGTGATGTACTCGTACGTCACTAAATGTAGGTTAGTACAGTAGTGTACAGTAGTTGTTAAAAGAAGTAGGAAGATGCGTTATTCCAGACACGCAGACAGGCAGACAGCTAATTGCTCAGCATCTGGTGTTGTTCAGATATGCACTGCAGGCAGGATAACATATCTAATGATGGAGCTCTGGTGACCTGATTGCTGCCAGTTAAGGAGCAACAAGGAATAAAGTAGCTCTAATGATTTATATGAATCGTGGATTACTTTTTTGCTTATTATTCGGATGTACTATCACTGTGCACTCGTACTCCACTAGCGTGCTGCTTTCCGCTTCTTGTTTTCTTTATTTTCGAAAACAAGTTGGGAGGGTCTAGGTAGCTGCAGAGCCAGAGGCCATATGCCTCGTTGATATTGGAGGTCCGCGCTTGATATACATAAATAAGAAATAATTAAATGAATTATTATGTCCATTCAAAGTCAGATAAGATTGTCAAATCGGAAATATGCGAGTCAGCGACAGGACAGATACAACGGCCTGCACCTCGTTCAGAATGAGTTCAGGAAGCAAAGTCAGTCGCCTCTTACAAAATTCAGCACCTGTTAAGTACATCACCAGCCAGTACAATTATGCAAGGGACTATAACGACATCTAGATATGTTAACATCGTTATTCTAGTAATCTTCTCGGCATCGTCAGACAATACAAGAGTGGCGGCAGTTTATTAACTGCTTTACTCGTTCTAATTGTCCATGAGCGTGAGAACATGAGACGAACACGATTATACTTAGGGTACCCTTATCCTTATCCTACTAAACACAGTCATCGCTATCGATCCGCGCGTGGGTTCAAGAGCTGAAACATCAGCGCCCGTTAAATTTGAAAATTTCTTTTAATTTTATATAGCCAAATAACAATCCAAGTTTCGATCATGCATCTCAAGTCTACTCTATCATGTTTGATTTTTAATGCCACGAAGAAGCCGCAAGTCAACTGCTTGCTACAACTAAAGTCAAACGTCCCTTGCGCATGCAACCCCATTCGTTGACTTTGTAACCATGCATCCTATAAATAGCACACAAACCTCTCTCACTGTAGCGCATCATCATCACACAGCAGCCGGCAGCCATCGACGACAACGAGCATTTCCTGCCGATGAAGAGGCTCACGTTCGGACAGCAGGAGTCGGAGCCGGGCATCATCACCGTCGCTCAGGAGGTCATGCTACTACTCGCGCGCAGCGGCAGCGGCGGCGGCGGCGGCGAGCCGTCGGCCTCACCGCGCGTGTTCGAGTGCAAGACGTGCAGCCGCCGGTTCCCGTCGTTCCAGGCGCTGGGCGGGCACCGCGCGAGCCACAAGCGCCTGCGCGCGGCCGACGTCGACGTGGCAGCGCCGGCCGCCAAGGTCCGCGCGCACGGCTGCACGGTGTGCGGCGTCGAGTTCGCGCTTGGCCAGGCGCTGGGAGGCCACATGAGGCGCCACCGCGCCGTGCCCGAGGGCGAGGAGCGGGACGGCGCCGCTGCTAGCGCCCACGGGCTGGACCTGGACGACGCCGCGGCGAAGCCGGGGGCAGCGAGAGGCCTGCTGGGTTTTGACCTCAACATTGCCCCATCATGACGGAGCATTTGGGATTTCGTGTTGCATTCGTTTTTTTTCTCTCCTGGTTTTGCAATTCCGGTGTTCTTTTATACAAAATCATAGTACGACTCGATTGAAAAAAAAAGAGAGAGATTGATTTGTACATGACACTGCATCTATGTAATGTAACTCTTATTGTAAAAAAGAAAAGAAAAGAGAAAAAGAAAAGCAAACAATGCTTCAGAGAATGAGAGAGGCTATCTTGTGAGTTCTTGATGACGCAAATCGCGGAGATGTCAGACGAGAGAGAAGATAGCTTGAATTTAACAACGGCGGTGTTTAAAAAACAAAATATTACTACTTTCCTCAACAGAGGAGAAAGTCAAACTAAGCTTAACTTTAACCAAATTTATAGTAAAATCATTAAAATTTATGCCTCCAACTAAATTTACTATAAATATATTTTGTGATTAATTTAGTAGTACTTATTTTGTATTATTATGTTACTTATTTTATATTACAATTGTTAGCTTTTTAATTAACTTTGATTGAAATTTAAATTTTTTGACTTCTCAAAAATAAGAATTATTTCTATTGTGTTAAAAAAAATTACTTCATTTAACTTTGAGCAAATAAGACTATCAGGCTAAAAAAGACGTCTTATCTAGTGATGCAAACAAAGGTTACCGCTATACGCCTTGAAAATTCTGCAAGTCAATGTCAACTAGTATAGTGCCCGTGCTAACATTACGGTTATATTTTAGAAAAGCACATGAAATCAACCAATTAGCGAAGTATAGAGATGGAACCAGGGAGGGGGGCCATCAGGGGTCGTGCCCCCCCCCCCACACCCCGCATGGTAGACGGTAGATTGTTGGGAGAATTAGGAAAATAGCCTCAAGAAAACTTGTGCTTAGGAAAGTGGTCTCTCTTCTTGAACTTAGGAATCTGGCCTCAAAACCAAATTTTCTTAGAAAAATGGCCTTCCGTCAGGTCTATGAGGCAAATCGCAAATCTGTTAGTTTGGACACTATAGTGCGAGCGAAAAGACCACTTTGCCCCTCATCTTTGGAAATTCATAACTGAAGTTTGATAACTTCAATTTTGGTGAACCAAATTTTGCTGTGCTCGTTGAGATGTCTAGTTTTTATTAAAATATGAAACTGACCATATTTTTTAGAACTATTTATTTGGTAACTTTAAAAATATATGTGATTATATGTGTGGTTACGTGCTTGAAATATATATGTGTGGCTATGTGCAAAAAATTTGTGAATATATATAATAAATAAATAAAACTCTATTTTTTATTTTTTTTCTCATGGCTAAAATGGTATTTTTACCCCAAAGTTAACATCGTTAAGGGCCAAAACTGACGGAAGGCTATTTTTCTAAGAAAATTTGATTTTAAGGCAATATCTAAGTTTAAAAAAAGAGGCTAATTTCCTAAGCGCAAGTTTTTTGGATGCCATTTTCCTAATTCTCCTAGATTTATCAATTTTTACCTAATTTTATTGAAAATCATGGTTTTGGTTATAGATAGTGTATAATTTTTATTTAAATGCTACTAAAATATATTATTATGTATTTTTTTATCACACTACATGCGATCACATTAAAAATATCAATTTTTACTCATTTTTATTGAAAATTTATGAGTTTTTTGTCATAAATAGTGTAACTTTTTAAAAAAATTATTAAAATATATTATCATGTATTATATCTTCTATAAATAAAAAGAACGAAGCGTGAATAATTTTTGGTGCGACAATCAAACTTTGTCGGTCTGCCTGTGCGATCCTACGCTCCCTCTCCGCCCCTACCCGTTCCCGGAGAAAAGGAAAGCCCCCAATCAATGTCATGCAAAATCAACGCTCCGAAAAATGGAAGGCACACAACGCAAGAAAAAAAAAAAGGAAACCCCCCAATCATATTTCGTCGGGCGACGCACTTGCTCCTTCGTCTTCTGTAACCACCGCCATCGCCATCACCCGCTGCTCTCTCGATCCTATCGCACGGGCATTCACGAGTCATGGGAGAAAACGAGAGAGATGCTCCAGATCCGGTGGCCTTCCTCCTGAGCGGCGGCGAACCTGCCTCAGCCGCCTCCGCCATCCAGCGCTCCCTCACTTCTGCTGCCGCCAACAAGACAAAGACGGTGCTCGGGTTCTACTCCTCGTCCGCCTCCTCCAAGTGTGACGGCAGCCCTGGGAGCGGTGGGAAGGCAGCGCCTCCACGGATGCCCGCCTCGGTCGGCGAGCTCATGCGGGTGCAGAGGCACGTCTCCAAGCCCGCCGACGCCAGGATCCGCAGGGGACTCCTCCACATCGCCACCGGTCAGGTATTCAGGTAGGATCTCATGATTGGCTGCTGAGAGTCTGCTGAAATGCAGCTTGGACTTCTGCTCTTAGACTGATCCTTATTTGCGTGCTTGTCCAATGCTGATGTTGGTGGATTGTGATAGTATATCTAGAGTCTGCCAAACATGCCACCGTTGCAGGCATTGCTGGAGTTTTAGATATTTTTAGTTCAGGGTTAGAATAATATTGTTGCCAAACATGCGGCAATTTTATACGGACGGGATAAAATGATTGAACTCTTTTTCTTAGCATGCATCTTGTAATTTGGAATTTGTCTACAGCGACTGTTATTATAATTAGTTTCCTTCATATACTTAATTAAGATTTATCTCTACTTTATAGTCACGGAGACCATTCATTTGTACCTGGATTCTTATCTTGGTCGGAGCTTTGGTGACAGTGTGCTAAGATGAATATGGGACACACATGGGGTTCAGAGTTTAATAATTCTAGACAATGTGCAAGTTCAGGGTTTAAAAGTTCAGGTAGAATGCATTGATTCAAGTATTTGAGAGAAAAATAGTGAACCATGTTATTGTTTATCTCATATTCTTGCAATCTGATTTTTCAGTTTTTAGTTTTTAATCTCATATACATTTTTTCAGTTTTAAACAATGTAAGCAGTTTGAGTTTAATATCGCTGCCTACTATAATTCTATATGTGGAGCGTTCGTTGCATTTTTGCAAAGATTTAGACTGGGTGGCCTTTATTCCCTGGAAAAAAAATGTGGATTACCAATGACTGGTCTATTTGGCACACGGTTGATAGATACTATTTTTGCAGGTATGATGTTAGTGTTCATAAAAATATTGGCATGTTCATCTACAGATCTGAAATGAGAAAGCAAGGAGGTTCCTGAACAACATGAGGAAATAATTCCTGTTTGCAATTTGCATTGTCGTTGTTTGTGTAACTTGAATAATCATGTTCTAACAAAAATAATTATATTGTATGTTCATCAGGTGTTGACTGATCCCTATTTTCACTGTGCCTGACCCCAACGATTCATCTGGTCAGTACATTTTACTCTGCAACATGTTTCTAATTAGCTATTGAACACCAAAGAATGAGGATCCATGGAAAGGGATTTCTCTGGTGCAATTTTTGTTTTATTTAGTATGCTTCACCAATTACAAATTAATGGTATTTTCCCTAAGAAGGCCAGGCTGATGCTAATAATAACATGTTTAAATATCTATTCTAAATAGCTTATTTTTGTTTCCCCCTAAGAAGTTTGGAATGATGGATATATTTTTATCTCTTCATTGTTTCAGTTGTTTGTTGGTTCATAAGCTTATCCAGATCAGTTGCTACCGCCACACCCCTTGGCTTCTACCAAGTAAGCATTTGTTTTATGTCACTTTTCTTATGTCACTTTGGAGCCGGTGGACATTGTTGAAATAGATGCTTTTCTTTTACTGAATCTTACAACTCATCAGAATAGTTTGATTGTGTTGATAGAAGTACTTCCTTTTTTAGTGAGGGATTTTGATATCATTTGTTCGGATACATGTCAAAGAATATGTTTTTTTCTTTTATTTTGGTGTATAGTTGATCATATTCTTTGACATATATCCGAACAAATCACTGTTGATATTGCACCATGTTGGAGTCCGACTTCACTATGGAGCTCCTCACCTCATTCAGAGTCTGACTTCACTATCTTTTAACCATTCTAGAGCGATTCAAGTCAAAATGGAGTCCTCCCAATCGTGTCGGATCAACCAATTGCAGTTCCAATGGCAACACAAACTTAAGCCTCCAGGATTAACCAAAGCTGAGTAGCACCTTCAAGGGTGAGTTCTTTAGCCTCTCGCTTCTTGGACAAAGATTGAGGTCTGACAGCTATTTCACTAGCTTGATGTAAGGCTATTGGTGCCTGTATTGCTATCCTGTGGGGGCGCAAATCATTTGCCATTACACCTTTTTGAATTTTATGCTAGAATGTTGTGAAATTACAAATTGTTCGAACAAACATGAAAGCAATGGTAATTTGGTAATCTTTTTTTTTTTCCTTAAAGCCTGGGTGTTGCACTTTCTGTATTACATTTGTCGTTGGAAATTACAGTTGGTACCTTGCAAATAAAGCTTTCACTATTTAGTATTTCCTTTGTAAATATGAAACAATGTGTAAGAACTAAGAAGCATTCATTTTTCATCATTTTAAGCTTAGAAGTAGTAAATGGATCAATGATATGAACTTAAAATGGATGGAAGATAATGGGGGAGGGGGGATTCAATCAACTATGGTTACTCATGAAAATGTTTTTGCAGGATGGAACAGAATTGGGTGGGCCACTGATAGAGTACTACATCCCCTATCACATACTGAAGTCGGACTCTGAACAAGTCACTGTTGATATTGCACCATGTTGTCCTCATCAACTCTCGAAGTGATGGCCAAATGGGAAGGAGTCTGATCAAAACATACAGTGAACTTCACAACGTAGTGCAGGTATAATAGGCTAGCAGTTTGGCAATGCTGTACACTTCCGAATGTGATGTTTGTTTGTTGATTTGGGTGATCTAGCTTTAAAATTTTTGTTTTCGTTACAGATTGTTATAAAGTCTAACCTGCATTTTCGTTTTGGATTGGTCTAGGAAACAATGGCAAGGATGCCAATTAAGGTTGCTCCTTCGCAGCAGGAGCAGTTGAGCACGTTCAAATGCTGGATGACCTGTCCGTTGCTTCCATGACCCCTCCATGATCGCCGAGTTGATTCTCTGGACAAGGAGGAACTGTGCATTGGCTTAGACACATCCCAAAGAGGAAGGGGTTCTCTGGCAAGTGGCAATGGCGGTGGCCCCAACCTCATCAGTGGAAGTAGTATTGTGTACGGTTCAGCTCATGGAATATGAGGGATACATGTTGCCCTGACTTCCAGTGGATGAAGGCTAAGTCCTGGATGATTGGAAAACTGCTAATGCACTTTATATTGATTATAGCCATGCCACGAGAGTTCGTTCTCACCAAGCAGGTCAGCTTCCTAGAAATCATCTCTAACCAGAAGTGGGTGTAAACTGTGCTGGTGGTTCATGGCTTCCTTTGTCATGTCAATTATTTGATGATAAAACATTTTCAATATGAAAAAATAGATATTAGAGATTTCTTCCTGCAGATATAAAATATTATTTTAGCCGTATTACGAAAAGTTCTATATAGTTGAGTTTGTGAGCCTGAGATACCGCACTCTCCTTGACCGATAATTTCATGAGCTTTGTGTTTTGGATTAAGTGTCACTATAATATTGGTATTTAATTTCACATTATTGTTATCTTATCGTGCGATCCGTGTATTGTACAAAACTTTAGTTGTTCCGTAGCAACGCACGGACACACTACCTAGTCACACTAAAAATGCGATCACATTTGTTCGGCTCTCCTTAAACAAAATTGTTGGTTCTGTCACTGATGAAGTCTAGTGACAAAGTGCATCAGCACGTCAGGGCATTAAGCCAATATAAGCCATGCCAAAGTTATTGGACTTGAACCACATATATAGATACGATTTGGATTTGCATTACGACAAAGGAGAAAGAAAGAGAGGACTTTCTTTCTGTGATATACGTAAACACTGAAGATGTCATTCTTCCATGTATCAAATGAGACCGTTGAAACTTTGCCGCACTCGTCGGCAGCCCAACACCCTTGTGCCTGGCTGAGAGGTTCTGCTGTGCAATGCCTGGCTGAGAGGTTCTGCTGTGCAATTGCGAGCGATTACAGCTGTTGAATTTGCCACTCCTCCGATCCGTCAACGGCATTGGGGAGGACACGAGATATCTCTGCGCAACAGCATTGGGGAGGACACGAGATATCTCTGCGGGAGGTGGACCGAGATATCTCTGTGCGGGATGCGTACGGGCGTGGCCGAGGTAAGGACTCGCACGGCATTATCTCAGTAGGGGAGTACACAATGTTTATGTTGACTCATTAGTAAGATAGATCAAACCAACCACCCAGTGGTATATGCGTTCGTCGTTATCAAGAGCTGAGTTTCCACAATATAGCAAGTAATTGTTCTGACTTAACACTCATTTGTCCAAATCACAACAATTGCAATAACTCAAGAAGCACAAGGAGAGAGTAGCTGGCAAAGAATAAAATGATGAAAATTACATGCGTGAAAACGCCACTATCTTGCGGTGACAGCCGTTCAAGAGCCGCAGCAAGCTGATTTCTGTGCCGCTGCTGCATCAGCTTCACCTTCAGCCTTGATCTTGATAGTTCGATCCTGCAAAAAGCAAGCTAAGGAAATGCGGAAGAGAAAGCAGACGTGTCAATGGTTCAAAGCCATGAAAAGGGTTGCACCTCAGGCTTGGAGGAATCAGTCTCTGAAAGTCTCTGTTTGATATCCCTTGCTATAGAAAAGAAAACCTGCTCGACATTCAGGTTTGTCTTTGCACTCTGCAGAAAATAATTTAAAACAAATTATGCATAAGTTGCCGTACAAGAAAGGAATGCCACAGGCAGAAGTTGTGCTTTTCACTAACCGTTTCAAAGAACTTTATCCCATATTCGTCAGCCAGAGCTTGCCCCTTTGAAGTGGGCACAGCCTTTACGAAAGAAAATGAACATGTAAGAAATAAGTACTATTATAAGTATAAAGTTTAAGAGATCAAATAAGAGGATAAATCGCGTACCCGTTTGCTTTCATCCATATCAGCTTTGTTCCCCACCAGAACTTTGTTCACATTATCCGAAGCATGTTGCTCAATGTTTCTGATCCAATTTCGTATGTCTGCAAGTCAGCACCAATGATAGTATTAGAATTCAGAAATCAAATTTGAAGTGATTTATGAAAAAAAACCATTTAAGTATGAGTCAGTACTATTGAAAGATGACTCGTCTGTGACATCGTACACAAGTAAGATGCCCATTGCTCCCCTGTAGTAGGCTGCAAAGAAGAATTGCACAAGCACAAACTTCAGCTTAAAAAATTCGCAAACTTCAGCCATAGTGTTTGGAAACGAATCATATTTGCCAAAGGGAAAACAAGCATACCAGTTGTAATAGTGCGGAAGCGTTCTTGGCCTGCAGTATCCCAGATCTGCAATTTAATCCGTTTGCCATCCAACTCGACAGTCCTTATCTTGAAGTCAATACTGTTTTCAAAATCCAATGGGTACAACTAATAAGTCCATTCAAACTTTTACATGTAACATAATAATTCCTCAGTACATAAGAATTCCTCTACGTACCCAATAGTGGTAATGAAGCTAGTGGTGAATGATCCATCTGAAAACCGTAACAGGAGACAACTTTTTCCAACACCTACATAAGTTCAAAAAAATTGTGATTGAAATATCAGTCGGGTATTACTTCCCAAATACATTGTTGGTTGGAAATACTCAATGACTCTATTTTAGCTAACTGTAGAAAAAAATGCCAATATGAGATTGGAGTTTGGTAAGTACATAAAGCAAGATTAGTGACAAGCAAAGCTACATATAGCTTCGTGTCACTGACTCACTGTTTGAATTAAGAGTATACAGCACCACAGCACAAATACCAGGTCAGAGGAAAATCATATGTGCCTCTAATTGTAGACTGTTGTCAATGAGGAGACATTTTCTCTGGTAAAGAGAACATCAACATACTCATATATTGGAAGTACAAAACAAGGCCAAATAGTGCCAAGCCTTTAATTATCTTTTTCTATAGAGAAAAAATTTCTGATTAACTTTTATGTGTACAATTAGTTAATTTCAACTTCCAACTTGAGGTATTGTCAAGTTCATATCTTTGTAAGTATTTAGTGACTGAGGCTATGCATGTGAAACCCAAAACCTCCCTAATCGTGACTCTCAAGCCCTTTAATGGATTGCTGGACTAATTCGATGCCCTATCTTGAGATGCTTATTATATTGCAGCAGTTAAATTGCCAATTTGTCATGGGATAAAAAGTATTGTCAACTATCAAAGCCACCCATTGATCACCAAACGTAACAAGCAGAGGAAGTCAGTGAATTTCCATGTTCCACTTGCACATGTTATGGGTATAATTGTCATTGTACTCTAGTCTAGGGTTTGGGCTCTCATGTACATATTCCCCATTTGGGGTTGTTTAACACAACTATTCAGACAGTCATCTTCTTTCTTTCCTCTCATTCTAACATCACATACTAGTGGCGTGTGCAATTGCTGAGAATAAATAAGCTTTGACAGTGCTCGAGGAATGCATAGTCCCCAAAAGCCCAAGAGATTATTCCTGAATTCTGATGCATAGTGATCAATCTAACTACACCAACAATTCAATCTCCACAAATATCTTCGAATGTAACAATATTAAGTGTATATTGCGCAGTGCAAGTAGGAGCACAATCACTAGAGAGATATTATGCAAGTATTTAGTGACAGAGCATGCACCTGCATGCCTAATCTCAAACAAACAAAGCCCTTGGTATGGATAGCTTTATTGATTCGATGCCCTATCTTGGTGTGCTTATTCGACTGCGTTTATTAAATTGTTAATTTGACATATAATAATAACCTGAACAGTCTATCAAAGCCACCCAACCTAAACAATAGAGAGAGGTGCCCACTGACCAACAAACGTAACAAGCAGGGAGATGCAACCTTGCAAAGATCTATGCTCCACTGAACTAGCTGTGTGTGCAATTGCTGAGAATAATAAAGAAAGCTTTCAAAGTGCTTGCGGAATGAACATCCCGAAAAGCCAAGAGGTTGTTCCTGAATTCTGGATGCATGGTGATCAATCAAACTACCGACAATTAAATATATGCACCTATTTTCAAAATGTAACAATATTAAGTGTATATTGCACATCGCAAGTAGGAACATGGTCACTCCAAAAAAAAAAAATTACAGTTACACAAACGACAAACCAAGTGCCCCAAGTGGTTAGATACTTAGATTCATTACACATTCACATTTTGCAGTAACATCAACAAGATCGATTTAGGAACCAGATCCCAATTGAGACTCCAAATTACGCAAAATACAGAGAATGATCCCGACGCCCCATCCAATCTCGCGTAGATCGAGAGAGAAAGGGGATAGAGGGGCTGAGAGGTCGAATGAAGTCACCGCTGTCTCCGATGAGGAGCAGTTTGATGAGGTAGTCGTAGTCGGCTCTAGCCCTCGCCGGCGGCGCTGCCATCACGCTTCACCTCCCAATCCCTAGCACCACCACGGAACCAGATCAGATCGGAAACGCAAACCGACACTAACACGCGGCGGAACGGAAAGGCGAGGTGAACCAAGCGGGGCGGCCTCGGTGCGGGGGGCAGGTGACCTGTCGGCGTCGTGTCGCCTCACGGTCACAGAGCCGCGGAGGCAGGCAGGCGGTGGCGGTGGAGCGGGAGGCCGAGGGCGTCGCGGTAACGGAGACGGGGCGGAGCACCAGGTTGCCTGGCCCTGGCTCGATCGGAGGAAGGGGATGGACGCGCTCGCGTGGGGTGGTGGAATTGGTCCGCTTTGGCCTTTGGACTTTTTTTGGGGGAAAAATTACATGCGTCCTCTGGGCGTACCGTTGGGTTGTACTCCGGCCCGTAATGGCCCAGTTACTTGTTAGGTACAGTGGCCGTTTGGTACTTGAGTTCGACTTTAGGTACAGTGGCCGTTCGGTAGTTGGAGTTGGGCTAATTTATGGAAATCAAGCCTAAACATTCTCGATGGGCCGGGTAGGACGTAAGTAAGTAATACCCGGCCAACCAGCCGTAAGAATACTCGACACGTCAAATCTTTACCTGCACTTGTGTGAAGAGTTTTTTTTAAAAAAAAAATTATACGTGTGTGGCTACACCCGGTGTTTTCAGTAAGCATACGCGTCGATGATCGAACAAATAACATGTCATTACAATCACATGGAGTAACAATCTGGAGTAGGTTTGTGTACGTATATTTATAGTGGTGAGTCTACGTGCGTGTTGCTAGCGTCTATGTTATACTGTGTAATTTAAAAAAAACAAGACAATATGACACCTGATTTTCCATCTAAATATAAGCACTAGGCAATGGTAAGAGTAGAGCAAAATATCACAAATTTCACGGATCATAGCTTCACGCATAAGACACGATATGAACACGAGTGCATGACATGAGTTGAGTAATTGTAGTTCAATGATCATAATATCTTCACGGTCCATACAGCTAGGAGTATAAAACGAAGGACTCAAATATATCACGGTTGAAATCACACACACACAAGGAGACAAGAAAAAATGCATTACTCACTCTCGTAGTCTCGCTATATTTCTGGTGCTCGATACAAACACACGGTGAAATTCGTAGAATTAAAATACCAAAATCACTTCAAATTATTGGGTAATATCCATAGAATCTAAATAAAACGTTTTTATTACCTGGCTCGTGGTTGTCAAGTGGCTGCAAGTAAAATATGGTCAACGAAGTCCACTGGTTCAAGCTTCAAGGCAAAACCCGTTCAAAGTTGAAACTCGCGGCGCGCGAGTAGTTGCAAAGTCAGCATCCATAGTCGACCTGCTCATTATATCATTAGCCAATAGCCCAAAACCCCACTTATTGCGTAAGCACACCGTCTTCGTCCACTAATAAACTAGCGACTAGCGATCAAGTAATCATATATAGACATATAATGAATGACACGCATGTTCCCTCGAAGGCGCGAGAAATTTCTCACGCTCCACCTGCACGATTTCGAATTCCAAATTTCAAATACTTCTACGACGTGCGGTACCTATGTCCGTGCGCGCGCGTCTTGTGCGGGTCACCAACAATGAACAATCCAGTCCCGTACGTTCATACGACGTGCTGACAAATTTCAATTCCAAAAAATGCAATTTTCTGTCCAAGTTCTGCGAGCTGTTGTGACGATAGTGGATTTGGTTTTCCATAATTGCACAGGGCATGGGCGCAGGGCCCCATGAAACGAGGAAGCTAAGTCCGGTCGTGCCACTCGGTACAGCAGCGCAACTGGCCCCTAAAATTATAATTCGAACAACCAAACTGAAGCCGAAGCTGACGATCGTGCGAGCTTCATGATTTGTTTATCGAGACTAGGAGGCGCTCAACGGAGTCGTTCATCCTGTCTCGTGCGTCAGATCCACGAGCAGTTCGTTGCATAATCATCGATGCAACGGCCGGCGCCTGCCTTGCCGGCAGCGGAACGGGCCCTGTCCACTGTCGACTCGACCGACCCAACTAATCCATCGTATTCTGTCGCCATCATCATACACAAATCCGTCGATATTAACCACGCGGGCTTAGCACAGCGCCCTGCTGCGAGATCATGGCGCGGGACGGGACTACGATCGAGCGGGATGGCCGGCGCTCTATCATTTCGCGCGGGAAATCACGGCGTTTCACGGGAGACACGAGCAGAGTGAGACGGTTTCCTACTGCCTTCTTCGGCGACCGCGACGACCCGGCACAATTAATTTCCTGGCTCCGATGCTACGCAAGGCGCCCACATGGGCACCGGGGCGGTCGCTTTCAGCTTACCCGCATCGATCCAACATTTGGTTTGATTTGATTTTATTTGGTTTGATTACTCCTAACCCTCGCCACGTTTGCAAATCGCACGCGCTCTCTAAACCGTGTACCACACACGCAGACAGGATCGCATTATTAACATTTAACAAAAACTACCAACGGTGCTTAGCTTAATTTCTTCTAAAGAATATTGCTTAGCTTAACCCTACCTAGCCGCCTAACCACGGATCACCACAATAAGCACCGCCGCGTCGTCTACTTTGGCCAGTCAAACCAATCACGGATCACCATAACAAAACAAGCAGTCAAGACGACGGGTTACCACAGGCAAGTCCGCGAGTGCGTGCGTGCGTGCGGTTACACGGGGGCGAGTCCGCGGTGGCGGGACGGGCCTGGAAAGGCGGGTGCGGGGCGCCATCCAACCGCTGCCGCGGGAGCGCCGCCACCGAACGCGCCCCGCCGGCCTCGCTCCCGCCCCGCCCCGTCCGCCCCAGGCGTCGCGACGCGCCCCCCCACCCACCCCCCCCCCCCCCCCCCCCCCCCCACGAGAATCCAGCCCTTCCTATCTCCGCGCCCGCGGCGCTCGCTCCTCGCCTCAAATAGGCCCCGCGGGATCGTGATCCCGCGCGAGCGGAGCCCGGCGTCGAGGGACGTTCGTCGGTCGGGTTGACTTGGGCCGCGGGATGGGCGGGACCGGTGCGAGCGCCCGGCGGAGGTGGGCGCGGCGGTCCTGCCGGACGCCGGGAGGAGGAGGAGCCGGTGGGGTTGTCAGGCGGACGGTCGCGGCGCCGGCGACCACGGCTCCGCGGGTAACCGAAGGTAAACGGCCTGCTCTTCCCCGAAATGAATAATCTCTCTGCTGATTTTTTTTTCTGCCTGTGTTGGTGATTCGTTTCAACTTTCAAACGGTTGGGCAATTGCGCGCAATTGTTTCCGGTTGATTTCGTTTGCTGGCGTTGCTTGCTTCCTTGCTTCGCCTCCCTCCTCGCAGCGGTGGGTACTGCTTGCTTGCTTCCTTGCTCCCGCCTCCCTCCCTCAGTCCCTCGTCGCAAGCAGACAAGCAGTGGTGGCGTGTACTATGCGCGGAAGCGAGGAGGTTGCCTAATTTGCTTGCATCGTTGGGTTACTTGTTTGTTTGTCTGTTGCCTCGAGGGGAAAAAAAAAAGTTAATTAGGGAAGGAACATCATGCTAGAGTTAGTGCGACGAAGCTTCTGGCCATTTATTTTCCATACACAGAAATACTAACAGGGCAAAATATGACATCCCGGGAGAAAAATTAAAATCGGATAACACAGTTTGACTGAATAATCGGTCGTACTATGTGATTCATGAATGAATTAATCTATTTCCTTTAGGGACAAGAACTGCAGTGTATTTTCGGGTCTGTTTTTAATTATTGTGGCGGCAAGTGCATCATGTCTGAATGGGTAGTCGTGCAATTTTATTTACGGTAAAAGTCTTAATGATCTGTAGTTGAGCCGTTCCTGCTCTACCTCTGACTCATACTCAGGGTTTGCTCATGTGGACAAGCAACGACGTGTTCATGGAGTAGTATCAGATTTCAGATGCAACAGTGGATCAACAGATCATGTAAGCTGTTCATATTCTCACTATTGATGAGTTTGTATTTGTTTCACTGCATATTTTTTCTACAACTCAAAGCTTTATTTGTGCTAAAATGGTCCTTTTTTGTTTTCACAGTTCTTACAAAATTATTTTATTGATACAGCTTTCTTTGGATATCGAGGAATTCAAGCATAAGAGCTCCCACAGGTCGTCTTTTAGATGTGTTCCTAGTGCACAGAGAAATGTAACAGAAATCAGTCACATGCAACCTGTTGCAAGGGGAGTTCAAGTAGAGAGGACCTTCAGTGATAAAGAATTGTGTCATGCTAGCGGAACTGTTTCAGGAATGCCCATTCGACCTAAATATTATCTCAGCAGTCCCAACAACAACTTGAAGAATCCTCCAGCTGTAAAGAGTTGTAGTGAGATGAGTGACTTCAGTTATCAACTGGTCAGAAGTGCTAAAAGGTCAGCTTCTCCAAAGATTGGTTTCACCAGCACAAACTGTTCCCTTTCTGAGAAAATGTCTTTGCTGCGCCAACCAAGGCAAGGTGATAATCATCAGAACCAAAACCGTATCAGTGCTTTGAATCGAAGACACAAAATCTTGCATCCTAGGGGAGCAACTGACCTGCTAAATAAAGAGAAGGTTCATGAACACCTTAATTCCTCATTGGAAAGACATTCACAGGCTCTGTTAAATAATGCATTGATTCGAGAAAAGCAACTGTGCTGTTCAGATTTGCTCAATCAAAAAGGATCTGAACAGACATGGAGCTCCACTTACAGTGAATCAGAGAAGATATTATGCTTTTCCTCCAGTGACAGCATTGATGGTCTGCAAGTATCATCTTCAAGTGACACTAGTGATAGCTCCAACTTATCATCTCTGGGTGTAATGGCTAGTGATCAATGGAATACGATCTTCAAGAAGGTATGTACTAGAATCTATGATTACTAATTTACTTGATATTGCAATTCGAAGATGCTTGTATGGTTTCTTGATTTTCTAGAATCAGAAAGATTGCTTAGATTTTTATTAGCTTGGTACTTGGTACAAGTATCTAGCCTATTCTTCTTTCAAACTGAACCAAATTTTATTATTTGTATAGTACAACAGATGGACATGTTTATTTAGTTTGCTCATGTTATCTTTCACAGGGATACTACCCTCATGCTGACTCTATATCTATCATCTACACTAGAGAGATAGGTCAGGCTAGCCCAATATCTGTTCTTCAACCTCTATCTGAAGATTGTTCTGATTCTGAAAACATCAGGCGGGAGCCTGCAGATCCATATGGTTAGTGATTATGCTTTGGTACATTTCTCTATGCTATTCTGGCCTTCTTATAATTTCTATTTTATGTTTTAATAATTCTATGCCCTTCTTCGGGTTTAGATCTCCAACTGAGACTTGAGCTTGGCACATTTGCACCAACAGAGACTGCTGCAGAGACAAGTAGCATTGGCGGAACTAGTGACTGTTTATCCTCTGAAGTGGAGCTGGAGAAATCCGTACAGCTGGTTGAAGATATTCTTGAAGGATTTGAAGATGATGAGGAAAGGGAATTCTCTTACTTGCTGGATATACTGATTGCTTCTGGAATTCATGGAACTGCCGAGGATCAAATGTACAAGGTGTGTCAGTCTCTCGATTACCCTGCTGGTGATGATGTATTTGAGAAGCTGGAAAAGAAGTACATCAAAGTTGTTCAGTGGTCAAGATCAGACAGGAAGTTTTTATTTGATATGGTCAACACAATACTATCACAAATCCTTGCCCCGTGCTTGAACATGCAACCTTGGGTCAATACTACTAGGAACTTGGCTCCACTTTGGGGCTCAGAGGGGCTCTTGGAGAAAGTCTTGCACGTGCTAGTTCAGAGACGGGAAGAACTTGCACCCAATGAGACTAAGCCAGAGAAGAAAGGATTTGATCCGAAGTGGCCAGATTTAGCAGACTTCATCGACAGGGCTGGAAGGGACGTTGAGAGAATGATAAAAGATGATCTGTTGGAAGAGCTGGTTCGTGAGCTTCTGTTCAGTTAGGTTTCCACGGCCGTAGTATGTTTTATTATAGCAGTACAGATCCCATGTTTTTTTATTTAGTTTTTTAGTCAGTTGTAATTGTTGCTTTGGTCCCTATCCCTACGATCAGTGTTCTTTTTTTTCCCTTCGTTATTAAAGCAGTGGTTGACAGGTTTTTTTTGGTCTAGTCGCCGTGCTTCCAGTGGTATTACAGACGTGAGTTCTATTAGATTAGGGGATCTCTGTAGGAAATTCTTTTCTACCTCGAAAAAAAGTACTCTTTGAAGTGAGTTTTGTAAGAATAGAAGTCTTTTCTGTTGAGTTTTGTTTGCTGTGAGAGTTCAAGTCTGTAAATGAGGGCAAATTGTAGTCCCCAGACATTTGTATTTGCATTATTCTTGAAAAGAAGGAGAGGCTTGTGACGTCCTTATGTTCTGTGTCTGTTGTTATCATAGTACCTTACAATCTTACATACATTGTAAATTTGTAATCCTGAAACGCCCTGGGTGCGATCTGCCCCACCCTATGACAAAAACGGACAGAGCTCTTTTTCGCGCTTCCATAGATAAGACAAATCGAGTTTTTGGCATTCTACATGGCTGGACTGGATGGTCGAGCACCAATGGACATTGACCTCAGCTTATACCCCCTGACATGGAGAAAAAAAAATCAAAAAGTGAAAGATGAGAAACATGTTTTGGTTATTCAT
>CM041628.1:6959592-6973205 GCA_023333625.1 Bothriochloa decipiens | reverse complement strand
AGATGATGACATGTCGCACCACATCACTCGAGGTTTTGTCGAAAAAAATTTTGTAGTTTGAATTTTTGGATTGTTACGCTGCTCGAGGCCAAAAAGCGAGGCTTGTAAAAGTGCAGATACAGAAAGATATTTTAGCGGCCGCGGCCGGCACGGGGACCGTGCGAAAAGGGCCCACATCGCACACGAGTACCATATACACGGATCAATTCAGACTCGAGTATTCTATTCTGCGTGGCGCGGCCCGCGGGTGATCCAGTCGGAGGGAGCCCGTGCCTCGCCCCTCGCACCAGGCTAGCTACACCGTGGTGCCGACGGAACGGAACGGAATGGGGTGTGCTGAATGCTGACTGGGTTCAGATTCGCAAAAAAGAATGCTGACCGGCCGGGTTCGCACTTAGCCAGAAGCCGTACTACGTCGGAGACTATACGGTACAGATTACTCAGGTTGTTTCATATCCATGGGATCGACGACGTCCCAGATACGACTTTGCTTTGTTACCATATCCCTCGCCAGCTACGATCGAGTTTACTCGTCGATAGAAAGACTTTCCCTTTCTGGTAGTGCTTTACAGTATCTGATGCTTTGAGCAGTATACTAATCGCAAACAAACTGGAGGAGCAGCCGATCGACGATAGATCCCGCAACAGAACTATAGAAGCCAAATTGACAACTACTTAAGTAAGCTGTGATGGCATACACATCCATCACGGCTGCCCAATTTGTTTGACTATCCAAAGCCAGCTGGAGTATGATTCTATCTGCAACTCGCAGCCACACTTCAGATTGATTAATTAATTAATCTTAGCGCTCGTACCAAGTATTCAACAAAGGTCGGAATTGGCCACTAACTAGTACTACTACATAAACGGAGACCCAGTGCGGCCGCCGGCACATCACGGAGACCGGAGAGGTGATAGATGATGTAATGATTGACGTCACGGTGGGTTGACATGATAGTGCTCTGGCTTGGCTTAATCCTACTTGTCTTGTGAAATGAGATATGAGCAGCACGCGCGTTTTTTACTTGCCGCTGCCGGACAAGTTAGTTGCACATCTAGGTGACCTGCGTGTGGACGGAGACAAAAGGCAAACAGAGACTGCCTCTGTCCATCGACACGGTTAAGAAAAACGCTCGCACCGCGCGTTTTACCTAAGCTATATAGCCTATACTATACTCCCTATATACGCACGGCATTGACAATGCGTCTTGTCCTCGACATGGTCAAAGAGTAAAAGTGTCCGTCGCTACCCCAGGCCTATATGCCGGTACGGCAGCTTACCGGTTATCGTTAAATAATTAGACAATTTTTGGATTAAAATCAGAATATAGATCATAACAAGAAGATGAATTAGATTAAGCATGTATAGATTACTAGCATGACAGATCAGTATATCGCATATACTAGCAAGACAGATCATAATAACGCATAGAATGAACATGGTAACTAGTGTAGATTCAACTCATACACTAGATAGATTTATATATCTGCCGATTGTAGACATACTTGGTGGTGAAGACGCAGACGATGATCTGCGGCGACCTTCAGAAGACGAACCGTCATGGAGAATTTAGGAGCAGTCGCGCAGAGAGCACTTCCCAAAAACCTTATTCGCCTTCTCTCGGTGCAGGATCGCAAAGACGAGGGTTCCGCAGACCTGCTCTCCCAATCGCCCGTGCGCACTGACGGTCAAGATGGAGAGACTACAATGGCAGCACAGTAACAAGAAGAAGAAAATAATAATTTACTACATAAGGATTTTCTAATTGAAACTTCTAATTGTAGTTTTTAGTGCATCTCTTTTCAGGAGGATCGGTACGTATATATGTGGAGGAAAACCCCCTATCTCTACATCAACTATTAATATGGTACTAATTGATGTTGTACCTACCACCTCTACTCATGGACTTAAATATTAAAGTTCATTAGAAAACACATATATTGGGCCTTTGAGATTTAATAGAATTTCTCATATGAAATTAAAAAATTATCCATATAAATTCTAACAATCCCCCACTAGATCTCAAATGCCCAGTATTTATATTTTCCTTCTCTCTCACTACTGTTTATATACTAGTATTTCAGCAGAGATTGTTAAGTTGAACATCCGCCTATAGCTTCAAGTTACACCCATTCACAGCTTGAACAATGGACTACGCCTTGAATTGTAAGTTTTGTGCGAATGAGTTTTACTAAAAGTCAAACTAATACCTGGCTGCCAGTAGCCTTCCCCGTGGGTGGAGCATATATGTCATACTCCGTGGTCTCTTCATGAGCTTACTAGAGACCACCCAAGTCTCATAGACTGCGACGTTTAACAACCAGAACTCATATATGTATGTTCTTTCAAGAATGCTCTGTAGGACAACATCTTTGCTTGTTAAAGCCAACAGAACATATTAAGACATGAGCCAACCTGCCATACAGTGCCTCAACGCTTTTGAGAGTATTGCATCTTCACTTAGAGAGGGTTATTATTATACTCTTCTCAGTTTATCAATAGCTTATTCTTCCCAGATCCTTAGTCACGGGATCTCCAATCAAAAAGGTTAGGTTACTACTATTGTAAACTCACATGGGTCTCATACCCATCTCCCTTGATGTGATTTCTATCACATTTCGTGATAGCCCTTTAGTAAAGGGATCTGCCAGGTTTTTATCTATTTGGACATAAGCCACAGTTATTACTCTGGAGTTTCTCAATTTCCTAATAGTCTTCAAACATTTTTTAACTTGTCTTGTTGACTTCGTATTATCCTTAGCACTATTCACTTTAGTGATCACTGTTTGATTATCACAGTTCATAAGGATAGCCGGTATTGGTTTCTCTACTACCGGTAAGTCAGACAAGAGCTCACGCAGCCACTCTGCCTCTACAGATGCTGTATCCAAAGTAGTAAGTTTTGCTTCCATGGTTGATTTAGTCAAAATAGTATGTTTACAAGACCTCCATGACACTGCGTCACCTCCAAGAGTAAATACATACCCACTAGTGGCGTAGATTTGATCAATATCAGAAATTCAGTTTGCATCACTATATCCCTCTAGCACAGCTGGGTGCCCAGAATAGTGAATCCTAAAACTCATTGTACCTTTAAGATAACGCATGACCCTCAAGTGCATGACAATGATCATCACCCGGGTTGGACATGTACCTACTCAACTTGCTCACAGCAAAAGAGATACCTGGTCTGGTTGCGCTAGCTAAATACCTGAGTGAACCAATGATCTGAGAATATCTCAACCGATCTCTAGCAATTCTCTTGTTCTTTCTCAAAGTCACACTAGGATTATAAGGTGTTGGAGAAGGCTTGCAATCCATAAAGCCAAATTGGCTCAAAAGCTTCTCAACATAGTGAGATTGCAACAAAGTAATCCCACTCTCTTCCTTAATTAGCTTGATGTTCAGAATCACATCAGCACTTGCTAGATCTTTTATATCAAAACTCTTAGACAAGAAAGACTTGACTTCATGGATCACATCAATGTTTGATCCAAAAATTAGAATATCATCAACATATAAGCACAAAATAACAGATTGGCCCCCACCATGTCGATAATACACACACACCTATCAACCTCGTTAATAGCAAAGTCCGCACTAGTTAAAGTGGAGTCAAACTTCTCATGCTATTGTTTAGGTTCTTGTTTCAAGCCATACAAATATTTTAATAACTTACACACTTTATGCTCTTCACCTTTTACTACAAATTCATCAGGCTGATCCATATAAATCTTCTCATCCAACTCTCCATTAAGGAAAGTTGTCTTCACTTCTATTTGATGAACGAGAAGACGATATGAGGCAGCCAAGGAAAGTAGTACTCGAATAGTGGTCATTCTAGCAACAGGTGAATAAGTATCAAAGAAATCTTTGCCTTCTTTCTGGGTATAACCCTTAGCCACAAGCCAAGCCTTATACTTGTCAATAGTACCATCAGGTCTAAGCTTCTTCTTGAACACCCACTTGCACCCAATAGGTTTACACCCAAATGTAGCTCACATAACTCCCAAGTTCCATTAGAAAGAATCGAGTTCATCTCACTACGAACAACTTCTTTCCAATCATCTGGAGATGCATATGCCTCTGTGATAGAAGTGGGAGTATTGTCCAAAAGGTACACAATGAAATCATCACCAAAAGATTTTGCAATCCTTCATCTCTTGTTCCTCACAGGAACTTCATTGTCATCCTCCTCAAGAACTTCTTGAAGTGGTTGTCCAAATGACTCAATAGGATGCTTGATAAGTATAGTAAAATTAGGAGCTAACTCAATAGAAAATTTAGCATTGCTACGCATATCTTTCATAGGGAATATGTTCTCAAAAATTTTAGCATCACGTGATTCAAAGATTGTATCCACATGCATATCAGAAACTTCAGATTTTAGTACTAAAAACCTATAGGCGATGCTATGGTGAGCATATCCTAGAAAGACACAATCCACTATCTTTGGCCTGAGCTTATGCTTCTTAGAAATTAGAACATTGACTTTCGCCAAACATCCCCACATGCACAAGTATGAAAGTGATGGTTTCCTTCCAACCCAATGCTCATATGGAGTTGTCTCTTTATTTTCGTTTGGAATTCTATTCAGGACATGACTTGCAGTCAATAAAGCTTCCCCCACCATGCCTTAGATAGACCAGCTGTGTCTAACATAGCGTTCACCAAGTCAGTCAACGTGCGGTTTTTCCTCTTGGCAATCCCATTTGATTCGGGAGAATAAGGAGGTGTCCTCTCATGAATAATACCATGTTTCGCACAAAAATCATCAAATAATATAGGAAAATATTCACCACCATGATCTGACCTTAGACATTTAATTTTTCTCTCTAGTTGATTTTCAACTTCAGCCTTGTAGATTTTAAACTAGTCTAGCGCTTCATCTTTGGTTTTCAGCAAGTAAACATAGCAAAAACTAGTTGCATCATCAATTAAAGTCATGAAATATCTCTTTCCACCTTTTGTCAACACACCATTCATCTCACAAAGATCAGAATGCATGAGTTCTAGAGGTGCCAAGTATCTCTACTCCGCTGCCTTATGAGGCTTTCGAGATTGTTTAGATTGCACACAACTATGGCACTTAGAACCTTTGGCAATAGTGAAATCTAGAATTAAGCTCAAGCTAGACAATCATATCATCAATCCAAAGTTTACATGACATAAGCGAGAATGCCAAACACTCTAACTATCACTAATTGTGCCACATATGTGATTCACTGACTTGTTACAAAAATCTGCTAAAGATAAGCAAAACAAACCTCCACAATCATAGCCTTTACCAATAAATTTTTCATACTTAAATATTATAATTTTATTGGACTCTAACACTACCTCAAACCCATCTCTCAAAAGAAGGGAGGCGCTAACAAGGTTCTTGCGATTTTATAGGAACATGCTGCACGTTCTTAAGCTGCATAATTTTTCCCAAGTAAACTTCAGTTCTACTGTACCAACACCATGAACAGAAGCATGTGACTCATTTCCTATCAGAACAGAGGAACCTTGAAGCCCATGATAAGAAGAAAACAGAGATATGTCGGCACACACATGAATATTAGCACCTGTATCAACCCACCAACTTGGGGATTGAAACACTGAAAGTACGGTAGGAACATTACCATACTCCTCATCAGCACAGCTAATAGTCACGAGATTGACATTCTTTTTCACATTGGAAAAGAGACCAAGCTCTCCATAAGTGAAGCAAGATGACTCTTCTTTTCTTCTCGTAGGTAGTTATTATCTTGCCATAGAAAGTTTATTGTTCAGGATTATTCTTCTAAAAATAAGAATAGTGTTATCTTTTTGAAATCTTCTCTGATTTTCTTTAGAGATATTTCTCTTAGATTAGCCAACACTAATCCAGAACACACTAGCCTCTAGCCAGAGCGTGACCTTATCTCGCCACCTCTTAAAATGAACACTAGAAAACTTTTCTAGTCTCAGCACATCAGCGAAAATAGCCATACTTAAATAAAAAAACCTATATTAAGGTTTTTAGATTGTTAAATAATTAGGCAATTTCCAGATTAAAACCAAAATATAGATCATAACAAGAAGATGAACTAGATTAAGTATGTATAGATTACTAGCATGGCAGATCAGTATATCGCATATACTAGCAAGACAGATCATGATATCGCATAGCATGAACATGGTAACTAGTGTAGATTTAACTCGTACACTAGATAGATTTATACCTGTCGATTGTAGACGTACTTGGTGGTGAAGACGCAGACGGCGATAGTTTGCGGCGACCTTCGAAAGACGAACCGTCATGGAGAATTTGGGAGCAGTTGCGCAGAGAGCGCTTCCCAAAAACCTTATTCGTCTTCTCCCAGTGCAGGATCACAAAGACGAGGGTTCCGCAGACCTGCTCTCCCAATCGCCCGTGCACGCTGACGGTCGGGATGGAGAGACTACGATGGCAGCGTAGTAGCGAGAAGAAGAAAATAATAATTTACTACACAAGGATTTTCTAATTAAAACTCTCAATTGTAGTTTTTAGTGCATCTTTTTGCAGGAGGATCGGTACGTATATATGTGGAGAAAAACCCAATATCTCTACATCAAATAGCAATATGGTACTAATTGATGTTGTACCTATCACCTCTACTCATGGACTTAAATATTAAATCCTATTAGAGAACACATGTATTTGTTTTTAAGATTTAATAGAATTTCTCATATAAAATTGGGGAATTATCCATATAAATTATAACAGTTACCGCTCATTTGATTCGAGGAAGGAACTAGACAACTAGTACACCATCTTCTCACCTTTTTAGAGGGGTTTATTGATAGAATGGAACGAATCGATTTATCTTCATCTCAATTTTACAAGGTAATTACTACTTCTACGAAAAATAAAGTCATTCCACTAGATTTCATGAGTAAACTCATGTGCGCATTCTCCTTCCTTCCTTTTCTTCCGGGTGTATCCTGATTGTTTTTGGGAGTGCCAATATCATGTAAACCATGTGGTTGCCACAGTGTGAAGATAAATGGAGGTTCTTCTCTTTGAAGTACCTCATCCAGAAATATTTCACTTCATGGGGAGTTAAAAAAATTCAATTTTGATCAAAAGTATAAAAATGCTAAAATTTATAATGTCAAATAAATATCATTAGATTAAATGTAAAATATTTTTATAACAAAAATTATTCCAAACATAATATATATTTTTTTTATAAATTTGATCAAACCTCAGAAGGTTTGACTTGTTCCGAACCTACATCCTTTTTGGATGGAGAAAGTACTCTAATTACAAAAGTGGACATGAATTCTTTCAGGGTTCCAAGCCATCTAGTTCTCAAGCTTTGATTAACGGTGTCTAGAACTTTTAAATAGATATAATATACTAAAGAAATTGTAAGTCAAAGTTTGAAAAGTATGTGAATTTGGGCAAATGTAAATGGATATGGACTCATATTTTTCAATAGGAGAGGAATTACTCTTTCCGAATGAACTAATGCAGAGTATCGTTGTGAATGAACCTACGAGCGACTTGAACACATCGTACGTCTCCTGTTTTGCAACTTGCAAGATCATGAGCCTGGATTGCATACCGACAAGCGACGACGACAGCTAGCTCCTGCTACGTTGCCAATCAACGACCAGTGGCGCCAGTAGCGTGAAGTAAACTAAAAACAGGAAACGCGTCATTGCTATAAAAAAAATACAGTACATAGTACTCTTGGATACATACCAGCACGACTGCTCAAGAAGGATGTGTTCTTTTGCTTCTGAAGCAAACATGGACACAACCTGGAAGATAAAGTGCGCTACTACAGCTAGCTGTGGCAACCACATTTCGCTATCACACGTCATTTGCCTTCGTCTGACGGCAACCGTGTTGCCAATGCAACACCGGCCGCCCATTTGCGAGGGGGGATTGGTCTGCCGATGCACACCTGAGATCGTATGCACAGTGATGTCGTCGGTGCCTAGCTACGTGCGCTCCATCATCTCCATGAATGATGAAAGCGTCGATAGCTCAGCCGACAAGCTCGATCAACCCGCTCTAGTAGTCGTCGTGCTCGTCAGCCTGCGCACATGCAAGTTGTTAGCCAAGTTCCAGGATGTGGTGAATGCTGACTGGGTCCGGTACTTGGCCAGAAGCCGTACGCCGGAGATTACACAGTACAGATTAGCCGTGCTGATAAGTCCAAGCGGATCGCCGTGACAGACACGACTTTGCTTTGGAGTACCTAATTACCTTAGCTATATCCCTCTCCAGCTACGACTTTCCCTTTCTGGTAGTGCTTAAAGTATCTGATGCCCCGAGCAGTAATCGCAAACAAACTGGATGGAGCAGCCGATCGACGATTCCGCAACAGAACTAGAGAAGCCAAATTGACTACTACTTAAGTAAGCCGTGATGACGTCCATCCATCACGGCTGCCTAATTTGTTTGACTATATACAAAGCCAACTGGAGGCGGACTTGTTCTGCAATCCGGCCGCAGGCACACTTTCAGATTGAGAAATTAATTAATCTAGTGCTTGCTAGTATGTGAATTTCGGCAAATGTAAATGGATATGAACTCATATTTTTGTAGGAGAGGAATAAACCTACGACGGCTGTTGCAACTTGCAAGATCATGAGCCTGGATTGCCGACGAGCGACGACGACAGCTAGCTCCTGCTACGTGCCTACGTTGCCGATCAACGACCACTGGCGCCAGTAGCGTTAAGCAGACTAAAAACAGGTAAACGCGTCGTTGTTATAAAAAAATACAGTGCATACCAACACGACTGCTCAAGACTGATGTGTTCTTTTACTTGATTACTTAAGAAGCAAACATGAACACAACCCTGCTATGTGCGCCACTACAGATAGCAACTACATTTCGCTATCATAGGTCATTTTCCTTCTTCTGACGGCAACCGTGTTACCAATAATGCAACACCTGACGGCCATTTGCCAATTAGCAGCTGGCTACCGCCTGGGGGGATTTGGTCTGCCGATGGACACCTGAGATCATATGCACAGTGATGTCGGTGCCAAAGTGCTCTCCATCATCATCTCCATGAATGATGAAAGCGTTGATAGCTCATCCGACAAGCTCAGCCGCTCTAGTAGCCGTCGTGCTCGTCCGCTTGCGCACATGCAAGTCGTTAGCCAAGTTCCAGGCTTCCAGCCCCGTCCATCGCTGCTGGCGCATACTTATCCACTCACATCGGCCCCACTTGCAACGAGACATATTACTTGGTCTACACAAGCTCGATTTGGAAAGAGACCGTTCTTTTGATCTACGCATAACAGCCGCGTGAGCTAGGAATTTGCTAGGCACTTGCACAAATCATACTACTTAGTATTGATAAATTACAGCAGACTGGCAATCTCAATGAACCACTTTACTAAGGTTCATTTTCCGTGTCACAAAATGGGGGAAAAGCTACTTAGCGAGAATGGAACCCAACAAAATATTATGCAACAATATATGTTTGCTACTCGTTGGGCAAACAGATTCCATTGCAGCGTGGTGCCCTGGCACCAAATCTGGGCCAACTCAAATTCAGTCACTAAGACAACTCTCCACATCCATGTTATAGCATCAAAACTTGAGATTTGAGGTCGATTCCGTTAAATATGAATGTTCCCCGCAACGGCACAAACTGCTTGGTGACCAGCTGAAAGATAAGAGCGAAAACGAACACCAATAAGTATCTGTATGAAATCCTGGAATTATGTATCTATTCAGGATTTGCAGGGAATGCTGTATAAGGGGACCCACATACCTTAATTACTTCTTGGGAAGCGACTCCACCAACAAAAGCAGCCACTGGATGGATCTCCGCACCCCCGAACCGGCACATTTCAGTTATCAGGTCTTCAGATATGGATGCTCCATTCAAACCCATCTCACTGAGCACTGAAGCTGCAACTGTCTTCAGCCTAGGGATATCCTCATCAATCTCACTACCGAATCCAGTGTATAATCAGTATTATAAAAAAAGCAGATCATTTCTCTACATGGGAACATTGGAGAAAATGTTCACCAATAGCAAATGAACATTACTCTCAAGTACCTGTCAAAGACTCCAGGCAATCTGCTATAATTGGCAGCCAATCGATCAACAGCCCGTAGTAGAATGTAGAAGTTCATTGCGTAACTGCAGTGGCACATTTGATAGTCATTAAAGAAGACACTTGAAACAAAGGGACATCTAATTCAACTAAAAGGAGATCATACAGAATATGAGGCTAAATGCTCAAGCTCAGAACCAGGATCATGATATTCAAAGCATTCACATTCGTAGTTTTAAGAACTCTCTTTATTTTATTATCTTTTATTAAAAAAACACTACCCCCATTCCAAATTACAAGATGTTTTGGCTTTTCGCCTTCTCTAGATACGTAGATGTTACTATGCACTTAGATATAAATAATGTCTAGATATATAGTAAAAACAATATATATCTAAACAAAAATGTCTTATAATTTGGAACGGAGGAAGTAACACTGCAATATCCTAGAATCACCCAATTTTAGGGTGCATATTATATCACTATACAATCATTGCAGAACATGGTAACAGTATTAATAACAAGAGATCCTGAACATGTAAAGCACTTCCTTTTGTATATCAACTAAAGGAACACGAAATAAATAAAGATAGAAAAGCAAAATCAGAGTAATGGATGCTGACCTACAGTCTTCATCGGTGAAATACCTCTGAATCTCAGAGACAATTGGAGAGCCAAATTCCTCCTCAAAACTACGATATCTACAAACCTAAACAATGAAAATTATTCGGCATAGATGAACAACTGGTAAAATGACATTTTAGTGTACTTATTATTTACACTTATAATTGATTATGAATGTGCAAATTTGAAATTAAATCAGAAACTATTGATAGGTGCAACACCAAATAGATTGTGTCCCTACTCCCTAAATGAATGAAAAACAAATTTGGTGCCTGCACTAATCATTATTCTATTCTTCTGAGAGCAAGCAGCAATCTCATCATGCCAATAAAATTGACTTTATCAAATTTGTCATTCTGGCATGGATAAGCAGAGTTACCAGATATTAGAGTCATCACTGCAACATATTAATTGTCACAATGACCACATGAGCCAATAAGATGTCAGGTTGTAAAAACATGCCATCTAAAGAAAGCAGCTTACCTTTAGTTTCCTAGAATTTTTACAAAATGTTTTGATATATGCTCTTGAAATAGAATCTGGATCTCTACCAATCCGTTTCAAGATTTCCTTTACATGATGCTCCAGGGCAAGACAGTCAAATTCCGCCTTAGCTTGGTAAATCTTTTGTAGACTTACATAATACCTGTAAGATGACACAAAGAAATATTACAACGTTCACACGAAATTGTTGCAGAATTTAAGACTAGAGACGGCAACTGGGCACTTACTCAGTAAGGGAAGTCATATCAGGTATTGTTCCCTCCAGAGGTAGCTCACCATTGCCCTCATTTGCAATAAATTCCTATCAACAAACACAGGAGAAGCAACATAAGTTTTGAGACATAGACACCATGGTAAAATGCTTATATGTGGATTATGTATAGCTTATGTTCAATATGCAAGCAGCTTCCATGTATTAAACATCCCCAGGGTTTCTATTTTTTTCTAAGTTGGACTTTTTCAATAAATGAAACGAATAAGTTCAGCTTAGAAGCCTTCAAAATCATAAGATGTCTGACACTGAATTCATGTTTGTAACAGGTTTCTACCGTTCTAGCTCTAGAAGGATGAATTTGGCCTTTCACTCTGACTAAAGCAAAGTTTTAGTTTGTGAGCTGAGCTTAAAGCACGTCTAGAACTGGGCCAAGAAAATCCAACTGTGTACTGCACAAGAAATGTCAGTTATTGCAGCCTAAGATTTTAGACAAATGCAGCTTGTGCATGCTCATTGTCCAAGCAGTTTCATTGCACACATTTTAGATAACTTATCAACATTTATGGCCTGAGATTTTGGCATAAATTATAGCAGTAAGATACAATCAAGATACCAAGAAAACAAACTTCATGATCTGCTTTTAACAGCAAGGGAGGCCACATAGTACATCAATGACAAATGAATCAGCATTCAGTCAAAAGGAGGCCAATAAACTTTTGATCATAGTTTGCTAGCTTTTACTGAATGGCCCATAGCATATAACATAAGTCGACTTCAAGCACATTTGAATCACAATATGATAGATACCTTTAAAGCAGCCACTAAAATCCAGAAATCTGACGATGATGAATTGACTTCAGTAGAGTCATCATCAATTATCTGACGGATCTCATTACCTGGCACAAATTAATCATGAGTCAGAACCTGCATGTTTTATAGTTGTGTGCACCATTTTGTACGAGTCACTCTATGCATGAACTTGTGCATCATAAGCAATAAACATGATACCAAACAACATGATTGGGAACGCAACTTAGGTTAAATCCAGAGCATGATTACAAAACTGTATGTTACTATTCTCCAAATAATGTAATCAGAAATAGCTTCAACAAATTTTAATTAAAATGAAGTCATTGATCTACTAGTGTGCAAGCACCAACTTGTTCTATGTAACTAGCATATATCAGTACAAAGCATTCAAATGCTATAAGAGTTTCATCGCTTCAATACAGATTTTGCAGGGGATGTTTGGGTTCAGGGAAATGAGGGTAGGATAGGGATTGGGAAAGTGGGGCATGCAAAAGATGGAGGGTTAGAACCCAAATAATGAATCAACACCCTCCAAATCCCAACATCTACACCTAAATCTACCTAAACAGATCAAATGGGATGATCATTATACATTACATTATACAGTTCACAGAAGAGCTCTGTAATTGTGAATATCTTGTCATATGTTTGCAGCAAAATTGAGTGGCATGTTAGTATTAGAACAGTATATAAGTGCACAGCCACGGATCAGCATGTAACTCGTGATCAAGTACCTAGAAAATCAGAAAGGGAATACACAAAAGGTACAAACTGGTAGAGATATTGCAACTGATGTTTATTGCAGCAATCAATCATTGTGATACCGTCCATCAGGCAATAATACCACTCACATGTGACATCAAACATCCAGCAATAATGAAATCTGGATGGAATGTTTGAAATCTGATCTATGCAAAATTGTATGTAGATCTAAAAAGTTCAGCTGAGCATTTGATAGAAACTGGAGGTGGGTAAGCATCTATTGAACGTGATAAGCATCTATTGACACAAATGCAGAAAATATGTGAAGGTGTCAGATCATAAATTTAGGAACTAGCCCTTTTGGTAAACTTACTGATTCCTGGAGTGACTGAGACTTTATATGAAGAGTCGACAGCTTCTTTATAATTTTCTTCATCTACATTAAGCATATGGGCTCGAATTAGGTCCTGATAAAAGTAACAATTAGTCAGTGCTTTGACAGTCTTAAAAAAATACATTAACAGTTCATTTACTTGAAGACTCAACAGTACTAAAAGAATGCACCTTAAATTCCTTTTTCTCTTGCCTAGTTGAAGGCATGTTACCATCATGTGCATCTGCCCATTTTTCTGCAAGTCTCACAAGGATAACGATGTATGGAGTATGCTTGTGGACAACAGGGTCTTTATCATTTATGTCAATTGATTTTGCAAATCTG
>CM041628.1:6936150-6953979 GCA_023333625.1 Bothriochloa decipiens | reverse complement strand
ATGAATAACCAAAACATGTTTCTCATCTTTCACTTTTTGATTTTTTTCTCCATGCGAGGGGGTATAAGCTGAGGTCAATGTTCATTTGTCTTATCTGTGGAAGCGCGAAAAAGAGCTCTGTCCGTTTTTGTCATAGGGTGGAGCAGATCGCACCCAGGACATTTCAGGATTACAAATTTACAATGTACTATGTAAGATTGTAAGGTACTATGATAACAACAGACACAGAACATAAGGACATCACAAGCCGCTCCTTTTCAAGAACAATGAAAATACAAATGTCTGGGGACTACAATTTGCCCTCATTTACAGACTTGAACTCTCACAGCAAACAAAACTCGAGAGAAAAGACTTATATTCTTACAAAACTCACTTCAAAGAGTACCTTTTTAAACTCACTTCAAAGAGCACCTTTTTTCCAACAAAGAGTACCTTTTTAAACTCACTTCAAAGAGCACCTTTTTTTCAACATAGAAAAGAATTTTCCTACAGAGATCCCCTAATCTAATAGAACTCACGTCTGTAAGGAAGCACGGCGACTAGACCAAAAAAAAAACCTGTCGACCACTGCTTTAATAACGAAGGGAAAAAAGAACGCTGAGCGTAGGGATAGGGACCAAAGGAACAATTACAACTAACTAAAAAGCTCAATAAAAAAAACAAGGGATCTGTACTGCTATGATAAAACATGCTACGGCCGTGGAAACCTAAACGAACAGAAGCTCACGAACCAGCTCTTCCAACAGATCATCTTTTATCATTCTCTCAATGTCCCTTCCAGCCCTGTCGATGAAGTCTGCTAAATCTGGCCACTTCAGATCAAATCCTTTCTTCTCTGGCTTAGTCTCATTGGGTGCAAGTTGTTCCCGTCTCTGAACTAGCACGTGCAAGACTTTCTCCAAGAGACCCTCTGAGCCCCAAAGTGGAGCCAAGTTCCTAGTAGTATTGACCCAAGGTTGCATGTTCAAGCACGGGGCAAGGATTTGTGATAGTATTGTGTTGACCATATCGAATAAAAGCTTCCTGTCTGATCTTGACCACTGAACAACTTTGATGTACTTCTTTTCCAGCTTCTCAAATACATCATCACCAGCAGGGTAATCGAGAGACTGACACACCTTGTACATTTGATCCTCAGCAGTTCCATGAATTCCAGAAGCAATCAGTATATCCAGCAAGTAAGAGAATTCCCTTTCCTCATCATCTTCAAATCCTTCAAGAATATCTTCAACCAGCTGTATGGATTTCTCGTCGCTCAGCTCCACTTCAGAGGATAAACAGTCACTAGTTCCACCAATGCTACTTGTCTCTGCAGCAGTCTCTGTTGGTGCAAATGTGCCAAGCTCAAGTCTCAGTTGGAGATCTAAACCCGAAGAAGGCCATAGAATTATTAATTAAAACATAAAATAGAAAATATAAGAAGGCCAGAATAGCATAGAGAAATGTACCAAAGCATAATCACTAACCATATGGATCTGCAAGCTCCCACCTGATGTTTTCAGAATCAGAACAATCTTCAGATAGAGGTTGAAGAACAGATATTGGGCTAGCCTGATCTATCTCTCTAGCGTAGATGATAGATGTAGAGTCAGCATGAGAGTAGTATCCCTGTGAAAGATAACAAGAGCAAACTAAATAAACATGTCCATCTGTTGTACTATACAAATAATAAGGGAAAATTTGGTTCAGTTTGAAAGAAGAATAGGCTAGATACAATTACCAAGTACGAAGCTAATAAAAATCTAAGCAATCTTTCTGATTCTAGAAAATCAAGAAACCATACAAGCATCTTCAATTTGCAATATCAAGTAAATTAGTAATCATAGATTCTAGTACATACCTTCTTGAAGATCGTGTTCCATTGATCACTAGCTATTACACCCAGAGATGATAAGTTGGAGCTATCACTAGTGTCACTTGAAGATGATACTTGCAGATCATCAATGCTGTCACTGGAGGAAAAGCATAATATCTTCTCTGATTCGCTGTAAGTGGAGCTCCATGTCCGTTCAGGTCCTTTTTGATTGAGCAAATCTGAACAGCACAGTTGCTTTTCTCGAATCAATGCATTATTTAACAGAGCCTGTGAATGTCTTTCCAATGAGGATTTAAGGTGTTCATGAACCTTATCTTTATTTAGCAGGTCAGTTGCTCCCCTGGGATGCATGAATTTGCGTCTTCGATTCAAAGCACTGATACGGTTTTGGTTCTGATGATTATCGCCTTGCCTTGGTTGGCGCAGCAAAGACATTTTCTCAGAAAGGGAACAGTTTGTGCTGGTTAAACCCATCTTTGGAGAAGCTGACCTTTTAGCACTTCTGACCAGTTGATAACTGAAATCACTCATCTCACTACAACTCTTTACAGTCAGAGGATTCTTCAAGTTGTTGTTGGGACTGCTGAGATAATATTTAGTTCGAATGGGCATTCCTGAAACAGTTCCGCTAGCATGACACAGTTCTTTATCACTGAAGGTCTTCTCTACTTGAACTCCCCTTGCAACAGGTTGCATGTGAATGATTTCTGTTACATTTCTCTGTGCACTAGGAATACATCTAAAAGACGACCTGTGGGAGCTCTTATGCTTGAATTCCTTAATATCCAAAGAAAGCTGTATCAATAAAATAATTTTGTAAGAAATGTGAAAACAAAAAAGGACCATTTTAGCACAAATAAAGCTTTGAGTTGTAGAAAAATATGCAGTGAAACAAATACAAATTCATCGATCAAGGACTAAAAGAATTGTAGATACATCAATAGTGCGAATATGAACAGCTTACATGATCTGTTGATCCACTGTTGCATCTGAAATCTGATACTACTCCATGAACACGTCGTTGCTTGTCCACATGAGCAAACCCTGAGTATGAGTCGGAGGTAGAGCAAGAACAGGTCAACTACAGATCATTAAGACTTTTACCATAAATAAAATTGCACGACTACCTATTCATACATGATGCACTTGCCGCCACAATAATTAAAGACAGATCCAAAAATATACTGCAGTTCTTGTCCCTAAAGGAAATAGATTAATTTTTTTGCGAGGACATATACGCCCGTATTTCATTAAGAGGAATACAATGGTCTTATTACCTACAACATACTTGGTACAAGTGCAGGGGAGAGGCCATCACCCAACCAAACCAAAACCTAAAAGGAAATAGATTGATTCATTCATGAATCACACAGTACGACCAATTATTCAGTCAAACTGTTTTATCCGATTTTAATTTTTCTCTTGGATGTCATATTTCGTCCTGTTAGTATTTCTCGGATATATAGACATTAAAACATGCGTGTGGAAAATAAATGGCAAGAAGCTTCGTCGCACTAACTCTAGCATGATGTTCCTTCCCTAATTAACGTTTTTTTTTTTTCTCGAGGCAGCAGACAAACAAGCAAGTAACCCAACGATGCAAGCAAATTAGGCAACCTCCTCGCTTCCGCGCATAGTACACGCCACCACTGATTGTCTGCATGCGAGGAGGGCTTGAGGGAGGCGGAAGCAAGCAGTACCCACCGCTGCGAGGAGGGACGAGGCGGAAGCAAGGAAGGAAGCAGCCCAGCAAGCGAAATCAACGGGAAACAATCGCGCGCGAGTCCCCAGCCGTTTGAAAGTCGAAACGAATCATCACAAACACAGGCAAAAGCCGCGGAGATTCATTTCGGGGAAGAGCAAGCCGTTACTTACCTTCGGTTACCCGCGGAGCAGTGGTCGCCGGCGCCGCGACCGTCCGCCTGACAACTCCACCGGCTCCTCCTCCTCCCGGCGTCCGGCAGGACCGCCGCGCCCACCTCTGCCGGCCGCTCGCGCTGGCCCCGCCCATCCCGCGGCCCAAGTCAACCCGACCGACGAACCTCCCTCCCTCGACGCACGGGATCGTGATCCCGCGCGGCCTATTTGAGGAGGCGAGGAGGGAGCGCCGCGGGCGCGGAGATAGGAAGGGCTGGATTCTCGGGGGAGCGTCGCGACGCCTGGGGCGGACGGGGCGGGAGGGGAGGCCGGCGGGGCGCGTTCGGTGGCGGCGCTCCCGCGGCAGCGGTTGGGTGGCACCCGGCACCCGCCTTTCCAGGCCCGTCCCGCCGCCACCGCGGACTCGCCCCCGTGCCCCCGTGTAACCGCACGCACGCACTCGCGGACTTGCCTGTGGAACTTTTTGTCTTTCGTTGCCACGGAGGGGCCGGATTGGTTTGACTGGCCAAAGTAGACGACGCGGCGGTGCTTATTGTGGTGATCCGTGGTTAGGCGGCTAGCTAAACTCACTCGTGTGGGCCTGTGGTTAGGGCTAAGCTAATCACTGTTGCTGTATAGTTATGTTAATCCAATCCTGTGCTGCCTGTGTGTGTGATGTCGTACACGGTTTAGAGAGCGCGTGCGTGCGAACGTGGAGAGGGGTTAGGAGTAATCAAACCAAATCAAATCAAATTAAACCAAATGTTGGATCGATGCGGGTAAGCTGAAAGCGACCGCCCCGGTGCCCATGTGGGCGCCTTGCGTAGCTCGGTCGCGGAAGAAGGCAGTAGGAAACCGTCTCACTCTGCTCGTGTCTCCCGTGAAACGCCGTGATTTCCCGCGCGAAATGATAGAGAGCCGGCCAGGCCGCTCGATCTTTTTCCTTTCCCTCCCGACACTGTCCCGCGCGCCATGATCTCGCAGCAGGGCGACTGTTACGGCCGCTGTGCTAGCCTGCGTGGTTAATATCGACGGATTTGTGTATGATAGCGAGAGAATGATGGATTAGTTGGGTCGGTCGAGTCGACAGTGGACAGGTCCTGTTCCGCTGGCGGCTGGGCGGCAAGGCGGGCGCCGGCTGTTGCAGGGCAGGAACTGGAACAGGGACACAGGGCCATATCTTAGATGATTACGCAACGAACTGCTCGTGGATCTGACGCACGAGACGAACGACTCCGTTGAGCGCCCGCCTAGTCTCGATTAGCAAATCATGAAGCTCGCACGATCGTCAGGTTCGGCTTCGGTTTCGGTTTGGTCGCTCGAATAATAATTTTAGGGCCCAGATGCTGTGCTGTACCGTGTGATACGATACGATCGACTGGACTTAGCTTCCTCGTTTCATGGGGCCATGCCTGTCCCGTGCAATTATGGGCGAACCAAATCCACTATCATCACAAACAGCTCGAAGCCTAGTGAACTTGGACAGAAAATTGCATTTTCGAATTGATTGAATTTGTCAGCACGTATGAACGTACGGGACTGAATTGTTGGTGACCCGCCTACAAGACAGGAGCGCGCGGACGATAGGTGGCGCACGTCATCGGATATTTGAAATTTGGAATTCGAAATCGTGCAGGTGGAGCGCGAGAAATTTCTCGCGCCTTCTTGGGGGTCCTGACATGTCATTATATATCTTATTACCTGATTGATGGCTAGTTTAGTGGACGAAGTAGACTGCTTACGCAGTAAGTGGGGTATTATTGTGCTATTGGCTAATGAGCAGGGCGGCTATGGATGCTGACTTTGCAACTACTCGCGCCGCGCGAGTTTGAACGGGTTTTGCCGTGAACCAGTGGGACTTCGTTGACCGTATAGTTTACATGCAGCCACTTGACGGCCACGAGCCAGGTGAAAGAGATCGTTTTATTTAATTCTACGGATATTACCCAATAATTCGGAGTAATTTTGTATTTTAACTCTACGAATCTTACAGTGCGTTTGTATCTACCACCCGAAATATAGTGAGACTACGAGAGTGGTTGTGTGAATAGTAATGCATTTTTTCTTGTGTCCTTGTGTGTGTGATTTCAACCGTGATATACTTGAGTCCTTGTTGTATGGAGCGTGAAGATATTATGATCATTGAACTACAATTACTCAACTCATGTCATGTACTCGTGTTCATAACTTCATGACTTATGCGTGAGCTATGATCCGTGAAATTTGTGATATCTTGCTCTACTTTTATTTAGATGGAAAAATTAGGTGTCAGATTGTTGCTCCATGTGATTGTAATGACATGTTATCTGTTCAATCATATAGACCAGTGGTTATTGAAAACACCGGGTGTAGCCAACGTGTATAAATTCTTACTTTTTTTTGTGAGAAATGTGTATAAATTCCTACTTACCCACTTACCCCGCTAGCCACCGGTCGAGTATTCTTACGGCTGGCGGGCTGTTATTTTTTTTAATTTAGAATGGGTATATATTTTGGTCTTGATTCCATAAATTAGCCCAACTCAACTTCCGCGGCCGCTGTACCATCATGGGCCGGACCACGACCCAACAGTACGCCCAGAGGACACATGTAATTTCCCCCCAAAAAAGTCCAAAGGGCCAAAGCAGACCAATTCTACCACCCCACGCGAGCGCGTCCATCCCCTTCCTCCGATCGAGCCAGGGCCAGGCAACCTGGTGCTCCGCCCCGTCTCCGTTACCGCGACGCCCTCGGCCTCCCGCTCCACCGCCACCGCCTGCCTGCCTCCGCGGCTCTGTGACCGTGAGGGGACACGACGCCGACAGGTCACCCGCCCCCCCGCACCGAGGCCGCCCCGCTTGGTTCGCCTCGCCATTCCGTTCCGCCGCGTGTTAGTGTCGGTTTGCCTTTCCGATCTGATCTGGTTCCGTGGTGGTGCTAGGGATTGGGAGGTAAAGCGTGATGGCAGCGCCGCCGGCGAGGGCTAGAGCCGACTACGACTACCTCATCAAACTGCTCCTCATCGGAGACAGCGGTGAGTTCATTCGACCTCTCAGCCCCGCTATTTCCTCTCTCTCGATCTACGCGAGATTGGATGGGGCGTCGGGGTCATTTGCGTAATTTGGAGTCTCAATTGGGATCTGGTTCCTAAATCGATCTCTGTTGATGTTACTGCAAAATGCGAATGCGTTAATGAATGAATCTAAGTATCTAACCACTGAGAGGGCACTTGGTTTGTCGATTGTGTAACTGCAATTTTTTTGGGCTGACCATGTTCCTACTTGCACTGTGCAATATACACTTAATATCGTTACATTTTGGAAATAGGTGCAGAGATTTAATTGTCGGTGTAGTTAGATTGATCACCATGCATACGGAATTCAGGAACAACCTCTTGGTTTCTTGGGATGTTCATTCAGCAAGCACTTAAAGCTTTCTTTATTATTCTCAGCAATTGCACACACAGCTAGTTCAGTGGAGCATAGATCTTTGCAAGGTTGCATCTCCCTGACTTTCTCTGCTTGTTACATTTGTTGGTCAGTGGGCACATCTCTCTATTGTTTAGCTTGGGTGGCTTTGATAGACTGATAGTTCAGGTTATTATTATTATGTGTCAAATTAACAATTTAATAGATGCAATCGAATAAGCACACCAAGATAGGACATCGAGTCAATCAAGCAATCCATACCAAGGGCTCTGTTTATCATGGGAATACTATCTTGGGCTTTTTGGGGACTTTTATTCCTCAAGCACTATCGATGATTATTTATTCTCAGCAATTGCACATGCCACTAGTATGTTCATGTAATCATGTGGAACATAGATCTTTGAAATTCGATCGATGATTTTCTCTGCTTGCTACGTTTGGTGATCAATGGACATATGACTATGGTTCAGCCTGGGTGGCTTTGATAATTGACATTATTTTTGATCCCATGTCAAATTGACAATTTAACTGCTGCAACATAATAAGCATCTCAAGATAGGGCATCAAGTTAGTCCAACAATCCATATAAAGGGCTTGAGAGTCACGACTAGGGAGTTGTTGGGCTTCACATGCATTGCCTCGGTCACTAAATACTTACAAAGATATAAACTTGACAATACCTCGAGTTGGAATTTGAAATTAACTAACTGTACAGCATAAAAGTTAATCAGAAGTTTTTTCCTTGTAGAAAAAAATATTTAAAGGCCTGGCACTATTTGGCCTTATTTTGCATTTCCAATATATGAGTATGTTGATGTTCTTTACCAGAGAAAATGTCTCCCCATTAACAAAAGTCTACAATTAGGGGCACATATAATTTTCCTCTGACCAGTATTTGTGCTGTGGTGCTGTATGCTCTTAATTTAAACAGTGACATGGAGCTATATGTTGCTTTGCTTGACACTAATCTTTCTCTATGCACCTACCAAAGCTCCAATCTCATATTCGCATTGTTTCTTCAGTTGGCTACGTTAGAGTAATTGAGTATTTCCGACTGATGTATTTGGGAAGTATACCTGACTGATATTTCAATCACAATTTATCTTGAACTTATGTAGGTGTTGGAAAAAGTTGTCTGCTGTTACGGTTTTCAGATGGATCATTCACCACTAGCTTCATTACCACTATTGGGTATGTAGAGGACTTTATGTATCGAGGAATTATTATGTTACATGTAAAAGTTTGTATGGATTTATTAGCTGTATCCATTGGATTTTGAAAACAGTATTGACTTCAAGATAAGGACTGTCGAGTTGGATGGCAAACGGATTAAGCTGCAGATCTGGGATACTGCAGGCCAAGAACGTTTCCGCACTATTACAACTGGTATGCTTATTTTCCTTTTTGCAAATACGGTATGGCTGAAGTTTGCATTTTTTTTTTTTGTAACACTGAAGTTTGTGATTGTGCAATTCTTCTTTGCAGCCTACTACAGGGGAGCAATGGGCATTTTACTTGTGTACGACGTCACAGACGAGTCATCCTTCAATAGTACTGACTCTTATACTTAAATAAATGTTTTTTTCATAAATCACTTCAAATTTGATTTCTGTATTCTAATACTGTAATTGGTGCTGACTTGCAGACATAAGAAATTGGATCAGAAACATTGAGCAACATGCTTCAGATAATGTGAACAAAGTTCTGGTGGGGAACAAAGCTGATATGGATGAAAGCAAACGGGTACGCAATTTTTCTATTTTGTACTCTTAATAGATATCTTAAACTTTATACTTGTAATGACAATGCTTATTTTCTTGCACTCATTTTCTTTCGTAAAGGCTGTGCCCACTTCAAAGGGGCAAGCTCTAGCTGATGAATATGGGATAAAGTTCTTTGAAACGGTTAGTGAAAATCACAACTTCTGCCTATGGCATTCGTTTCTTGTACCATAACTGATGCATAATTTGTTTTTAATTATGTCTGCAGAGTGCAAAGACAAACCTGAATGTCGAGCAGGTTTTCTTCTCTATTGCAAGGGATATCAAACAGAGACTTTCAGAGACTGATTCCTCCAAGCCTGAGGTGCAACCCTTTTCATGGCTTTGAACCATTGACACGTCTGCTTTCTCTTCTACATTTCCTTAGCTTGCCTTTTGCAGGATCGAACTATCAAGATCAAGGCTGAAGGGGAAGCTGATGCAGCAGCGGCACAGAAATCAGCTTGCTGTGGCTCTTGAACGGTTGTCACCGCAAGATAGTGTCGTTTTCACGCATGTAATTCCATCATTTTATTCTTTGACAGCGTGCTTCTTGAGTTATTGCAATTGTTGTGATTTGGACAAATGAGTGTTAAGTCAGAACAATTACTTGCTATATTGTGGAAACTCAGTTCTTGATAACGACGAACACGTATACCACTGGGTGGTTGGTTTGATCTCGTGAACGCTATTTCTTCTGAGATTATATCTACCTTGCTAATAATCAACATAAACATTGCTTGGTCTACCCTATATAACCTCCCCAGCCGAGATAATCCTCGTGATGCACTATAACGCCGTGCTGAGTCCTTGCCTCGGCCACGCCCGTATGCCTCCCGCACAGAGATATTGCGATCCATCTCCCGGAACCGCCGTGTAGCCCTCTCCGATCCAAGATCCAGCCGCCGTACAGCTCGGCGACGTCCGAGGACTGCCGGATGTTCTTTGTCCCCAATGCCGTTGACGGATCGGAGTGGCAAATTCAACAGCTGTAATCGCTCGCATTTGCACAGCAGAGCCTCTCAGCCAGGCACGAGTGTCAGGCCGTCAGGGCAATCAAAGTTGCGACACAGGGAATTCAAAGGTTTTGCTCATGGAGGGTCAATTCAGAATGCCTCGCCTTCCCCGCGGGTGGATGATCATGTATACGACAACGACGCCCCGCGGGCCCGTCTGATGCACGAACTAATGTATACGACCCGTTTGTCAGTGCTGCTGCTGTTCACGGCACTGGTGGATGATCATCACTATCAGGTGCGTCCTGCTGCCTGTAAAATTCATCTTAACTGCCTAACTGCCCAATAAATTGGAGTTTTCATGTGAACGAGTGCGAACACTACTTTCACCTCGCTGTTGTGCTTGTGCAATGGATTTGTGAAAGTACTGAGATAGTTTTTAGTACTAAGATCTTTATCTGATATATGCAATGTCGACACCGTGGTGAAACCTTTGTGCAGTACTGCAGTTTAGTTTGGCATGCTATGGTCTCTCCTGAATAGTAGGTACATCAAATAGCTTACTGATGCATGGAACAATCTCTGTATTTTCTATTGATGAGGGCGTGTTAGTTTAGTTTGGCACATGCTATGGCCGTCTCTCCTGAATAGTAGTTACGTCAAGTAGCCTACTGATGCATGTAACAATCTATGTATTTTCTATCGATGATGGCGTGTTATGTTTGTCTCATTTGATACATGGAAGAATGACATCTTCAGTGTTTACGTATATCACACAAAGAAAGTCGTCTATTCTTTTCTCCTTTGTTGTAATGCAAAACCAAATCGTATTGTTTTTGTTAATACATATGTGATTCAAGTCCAATTACTTTGGCATGGCTTAATGCCCTGACGTGCTGATGCACTTTGTCATTAGACTTCATTAGCGATGGAACCAACAATTTTAATTAAGGAGGGCTAAACAAATGTGATCGTATTTTTAGTTTGATAAAAAATACATGATAATATATTTCAATAACATTTTTTAAAAAAATTACACCATTTATGACCAAAAAACTCATAATTTTTCAATAAAAATGAGTAAAAATTGATATTTTTAATGTGATCGTATTTATTGTGATAAAAATGCATTATAATAGTTAGCCGTTTCTAATAAAATTTATACTATTTATAACCAAAAACATATTTTTTAATAAAAAATGAGTAAAATTTGATAAACAATCTATCATGTTTTTTTTTTTTGGAGTGGGGGGAGGGGGGCACGACCCCTGCTGGCTCCACTGGTTCCGTCTCTAGACTTCATTATTTGGTTGGTTTCATGTGCTTTCCTAAAATAAAATTATAGCCTTAATACGAGCACTATACTAGTTGATATTGATTTGCAAAATTTTCAAAGCGTATAGCGGTAACCCTATTTGCGGCAGATAAGACCCCTTTTTTGAACCTGCTAATCTTATTTGCTCGAAGTTAAACGAAGCAATTTTGTTGACATAAGAGAAGTCGAATAATTTAAAATCTGATGAAATTAGTTAAAAAAGCTAACATTTATAATATAAAATAAGTAACATAATAATACAAAGTAAGTATTATTAAATTAATCATAAAATAAAAAATATATATATTTATAGTAAATTTAGTTGGAGGCATAAATTTTAATGATGTTTACTATAAATTTGGTTAAAGTTAAGCTTAGTTTGACTCTCTGAGAACGAAAGGAGTAATATTTTGTTTTTTAAAATGCGCGCTACCACGTCCGAGTTAACTGTGACTTCTCTGTTGTGACTTCTCTTGCTCCTATGCGTCTTCTTCTGCCGTCTTCCGTTTCTCCTTGGCATCTTCTCCTGCCATCCTCCATTGCCATCGTCGTCACAGCCAGTTGTGGCAGTGCTTCGCCGCCGGCACCGCCGTTATTAAATTCAAGCTATCTTCTCTCTCAGCTGACATCTCCGCGATTTGCATCATCAAGAACTCAAGATAGCCTATCTCATTCTCTCGGCGGGTGGTACCCTACCACTATCTCGATCGCCACAGCCTCTGATTTGGTGGTGTCTCTGGAAACCCCCTTCTGTGTTCGGCACGCAGTCATAGGAACCCTCGAGTAGAAACACTAAGAACCATGATACTCCTAAATCGTGCGTTATCTTGGGATGCGGTGAGTTTTTTTTTTTCCAAGTGTGTACATACATGCTGGAGCATTGTGTGCTTTTCTTTTTCTTTTTTTCTTTTTTTTACAGTATAAGAGTTATGCAGTGTCATGTACAAATCAATCTCTCTCTCTCTCAATCGAGACGTACTATGATTTTGTATAAAAGAACACCGGAATTGCAAAACCAGGAGAGAAAAAACCGAATGCAACACGAAATCCCAAACGCTCCGTCATGATGGGGCAATGTTGAGGTCAAAACCCAGCAGGCCTCTCGCTTCCCCTGGCTTCGCCACGGCGTCGTCCAGGTCCAGCCCGTGGGCGCTAGCGGCGCCGTCCCTCTCCTCGCTCTCGGCCACGGCGCGGTGCCGCCTCATGTGGCCTCCCAGCGCCTGCTCGAGCGCGAACTCGACGCCGCACACCGCGCAGCCGTGCGCGCGGGTCTTGGCTGCCGGCGCTCCTGCCTCGGCCGCCCGCAGGCGCTTGTGGCTCGCGCGGTGCCCTCCCAGCGCCTGGAACGACGGGAACCGGCGGCTGCACGTCTTGCACTCGAACACGCGCGGCGAGGCCGACGGCTCTCCGCCGCCGCTGCGCGCGAGCAGCAGCATCACCTCTTGGGCGACAGTGATGATGCCCGGCTCCGGCTCCTGCTGTCCGAACGCGAGCCTCTTCATCGGTAGGAAATGCTCCTCTGTGGGCTGCCGGCTGCTGTGCGATGAACTGATGATGATGCGCTACAGTGAGAGGGGGTTGTATGCTACAGTATTTATAGGATGCATGGTTACAAAGTCAACGAACGGGGATTACTTGTTTGAGCTTGCATGCGCAATGGACTTTTGACTTTAGTTGTAGCAAGCAGTTGACTTGCGGCTTCTTGGTGGCATTAAAATTAAAAATCAAACATGATAGAGCAGACTTGAGATGCATGATCGACACTTGGATGGTTATTTGGCTATACAAAATCAAAAGAAAATTTCAAATTTAACGGGCGCTGATGTTCAGCTCTTGAACCCACGCGTGGATCGATAAGATAAGTATAATCGTGTTCATCTGATGTTTTCACGCTCATGGACAATTAGGACGAGCAGTTAATAAACTGCCGTCACTCTTGTATTGTCTGACGATGCCGAGAAGATTACTAGAATAACGATGTTAACATATCTAGATGTCGTTATAATCCCTTGCAGGTGATTATAAACTGGCTGGTGATGTACTTAACAGGTGCTGAATTTTGTAAGAGGCGACTGACTTTGCTTCCTGAACTCATTCTGAACGAGGTGCAGGCCGTTGTATCTGTCCTGCCTCTGACTCGCAAATTTCTGATTTGACAATCTTATCTGACTTTGAACGGACATAATAATTCATTTAATTATTTCTTATTTATGTATATCAAGCGCGGACCTCCAATATCAACGAGGCATATGGCCTCTGCAGACTGCAGCTACCTGGCCCTACCAACTTGAACTTTTTAAAAAAAAGCATGCTAATGGTGCACTAGGGCACAACAATCGATCCAAAAAATAAGCAAAGTAATCCATTAGACCTACTTTATTCCTTGTTGCTCCTCAACTGGCAACAATCGGGACATCCGAGCTATTCTGCCTGCAGTGCATATCTGAACAACACCGATGATGCTTAACTATTGGCTGTCTAACTGTCTGTGTGAGTGGCACAACGCATCTTCTCTACTTCTCCTCTTCTTTTAACAATTACTACTAGTACGGAGTAGTGACGTACGAATACATCACATAACGTTGTTCTTGAACCTGAAGCATATTTTATATAGTTTTTTTAATTTTAAATCCTGAAGTCAGGCAATGCCTGGAGCAGTCAGCGACTTTTTTTTGTTTCACTTCAGTCCAGGCAAATCGCCAGAAAGTTTGTTACAAACTTAAGAGCTTCACTAAAAAATACTGTACAGAACAATCAGAGGCCAAAACACAAGCTCCATGAGAGGCTAAACCGTCTGCAACCCTATTACATGTTCTGTTACAGATAAAGACTCTGATTGGGGATGTTAATGGTGCACGCAATTTGCAAATAAGAACAGGGCTAGCTCTAGCCAAAAGGGCCTTTTAGATTGTACGCTCTACTGGGCCGATACACTAATCTGTTTCGCTCGGCTTGTCGCCATATCTTATTGGGCTTGGCCCAGCTTCGCGGAGAAGAGGCTACCTCGTTCCGCTTACGCCGCTTTTATTCCTCGCCGGAGTTCATAGCGGGGCGAAGCATCTGAACTCCGAAAACCCCAGGCAGAAAGCAGCGGCCTCCCCTCCGCCCCGCCGCGTCCCGCAGCCATGGCCGCCACCGGCGTGGTCGCCGAGCCCAAGACCAAGTACGATCGCCAGCTCAGGTAACCCTTCGAAGCGCATCTGCGCTCTCCCTCCCGCATCCACCTCCTCCCAGTCTCCGCGTGGTCGATGGGTAGATTCCGAGCGCTTTGCGTCATTCGATTCTAGGGTTTTGGGGTCCTGCAGCGATGTAATTATGCTCGTTTGATTCGGTTCGAGATCCATCTGGATGTGTTGTGACTGTCGTGACTAGGGTTTAGGTTCCCTTTTGTTTTTGGCTCTCGAGGCTTGCATTGGAAATGGGGTTGTTTGCTTGTACATTATTGGGTACTGATTTAGTTACTGCTAGGTTGATCTGTTATGCACAAGGAATTTGCTACAACTTTCTAGGCAGTGTATGACATTCTAATGGCAAGATGCAATCTAATACTGATTTACTTTACTGGTTCTAGATGAGCAACTTAATTAGCAGGCCTGGGTAACGGGTGCTTCTATTGCCTAAGCTACAACTCCATATGAGCAACTGAATTAGCAACTAATTATCTGTTCACTTTGTAATTACTAGTATAGTGCCCGTGCTAACGCTACGGGTTTATTTGAGGGATGCATGTAAAACAACTAAACGACGATATATTTTACATATTGTAAGTCTCATTCAATTGTATACAAGGAAAAGGAAGCCTAACAACTCAAATGTGATGTGAAGATGTACAAATGGTGTATTGAGAAAAACTCAGATATAGAAATTAAAACAACAAAAATATAGTTTAGTGCATAGAAATTAAAACAACAAAAATATCTGTTCACTTTGTAATTATGTGAGACAGCACTTTGAACAGTACAAATATCAGAACTTGACTAGTGACTATAATAAACCTTAAACGTATGTAAGTGTTGTCAATTATCTTTGCCTAGGTTGGTGATTTCTGGTTGCCATCACAGCCAATAGCTTTAGTCTGCCCCTGTTTTCATCTGCATGGTTTGACTCTTAGACTGGTCTTGCGCTGTGTTTCGCATGGCACATGGCGCTATGATCAGTGACTCAGCGTTACTTTGAAATTAAGCTATTTGCAGTCAGCAATTCAGCATTACCTACTGGTCTTATTCATTATTTGTTGAGGCAACAGCAAAATAACTCTAGTTTTGTGTTGCAAATTCTTATGAGCTGGTAGTTGTTGAGGCAACAGCAAATTAATCCGTGACACAAGCATTGTTTATAAAAACTAATGAAATCCATTCTGTTTGTTAGGTACAAGCTTTGTTATTTTCCCAGATTATTCTACTGCCACTTGATCGGATAGCATGCCCAGATATTGAAACACACCTGTTATGTGTTAACTGCAAACTGCAGGATATGGGGTGATCAAGGCCAGGCTGCACTGGAGAAAGCTAGCATATGCTTGCTTAACTGTGGTCCTACTGGAACAGAAGCATTGAAGAATCTCGTGCTTGGAGGAATAGGAAGTGTGACTGTTGTTGATGGCTCCAAAGTTGAAGCAACTGATCTGGGGAACAATTTTCTGCGTAATTTCTTCGCTATGTGATTCCATCTGTTCTTCTGAATTCATCCCCACGAAATTGATGGAACTCATATTCTGGTACCTTCAATTTGCATGCAGTGGATGAAGGATGTTTGGGGCAACCAAGAGCTAAATCTATATGTTCTTTCTTACAAGAGCTTAATGACGCTGTTAAAGCCAAGTTTGTTGAGGAACTCCCAGCACATTGGATAGATACTAATCCTTCATTCTTCTCCCAGTTTACTGTTGTCATTGCTACTCAGGTGTGTTCTTCAATCTACTTTTAAGATAAATTGCAAGAGCATGGTTAGTTTGCTGGTGCTGGCTAGAAATTTTGGGTTCATGAAACCAGTAAGATGAATATTAGATGATTTCATATCTCTGAATAACCATAAATGTCATGGCTCAATTTATGTTTTAATAAAGTTTATACTTTGTGAAAGAAGTTTATATGAATGAATGGTTCTTATTTACACACTTTGGATGTTATTATGTCCCTCCTACGTACCTGATAGCTTTTAAATTATTGTTACGCCAGAGAAGTGCATTGATTCAGTGCATTAACCCACCATTATACCTTGTGCATCAGTTATAATCCAGCTTCTGTAGACATATGGTGCTTTTGTTGACAGTAATATGGCATTGGACCAGTCCACTCACTGTTCTGTCAAATGCATACGCAATAGCTAATGCATAGCTGCCCTCTTGGCATTGGTGACCATGATGCAAAACCTTGTATTAAGGGCTCCTTGGATGAGACCCTGGAGTATTTTTTTCCAGGATAGGTCTTCGCCTGTGTTCCGTTTGGATGACCTGATATGCTTCCTGAACCAGGTGGGTGCATGCTTGGCCAGGCAACCAAAATTGAGCGCCTGGATGATTGTTTCCTGGGCTAATTATAGTGATTAGTCACTTAATGTCAGGAAAGTAATGGATAATGATGGAACACAACTCATTCAATATTATTTATTTGAAAAAAACTAATGAAATATGTTGGGCTTTATTATACACATACACATACAAAATTAAGTATAATTATTTTTTATATTAGAATATTTTTTAGTTAACCTAGAAAAATAAAATAAATCTAAATCATCCAGTTTTTTCAATCAAACTATATAAATATATATATGTTAATCACACACCATATATATTTAAAATCGCATTGATGTTATACATACTTTCTCTTTAGCATTCTTAGGCATAGGCCTCGGACCAAACAGGCCCTAAATTAATACTTGTTTGATATGTCCCGCAAATGATTGGCTAGCTGTTAAAATTGTAGTTGAAAATATAGTTTCTCGTTGCTTATTTGGCATGGCCATAAGTGGATTCACGGCCAGAAGCAAATTTTGACAATACTAGTTTCTGTAGTTCACCTTCCTTTTTTAACATGTGGTCTGTTGCGCTACAGTTTGTTTATGGGCGCTCTTTGTTTATTCCTTCAGGTTTTATTGATACTGGTGCTAGTAGAGTTCCTTAATCTTGTTTTATGTATTGTTGGCAAAACATTTGTATGCAGTATAAAGGGCGTACCCAGTGCCGTAGGCTCCCGCACTGCGGGGTCTGGGGAAGGGAAAATAGCCAGCAGCTATCCCTGCACAAATGTGCAGAGGCTGGGGCTTGAACCCTGGACCTCTTGGTCACAGGCGGTAAAGCTCTACCGCTTGCACCAGGGCCGCCCTTCATTTGTATGCAGTATAAATCAATTTTTTTAATGCGCTGTTTTATCTTTCATGTTGCAGCTTCCAGAGAGTTCTTTACTGAAGCTAGATGATATCTGCAGGAAAGCAGATATCGTTTTGGTTGCTGCACGTTCATATGGTCTAACCGGTTTGGTCAGGGTTAGCGTCAAGGTACTTTGATATATTTATCTATGTCCAAAACTAGTCTTTTTAGTATGAAAACGTAATTAATTACCGTGACATCAAAGCTGCATATAGTAAGACCTTGTGATTTTGAACGCTCGTATATTCATAGTTGCGTATCAGTACAAGGCCTTGCTTTTTCTGGTCACGTTGTATGTGGCTTTTGTTAGCAATAATCCTTGTGTTAGTATTTATATTTTATTACTAGTAC